>CM067846.1:8668963-9268963 GCA_034509565.1 Triticum monococcum | reverse complement strand
CTAGGCTCGGATGCCACTGTTGGGGAACGCAGTAATTTCAAAAAATTTCCTACGCACACGCAAGATCATGGTGATGCACAGCAACGAGAGGGGAGAGTGTTGTCTACGTACCAACGCAGACCGACTGCGGAAGCAATCACACAACGTAGAGGAAGTAGTCGTACGTCTTCTTCCCGATCCGACCGATCCAAGCACCGTTACTCCGGCACCTCCGAGTTCTTAGCACACGTTCAGCTCGATGATGTTCCTCGGGCTCCGATCCAGCAAAGCGTCGAGGAAGAGTTCCGTCAGCACGACGGCGTGATGACGATCTTGATGTACTACCGATGCAGGGCTTCGCCTAAGCACTACAACGGTACGATCGAGGTGGAATTTGGTGGCAGGGGGCACCGCACACGGCTAAGGAACGATCTCAAGGATCAAGTTGTGTCTATGGGGTGCCCCCTGCCCCCGTATATAAAGGACCAGGGGCAGGGGGTTCGGCCGGCTAGGAGGGAGGCGCAGGGAGGAGTCCCACTCCTACCGGGAGTAGGACTCCTTCCCCCAAATCCTATTCCTAATAGGACTCTTCGGGAGAAAGAGAAGAGAGGGGGCCCGGCCCCTTCTCCTAGTCCTAATAGGACTAGGGAAGGGGGGTTCGGCCGGCTAGCATGTGGGCTGCCCCTTCTCTCTTTTCCACTAAGGCCCAATAGGCCCATTTGCCTCCCGGGGGGTTCCGGTAACCCTCCCGGTAATCCGGTAAAATCCCGATTTCACCCGGAACACTTCCGGTGCCCAAACATAGGCTTCCAATATATCAATCTTTACGTCTCGACCATTCCGAGACTCCTCGTCATGTCCGTGATCTCATCCAAGACTCCGAACAACCTTCGGTACATCAAAATGCATAAACTCATAATAACTGTCATCGTAACGTTAAGCGTGCGGACCCTACGGTTCGAGAACAATGTAGACATGACCGAGACACGTCTTCGGTCAATAACCAATAGCGGGACCTGGATGCCCATATTGGCTCCTACATATTCTACGAAGATCTTTATCGGTCAGACCGCATAACAACATACGTTGTTCCCTTTGTCATCGGTATGTTACTTGCTCGAGATTCGATCATCGGTATCCAATACCTAGTTCAATCTCGTTACCGGCAAGTCTCTTTACTCGTTCCGTAATACATCATCTCACAACTAACATATTAGTTGCAGTGCTTGCAAGGCTTATGTGATGTGCATTACCGAGAGGGCCCAGAGATACCTCTCCGACAATCGGAGTGACAAACCCTAATCTCGAAATACGCCAACCCAACATCTACCATTGGAGACACCTGTAGTACTCCTTTATAATCACCCAGTTACGTTGTGACGTTTGGTAGTACCCAAAGTGTTCCTCCGGTAAATGGGAGTTGCATAATCTCATAGTTATAGGAACATGTATAAGTCATGAAGAAAGCAATAGCAACATACTAAACGATCGGGTGCTAAGCTAATGGAATGGGTCATGTCAATCAGATCATTCAACTAATGATGTGACCTTGTTAATCAAATAACAACTCTTTGTTCATGGTTAGGAAACATAACCATCTTTGATTAACGAGCTAGTCAAGTAGAGGCATACTAGTGACACTCTGTTTGTCTATGTATTCACACATGTATTATGTTTCCGGTTAATACAATTCTAGCATGAATAATAAACATTTATCATGATATAAGGAAATAAATAATAACTTTATTATTGCCTCTAGGGCATATTTCCTTCACAAATATAGGCTTCCAATATATCAATCTTTACGTCTCGACCATTTCGAGACTCCTCGTCATGTCCGTGATCTCATCCGGGACTCCAAACAACCTTCGGTACATCAAAATGCATAAACTCATAATAACTGTCATCGTAACGTTAAGCGTGCGGACCCTACGGTTCGAGAACAATGTAGACATGACCGAGACACGTCTCCGGTCAATAACCAATAGCGGGACCTGGATGCCCATATTGGCTCCTACATATTCTACGAAGATCTTTATCGGTCAGACCGCATAACAACATACGTTGTTCCCTTTGTCATCGGTATGTTACTTGCCCGAGATTCGATCGTCGGTATCCAATACCTAGTTCAATCTCGTTACCGGCAAGTCTCTTTACTCGTTCCGTAATACATCATCTCACAACTAACATATTAGTTGCAGTGCTTGCAAGGCTTATGTGATGTGCATTACCGAGAGGGCCCAGAGATACCTCTCCGACAATTGGAGTGACAAACCCTAATCTCGAAATACGCCAACCCAACATCTACCATTGGAGACACCTGTAGTACTCCTTTATAATCACCCAGTTACGTTGTGACGTTTGGTAGTACCCAAAGTGTTCCTCCGGTAAACGGGAGTTGCATAATCTCATAGTCATAGGAACATGTATAAGTCATGAAGAAAGCAATAGCAACATACTAAACGATCGGGTGCTAAGCTAATGGAATGGGTCATGTCAATCAGATCATTCAACTAATGATGTGACCTCGTTAATCAAATAACAACTCTTTGTTCATGGTTAGGAAACATAACCATCTTTGATTAACGAGCTAGTCAAGTAGAGGCATACTAGTGACACTCTGTTGGTCTATGTATTCACACATGTATTATGTTTCCGGTTAATACAATTCTAGCATGAATAATAAACATTTATCATGATATAAGGAAATAAATAATAACTTTATTATTTCCTCTAGGGCATATTTCCTTCAGTCTCCCACTTGCACTAGAGTCAATAATCTAGATTACACTGTAATGATTCTAACACCCATGGAGCCTTGGTGCTGATCATGTTTTGCTCGTGGAAGAGGCTTAGTTAACGGGTCTGCAACGTTCAGATCCGTATGTATCTTGCAAATCTCTATGTCTCCCACCTGGACTAAATCCCGGATGGAGTTGAAGCGTCTCTTGATGTGTTTGGTCCTTTTGTGAAATCTGGATTCCTTTGCCAAGGCAATTGCACCAGTATTGTCACAGAAGATTTTCATTGGACCCGATGCACTAGGTATGACACCTAGATCAGATATGAACTCCTTCATCCAGACTCCTTCGTTTGCTGCTTCCGAAGCAGCTATGTACTCCTCTTCACATGTAGATCCCGCTACGACGCTTTGTTTAGAACTGCACCAACTGACAGCTCCACCGTTTAAAGTAAACACGTATCCGGTTTGCGATTTAGAATCGTCCGGATCAGTGTCAAAGCTTGCATCAACGTAACCTCTTACGGTGAGCTCTTTGTCACCTCCATATACGAGAAACATATCCTTAGTCCTTTTCAGGTATTTCAGGATGTTCTTGACCGCTGTCCAGTGATCCATTCCAGGATTACTTTGGTACCTCCCTGCTAAACTTATAGCAAGGCACACATCAGGTCTGGTACACAGCATTGCATACATGATAGAGCCTATGGCTGAAGCATAGGGAACATCTTTCATTTTCTCTCTATCTTCTGCAGTGGTCGGGCATTGAGTCTGACTCAACTTCACACCTTGTAACACAGGCAAGAACCCTTTCTTTGCTTGATCCATTTTGAACTTCTTCAAAATTTTGTCAAGGTATGTGCTCTGCGAAAGTCCAATTAAGCGTTTTGATCTATCTCTATAGATCTTTATGCCTAATATGTAAGCGGCTTCCCCGAGGTCTTTCATCGAAAAACTTTTATTCAAGTATCCCTTTATGCTATCCAGAAATTCTATATCATTTCCAATCAGCAATATATTATCCACATATAATATTAGAAATGCTACAGAGCTCCCACTCACTTTCTTGTAAATACAGGCTTCTCCAAAAGTCTGTATAAAGCCAAATGCTTTGATCACACTATCAAAGCGTTTATTCCAACTCCGAGATGCTTGCACCAGTCCATAAATGGATCGCTGGAGTTTGCATACTTTGTTAGCTCCCTTTGGATCAACAAAACCTTCTGGTTGTATCATATACAACTCTTCTTCCAGAAATCCATTCAGGAATGCAGTTTTGACATCCATCTGCCATATTTCATAATCATAAAATGCGGCAATTGCTAACATAATTCTGACGGACTTAAGCATCGCTACGGGTGAGAAGGTCTCATCGTAGTCAACCCCTTGAACTTGTCGAAAACCTTTCGCGACAAGTCGAGCTTTATAGACAGTAATATTACTGTCAGCGTCAGTCTTTTTCTTGAAGATCCATTTATTCTCAATTGCTTGCCGATCATCGGGCAAGTCAACCAAAGTCCATACTTTGTTTTCATACATGGATCCCATCTCAGATTTCATGGCTTCAAGCCACTTTGCGGAATCTGGGCTCACCATCGCTTCTTCATAGTTCGTAGGTTCATCATGATCTAGCATCATGACTTCCAGAACTGGATTACCGTACCACTCTGGTGCGGATCTCACTCTGGTTGATCTACGTGGTTCAGTAGTATCTTGTTCTGAAGCTTCATGATCATCATCATTAGCTTCCTCACTGATTGTTATAGGTGTCGCAGAAACAGTTTTCTGTGATGTACTATTTTCCAATAAGGGAGCAGGTATAGTTACCTCGTCAAGTTCTACTTTCCTCCCACTCACTTCTTTCGAGAGAAACTCCTTCTCTAGAAAGTTTCCGAATTTAGCAACAAAAGTCTTGCCTTCGGATCTGTGATAGAAGGTGTATCCAATAGTTTCCTTTGGATATCCTATGAAGACACATTTCTCCGATTTGGGTTCGAGCTTATCAGGTTGAAGCTTTTTCACATAAGCATCGCAGCCCCAAACTTTAAGAAACGACAACTTTGGTTTCTTGCCAAACCATAGTTCATAAGGTGTCGTCTCAACGGATTTTGATGGTGCCCTATTTAACGTGAATGCGGCCGTCTCTAAAGCATAACCCCAAAACGATAGCGGTAAATCAGTAAGAGACATCATAGATCGCACCATATCTAGTAAAGTACGATTACGACGTTCGGACACACCATTACGCTGTGGTGTTCCGGGTGGCGTGAGTTGTGAAACTATTCCACAATTTTTCAAATGTACACCAAACTCGTAACTCAAATATTCTCCTCCACGATCAGATCGTAGAAACTTTATTTTCTTGTTACGATGATTTTCAACCTCACTCTGAAATTCTTTGAACTTTTCAAATGTTTCAGACTTATGTTTCATTAAGTAGATATACCCATATCTGCTTAAATCATCTGTGAAGGTGAGAAAATAACGATATCCGCCACGAGCCTCAATATTCATCGGACCACATACATCGGTATGTATGATTTCCAATAAATCTGTTGCTCTCTCCATAGTACCGGAGAACGGTGTTTTAGTCATCTTGCCTATGAGGCACGGTTCGCAAGTACCAAGTGATTCATAATCAAGTGGTTCCAAAAGCCCATCAGTATGGAGTTTCTTCATGCGCTTTACACCGATATGACCTAAACGGCAGTGCCACAAATAAGTTGCACTATCATTATTAACTTTCCATCTTTTGGCTTCTACATTATGAATATGTGTATCACTATCTTCGAGATTCAACAAGAATAGACCACTCTTCAAAGGTGCATGACCATAAAAGATATTACTCATATAAATAGAACAACCATTATTCTCTGATTTAAATGAATAACCGTCTCGCATTAAACAAGATCTAGATATAATGTTCATGCTCAACGCTGGCACCAAATAACAATTATTTAGGTCTAATATTAATCCCGAAGGTAGATGTAGAGGTAGCGTGCCGACTGCGATCACATCGACTTTGGAACCGTTTCCCACGCGCATCGTCACCTCGTCCTTTGCTAGCGTCCGCTTATTCCGTAGTCCCTGTTTCGAGTTGCAAATATTAGCAACAGAACCAGTATCAAATACCCAGGTGCTACTGCGAGCTCTAGTAAGGTACACATGAATAACATGTATATCACATATACCTTTGCTCACTTTGCCATCCTTCTTATCCGCCAAATACTTGGGGCAGTTCCGCTTCCAGTGACCAGTCTGCTTGCAGTAGAAGCACTCAGTTTCAGGCTTAGGTCCAGACTTGGGTTTCTTCTCCTGAGCAGCAACTTGCTTGCTGTTCTTCTTGAAGTTTCCCTTCTTCTTCCCTTTGCCCTTTTTCTTGAAACTAGTGGTCTTGCTAACCATCAACACTTGATGCTCCTTCTTGATTTCTACCTCCGCAGCTTTCAGCATTGCGAAGAGCTCGGGAATAGTCTTGGTCATCCCTTGCATATTATAGTTCATCACGAAGCTCTTGTAGCTTGGTGGCAGTGATTGGAGAATTCTGTCAATGACGCAGTCATCTGGAAGATTAACTCCCATCTGAATCAAGTGATTATTATACCCAGACATTTTGAGTATATGCTCACTGACAGAACTGTTCTCCTCCATCTTGCAGCTATAGAACTTATTGGAGACTTCATATCTCTCAATTCGGGCATTTGCTTGAAATATTAACTTCAACTCCTGGAACATCTCATATGCACCATGACGTTCAAAACGTCGTTGAAGTCCCGATTCTAAGCCGTAAAGCATGGCACACTGAACTATCGAGTAGTCATCAGCTTTGCTCTGCCAGACGTTCATAACATCTGGCGTTGCTCCAGCAGCAGGCCTGTCACCCAGCGGTGCTTCTAGGACGTAATTCTTCTGTGCAGCAATGAGGATGATCCTCAGGTTACGGACCCAGTCCGTGTAATTGCTACCATCATCTTTCAACTTTGCTTTCTCAAGGAACGCATTAAAATTCAACGGAACAACAGCACGAGCCATCTATCTACAATCAACATAAACAAGCAAGATACTATCAGGTACTAAGTTCATGATAAGTTTAAGTTCAGTTAATCAAATTATTTAAGAACTCCCACTTAGATAGACATCCCTCTAATCCTCTAAGTGATCACGTGATCCAAATCAACTAAACCATAACCGATCATCACGTGAGATGGAGTAGTTTTCAATGGTGAACATCGTTATGTTGATCATATCTACTATATGATTCACGCTCGACCTTTCGGTCTCCGTGTTCCGAGGCCATATCTGTATATGCTTGGCTCGTCAAGTATAACCTGAGTATTCTGCGTGTGCAACTGTTTTGCACCCGTTGTATTTGTACATAGAGCTTATCACACCCGATCATCACGTGGTGTCTGGGCACGACGAACTTTGGCAACGGTGCATACTCAGGGAGAACACTTCTTGATAATTTTAGTGAGAGATCATCTTATAATGCTACCGTCAATCAAAGCAAGATAAGATGCATAAAAGGATAAACATCACATGCAATCAATATAAGTGATATGATATGGCCATCATCATCTTGCGCTTGTGATCTCCATCTCCGAAGCACCGTCATGATCACCATCGTCACCGGCGCGACACCTTGATCTCCATCGTAGCATTGTTGTCGTCTCGCCAATCTTATGCTTCCATGACTATCACTACCGTTTAGTAATAAAGTAAAGCATTACATCGCGATTGCATTGCATACAATAAAGCGACAACCATATGGCTCCTGCCAGTTGCCGATAACTCGGTTACAAAACATGATCATCTCATACAATAAAATCAGCATCATGCCTTGACCATATCACATCACAACATACCCTGCAAAAACAAGTTAGACGTCCTCTACTTTGTTGTTGCAAGTTTTACGTGGCTGCTACGGGCTTAAGTAAGAACTCATCTCACCTACGCATCAAAACCACAACGATAGTTCGTCAAATAGACTCCGTTTTAACCTTCTCAAGGACCGGGCGTAGTCACACTTGGTTCAACTAAAGTTGGAGAGACAGTCTTCCGCAAGCCATCTATGTGCAAAGCACGTCGACGGAACCGGTCTCGCGTAAGAGTACGCGTAAGGTTGGTCCGGATCGTCTCACCCAACAATACCGCTGAACCAAAGTATGACATGCTGGTAGGCAGTATGACTTGTATCGCCCACAACTCACTTGTGTTCTACTCGTGCAAATAACATCAAACCATAAAACCTAGGCTCGGATGCCACTGTTGGGGAACGTAGTAATTTCGAAATTTTTCCTACGCACACGCAAGATCATGGTGATGCATAGCAACGAGAGGGGAGAGTATTGTCTACGTACCAACGCAGACCGACTGCGGAAGCGACCACACAACGTAGAGGAAGTAGTCGTACGTCTTCTTCCCGATCCGACCGATCCAAGCACCGTTACTCCGGCACCTCCGAGTTCTTAGCACACGTTCAGCTCGATGACGTTCCTCGGGCTCCGATCCAGCAAAGTGTCGAGGAAGAGTTCCGTCAGCACGACGGCGTGGTGACGATCTTGATGTACTACCGACGCAGGGCTTCGCCTAAGCACTACAACGGTATGATCGAGGTGGAATTTGGTGGCAGGGGGCACCGCACACGGCTAAGGAACGATCTCAAGGATCAACTTGTGTGTCTTGGGGTGTCCCCTGCCCCCGTATATAAAGGTTGGAGGAAGGGGGGCCGGCCGGCCAGGGAGAGGGAGGCGCAGGGGGAGTCCTACTCCTACCGGGAGTAGGACTCCCCCCTCCAATCCTATTCCAATTAGGACTCTCGGGGGGAAAGGAGAGAGAGGGGGGGCCGGCCCCTTCTCCTAGTCCTACTAGGACTTGGGGAAAGGGGGGGCGCCGGCCAGCTATGGGCTTCCCCTTTTCTCTTTTCCACTAAGGCCCAATAGGCCCATTAGTCTCCCGGGGGGTTCCGGTAACCCTCCCGGTATTCCGGTAAAATCCCGATTTCACCCGGAACACTTCCTATGTCCAAACATAGGCTTCCAATATATCAATCTTTACGTCTCGACCATTTCGAGACTCCTCGTCATGTCTGTGATCTCATCCGGGACTCCAAACAACCTTCGGTACATCAAAATTCATAAACTCATAATAACTGTCATCGTAACGTTAAGCGTGCGGACCCTACGGTTCGAGAACAATGTAGACATGACCGAGACACGTCTCCGGTCAATAACCAATAGCGGGACCTGGATGCCCATATTGGCTCCTACATATTCTACGAAGATCTTTATCGGTCAGACCGCATAACAACATACGTTGTTCCCTTTGTCATCGGTATGTTACTTGCCCGAGATTCGATCGTCGGTATCCAATACCTAGTTCAATCTCGTTACCGGCAAGTCTCTTTACTCGTTCCGTAATACATCATCTCACAACTAACATATTACTTGCAGTGCTTGCAAGGCTTATGTGATGTGCATTACCGAGAGGGCCCAGAGATACCTCTCCGACAATCGGAGTGACAAACCCTAATCTCGAAATACGCCAACCCAACATCTACCATTGGAGACACCTGTAGTACTCCTTTATAATCACCCAGTTACGTTGTGACGTTTGGTAGTACCCAAAGTGTTCCTCCGGTAAACGGGAGTTGCATAATCTCATAGTTATAGGAACATGTATAAGTCATGAAGAAAGCAATAGCAACATACTAAACGATCGGGTGCTAAGCTAATGGAATGGGTCATGTCAATCAGATCATTCAACTAATGATGTGACCTCGTTAATCAAATAACAACTCTTTGTTCATGGTTAGGAAACATAACCATCTTTGATTAACGAGCTAGTCAAGTAGAGGCATACTAGTGACACTCTGTTTGTCTATGTATTCACACATGTATTATGTTTCCGGTTAATACAATTCTAGCATGAATAATAAACATTTATCATGATATAAGGAAATAAATAATAACTTTATTATTGCCTCTAGGGCATATTTCCTTCAGACAATCACATACCCGATACATACATACATACATACATACATACATACATATCACATGCATCCATACATATATGAACAAAATTAATATGTACTAATTAACAACCTAAATAAAAAAAACTAATACATATAGGAAGAAGAGGAAGTCCTCTTCTTCTCCCTCTTCTTCCCCTTCTTCCTCGCCTCTCTCATGAATGTCTGACGTTCTCGACCCCCCCCCCCCCACGTGTCGAAGAAAAAAAAAGAAGAAAAAAAGAGGAGAAGAAGAAAGGAATAGAGGAGAAGAAGAGAAAAATAGTATTCTATTTTTCTCTTCTTCTCCTCTTCTTTTTCTTCTTTTTTCCTCTTCTTATTTATTTCTTCTCTTCTTCCTCTCCTCTTCTTTCTTTCTTCCTCTTCTTATTTTCTTCTTTCGTATCCTTCTTTTTCTTCTAAATTTTAGCATATTCTAAATTTTCTTCTAACTTTCTATATATGAACAAAAAACTTTCTATGAACAAAATATTCTTCTTTCTTCCTCTTCTTTCTATGAACCAGAAAAATTACATATATGGAAAAAGATTAATACACATATGAACAAAAAAAATACACATATACATACACATAGCCACATACATACACATATACATTATATATATATGAACAAAAACTAATAAAAATGAAGGGCGCGCAGGGGCGGTGGCACGGCAGGGCAGGGGAGGTGCGCGGCGGGGCGGCGTGCGGCGGCAGCGAAGGGCAGGGGCGGCGCGTGGCGGCCGCGCAGGGCAGGGGCGGCGCAGGGCGGCAGCGCGCGAAGGGCAGGGGCGGCGGCGACGGCGGCCAGTACAAGGGGAGGAGCAGGGGAACGGGCGGCGCTCACAGCGAGGTGGCGTCAGCGACGAGGAACGCTCGGGGACGGCGGATGGTGAAGGCGCGCTCGGGGGCGAGGGCAGGGGCGCGCGGACTCGGGGGGTGGCGGACGGCGTCGATCTGGGCAGCCTTGCGGCATCGATGAGCTCGGCGTCATCGGGCGGGCCGGGGGGCAACTGGCGATGAGTTTGTCAAATTTTCCTAAGTCCTGCTTATATACACAGAGTATTGGTCACGGTTGGTGCCACGAACCGTGACCAATGCCCCCCTTTAGTCCCGGTTGGTGCCACCAACCGGGACCAAATGCCAATTTTCAGCAGCCCAAAGGGCGGGAAGCGGCGGCCTTTGGTCCTGGTTGGTGGCACCAACCGGGACTAAAGGGCACCTGAAGGAAATATGCCCTAGAGGCAATAATAAAGTTATTATTTATTTCCTTATATCATGATAAATGTTTATTATTCATGCTAGAATTGTATTAACCGGAAACATAATACATGTGTGAATACATAGACAAACAGAGTGTCACCAGTATGCCTCTACTTGACTAGCTCGTTAATCAAAGATGGTTATGTTTCCTAACCATAGACAAAAGAGTTGTTATTTGATTAACGAGGTCACATCATTAGTTGAATGATCTGATTGACATGACCCATTCCATTAGCTTAGCACCCGATCGTTTAGTATGTTGCTATTGCTTTCTTCATGACTTATACATGTTCCTATGACTATGAGATTATGCAACTCCTGTTTATCGGAGGAACACTTTGGGTACTACCAAACGTCACAACGTAACTGGGTGATTATAAAGGAGTACTACAGGTGTCTCCAAAGGTAGATGTTGGGTTGGCGTATTTCGAGATTAGGATTTGTCACTCCGATTGTCGGAGAGGTATCTCTGGGCCCTCTCGGTAATACACATCACATAAGCCTTGCAAGCATTGTGACTAATGAGTTAGTTGCGAGATGATGTATTACGGAACGAGTAAAGAGACTTGCCGGTAACGAGATTGAACTAGGTATTGGATACCGACGATCGAATCTCGGGCAAGTAACATACCGATGACAAAGGGAACAACGTATGTTGTTATGCGGTCTGACCGATAAAGATCTTCGTAGAATATGTAGGAGCCAATATGGGCATCCAGGTCCCGCTATTGGTTATTGACCAGAGACGTATCTCGGTCATGTCTACATTGTTCTCGAACCGTAGGGTCCGCACGCTTAAGGTTTCGATGACAGTTATATTATGAGTTTATGAGTTTTGATGTACCGAAGGAGTTCGGAGTCCCGGATGAGATCGGGGACATGACGAGGAGTCTCGAAATGGTCGAGACGTAAAGATCGATATATTGGACGACTATATTCGGACTTCGGAAAGGTTCCGAGTGATTCGGGTGTTTTTCGGAGTACCGGAGATTTCGGGAATTCGTCGGGGAGTATATGGGCCTTATTGGGCCATACGGGAATAGAGGAGAGAGGCCAAAAGGAAGGAGGCCTGCGCCCCCCCCCCTCTGGTCCGAATTGGACAAGGGGCGCAGCCCCCTTTTCCTTATTCCTCTCCACCTCTTTCCCCTTCTCCTACTCCAACAAGGAGGGAGTCCTACTCCCGGTGGGAGTAGGACTCCCCTTGGCGTGCCTCCTCCTAGGCCGGCCGGCCCCTCCCCCTTGCTCCTTTATATATGGAGGCAGGGGGGCACCCCATGACACACAAGTTGATCCTTGGTGATCGTTCCTTAGCCGTGTGCGGTGCCCCCTGCCACCAAATTCCACCTCGATCATATTGTTGCAGTGCTTAGGCGAAGCCCTGCATCGGTAGTACATCAAGATCGTCACCACGCTGTCGTGCTGACGGAACTCCTCCCTGAAGCTTTGCTGGATCGGAGCCCGGGGATCGTCATCGAGCTGTACGTGTGCTAAGAACTCGGAGGTGCCGGAGTAACGGTGCTTGGATCGGTCGGATTGGGAAGAAGACGTACGACTACTTCCTCTAAGTTGTGTCAACGCTTCCATTGCGATCTACAAGGGTACGTAGATCAGACTCTCCCCCTCATTGCTATGCATCACCATGATCTTGTGTGTGCGTAGGAAATTTTTTGAAATTACTACGTTCCCCAACAGTGGCATCCGAGCCTAGGTTTTATGGTTTGATGTTATATGCACGAGTAGAACACAAGTGAGTTGTGGGCGATATAAGTCATACTGCCTACCAGCATGTCATACTTTGGTTCGGCGGTATTGTTGGATGAAGCGGCCCGGACCGACATTACGCGTACGCTTACGCGAGACCGGTTTCCCCGACGTGCTTTGCACATAGGTGACTTGCGGGTGACTGTTTCTCCAACTTTAGTTGAACCGAGTATGGCTACGCCCGGTCCTTGCGAAGGTTAAAACGGAGTCTATTTGACAAACTATCGTTGTGGTTTTGATGCGTAGGTGAGATTGGTTCTTGCTTAAGCCCATAGCAGCCACGTAAAATTTGCAACAACAAAGTAGAGGACGTCTAACTTGTTTTTGCAGGGCATGTTGTGATGTGATATGGTCAAAACGTGATGAGTTATAAGTTGTTATATAAGATGATCATGTTTTGTTGAACTTATCGGCAACTGGCAAAAGCCTTATGGTTGTCTGTCTATTGCATAAGATGCAAGCACCCAATAATTGCTTTACTTTATCGCTATGCGATAGCAATAGTTGCAAGAGCAAGTGTTGGCGAGACGACCACGTGACGACACATTGATATAGATCAAGATGATGGAGATCATGGTGTCATGCCAGTAACGATATAGATCATGACAGTACTTTGGAGATGGAGATCAAAGAAGCAATATGATGATGGCCATATCATGTCACATATTTTGATTGCATATGATATTTATCTTTTATACATCTTATTTTTCTTAGTTCGACGGTAGCATTTTAAGATGATCTCTCACTAATTATCAAGAAGTGTTCTCCCTGAGTATGCACCGTTGCGAAAGTTTTTCGTGCTGAGACACCACGTGATGATCGGGTGTGATAGGCTCTACGTTTAAATACAACGGGTGCAAAACAGTTGCACACGCGGAATACTCAGGTTATACTTGACGAGCCAAGCATATACAGATATGGCCTCGGAACACGGAGACCGAAAGTTCGCGCGTGAATCATATAGTAGATATGATCAACATAGTGATGTTCACCATTGAAACTACTCCATCTCACGTGATGATCGGACATGGTTTAGTTGATTTGGATCACGTGATCACTTAGAGGATTAGAGGGATGTCTATCTAAGTGGGAGTTCTTAAGTAATATGATTAATTGAACTTAAATTTATCGTGAACTTAGTCCTGGTAGTATTTTGTAAATCATGTTGTAGATCAATAGCTCGCGTTGTTGCTTCCCTGTGTTTACTTTGATATGTTCCTAGAGAAAATTATATTGAAAGATGTTAGTAGCAATGATGCGGATTGGATCCGTGATCTGAGGTTTATCCTCATTGTTGCATAGAAGAATTATGTCCTTGATGCACCGCTAGGTGACGGACCTATTGCAGGAGCAGATGCAGACGTTATGAACGTTTGGCTAGCTCAATATGATGACTACTTGATAGTTTAGTGCACCATGCTTAACGGCTTAGAATCGGGACTTCAAAGACGTTTTGAACGTCATGGACCATATGAGATGTTCCAGGAGTTGAAGTTAATATTTCAAGCAAATACCCGAGTTGAGAGATATGAAGTCTCCAACAAAGTTCTATAGCAAAAAGATGGAGGAGAATCGCTCAACTAGTGAGCATGTGCTCAGATTGTCTGGGTACTACAATCGCTTGAATCAAGTGGGAGTTAATCTTCCAGATAAGATAGTGATTGACAGAATTCTCTAGTCACCATCACCAAGTTAGTAGAACTTCATGATGAACTATAGTATGCAAGGGATGACGAAAAGGACTCCCGAGCTTTTCATGATGATGAAATCAATGAAGGTAGAAATCAAGAAAGAGCATCAAGTGTTGATGGTTGACAAGATCACTAGTTTCAAGAAAAGGGCAAAGGGAAGAAGGGGAACTTCAAAAAGAACAGCAAGCAAGTTGCTGCTCAAGTGAAGAAGCCCAAGTCTGATCCTAAGCCTGAGACTAAGTGCTTCTATCGCAAAGGGACTGGTCACTGGAAGCGGAACTACCCCAAGTGATTGGCAGATAAGAAGGATGGCAAAGTGAACATAAGTATATTTGATATACATGTTATTAATGTGTATTTTACTAATGTTTATAGCAACCCCTCAGTATTTGATACTAGTTCAGTTGCTAAGATTAGTAACTCGAAATGGGAGTTGCAGAATGAACAGAGACTAGTTAAGGGTGAAGTGACGATGTGTGTTGGAAGTGGTTCCAAGATTGATATGATCATCATCGCACACTCCCTATACTTTCGGGATTAGTGTTGAACCTGAATAAGTGTTATTTGGTGTTTGTGTTGAGCATGAATATGATTTGATCATGTTTATTGTAATACAGTTATTCATTTAAGAGAATAAATTGTTGTTCTGTTTATATGAATAAAACCTTATATGGTTACACACCCAATGAAAATAGTTCGTTGGATCTCGATCGTAGTGATACACATAATCATAATATTGAAACCAAAAGATGCAAAGTTAATAATGATAGTGCAACTTATTTGTAGCACTGCCGTTTAGGTCATATTGGTGTAAAGCGCATGAAGAAACTCCATGCCGATGGGCTTTTGGAATCACTTGATTATGAATCAGTTGATGCTTGCAAACCATGCCTCATGGGCAAGATGACTAAGACTCTGTTCTTCGGAACAATGGAGCGAGCAACAGATTTGTTGGAAATCATACATACTGATGTATGTGGTCCGATGAATATTGAGGCTCGTGACAGGTATCATTATTTTCTAATCTTCACAGATGATTTAAGAAGATATGAGTATATCTACTTGATGAAACATAAAGTCTGAAACATTTGAAAAGTCCAAAGAATTTCAGAGTGAAGTGAAAAAAAATCATCGTAACAAGAAAATAAAGTTTCTATGATCTGATCGTAAAGAAGAGTATTTGAGTTACGAGTTTGGCCTTCAGTTAAAAACAATGTGAAATAGTTTCACTACTCACGCCACATGGAACACCATAGTGTAATGGTGTGTCCGAACGTCATAACCGTACTTTATTAGATACAGTGCGATCTATGATGTCTCTTACCGATCTACCACTATCGTTTTGGGGTTATGCATTAGAGACAGCTGCATTCACGTTAAAAAAAGGGGCACCATCTAAGTCCGTTGAGACGACACAATCTGAACTGTGGTATAGCAAGAAACCAAAGTAGTCGTTTCTTAAAGTTTGGGGTTGTGATGCTTATGTGAAAAAGTTTCATCCTGATAAGCTCAAAACCAAATCAGAGAAATATGTCTTCATAGGATACCCAGAAGGAGACTGTTGGGTACACCTTCTATCACAGATCCGAAGGCAAGATATTCGTTGCCGAGAATGGATCCTTTCCAGAAAAGGAGTTTCTCTCGAAAGAAGTGAGTGGGAGGAAAGTGGAAAACTTGATAAGGTAATTGTACCTTCTCCCTTATTGGAAAGTAGTACATCACAGAAACTGGTTTCTGTGACACCTACACCAATTAGTGAGGAAGCTAATGATGATGATCATGTAACTTCAGATCAAGTTACTACCGAATCTCGTAGGTAAACCAGAGTGACATCCGCACCAGAGTGGTACGGTAATCCTGTTCTGGAAGTCATGTTACTAGACCATGACGAACTTGCGAACTATGAGGAAGCGATGATGAGCCCAGATTCCGCGAAATGGTTTGAGGCCATGAAATCTGAGATATGATCCATGTATGAGAACAAAGTTTGGACTTTGGTTGACTTGCCCGATGATCAGCAAGCAATTGAGAATAAATGGATCTTCAAGAGGAAGACGGACGCTGATAGTAGTGTTACTATCTACAAAGCTAGAATTGTCGCAAAAGGTTTTCGACAAGTTCAAAGTGTTGACTACGATGAGAGTTTCTCACCCGTATCTATGCTTAAGTCTGTCCGAATCATGTTAGCAATTGCCGCATTTTATGAAATCTGGCAAATGGATAAACAAAATTGCATTCCTTAATGGATTTCTTAAAGAAGAGTTGTATATGATGCAACTAGTAGGTTTTGTCAATCCTAAAGGTGCTAACAAAATATGCAAGCTCCAGCGATTCATCTATGGACTGGTGCAAGCATCTCAGAGTTGGAATACACGCTTTGATAAGTTGATCAAAGCATATAGTTTTATACAGACTTGCGGTGAAGCCTGTATTTACAAGAAAGTGAGTGGGAGCACTACAGCATTTCTGATAAAGTATATGTGAATTGTTGATCGGAAATAATGTAGAATTATTCTGTAAAGCATAAAGGAGTGTTTGAAAGGAGTTTTTCAAAGAAAGACTTCGGTGAAGCTGCTTACATATTGAGCTCCAAGATCTATAGAGATAGATCAAGGCGCTTGATAAGTTTTTTTTCAATGAGTACATACCTTGACAAGATTTTGAAGTAGTTCAAAAATGGAGTAGTCAAGGAAAGGGTTCTTGCCTGTAGTACAAGGTGTGAAGTTGAGTAAGACTCAAAGCCCGACCACGGCAGAAGATAGAAAGAGAATGAAAGTCATTCCCTATGCCTCAGCCATAGGATCTATAAAGTATGCCATGCTGTGTACCAGATCTATTGTATACCCTACACTGATTTGGCAAGGGAGTACAATAGTGATCTAGGAGTAGATCACTGGACAGCGGTCAGAATTATCCTTAGTGAAATAAGGATATGTTTCTCGATTATGGACGTGACAAAAGGCTCGTCGTAAAGGGTTACGCCGATGCAAGTTTTGACACTAATCTAGATGACTCTAAGTCTCGGTCTAGATACATATTGAAAGTGGGAGCAATTAGCTAGAGTAGCTCCATGCAGAGCATTGTTGACATAGAAATTTGCAAAATACATGTGGATCTGAATGTGGCAGACCCATTGACTAAGATTCTCTCACAAGCAAAACATGATCACACCTTAGTACTCTTTGGGTGTTAATCACATAGTGATGTGACTAGATTACTTGATCTAGTAAACCCTTTGGGTATTGGTCACATGGCGATGTGAAATATGGGTGTTAATCACATGATGATGTGAACTATCGATGTTAATCACATGGTGATGTGATCTAGATTATTGACTCTAGTGCAAGTGGGAGACTGAAGGAAATATGCCCTAGAGGCAATAATAAAGTTATTATTTATTTCCTTATATCATGATAAATGTTTATTATTCATGCTAGAATTGTATTAACCGGAAACATAATACATGTGTGAATACATAGACAAACAGAGTGTCACTAGTATGCCTCTACTTGACTAGCTCGTTAATCAAAGATGGTTATGTTTCCTAACCATAGACAAAAGAGTTGTTATTTGATTAACGAGGTCACATCATTAGTTGAATGATCTGATTGACATGACCCATTCCATTAGCTTAGCGCCCGATCGTTTAGTATGTTGCTATTGCTTTCTTCATGACTTATGCATGTTCCTATGACTATGAGATTATGCAACTCCCGTTTACCGGAGGAACACTTTGGGTACTACCAAACGTCACAACGTAACTGGGTGATTATAAAGGAGTACTACAGGTGTCTCCAAAGGTAGATGTTGGGTTGGCGTATTTCGAGATTAGGATTTGTCACTCCGATTGTCGGAGAGGTATCTCTGGGCCCTCTCGGTAATACACATCACATAAGCCTTGCAAGCATTGTGACTAATGAGTTAGTTGCGAGATGATGTATTACGGAACGAGTAAAGAGACTTGCCGGTAACGAGATTGAACTAGGTATTGGATACCGACGATCGAATCTCGGGCAAGTAACATACCGATGACAAAGGGAACAACGTATGTTGTTATGCGGTCTGACCGAGAAAGATCTTCGTAGAATATGTAGGAGCCAATATGGGCATCCAGGTCCCGCTATTGGTTATTGACCGGAGACGTGTCTCGGTCATGTCTACATTGTTCTCGAACCGTAGGGTCCGCACGCTTAAGGTTTCGATGATAGTTATATTATGAGTTTATGAGTTTTGATGTACCGAAGGAGTTCGGAGTCCCGGATGAGATCGGGGACATGACGAGGAGTCTCGAAATGGTCGAGACATAAAGATCGATATATTGGACGACTATATTCGAACTTCGGAAAGGTTCCGAGTGATTCGGGTATTTTTCGGAGTACCGGAGAGTTACGGGAATTCGCCGGGGAGTATATGGGCCTTATTGGGCCATACGGGAATAGAGGAGAGAGGCCAAAAGGAAGGAGGCCTGCGCCCCCCCTCTGGTCCGAATTGGACAAGGGGCGCAGGCCCCTTTTCCTTATTCCTCTCCACCTCTTTCCCCTTCTCCTACTCCAACAAGGAAGGAGGGAGTCCTACTCCCGGTGGGAGTAGGACTCCCCTTGGCGCGCCTCCTCCTAGGCCGGCCGGCCCCTCCCCCTTGCTCCTTTATATACGGAGGCAGGGGGCACCCCATGACACACAAGTTGATCCTTGGTGATCGTTCCTTAGCCGTGTGCGGTGCCCCCTGCCACCAAATTCCACCTCGATCATATTGTTGCAGTGCTTAGGCGAAGCCCTGCGTCGGTAGTACATCAAGATCGTCACGACGCCGTCGTGCTGACGGAACTCCTCCCTGAAGCTTTGCTGGATCGGAGCCCGGGGATCGTCATCGAGCTGTACGTGTGCTAAGAACTCGGAGGTGCCGGAGTAACGGTGCTTGGATCGGTCGGATCGGGAAGAAGACGTACGACTACTTCCTCTACGTTGTGTCAACGCTTCCGTTGCGATCTACAAGGGTACGTAGATCAGACTCTCCCCCTCGTTGCTATGCATCACCATGATCTTGCGTGTGCGTAGGAATTTTTTTGAAATTACTACGTTCCCCAACAGCACCAACCGTGACCAATGCCCCCTTTAGTCCCGGTTTGTGGCAAAGGCCTTGTGCTGCTGCGGCGTCGAAAGTTTAGTCCCACCTTGCTAGTTGAGAGGGGTGCGCAGTGGTTTATAAGCCCCACTGCCGCACCCCTCTCGAGCTTCTCTCCATTGCAGGCTTACGGGCCTAATTGTCACTGCTATGCCTGTGGGCCCACTAGGCCTCCTACGGGCCTGAATCCTGGCCCTTGGATGGGTTTCTAGTCGTATTCAGGCCGTGGGGGCCCAGTAGGTGGCATTTTTTGTTTTTTTGTTGCTTTATTTATTTTATTTTGTTTTTTGCTTTATTTTTTAATTTTTTATGCTTTTAGTTTTAGAAAAATTATAAACTTTTTGTTAATGCCATTAGTTTTCAAATTTGAAAACACTTTTTTTGTTTTTTTCTTCGTTGCTTTATTTATTTTATTTTGTTTCTACTTACAACAAAATACTTATTGTTGCTATTTTTTTTCCAGTTTTTTGTTTTGTTTTCTGCATTATTTATTTTCTTTTGTTTTTTGCTTTATTTTTTTATTCTTTTTGCTTTTATTTTTAGAAAAATTATAAACTTTTTGTTAGTGCCATTAGTTTTCAAATTTGACAACACTTTTTTGTTTTTTTTGTTGCTTTACTTATTTTATTTTGTTTCTACTTACAACAAAATACTTATTGTTGCTATTTTTTTCCAGTTTTTTGTTTTGTTTTTTGCATTATTTATTTTCTTTTGTTTTTTGCTTTAATTTTTAATTCTGTTTGCTTTTAGGTTAGCAAAATTATAAACTTTCTGTTGGTGCCATTAGTTTTAGAAAAATTATAAACTTTCTGTTAGTGCCATTAGTTTTAGAAAAATTATAAACTTTCTGTTAGTGCCATTAGTTTTCAAATTTGAATAGTTAAAATTTGAATTCTTTGAAAATTGTGTGAATCACAAGTTTGTGATTAACTTACTAAAAAAATGAGAATAGATGCGCTTATAGAGAAAATTCAACCTAAATTCATACTAAATTTCTATGAATTTCAGAGAAATTCACTATGAATTTAGGTTAAACTTTTCTCTATTAGGGCATCTATTTTCACTTTGAGAGGAGCTCAACAAGGCAGAGAGGGAAGGGCTTATAAACCGGTGTGAGCCCCCTTCGGTTGGCGAGGTGGGACTAAACTCTGCCTGCAACAAGGACCAACCTTTTAGTCCCAGTTTGTGGCACAAACCGGAACTAATGGTCATGGGCCAGGGGCGAGGAGCAAAATTATAAACTTTCTATTAGTGCCATTAGTTTTAGAAAAATTATAAACTTTCTGTTAGTGCCATTAGTTTTCAAATTTGAATAGTTAAAATTTGAATTATTTGAAATTTGTTTGAATCACAAGTTTGTGATTAAATTTACCTTTTCCAGTTTTTTTTGTTTTTTGCATTATTTATTTTCTTTTGTTTTTTGCATTTTTAATTCTTTTTTGCTTTTAGGTCAGAAAAATTATAAACTTTCTGTTAGTGCCATCAGTTTTAGAAAAAATTATAAACTTTCTGTTAGTGCCATTAGTTTTCAAATTTGAATAGTTAAAATTTGAATAATGGTATTACGAGGGCCGAACCATAAGACATGAAAGCATTTCAAATGAACTCTGAAAAAGTTGAAAGTTGGCATGGTATCATAATTTCACCCACATAGCATGTGCATGTACAAAACGGACAATGGTAGCATGTTCGTGTGTTACAAAGTTGGCATGGTATCATCATAATAGTTGCGGGAGAAAGTCTTCACTTTTTCTTCGCTTGTGTCATTTGCTTACTGCGCTGTGACCATGGATAATCTTCATTGTTTATCAGGATGCTGGGGTCAGCCTTGACATTGAAGGGAGGAATTTTATGAAACTTTTCATAATCTTCAGACATGTCTGTCTTGCCGTCCACTCCCAGAATGTCCCTTTTTCCTGAAAGAACTATGTGGAGCTTTGGCTCATCGTATGATGTATTCGCTTCCTTATCTTTTCTTTTTCTCGGTTTGGTAGACATGTCCTTCACATAGATAACCTGTGCCACATCATTGGCTAGGACGAACGGTTCGTCAGTGTACCCAAGATTTTTCAGATCGACTGTTGTCATTCCGTACTGTGGGTCTACCTGTACCCCGCCGCCTGACAGATTGACCCATTTGCACTTAAACAAAGGGACCTTAAAATCAGGTCCGTAGTCAAGTTCCCATATGTCCACTATGTAACCATAATATGTGTCCTTTCCGCTGTCGGTTGCTGCATCAAAGCGGACACCGCTGTTTTGGTTGGTGCTCTTTTGATTTTGGGCGACCGTGTAAAGTGTATTCCCATTTATCTTGTATCCTTTGTAAGTCAATACAGTCAAAGATGGTCCCCTGGACAACAAGTACAACTCATCACAAACAGTGTTGTCACCTTTGAGACGTGTTTCCAACCAACTGCTGAAAGTCCTGATGTGTTCACATGTAATCCAGTCGTTGCACTGCTCCGGGCGTTTGGAGCGCATACTGTTCTTGTGTTCATCGACACACGGGGTCACCAAGGTAGAGTTCTGTAGAACTGTGTAGTGTGCTTGAGACCAAGAATATCCGTCCTGCATATTATTGAGTCTCTTCCAAGAGTGCCTTTTCCAGCCAGTCTCCCCTCATACCGCGATTTAGTGAGACCTATCTTCTTAAGGCCAGGAATGAAGTCAACACAAAACCCGATAACATCCTCTGTTTTATGGCCCATGGAGATGCTTCCTTCTGGCCTAGCGTGGTTACGGACATATTTCTTTAGGACTCCCATGAACCTCTCAAAGGGGAACATATTGTGTAGAGATACGGGCCACAGGATGACAATCTCGTCGACTAGATGAACTAGGACGTGCGTCATGATATTGGAGAAGGATGGTGGGAACACCAGCTCGAAACTGACAAGACATTGCACCACATCACTCCTTAGCCTTGGTACGATTTCTGGATCGATCACCTTCTGAGAGATTGCATTGAGGAATGCACATAGCTTCACAATGGCTAATCGGACGTTTTCCGGTAGAAGCCCCCTCAATGCAACCGGAAGCAGTTGCGTCATAATCACGTGGCAGTCATGAGACTTTAGGTTCTGAAACTTTTTCTCTGGCATATTTATTATTCCCTTTATATTCGACGAGAAGCCAGTCGTGACCTTCATACTGAGCAGGCATTCAAAGAAGATTTCTTTCTCTTCTTTTGTAAGAGCGTAGCTGGCAGGACCATTATACTGCTTCGGAGGCATGTCGTCTTTTTCATGCAAACGTTGCAGGTCCTCCCGTGCCTCAGGTGTTTCTTTTGTCTTCCCATACATGCCCAAGAAGCCTAGCAGATTCACGCAAAGGTTCTTTGTCACGTGCATCACGACGATTGAAGAGCGGACCTCTAGGTCCTTCCAGTAGGGTAGGTCCCAAAATATAGATTTCTTCTTCCACATGGGTGCGTGTCCCTCAGCATCATTCGGAATAGCTAGTCCACCGGGATCCTTTCCAAAGATTACGTAGTGTAAATCATTGACCATAGCAAGTACGTGATCACCGGTACGCATGGCGGGCTTCTTCCGGTGATCTGCCTCGCCTTTGAAATGCTTGCCTTTCTTTCGACATTGATGGAAGAAATCGACGATGGCCCAGGTACACATTCTTCCTGCATTTGTCCAGGTATATACTTTCAGTGTCATCTAAACAGTGCGTGCATGCATGGTATCCTTTGTTTGTCTGTCCTGAAAGGTTACTGTGAGCGGGCCAATCGTTGATGGTCACGAACAGCAACGCCTTAAGGTTAAATTCCTCCTGTCTATGCTCATCCCACGTACGTACACCGTTTCCATTCCACAGCTGTAAAAGTTCTTCAACTAATGGCCTTAGGTACACATCAATGTCGTTGCCGGGTTGCTTAGGGCCTTGGATGAGAACTGGCATCATAATGAACTTCCGCTTCATGCACATCCAAGGAGGAAGGTTATACATGTTGGGGAACGTAGTAATTTCAAAATTTTCCTACGCACACGCAAGATCATGGTGATGCATAGCAACGAGGGGGAGAGTCTGATCTACATACCCTTGTAGATCGCAACGGAAGCGTTGACACAACATAGAGGAAGTAGTCGTATGTCTTCTTCCCGATCCGACCGATCCAAGCACCGTTACTCCGGCACCTCCGAGTTCTTAGCACACGTTCAGCTCGATGACGATCTCCGGGCTCCGATCCAGCAAAGCTTCGGGGAGGAGTTCTGTCAGCATGACGGCATGGTGACGATCTTGATGTACTACCGACGTAGGGCTTCGCCTAAGCACTACAACGGTATGATCGAGGTGGAATTTGGTGGCAGGGGGCACTGCACACGGCTAAGGAACGATCACGTGGATCAACTTGTGTGTCTAGAGGTGCCCCTGCCCCCGTATATAAAGGTTGACAGGGGGAGGGCTGGCCGGCTATGCTATGGAGGCGCAGGAGGAGTCCTACTCCTACCGGGAGTAGGACTCCCCCCCCCCCAATCCTATTCCTAATAGGACTCCCAAGGAGAAAGAGAGGGAGACAGGTGGCCGGCCACCTCTCCTAGTCCTAATAGGACTAGGGGAGGGGGGAGGCGCGCAGCCCACCTTGTGCTGCCCCTTTCACCTTTCCAGTAAGGCCCAATAAGGCCCATTTGGTTCCCGGGGGGTTCCGGTAACCTCCCGGTACTCCGGTAAAATCCCGATTTCACCCGGAACACTTCCGATGTCCAAATATAGGCTTCCAATATATCAATCTTTATGTCTCGACCATTTCGAGACTCCTCGTCATGTCTGTGATCACATCCGGGACTCCGAACAACCTTCGGTACATCAAAATGCATAAACTCATAATAACTGTCATCGTAACGTTAAGCGTGCGGACCCTACGGTTCGAGAACAATGTAGACATGACCGAGACACGTCTCCGGTCAATAACCAATAGCGGGACCTGGATGCCCATATTGGCTCCTACATATTCTACGAAGATCTTTATCGGTCAGACCGCATAACAACATACGTTGTTCCCTTTGTCATCGGTATGTTACTTGCCCAAGATTCGATCGTCGGTATCCAATACCTAGTTCAATCTCATTACTGGCAAGTCTCTTTACTCGTTCCGTAATACATCATATCACAACTAACATCTTAGTTATAATGCTTGCAAGGCTTATGTGATGTGTATTACCGAGAGGGCCCAGAGATACCTCTCCGACAATCGGAGTGACAAATCCTATTCTCGAAATACGCCAACCCAACATCTACCATTGGAAACACCTGTAGTACTCCTTTATAATCACCCAGTTACGTTGTGACGTTTGGTAGCACCCAAAGTGTTCCTCCGGCAAACGGGAGTTGCATAATCTCATAGTCATAGGAACATGTATAAGTCATGAAGAAAGCAATAGCAACATACTAAACGATCGGGTGCTAAGCTAATGGAATGGGTCATGTCAATCAGATCATTCAACTAATGATGTGACCTCATTAATCAAATAACAAATCTTTGTTCATGGTTAGGAAACATAACCATCTTTGATTAACGAGCTAGTCAAGTAGAGGCATACTAGTGACACTTTGTTTGTCTATGCATTCACACATGTATTATGTTTCCGGTTAATACAATTCTAGCATGAATAATAAACATTTATCATGATATAAGGAAATAAATAATAACTTTATTATTGCCTCTAGGGCATATTTCCTTCAGTCTCCCACTTGCACTAGAGTCAATAATCTAGATTACACAGTAATGATTCTAACACCCATGGAGCCTTGGTGCTGATCATGTTTTGCTCGTGGAAGAGGCTTAGTCAACGGGTCTGCAACATTCAGATCCGTATGTATCTTGCAAATCTCTATGTCTCCCACCTGGACTAGATCCCGGATGGAATTGAAGCGTCTCTTGATGTGTTTGGTCCTTTTGTGAAATCTGGATTCCTTTGCCAAAGCAATTGCATCAGTATTGTCACAAAAGATTTTCATTGGACCCGATGCACTAGGTATGACACCTAGATCGGATATGAACTCCTTCATCCAGACTCCTTCGTTCGCTGCTTCCGAAGCAGCTATGTATTCCGCTTCACATGTAGATCCCGCTACGACGCTTTGTTTAGAACTGCACCAACTGACAGCTCCACCGTTTAAAGTAAACACGTATCCGGTTTGCGGTTTAGAATCGTCCGGATCAGTGTCAAAGCTTGCATCAACGTAACCTCTTACGGTGAGCTCTTTGTCACCTCCATATACGAGAAACATATCCTTAGTCCTTTTCAGGTATTTCAGGATGTTCTTGACCGCTGTCCAGTGATCCACTCCTGGATTACTTTGGTACCTCCCTGCTAAACTTATAGCAAGGCACACATCAGGTCTGGTACACAGCATTGCATACATGATAGAGCCTATGGCTGAAGCATAGGGAACATCTTTCATTTTTTTCTCTATCTTCTGCAGTGGTCGGGCATTGAGTCTGACTCAACTTCACACCTTGTAACACAGGCAAGAACCCTTTCTTTGCTTGATCCATTTTGAACTTCTTCAAAATCTTGTCAAGGTATGTGCTTTGTGAAAGTCCAATTAAGCGTCTTGATCTATCTCTATAGATCTTTATGCCTAATATGTAAGCAGCTTCCCCGAGGTCTTTCATCGAAAAACTTTTATTCAAGTATCCCTTTATGCTATCCAGAAATTCTATATCATTTCCAATCAGCAATATGTCATCCACATATAATATCAGAAATGCTACAGAGCTCCCACTCACTTTCTTGTAAATACAGGCTTCTCCAAAAGTCTGTATAAAGCCAAATGCTTTGATCACACTATCAAAGCGTTTATTCCAACTCCGAGATGCTTGCACCAGTCCATAAATGGATCGCTGGAGTTTGCACACTTTGTTAGCTCCCTTTGGATCGACAAAACCTTCCGGTTGCATCATATACAACTTTTCTTCCAGAAATCCATTCAGGAATGCAGTTTTGACATCCATCTGCCATATTTCATAATCATGAAACGCGGCAATTGCTAACAAGATTCGGACAGACTTAAGCATCGCTACGGGTGAGAAGGTCTCATCGTAGTCAACCCCTTGAACTTGTCGAAAACCTTTTGCAACAAGTCGAGCTTTATAGACAGTAACATTACCGTCAGCGTCAGTCTTTTTCTTGAAGATCCATTTATTCTCAATTGCTTGCCGATCATCGGGCAAGTCAACCAAAGTCCATACTTTGTTCTCATACATGGATCCCATCTCAGATTTCATGGCTTCAAGCCACTTTGCGGAATCTGGGCTCACCATTGCTTCTTCATAGTTCATAGGTTCATCATGATCTAGCAGCATGACTTCCAGAACTGGATTACCGTACCACTCTGGCGCGGATCTTGCTCTGGTTGATCTACGAGGTTCAGTAGTATCTTGTTCTGAAGTTTCATGATCATTATCATTAACTTCCTCACTTATTGGTGTAGGTGTCGCAGAAACAGTTTTCTGTGATGTACTACTTTCTAATAAGGGAGCGGGTACAGTTACCTCGTCAAGTTCTACTTTCCTCCCACTCACTTCTTTCGAGAGAAACTCCTTCTCAAGAAAGTTTCCGAATTTAGCAACAAAAGTCTTGCCTTCGGATCTGTGATAGAAGGTGTATCCAATAGTTTCCTTTGGATATCCTATGAAGACACATTTCTCCGATTTGGGTTCGAGCTTATCAGGTTGAAGCTTTTTCACATAAGCATCGCAACCCCAAACTTTAAGAAACGACAACTTTGGTTTCTTGCCAAACCACAGTTCATAAGGCGTGGTCTCAACGGATTTTGATGGTGCCCTATTTAACGTGAATGCAGCCGTCTCTAAAGCGTATCCCCAAAATGATAGCGGTAAATCAGTAAGAGACATCATAGATCGTACCATATCTAGTAAAGTACGATTACGACATTCGGACACACCATTACGCTGTGGTGTTCCGGGTGGCGTGAGTTGCGAAACTATTCCATAATTTTTCAAATGTACACCAAACTCGTAACTCAAATATTCTCCTCCACGATCAGATCGTAGAAACTTTATTTTCTTGTTACGATGATTTTCAACTTCACTCTGAAATTCCTTGAACTTTTCAAATGTTTCAGACTTGTGTTTCATTAAGTAGATATACCCATATCTGCTTAAATCATCTGTGAAGGTGAGAAAATAACGATATCCGCCACGGGCCTCAACATTCATCGGACCACATACATCGGTATGTATGATTTCCAATAAATCTGTTGCTCTCTCCATAGTTCCGGAGAACGGTGTTTTTGGTCATCTTGCCCATGAGGCACGGTTCGCAAGTACCAAGTGATTCATAATCAAGTGGTTCCAAAAGTCCATCAGTATGGAGTTTCTTCATGCGCTTTACACCGATATGACCTAAACGGCAGTGCCACAAATAAGTTGCACTATCATTATCAACTCTGCATCTTTTGGCTTCTACATTATGAATATGTGTATCACTACTATCGAGATTTAACAAGAATAGACCACTCTTCAAGGGTGCATGACCATAAAAGATATTACTCATATAAATAGAACAACCATTATTCTCTGATTTAAATGAATAACCGTCTCGCATTAAACAAGATCCAGATATAATGTTCATGCTCAACGCTGGCACCAAATAACAATTATTTAGGTCTAATATTAATCCCGAAGGTAGATGTAGAGGTAGCGTGCCGACCGCGATCACATCGACTTTGGAACCGTTTCCCACGCGCATTGTCACCTCGTCCTTAGCTAATCTTCGCTTAATCCGTAGTCCCTGTTTCGAGTTGCAAATATTAGCAACAGAACCAGTATCAAATACCCAGGTGCTACAGCGAGCATTAGTAAGGTACACATCAATAACATGTATATCACATATACCTTTGTTCACCTTGCCATCCTTCTTATCCGCCAAATACTTGGGGCAGTTCCGCTTCCAGTGACCAGTCTGCTTGCAGTAGAAGCACTCAGTTTCAGGCTTAGGTCCAGACTTGGGTTTCTTCTCCTGAGCAGCAACTTGCTTGCCGTTCTTCTTGAAGTTCCCCTTCTTCTTCCCTTTGCCCTTTTTCTTGAAACTAGTGGTTTTGTTAACCATCAACACTTGATGCTCCTTCTTGATTTCTACTTCCGCAGCTTTCAGCATTGCGAAGAGCTCAGGAATAGTCTTGTTCATCACTTGCATATTATAGTTCATCACGAAGCTCTTGTAGCTTGGTGGCAGTGATTGGAGAATTCTGTCAATGACGCAATCATCTGGAAGATTAACTCCCATCTGAATCAAGTGATTGTTATACCCCAGACATTTTGAGTATATGCTCACTGACAGAACTGTTCTCCTCCATCTTGCAGCTATAGAACTTATTGGAGACTTCATATCTCTCAATCCGGGCATTTGCTTGAAATATTAACTTCAACTCCTGGAACATCTCATATGCTCCATGACGTTCAAAACGTCGTTGAAGTCCCGATTCTAAGCCGTAAAGCATGGCACACTGAACTATCGAGTAGTCATCAGCTTTGCTCTGCCAGACGTTCATAACATCTGGTGTTGCTCCAGCAGCAGGCCTGGCACCCAGCGGTGCTTCCAGGACGTAATTCTTCTGTGCAGCAATGAGGATAATCCTCAAGTTACGGACCCAGTCCGTGTAATTGCTACCATCATCTTTCAACTTTGCTTTCTCAAGGAACGCATTAAAATTCAACGGAACAACAGCACAAGCCATCTATCTACAATCAACATAAACAAGCAAGATACTATCAGGTACTAAGTTCATGATAAATTTAAGTTCAATTAATCATATTACTTAAGAACTCCCACTTAGATAGACATCCCTCTAATCCTCTAAGTGATCACGTGATCCAAATCAACTAAACCATGTCCGATCATCACGTGAGATGGAGTAGTTTCATCGGTGAACATCATTATGTTGATCATATCTACTATATGATTCACGCTCGACCTTTCGGTCTCCGTGTTCCGAGGCCATATCTGTATATGCTTGGCTCGTCAAGTATAACCTGAGTATTCCGCGTGTGCAACTGTTTTGCACCCGTTGTATTTGAACGTAGAGCCTATCACACCCGATCATCACGTGGTGTCTGGGCACGACGAACTTTCGCAACGGTGCATACTCAGATTTCTTGATAATTTAGTGAGAGATCATCTTATAATGCTACCGTCAATCAAAGCAAGATAAGATGCATAAAAGATAAACATCACATGCAATCAATATAAGTGATATGATATGGCCATCATCATCTTGTGCTTGTGATCTCCATCTCCGAAGCACCGTCATGATCACCATCGTCACCGGCGCGACACCTTGATCTCCATCGTAGCATTGTTGTCGTCTCGCCAATCTTATGCTTCCACGACTATCACTACCGCTTAGCAATAAAGTAAAGCATTACATCGCGATTGCATTGCATATAATAAAGCGACAACCATATGGCTCCTGCCAGTTGCCGATAACTTGGTTACAAAACATGATCATCTCATACAATAAAAATCAGCATCATGCCTTGACCATATCACATCACAACATGCCCTGCAAAAACAAGTTAGACGTCCTCTACTTTGTTGTTGCAAGTTTTACGTGGCTGCTACGGGCTTAAGCAAGAACTCATCTCACCTACGCATCAAAACCACAACGATAGTTTGTCAAATAGACTCCGTTTTAACCTTCTCAAGGACCGGGCGTACCCATACTCGGTTCAACTAAAGTTGGAGAGACAGTCGCCCGCAAGCCATCTATGTGCAAAGCACGTCGAGGGAACCGGTTTCGCGTAAGCGTACGCGTAAGGTTGGTCCGGGCCGTCTCGTCCAACAATACCGCCGAACCAAAGTATGACATGCTGGTAGGCAGTATGACTTGTATCGCCCACAACTCACTTGTGTTCTACTCGTGCAAATAACATCAAACCATAAAACCTAGGCTCTGATGCCACTGTTGGGGAACGTAGTAATTTCAAAATTTTCCTACGCACACGCAAGATCATGGTGATGCATAGCAATGAGGGGGAGAGTCTGATCTACATACCCTTGTAGATCGCAACGGAAGCGTTGACACAACGTAGAGGAAGTAGTCGTACGTCTTCTTCCCGATCCGACCGATCCAAGCACCGTTACTCCGGCACCTCCGAGTTCTTAGCACACGTTCAGCTCGATGACGATCCCCGGGCTCCGATCCAGCAAAGCTTCGGGGAGGAGTTCTGTCAGCACGACGGCGTGGTGACAATCTTGATGTACTACCGACGTAGGGCTTCGCCTAAGCACTACAACGGTATGATCGAGGTGGAATTTGGTGGCAGGGGGCACCGCACACGGCTAAGGAACGATCACGTGGATCAACTTGTGTGTCTAGAGGTGTCCCCCTGCCCCCGTATATAAAGGTTGACAGGGGGAGGGCTGGCCGGCCAAGCTATGGAGGCGCAGGAGGAGTCCTACTCCTACCGGGAGTAGGACTCCCCCCCCCCCCCCCAATCCTATTCCTAATAGGACTCCCAAGGAGAAAGAGAGGGAGAGAGGTGGCCGGCCACCTCTCCTAGTCCTAATAGGACTAGGGGAGGGGGGAGGCGCGCAGCCCACCTTGGGCTGCCCCTTTCACCTTTCCACTAAGGCCCAATAAGGCCCATTTGGTTCCCGGGGGGTTCCGGTAACCTCCCGGTACTCCGGTAAAATCCCGATTTCACCCGGAACACTTCCGATGTCCAAATATAGGCTTCCAATATATCAATCTTTATGTCTCGACCATTTCAAGACTCCTCATCATGTCCGTGATCACATCTGGGACTCCGAACAACCTTCGGTACATCAAAATGCATAAACTCATAATAACTGTCATCGTAACGTTAAGCGTGCGGACCCTTCGGTTCGAGAACAATGTAGACATGACCGAGACACGTCTCCGGTCAATAACCAATAGCGGGACCTGGATGCCCATATTGGCTCCTACATATTCTACAAAGATCTTTATCGGTCAGACCGCATAACAACATACGTTGTTCCCTTTGTCATCGGTATGTTACTTGCCCGAGATTCGATCGTCGGTATCCAATACCTAGTTCAATCTCGTTACTGGCAAGTCTCTTTACTCGTTCCGTAATACATCATCTCACAACTAACATCTTAGTTATAATGCTTGCAAGGCTTATGTGATGTGTATTACCGAGAGGGCCCAGAGATACCTCTCCGACAATCGGAGTGACAAATCCTATTCTCGAAATACGCCAACCCAACATCTACCATTGGAAACACATGTAGTACTCCTTTATAATCACCCAGTTACGTTGTGACGTTTGGTAGCACCCAACATCTACCATTGGAAACACCTGTAGTACTCCTTTATTATTGCCTCTAGGGCATATTTCCTTCAATACATACATAGAGTCACGGGCCAGGTGCTGTGATTGCTGCTCTGCTCCCCGAAAGGATTAATGCCATCCGCGCTTAAAGCAAACCATACATTCCTTGGGTCCTTTGCAAACTCATCCCAGTACTTTCTCTCGATTTTTCTCCACTGTGACCCGTCAGCGGGTGCTCTCAACTTCCCATCTTTCTTTCGGTTCTCACTGTGCCATCGCATCAACTTGGCATGCTCTTCGTTTCTGAACAGACGTTTCAACCGTGGTATTATAGGAGCATACCACATCACCTTCGCAGGAACCCTCTTCCTGGGGGGCTCGCCGTCAACATCACCAGGGTCATCTCGTCTGATCTTATACCGCAATGCACCGCATACCGGGCATGCGTTCAGATCCTTGTATGCACCGCGGTAGAGGATGCAGTCATTAGGGCATGCATGTATCTTCTCCACCTCCAATCCTAGAGGGCATACGACCTTCTTTGTTGCGTATGTACTGTCAGGCAATTCGTTATCCTTGGAAGCTTCTTCTTCAATATTTTCAGTAGCTTCTCAAATCCTTTGTCAGCCACAACATTCTCTGCCTTCCACTGCAACAATTCCAGTACGGTACCGAGCTTTGTGTTGCCATCTTCGCAATTGGGGTATAACCCTTTTTGTGATCCTCTAACATGCGATCGAACTTCAGCTTCTCCTTTTGACTTTCGCATTGCGTCCTTACATCGACAATGACCCGGCGGAGATCATCATCATCGGGCACATCGTCTGATTCCTCTTGATCTTCAGCAGCTTCACCCGTTGCGGCATCATTGGGCACATCGTCTGGTTCCTCTTGATCTTCACCAGCTCCCCCTGTTGCAGCATCACCGTATTCAGGGGGCACATAGTTGTCATCGTACTCTTCTTCTTCGCCGTCTTCCATCATAACCCCTATTTCTCCGTGCCTCGTCCAAACATTATAGTGTGGCATGAAACCCTTGTAAAGCAGGTGGGAGTGAAGGATTTTCCGGTTAGAGTAAGACCTCGTATTCCCACATTCAGTGCATGGACAACACATAAAACCATTTTGCTTGTTTGCCTCAGCCGCATCGAGAAACTCATGCACGCCCTTAATGTACTCGCAGGTGTGTCTGTTACCGTACATCCATTGCCGGTTCATCTGCGTGCATTATATATAATTAAGTGTCCAAATTAATAAAAGTTCATCATCACATTAAAACCAAAGTGCATACATAGTTCTCATCTAACAACATATAGCTCTCCAGAGCATCTAATTAATTAAACCATACATTGAAACTATGTAAAACATTTCAATGCGAAAACAAATGCGATCATAATCGCAACCAAGGTAACAATTGATCCAACGGCATAATGATACCAAGCCTCGGTATGAATGGCATATTTTCTAATCTTTCTAATCTTCAGGCGCATTGCATCCATCTTGATCTTGTGATCATCGACGACATCCGCAACATGCAACTCCAATATCATCTTCTCCTCCTTAATTTTTTTTATTTTTTCCTTCAACAAATTGTTTCCTTTTTCAACTAAATTTAACCTCTCGACAATAGGGTCGGTTGGCATTTCCAATTCACATACATCCTACATAAATAAAATCTATGTCACGTTGGTCGGCATAATTTTCATAAACAATAAATGAACCAATAGTTATAAAGATAATATATATACCACATCCGAATCATAGACAGGACGAGGGCCGACGGGGGCGGATACCAAAACCATCGCACTATGTAAGATGCAATAATAAAAGTAAGAAAATAATACAAGTATCTATGTAAACATACAAGTAAGAATATTTTTCCTTTTAGAAAGAAGATAAGAACAAGAGGCTCACCACGGTGGTGCCGGCGATGAGCTCGGCGCGGGTGATCGACGGCGGTGAAGACGGTGACGGGGCGTGACGGACCGCTAAACCTAGACAAATATTGTGGAAAATGGAGCTTGGAGGTCGAGCTTGGAGAGGAGAAAGCTTAATTAGTGTGGCTCGGGCATTCCATCGAACACCTTGTGTGCATAGGAGGTGAGCTAGAGCACCACCAAACCCTCCCCCCCTCGGCCAGAGAAAAACAGAGCACTGGGGTGCTCTGCTCGCGAGCAAGGGGTATATATAGGCACCTCATTGGTCCCAGTTGGTGACATGAACCGGGACTAAAGGGAAGCCTTTGGTCCCAGTTCAAGCCACCAACCGGGACCAATGGTGGTGGGACAGGAGCGAGGCCCATCGGTCCCGGTTCATCCCACCAACTGGGACCAAAAGGTCCAAATAAACCGGGACCAATGGCCCACGTGGCCCGGCCGGCCCCCTGGGCTCACGAACCAGGACTAATGCCCACATTGGTCCCGGTTCTGGACTGAACCGGGACTAATGGGCTGACCCGGCCTGGACCAATTCCCTGTTTTCTACTAGTGCTTGAACATGCCAGAGATGATTGAACTACAGGTCACAATATTCGGCGAAATTCGCCTCTTTAGCACTTGACAAAATAGGTTGTAAGCTTTGTCCACGCCACCCTCTTTCAACAAGCCATCAACTACGGTGCTATATGACACCACATTAGGTTAGGTTGGCAGCTACCCCCATCCTCAGCCATGATGTGAATCAGCTCTAGAGCCTCTTGGCTTCTTTTCTCGTTGCAGAGACCCTTGAAAAGAATGGTGTAGGAGAAAACATCAAGTATGCAGTTAAACTCAGGCATTATTCGGAGTACGATTTCCATTCATAGCTGGCCTTCTTCTCCGCGCAGATGTCCTTGAGTAGGTGGCTGAAAGTGATGATATCATCTGTAGTGGAAAAAAATGATTTCTCTCTCACTACTCTTCTCCCTCTGCTTTTGATGTCTATAAAGGAAAAAAAACATAGATGAAAAGAAAGGACAAAAAAACGAAGACAGAAAATGCACCAGCCGGGAATCGAACCCGGGTCTGTACCGTGGCAGGGTACTATTCTACCACTAGACCACTGGTGCCTAGGTGCCAATTTTATTTGCAGAAACTTAACAACTACTTCACTAGCAATCGAACTCAAAGGATTTCAGTACAAATGTGAACACTGAATTTTTTTTACAAGTACACATTTGCATTTCAGTTAAAAGCATTCTTCACATGAAGAAAATAAAAAGAGGCTCCCTTGCAACCTATCTAATCTACACACTGGGAACAATTTCAGGTAAGATATGCCCATTTTCCTCGGCCAATGCCCTACCAAAATTCACTCACCCAAAAAAGATCCAGGCAAGTTATATCCATTTTCCAAAACCAGTCTGTGAAACGACCGTCGTTTGCGGTACCAAATGTTGAACATCGTCCTCTGTATAATAGAAAGGAGGCAGTGGATGAAGCTTTTGCTACACGACGGCGGCCTTGAGATAACATGGTAGGTACTATCATCATCTTGGTCCTCTTCCAAATGGAAGCCAGGAACCATTTGCTCCCTGTTCAGACTTCAGAGGATATCACAATTTGCTCCCTGTTAGCACTCGACAGGACGAAAAAAGTGAACACATTTATAAAACTTGAGAAAGTGACGGATCTCAAATACGGCGCAGATGGCACCTAAGATAGTTGACGCAATATAGTGGTAACAGAAACTAGTAGATGCTGCACCCCAAATCAAAGCACAAAATGGAAGTATAAATGATGACAAAGCTACGGAAGTAATATCCAAGATATCAGCATCCCTTGCTTTCTATACAAATATGAATACCCAGCTTCAGACAAATATTCCAACAGTATGCCACCATGTTAAGAAATCAAACTTTTAGTCGGGAGAAAAAGAACTAACTGATTACTTTTGAAATTTGACACACTGTTCCTTTTATCAGGCAAATCTGAATCTAGTGCACAATTGCCTTCTGCAAGCGGCAGCAGAGCATTCAGCGGGCTGAGGCAGCTTCCTTGTAAGGTTATCAACAAATACCTTCTCCCTCACCATTATTCAGCAATATTAGCTCAGCTGTGATCCAGCGATCGATTTGCAACACTGAGTCAGCATCTTAGCAGGCGCTCACACATATCAATCTTTCTTCTCTACTGATAGGGTTCAAAAATGCCCAGCAATTACACGATCATCTCATCTTCCTCACCTCCCAGACTGCTGCCAACTTCCCCAGCTAGCGACACTTGATTGGACGGCGACACTGATCTTCCCCCGCCGTCTTAATAGAGTGTCGAGTAATCTCGCGCCGCCACGGCTGAAACCATGTCTCTCCTCCAGCGATCATGTAAGCTTGCGTCTGCAGCGGTATATCCAGCCTGACTGCAGCGGTACCTTCGGCCCCTTGCGTTTGTATTGCCAGATCTCAGAGCATCCTCAGAATCAATACGCAGGATACTATGGATGATACATTGCTGCATCATTCTCAAGTCTTAGGAAGAGTGCATATTTAACTTGTTCCGATCCTAAATATCAAATTACCACTCCGCACTTGTACTGCGGAAATTGCTCAGGATTTCAAAATGGTATGCAGCCACAGCCAGGAAATCACAGAAAAAAGGGAATAAACTTCAGCGCATACCTAGTCAAAGGAAGTGCAAGTGCAGATCAATCTAAGCAGATTGGATACCCCGGTAAATGGAGGGTGAATAACAACATAGCTTTATTCGTACCAGTTAGCTTGCTGGACTTTATCCATAACTGCCCTCTGCTTGCTTCCATGCACCAAATTCCTACACATAAAAAGCTCTATTAAGACTGTTCCCGTTAAAGGAAAGCTCTGGTAAGACCAAAAGAAAGGGCAAACTAAATATTAGTCTGAGTAAATCACCATCAATTAGCTAGCGGCTTTAAATTCCACATCTAATTGCTTACATGGCATATATATGGATGGAAAACAGAGAAATATGTTTGTTTACATTCGTTTATCAGCTCCAGAAAAAAAGTGATGGCATGCATGGTTGACTCAATAAAACTGTACAGGTGAAGATGAAAACACATAATTCACATACTACATAGCGCCTCGATCATTTGCGGCTTTCTATTAAAATAATAAGAAATTGCAGCACTAGCTGGTGCTAAATGCAACTGTCGATTGAACAGAAGCTTCTTTGCCCAAGTATTTCAATAACCCATTCTTCGGTAACAGTGCTCATAGAGGTGGAGTAAAAGCAAAGACCATTTGATAACACCAGAAGTTTCCCAGCGTACAAAAGAAAGTTTAGAGCACAAGTTTCTATCCCAGAGTAGAAAATGTTCTAGTGTGAAAGTAAATTATCATGCAAGTATCAGGTTCAGAAGGATTGCACAACTTGCAAAATTCAGAAGGAGAAAGGCATCATCAACACTTGAATAAATACTTGTAACTGAAGGAAGTCTCAGGCATCATCAACTAACAGAACCATCAGAATCATGTGTAGTATAGCAAATCCCCAACCACCATGCTTGGTCGATCTCCTGAAAGAAGAAGAAAGAACTATGCATCTATATCTAGTTTCATCACTTCTTCTCAAGAAAGTAAGAAAGCACCATCAATCTACAACACTCAGTAAATCAGTCAGTATGCTCTTTATTGCCCGGCCAATTCTTACTCAAGGAAACTACTTTTTTAAAAACAAATTACTCACCTGGCAAGTCACTTCATTCCTTAATAGACCCCTTCCCCTCGCCTTCATTGCATTAATATTATTTCTATAATTCCCACAGGCTAAACTAGGCACTAGAGAAGAGACACGCAACTGATCTTCATTTCAAATCAGAGCTCTGCGCCAATAATAGCATGTGCCCATCTCCTTTGTGTTACTGCAAGCACACAGCTGAGATCTCATTTATTCCAATTTCTACAGCCTAACATCAGGAATAAACATATGCTCACCATCCTCTCCTCACACATCTTGATTCTTAATTGGAGGTAGGCCAGCATGTCTACAGTTTCTGTGTTTGCAATTCTCCAAGATTCCATAACTACGCTCGCTATCTGACAGCTAGTACTTGCAAGCCTAGGCTGAGATTTAACTGAAAGGAGTGCACGAAGAGATGGCATTCAGTATAACTGAGAAAAAATACTGCATTCCCCTAAATATTAAGACCAGGCTTTGTTAAGATATCATCTGAAGGGGAGCCTTGGCACAGTGGTAAAGCTGCTGCCTTGTGACCATGAGGTCACGGGTTCAAGTCCTGGAAACAGCCTCTTGCAGAAATGTAGGGAAAGGCTGCGTACAATAGACCCAAAGTGGTCGGACCCTTCCCCAGACCCTGCGCAAGCGGGAGCTACATGCACTGGGGCTGCCCTTTTTTTGTTAAGATATCATCTCTCGGACCATCTCTTGGCTAAGGTATCTTCATTCTGTTTTTTCCAATACCAGCATACATGTCCTCACAAAATATTGTAATCAACACAACTAAAGCAAATATAAAAGAGCATCTAAAAAAGCAAAATATCAAACATAAGACAGAGGGTGACTTGCTATCCCAATAAAGCACACCAATGATAAAAATGTCCTGAGTATCTATATAGATAGTGCTAATATAGATTAAAACTAGCTAAAAGGTAAGGCAGAGAGTAACATGGTAATGCCATAACCTTTTTAAGACCACCTTAACATATTCCTGTATTGTCTGAATTGCCCTCTGCTTTTCAGCACCACACCATACAAGCATCAATTTGCTTCTCCAGTACAAATACCTGGGCCTTCGACATATCCATTACATAGTGCTATATGGGTAGGCCATCGACAAAAATGCTACTGGCCAACTACTTTACTATTCAGTTTTGACATCAGATGCTCCCAGAAAAAGTATCATCAGCCAGTATGCCATCTAAGAATATAAGAGAAAAATAAAGGAAAAAACTGATACAAAGTACTAGAAAACGATGAGCTGCTTTCACAACAGTTAATATTTTATAAACAAAGCTACTGCTTGAAAAATGAAGGCATTCAGCTAAGCAAGAAGAACTAGAGGAACCAACAGACTATATCAAAACTGCACCCTCAACAGTGATCAACACGTTGTGACCATCAACAACTCCAGAATTGTTCCCGAAAAAAAGTTCAACAAATTTCGGTACTTCTTGTCATCTTTATGGCCATATTGAGAACCCTTTTTCGTGGAAAGATAGATTAACTCAGGATCGCATTGAAAGCTGCAATTGCCACTCAGAACATAAAGATATAGAGCGTGCAGATATACTTTTCATTAATACTTGAAAGCATTTGCAGAATGCCCTGATGTCACTTTCTTAGTTCAGAATGCGTATCAATATGAGATGAGGATGGAAAAGTTCATCGCAATGTGATTCTTTCTTCTCTCTAAATGATATAGTGGACGTACAAGTACTCTAAAATCAAATTATTAGTTTCAACCAGGACTGGCGACACTGAATTAACATGTACTCCCTCCGTAAACTAATATAAGAGTGTTTAGAATACTAAAATAGTGATCTAAACGCTCTTATATTAGTTTACAGAGGGAGTACCAGATATGCTATAGCAGATAACCAACATCTAGTTAGGCAAAGAACACTGAGACAAAAATTACCAGCTCACTACATGTAGACATACACAGTTACCAATTCTCATAACCCGTTATTGGTGATGTAAGTCTGAAATTAGAAGGCACTTCCCCTACAAGTGGCAGCACAGTGTTTGGCAAGGTGGGGGCAGCTTCCTTGTATGGACATACGAACTTTTCCATGAAAATCTTCCCAGTAACTAAGGCTGCTGAATAGTAGTTCCCCTCGCGCTCTAGCAATCCATTTTCCTGCTTCTTGGTTCATGCAAATATGAATCTCGCAGGCACTTCCCCTCTGCAAGCGGTTGCATAGTCTTCAGCAAGGTATGGTGCAGCGTCCTTGTGAGGGCATATGAACTTCTCCAAGAACTCTTTCTCAGTCAATTTAACAATTGTACAGTAGCTTGGGTCACGCTTGAGCAATCCATTTTCCTTAAGAAACCTCATAACATGGTACCGGGGCCTGAGCCGGCCCTCCAGGTTAAGACCGAGGATAACCGGCCAGTGAGCAATGCGCGCCGGTTCCAAGCCCACCTTAGAGATGAGGAACTCGGACTTGCGCTGCATCGTGTCCTTTGAGCACCTCAGCACAACCGGCCACTTGGACACAGCAATGCGGACCTCCGTATCTGACCACCTAAATGTCTCCTTCAAGTAGTCCACTTTGGCAGCCAGCTTGTCCTCACTCAAGTATGAGACGGCCTGCAGCGCTTGCCTGAACATTCCAGAGCCACAGGGCACACCTATACCTTCGGCACACGCAACCATCTCCAGGACACGCCCTGGTTTGGCACACAGTATCCACGGCGAACAGACGAAGAGCTTGGCAATATCACAAGCACCTATCCCGCACTCTGCTAGGAGACTGACATTGGGCTTGACCACCCTCTGGAGGTCAGAGTCGAGGATGGAGGAGCCATGTTTGAGCGGCCGGACCATGTTTTCGAAGGAGCCGAAGAGTGGCAGGTAGTACTCTAGCTTGGAGACGACGCATCTCTGGCGGAAGTTGTCGGGGACGAGCAAGACGAGGCGCGCGATATCACAAGGGGATAGACCGAGGCCGGTGAGCCCGACGACGACGGGGGACAGAGTTCTCTCCACTTTGGCGCAGAGGAACCGCGGGTCCTTGGCGACGACGGCCGCGACGTCGGCGCCGGAGAGGCCGAGGCCGGCGAGGAAGGCGAGGACGGCGTCTGGCTTGGATGGGGACTTGAGGTGGGAGAGCTTGGCGGAGGCCTTGAGTGCTTGGGAACGGGTGAGGCCGCAGGTGTCGACGAGGTAGTCCTCGACGGCGAAGCTAGGGTTCGGGGAAACGGCGGGCGCGGCCGCGGAGAGGAGGCGGCGGAGAGAGAGGAGTGGGGAGGTGGAGCGAAGGGGCGCGGAGGAGAGGAGATGGGAGAGGATGCGCTTCCGGAGGTGGAGCATGGCGCCGCGACGGCGGGCGGCGGCGGCGGCGGTGGGGAATTCCAGTGGCGTTGGGTGCGGCGTGGGTCTCAGGATGTAAGTGGCGCTGGTCCCATTAGTCCCACATATGCCATCCACCAAAAAAACGTTATGTGGCATTCGTGGACACCAAAAAAATTAAACGGCGTAAGAGGATAGCCCAGAAAAGCCCATCGAGCCAGCGGCAGTCCACAACCCCCTTCGCGTCCTTCTTCAGTCACGTCATGCCCTAGACTAGGGCGCCGTCGCCGCCATCTCCACCGCACCAGTGGTGCGGCACCACCTCCCGCTTCCAATCCCATGGAGCCGCCGTCACCGTCGTGTTTCTCGAAGAGGCCGTCGTCCAAGGACATCGCCGGCGACCGAGCCAAGCCTTGCAAGGATGACGCCTCTGCTCTCTCCCCTATCCTGCCGACGCCCTCTTCAGCTCCTGCTCCTCCGCCGCCGTCAAAGGGTATAGCCGGGGACCAAGCCGAGCCCTACGTGGCTGCTCCCTCCCCGATCCTGGTGATGGCCTCTTCGGCCCCTGCTCCCCCGCCTCCTCCTATTCTACCCCAAGGTATGCAAAATCCCCCCTCCTCCTATTCTACCCCAAGGGGCCAGGCATGTCTTCTTCAATTTGTCTTCTTCAATTGCTTGATGTGAATCAGCTACACCAGTTGTGATCCATGTTTTGTTGTGCATCAGCTATACTGAATGTGAGTAGCCTGTTAGATATTGCTATTATGTGTGGATGTGAGTAGCTTGCTGAATCTATAGACGATGAGCTTCTATGCAATTTATTGCGAATCCGCCGTCCGGCATTTGTTAGGTACTTGAGATGGTACTTGGTCCACTCCCTTGTGGCCGCAACTTTGTTAATTGATATATTGTTATGAACTGTAAATTAATATTCACATGCCAGTTTGATACGTATTGTACAACTTGTTTAGAATTTAGAGGGATGTTTTTACAGGTGCAATGCTCTTGCAACTAGTTTCATACGAATCTCTTGCTCTCGCGGTCAGAACTAGAATCTCTCTGTATATCAGAGGAACAGCACAATTAAAGACTATTTAGTGGTACTTAGTTAAGATCGAAGGACCAAAAGATCCTAGTACAGATGCAGACAGTGCCAAGCTATGCACTACTCTAATTTGGCTGTGTAGTGATGAGTGGGCAATGCAAGCACGACTATACGCGTACTACTCCAGGTGACGAATTAGATGGTTCTTGGTTATCTTTGCCCAATACCACTGTACAATCTTCTAGTAGATTAGCGTTCGTTACTCACCTGGCAAGTCACTTCGTTCCGTAATAGACCCCTTCCCCTCGCCTTCATTGCATCAATATTATTTCTATAATTCCCACAGGCTAAATTAAGCACGAGAGAAGAGATGCACAACTGATCTTCATTTCAAATCAGAGCTCTTCGCCAATAATAGCATGTGTCCATCTCCTTTGTGTTACTGCAAGCACACAGCTGAGATCTCATTTATTCCAATTTCTACAGCCTAACATCAGGAATAAACATATGCTCACACTCCTCTCCTCACACATCTTGATTTTTAATTGGAAGTAGGCCAGCATGTCTACAGTTTCTGTGTTTGCAATTCTCAAGATTCCATAAGTACGCTCGCTATCTGACAGCTAGTACAAGATCCACCTTACTATCCCCATAAAAATATGCCAAGGCATAAAGATGTCCTAGCATCTATATAAATAGTGCTAATAACTAACAGGTATGGCAGAGATTAACATCGTAATGCCATGACCCATTTTAACATTACTTTAACATAAGTTCCTTCATAGTATATGAAATGCCTGTTTTTCGGCACCATACCATACAAGCATCAACTTGTGTCTCCGGTACAAACACAAGGCCTTTGAAATATCTGTTATGTATTGCTAAATGGGTAGGCTGTCAACAAAAAACAAAATGCTACTGGCCAACTATTCAGTTTTTGACATCAGATGCTCCTAAAAGAAGTATCAGCAAGTAGGCCATCCAATAATATAAGAGAAAAATAAACGAAAAAACTGATACAAACTAGTAGTAAACAATGACCTGCTTTCACAACAGTTAATATCTTACAAACAAAGCTACTGCAGGAAGAATGAAGAGTTTCAGCTTAGAGGAAGCAAATAAACAGACTAGATCAAAACTGCAACCTCAACAGTGACTAACACGTTAATTCCAGATTTGTTTCCACCAAAAAAGATGTTTAACGAATTTTGGGGCTTCATATCATCTTCATGGCAAAAAAGAGAACCTTTTTTCATGGAAAGATAGATTGACTCAGGATTGCATTGAAAGCTGAAATGGCAATTGAGAACATAAACATATAGGGCGTGCAGATATACTCTTCATTAATATATTTGAAAGCATTTGCAGAATGCCCTGACAATATGACATCACAATGAACAGGTGAATGCCCTGATGTCACACTCTCTTAGTTCTTCTCTACCAAATCATGTAATGGACATACAAGCACTCTAAAATGAAATTATCAGTTTCATCCAGGATTGGCGACACTTAATTAACATGTACCAGACATACTATAGCAGACAAACAACAACATCTAGTTAGGCATAGAACACTGAGACGAAAATTACCAGCTCACTGCACGTAGACATACGTAGTTACAAATTCACATAGCCCATTATTGGTCTTGTAAATCTGAAACTAGAAGGCACTTCCCTTACAACTGGCAGCATAGGTTTTGGCAAAGTAGGGGCAGCTTCCTTGTATGGGCATACCAACTTTTCCATGAAATTTTTCCCAGTAACCAAGACTGCTGAATAGTAGTTCCACTCGCGCTCTAGCAATCCATTTTCCTGCTTCTTGGTTCATGTAAATGTGAATGTAGCAGGCACCTGCCCTGTGCAAGCAGCCGCATAGTCTTCAGCAAGGTGAGGTGCAGCTTGCTTGTGAGGGCATATGAACTTCTCCACAAATACCTTCTCGCTGGCCACCACCATACTATAGTAGTCTCTGTCATGATTTAGCAATCCACTTTCCTTAAGAAACCTCATAACATAGTAGCGGGGCCTGAGCCGTCCCTCCAGGCTGCAAGTGAGCATAGCAGGACGATGAGCAATGTAGGCCGGCTCCAACCCCACCTCAGAGATTAGGAAGTCTGACATACGCTGCAGCACGTCATTTGATCTTGCCAGCAAAAACGGACCCTTGGACACAGCAATGCCAACGTTGGCATCAGACCACCCAAGTGTCCTCTTCAAGTAGTCCACTTTGGCAGCGATCTTGTCCTCGCTGAAGTATGAGACAGCGTGCAGCGCTTGCCTGAACATCCCAGATCCACGGGGCACACCTATACGTTCGGTGCATGCGACCATCCGCAAGACACGCTCTGTGCTGGTGCTGAGGATTCTCGGCGTTTGGATGAAGAGCTTGGCAATATCACAAGCACCTAGCCCGCAATCTGCTAAGAGCTTGACATTGGGCTTGACAACCCTCTCTAGGTCGGAGCTGAGGAAGCCGGAGCCGTATTTGAGGGGCCGGAACAAGTTGTCGATGGAGCCCAAGAGCGGCAGGTAGTACTCTAGCTTGGAGACGACGGATCTGCGGCGCAAGTAGTCAGGGGCGAGCGAGACGAAGCGCGCAATCTCAGCCTGTGACAGGCCGAGGCCGGTGAGCCCAGCGACGACGGGGGACAGGGTTGTCTCCACGCCGGCGCAGAGGATCTGCGGCTCCCTGGCGACGACGGCCGCGACATCGGCGGCGGAGAGGCCGAGGCCGGCGAGGAAGGAGAGGACGGCGTCGGGGTTGGCGGGGGACTTGAGGTGGGAGAGCTTGGCGGAGGCCTTGAGTGCCTGGGCACGGGTGAGGCCGCAGGTGGAGACGAGGTACTCCTCCACGGCGAAGCTAGGGTTCGGGGAAACGGCGGGCGCGGCCGCGGAGAGGAGGCGGCGGAGAGAGATGAGTGGGGAGGTGGAGCGAAGGGGCGCGGCGGAGAGGAGATGGGAGAGGACGCGCTGCCGGAGGTGGAGCATGACGCCGCGACGGCGGAGCAGCGGCGGCGGCGGGCGGTGGTGGGGAATTCGAGTGGGGCTGTTTATCCCCGGTCGTGTGATGAGCCTTTTTTTTAGTGGAGTCGTGTGATGGACTTGGCTGAGCTAAAGTCATACCTGGCCAAACGGGCCGGCCCATCGTAATCGTGTCTGGCCCGCCAGGGCACGATTACTACGTGCCGTGCCGGTCCATGTGCTGCGCCCTCAGGCCCAGGCACGGCCCAGTTAGTAAACGGGCCGGCACGTTGGCCCGTTTAGCACGGTGGGCCGCATATTTTCAGTCTATTATTTGACGCACTGAGCGTTTTTTAGCCTATTTTTACATGTTGGGTCATATATAGATGTATAAAAAAAATCGGGTCGTGTCGTGCCGGCCCGCATGCTCAGCCTCCAGGCCCAGGCACGGCCCAGCGCGTGCCGCGTGCCGGGCCCGGCCCAAGGCGGGCCGTGCCCAAAAAAACCGGCCCATTTGGCCAGCTATAGCTAAAGTTACCATCCAATCCCTGCCATCCAACGGCTTATATCCATCCGCAAGCAGCTTCCATCAGAACCCAAATAACTTTGAAGATTATTTTGACAACCAAACTACTTCCTCTATACGGAAATATAAAAGCGTTTAGATGGTAGTAGAAGAAGGTGGTTGTAGAGTTGATAAGAAAAATGAGCGGAAGCCACCGTCAAGCCACCATGGCACTCGAAAACCTGAATTTGAAAACACGTTGTAAGAAGTGGAGAGCGTTGACAAACATGATAGACAAACAACGAAATGGCACCAAACCGCCGCTGAAATGAGGCATACAACGAAAAGAAAACTAAACTTCGATAGACAAACATGACCCACCGCTCAACACCGCCATTGTCGCCGCAAAAGGCCGAGAGGCCACAGGAGGAGATTTGGGCGGCGCGGCCCTAGCAATCGTGGATTAGGTGTAGTGTTTACTATTCACAATGCTCACGAGTAGAAGAGTACTTACTTTCACTTTAGACTAATCACAATGGAAGAAACATAGGTAGTAACATACATGTAACATAGTTAAAAAAGACAAATAATCTAGGGTTCATTTACGAAACACCACGCACGTGCGCGTGACGCGAGGTGGGCAGCAGGCGGGAACCACTTCTCTTGTCAAGCTCCAATAGCATCTGAAAGAGGAACCACTATAAAGAAGTCCAACTCTTCCTCCAAATCCGGGGTGGCACTAAACTTACACCATTTCCCTTGTCATGACCCCTACATGGGCCCTTTGAAATTTTTCTGAAATTGTTGAATGGGCCCAATGACCACCACTTTATTGATGAAAATCATCAATTGGGAACCAATGATAATGTTGAGAAAAATACAACCAAGTCAGAAAAATCTCCAATCCTAGCCAATCACAGCAACCTAGTTCAATTTCAGAAATGGCCCCAGTTCAATAGAGCAGCAGCAACGGGAGCACTCTGTGTCCTACTCCTCTGCAACCTCGTCCGCAGGCGCGGCGGCCTCGGTCTGCCCCGGGCTAAAGAAGTTGGCGGGCAGCACCAGCATCGGGTCGCCGCTCCCGTCGTGTTTGCGCAGGTACGCCAGGCCCAGAGAGTATCCCAAGGCCCGGGCCACAGGGACCGCCACCGCGTTGCCGACTTGCATGTACCTGACAGCCAGCACCAGGATTCATTTCATGACCAACAGATGTTCAGTTTCAGTCTTGATTTATTTATGGAAATCACGACTAGCAGAGCAGTTCGTAAACTTGCCGCTCCTTGATGGGACCATCTAGGCGATAATAATCCGGGAACCCCTGCAGCCTTGCATTCTCACGGATGGTCAGAACTCGGGCCTGGCCCGGGTGTAATATTCTCTGCAGGCAGCAACACGGAACACATTTAGAGATTCTGGACCTGACACTGTCGAAACTGAACAAAAGGTTGTGTGCTTCCTAAAATGGTCAGATCAGAAAACTGAGGCAGCTTGTGACAAAGCTGACCTGGCTGTGTGGGTTTGCACTGGTCACCACTGTAGGAACCGTCTCATCCCACCACAGTCGTCCAAACGGCCTGTAAATGCATCACCGCGTGTATCGTAAGAGCAGCGTCAAACAACCTAGTATAGTTTCAGAAAGGAAAACGGTGAACATACGGCACTAACCTGAGAGACTTGCCGCTCCTGAACTTGATTGCATATTCAGGGACCTGGCCATACAGACATGCAATCTTCAGCAATTGTGACTAGAAAAATCCTGACGATCGATATTGGGCGATACAGCACGTACCAATGGATTGCCTGACTCAAGATAAACTCGTGGAATCTCAGGGTCAAACTCAGCGACGTTGTTTGGCCCTACTCTTACACCTTCCAGGTCACGGAAGTTGGCTCCCTAAGCGAGAATTCAAAATTTTTCACAAAGGGAAAAAGGAGTGATCACACAAGAAACATTTGGAAAAATTCAGCCACCTACCTTCTCAAATGGTATTCGCTTAACGCGCTCATAATCATCTTTATTCAACTTCAGAGGACAGTGATCCATTAGCTTGCCTTCTCCAGGACCGGTTTTATCACCGAATGAGTAGTCCAACATTTCTAGACCATGGAAAGAACATTAATAAAAATAATAATTTAAATGCATAAAACTGAATTGAAATGTGAAATGCAAAAGGAAAGGATTTTTCACAAACAAAAAGATGAGTGTATATTCGTCTTATCAAAAGAGCTATATAGTTACCTTTACGGCTAAGACGAATGTAGCGCTGAAATTCTGTCTTTGGTTTCGCAAGGTATTCAAGTACGTCATCAGCTTGATCGTTACCAACCTGCATAACAGATGTAAGACTATATGTGGAAAATATGACATACAAAAGTCAAGTAAATACATGCCTTCGGTAAATCTGAGATCGCATCTTCAAGAACCAAGGCATTCTTCAAGGTTGGATTTTGAATTTCGTCATATGCCACAATGCTTTGCTGCAACAAAAAATAAGCTCGTCAGCATATTTTCACTTCTCATAGGATATCATTACGGTCTTAATTTTATTATAGTTTTGCTTACCGTGAATGCATTCGGCGCCCCGCCTCGTATAACAACATTATGTGTGGGGAGAGGATGTTTTGGGAGTACCTGCATATCCAAATACAACTGATCAATCATCTCAGAAATAAATTTGTAACAAAAACTGTAAGTGACAAAGAATATTAAAACAAACCATTGTAGTGAGGGCACCCCATAGGAAGGTGCGCATGCGGAACTGTGGAAGCCCGTAACAACCTGCTAACATAATACCCAGCCGAGACTGGTAGTTCATAGCCACCAACCGGCTCAACGCATACCTACCTAGATATCCTTCGGCAAATTGCAGTATATCCACCACATTTTCCATCAAAACGAACTTCGGCCGCAAATAGGAAACGATGTTCATAAAAGTGACCAGCTGCCTATTCTTATCATCATTTAGTGGGTCGTCACGGTTTCTGAACCGATTTAACCCGCTTATCCCTTGACAAGGTGGCCCCCCACACAAGACATCTACATCACCCTTTAAAAGTATAACAGAACAAATAAACAACATCAGGAATCTGATATTCAGGTACAAAATTACGGAGAAAGAATAGCAAGTACTCACAGGCAGTGGTAATACTTTTCGCATGTGGCCTTCTTGAACAAACTCCTTTATTTTTAAAGGGCAGTCACTGAACATTAAAAAAGAATCAGTGAACTGTGCATAGATCTTTCTGGATAACTGCAACGGAAATAGACATTATTACGTAATAGGAATATGTCAAATTAGATACAAACCTAAGGTTTTTAATGGGCTCCCAGGTATCCTCTTCGGGACCATATCCCTTCCATTGCACCTGTTCAAGAAAATATCACACCAACCTAAGTAACAGAAGTATGAGCACTAGAAATGAGCTAGATGGACAGTGTAGCACTTTGAAATAAATGCAACTTTTCCTATCAATGCCACCATAGCAGATATCAGTGAGTTTTTGCACGACATATTCGTCCTTTTCGAGTTCACCCTCTTCCTCCTCATCGTCCATCAGAGGAGGTGCCTCAGCATTATTACCATGGACATATTGGTCACATAGAACTGCCCATTCTTTTAAAAGAGATAGAAAATCATCCGCCTTCTCGTTCCGCACCTATATTCAGAAATCACATCTAGTCAAGATAGAACAAGAGGATTTGTACCAGCCAAAAAGAATTAAAGATTCATGAGCCAACCTCGGTCTTGGGATGGTTGGACTTCAAGCTATTGCACGCGTAGCTGTTAAAATCAACAGCCCACCTCTACAAATATAAAAAAGAAAGAAATTATAGACATAATAAAGGGTGGTCGACAAATTATTCTCCAAATAAATATAAGCCTAAGTAATACCGTCTCAAGTTTCAATCCAGCTAGTGCAGCGCCCAAGCACAATCCAGTGGACATGCCACCGCAACCAGAATAAAGGTCAAGTAGCGTTGCAGTTGCCACAGAGGTGTCAACCTCCGAATCAGCATCCGAAGAAATCCCTGAAATTTCATTTATATCTACACGCAAAACACACCTTCAGTTATAATACTGAACTGGCAAGATTATTCAACAGATCATTAAAATTACTGAACATGCTGATGCGCTCATGTCCTAATTGCCCAAGATTATAGGTGATATCTACCAAAGATAAGTTAACTAATAGATGAAAATTCCTAGGCCCATGATGCCCCTTAGTTAATTCTATCTTTTTCTACCAAAAATATTCTTGCATGTTTGAACACAGCTTATATGCACAGAAAAAATATGTCATCCTAATGTCTACCAAACCTATCCGCAGAATTAACATTCCAAACGCAGAAAGCATGGACAATGAGATTGGATTAAACTTAACCTAGAATCCTAGATTATGATCGACATGGACAGATGGGATTTGTTTTTACATATTCTCTAAAATGTTTATCTCCCAGGAGTTAATTTACATGACTAAACAGGTTAAACTTAGCAACAATATTGGAAATATTTAAACATTAAGGAGGCCAATAATTATCTTGCATAATTGAACAGAGTTATAGGTTAGCAGCAATAATTGCCATTTATGATATTTACTGACTGTTTTAACAAACGAGTTACATCCTAATTTCTATTGAACGTATCAGGTTGAAATAACATTTTGAAGGAAGAAAGCATGGGCATAAGACAATGAGTTTAGATTTTAACTTAAACCAGATTATGATCAACATGGTCTGATGGGAAAAAAATTTCACATGTTGGTTAAAATGTTCAACTCTTAGGAGTTAATTTACAAAACTAAACAGAGTTACAGCAAATTATAGCAACAGTATTGAACATGTTTAAAGCATTAGATAGGTCAATAAAAAGCTTGCATAACTGAAATGAGTACAAAGGTCACAGCAGCAATTACCATTTGTGATATTTTCAAAGGTAGAGTAGGGCACAGTGTACGACATGTCATAGTACAGATCGCTGTCAGCCGCTAGTTGGGCTTTTGCTTCCAGATCAAGCTAAAACGTGGAGTTCAACAAAGTGAGAACCATTTCATTAAGGAGGGGACACACAGTTCTGAACAAGAGCAGTAACCTTGGGATCGACTTGCAGTATTTTAACCTTGGACACAATACAGTCAAGCGGGTTGTCGTTCCTCTCGTCAGAGAGGAAGACCCGCTTGGGATCATGACTATGATCATCAACCAATTCCGCAGTCGAGATCACCGTGTCCTCCGATCGGAAGAACCAACGGCAGTTGAAGTACTTGACGTGGTCTGTTCCCTCAAAAAGTTCGGTGATCCTACCAATGAAATGAGGCTTTCCTTCCTCAGCCTAAACAGAAATGATGATAAAGGAATCAGGAATGAAAAAACCTATGCAAACATCTGACAGATAGCAAGGATTTTTTTTACATCAGCAGAAACCATATTCACGGCGAAAGGTGTCGTATGGATGCAGTTCGGTACTCCCTCCGGTCCGTTTTATCTGCCGCTATAAAAGAACTGAGATAGTACTCCCTCCAGTTCATTTTGTACAAACTGCGGCATTAAGGCGAGCGAGTATTTCAAAGCAGGAAGCATGATGTCAATCACATCAGGTGCATGAACAGAGCATTAAGATGACGGTCAGCCATCAAGTACTTCACAGCAGCATGCATAACCGCTATGGCATGAGCTGTTGAAAAGAAGCATTATGATGACAGTCTAATAATTAGCAACAACAACAACAACAACAACAACAAAAAAGGCAATCATAGCAGCAAGCATAACAGCGGTCACATGAGTTGTGGGGGCAGAACAGTAGCATGAAAAAGTCTAAAAGATAGCAAGGATTCTTTTACAGCAGCAGCCATATGCAGAGTCACATGGGCCTAATTGGGTACCAGAGGAAATGCATCAAATTTTCTACAGAGAAGTAGAGTAGTCATGCTAATTAACAATGACGATAGGGTCATCGATTTCACAGCAGAAGCGTATGACAGAGTGATACTAACCATGGCGGCCTAAATAAAGGAGCAACCATTCATCAGCAGCAAGCATAACTGGAAACATGTAGTAAAAGATACTCCATTGAGGAGCAAACATGTTGATAAGCAGAGGAAGACGATTACCACTACATACACATCGTCACGGAGGTTATAGACGATTCCTTCCACCTTGGCTGCCCGGTAATGGCAGCGCGCCTTCATCTCCTCCTCCTCCTCCTCCCCATTTCTGCCCAGACGAACGCAGATGCAGAAATCCCGAAGCGTTCAGCACAGTATCCACACACCACACACACGCTCAGAGAACAGACACAAGGGGAGGGGGGCGTCAGCTACCTGCGCTGGCGGTGGTAGCGGTGGGGAAACTTGGCCCGAGCTTCGTCGGCGGGGATGGGGTCCCCGACGAACTCGGGGTCGCCATCCTCCCTGGGCGGACGCCCCCTTGTCGCGCGCTCGGTCACGACGAGCGGCGGCTCGTCGGCGGACCTCCGCTTGCGGGCCGGCGCCATTGCGGGTTGTGGAGAGTGGGGGGAAGAGGAGAGCGGCCGGATGGTGGGGGTCGCTGGTGCCAGTGCCGGCGTCTCCGCCTCCGGGGCACCAATGTCGGGGATGGATTTTTATTTTATTTTTTTGAGCAGTATGTCGGGGATGGATTGGAGCCCGCTCCGCTCAGTGCGAGCTGGGCCGGCCCACTACTGCGGGAGGCCATAAGCTCTTTTTCCTGTATATTTTTAACGTTTTCTGTTTTCTTTTTCGCTTTTTTACTTTTGTTTATACTTTAAAATATCATATTATACCATTCTTCAAGAATTTGAAAATGTTGAACAAGTATTTTTATTTTTCTGTATACTTTTGTTTACAAAAACACACTTCAAGAAACATTTGAAAATGTTGATCAAGTATTTGTAAAATGTTGTACGACTACTTGAAATATGTTGAACAAGTATTTAAAAAAATGTTGATCATGTATATAAATTTTTTGAACAAGTACTTTTAAAATGTAGAACATGTATTTGAAAACTGTTCAACAAGTATTTAAAAAAATTTGAACAAGTATTTGAAAAAATGTTGTCATGTATATAAAAATGTTGAACAATTATTTTTTAAATGTAGAATACGCATTTTAAAAATGCTGAAAAAGTGTTTTAAAATTAATTAACAAGTATTTGAAAAAATGTTGATCATTAATATAAAAATGTTGAACACGTATTTCTAAATGTAGAATATGTATTTTAAAAATGTAGAACAAGTATTTAAAAAATATTGAACAAGTATTTGAAAATAATGTTGATCATGTATATAAAAATGTTGAAGAAGTATCTGAAAAATGTTGAAGTATTTGAAAAAAGGTTGAACAAGTATTTGAAATTTTTTATCATATATATATAAATGTTGAGCAGGTATTTTAGAAATGTTGAACAAGTATTTGAAAAATATTGAACAAATATTTGAAAAAAAATTGATCATGTATATAAGAATGTAGAATGAAAAACAAAAAGAAACAAAAAAAACCCAAAAAAATGAAAACCAAATAAGAAACAAAATAAATCAAAGGAAAAAGGAAATGAAAAAACTGAAGAAACAAATGAAAAAAGCTAGAGAAAAAAAAAGAAAACAAGAAACAAAAAAGGAGTAAACCCGACACTTTTTATCTATAAGTAGGGCGCCCCCTAGCATTTATCACGACCACTGTGCTAATCTAGTGGTTAGCTTCACTGCTCCTCATGGAGGAGACCAAGGCTCGAATCCATGGGAGCTCCTATTGGACGCACCGACGCACAGGCTGAGCGAACTTAGTGATGTACCGATCGTTGACGAGTGACTACGAGTGGAAGACATGGACAATAAGAAACAAATGGTTTTGAGCTAATCATTTAGTAGCAAAGTAGTATGGAAGTAACGAGAATTTTTTGAAACAATGTGAACGAAATTTGAAATTTCTATACAATTGTTTTTTGAAAAGGGTGAAAATCAAAACACAAATGTTGAAACTATTTGGTTTTTTTCAAATAACGCCAACATTTTATTTGAAAGCAAACATTTTTTGAATTACCGAACACAATTTGAAAACTTTTTTTAATTTGTGAAATTATTAAGTTTATGATCAATACAATTCTAGCATGAATCATAAACCTTTATCATCAATAAGGAAATATAAAATAACAACTTTATTATTGCCTCTAGGGCATATTTCCTTCAATATGTTCATGTCTAGTAGTAGCTTCACATTGGGTTTAGAAAGTGATTTTTTTAAAGCTTGACAATCACAATATTGGTCATACAAGCAATTCATGAATGATTAGTATACGGAAGAGAACTTTCACATACAAATATATTATCTTGGACATCTTTTATGATTGCTAATACCCATTAATTATTTTTAAACTTGAGCAAATTAGTTGAAGATGGACAAGGAAGACAACGTAATGAGTTATGGTTGTGTATATTTGCATAGAAGTTATATTCTTATGGATCTTCCAACATGTGGTGTGATAACCCACAAGTATAGGGGATCACAACAGTTTTCGAGGGTAGAGTATTCAACCCGAATTTATTGATTCGACACAAGGGGACCCAAAGAATATTCTCAAGTATTAGCAATTGAGTTGTCAATTCAATCACACCTGAAATACTTAATATCTGCAGCAAAATATTTAGTAGCAAAGTAGTATGGAAGTAACGATAATGGAAGTAACGAGAATTTTTTGAAACAATGTGAACGAAATTTGAAATTTCTATACAATTGTTTTTTGAAAAGGGTGAAAATCAAAACACAAATGTTGAAACTATTTGGTTTTTTTTCAAATAACGCCAACATTTTATTTGAAAGCAAACATTTTTTGAATTACCGAACACAATTTGAAAACTTTGTTTAATTTGTGAAATTATTAAGTTTATGATCAATACAATTCTAGCATGAATCATAAACCTTTATCATCAATAAGGAAATATAAAATAACAACTTTATTATTGCCTCTAGGGCATATTTCCTTCAATATGTTCATGTCTAGTAGTAGCTTCACATTGGGTTTAGAAAGTGATTTTTTTAAAGCTTGACAATCACAATATTGGTCATACAAGCAATTCATGAATGATTAGTATACGGAAGAGAACTTTCACATACAAATATATTATCTTGGACATCTTTTATGATTGCTAATACCCATTAATTATTTTTAAACTTGAGCAAATTAGTTGAAGATGGACAAGGAAGACAACGTAATGAGTTATGGTTGTGTATATTTGCATAGAAGTTATATTCTTATGGATCTTCCAACATGTGGTGTGATAACCCACAAGTATAGGGGATCACAACAGTTTTCGAGGGTAGAGTATTCAACCCGAATTTATTGATTCGACACAAGGGGACCCAAAGAATATTCTCAAGTATTAGCAGTTGAGTTGTCAATTCAATCACACCTGAAATACTTAATATCTGCAGCAAAATATTTAGTAGCAAAGTAGTATGGAAGTAATGATAATGGTGGCAAAAGTAACAATAGCAGTTTTTGTAGCAATCGTAACAGTGGCAACGGAAAAGTAACTAAGCAAAGATCAATATGTGAAAAGCTCGTAGACAATGGATCAATGATGGATAATTATGTCAGATGCGATTCCTCATGCAATAGTTATAACATGGGGTTACACAGAACTAGCTCTAGTTCATCAATGTAATATAGGCATATATTCCGAATATAGTCATACATGCTTATGGAAAAGAACTTGCATGACATCTTTTATCCTACCCTCCCGTGGCAGCGGGGTCCTATTGAAAACTAAGGGATATTAAGGCCTCCTTTTAATAGAGTACCGGACCAAAGCATTAACACTTAGTGAATACATGAACTCCTCAAACTACGGTCATCACCGGGAGTGGTCCCGATTATTGTCACTTCGGGGTTGCCGTATCATAACACATAGTAGGTGACTATTGACTTGCAAGATAGGATCAAGAACTCACATATATTCATGAAAACATAATAGATTCAGATCTGAAATCATGACACCCGGACCCTAGTGACAAGCATTAAGCATAGCAAAGTCATAGCAACATCAATCTTAGAACATAATGGATACTAGGAATCAAACCCTAACAAAACTAACTCGATTACATGGTAAATCTCATCCAACCCATCACTGTCCATCAAGCCTACGATGGAATTAATCACGCACGGCGGTGAGCATCATGAAATTGGTGACGGAGGATGGTTGATGATGACAATGGCGATGGATTCCCCTCTCCGGAGCCCCGAACGGACTCCAGATCAGCCCCCCCCCCCGAGGAAGATTAGGGCTTGGCGGCGGCTCCGTATCGTAAAACGCGATGAATCCTTCTCTTTGATTTTTTCCTCCCCGAAAGTGAATATATGGAGTTGGAGTTGAGGTCGGTGGAGTCCCAGGGGACCCACGAGGCAGGGGGCGCGCCCCGGGGGGGCGCCCTGCACCCTTGTGGACAAGGTGTGGGCCCCCTAATACTGATTCTTTCGCCAGTATTTTTCATTAATTCCAAAACGTGTCTCCGTGGATTTTCATGTCATTCTGAGAACTTTTATTTCTGCACAAAAATAACACCATGACAGTTCTGCTGAAAACAGCGTCAGTCCGGGTTAGTTCCATTCAAATCATGCAAGTTAGAGTCCAAAACAAGGGCAAAAATGTTTGGAAAAGTAGATACATTGGAGACGTATCAACTCCCCCAACCTTAAACAATTGCTTGTCCTCAAGCAATTCAGCTGACAAACTGAAAGTGATAAAGAAAAACTTTTACAAACTCTGTTTGATCTTGTGTTGCAAATATGTAAAGCCAACATTCAAGTTTTCAGCAAAGATTATGAACTAACCATATTCACAATAACATTTAGGTCTCATGTTTACTCATATCAATGGCATAATCAACTAGCGAGCAATAATAATAAATCTCGGATGACAACACTTTCTCAAAACAATCATAACATGATATAACAAGATGGTATCTCGCTAGCCCTTTCTAAAACCGCAAAACATAAATGCAGAGCACCCCTGAAGATCAAGGACTGACTAGACATTGTAATCATGGTAAAAGAGATCCAGGCACATACATACTCAATATAAATTAATAGCAATGCATGCGAATGACAGCGGTGCTCTCCAACTGGTGCTTTTTAATAAAAGGATGATGACTCAACATAGAAGTAAATAGATAGGCCCTTCGCAGACAGAAGAAGGGATTTGCAGAGGTGCCAGAGCTCGAGTTTTGAAACAGAGATAAATAATATTTTAAGTGGCATACTTTCATTTTCTACATAACAACCAAGAGATCTCGATATCTTCCATGCTACACACATTATAGGCGGTTCCCAAACAGAACGGTAAAATTTATACTCCCCCAACACCAACAAACATCAATCCATGGCTTGTCCAAAACAACGGGTGCCATCCAACTAACAACAATCCTGGAGGAGTTTTGTTTGCAATTATTTTGATTTGATTTGAGCATGGGACTGGGCATCCCGGTTACCGGCCATTTTCTCGTGAATGATGAGCGGAGTCCACTCATCGTGAGAATAACCCACCTAGCATGGATGATATAGATAGCCCTAGTTAATACATGAGCTATTCGAGCATACAAAACAGAATTTCATTTGAAGGTTTCACTACAAAAAATACACTTCCGTGATGATACGTGTTTGTCACAGTAGGTCACGTTTTCTGTCATGCATGTACATCCATGACAAATTTATGACAGAATCAAGATAGTCATACCTGTCCTGTCGTAGAAGTGTTCCATGACATTACCAAAATTATCATCACGGAAGTGTCCACTTCCATGACGATAAATCGCGCGTCACAGAAGTGCTTTCGTCAAGGGTGACCGACACGTGGCATCCACCGTAACGGAACGCCATTAAGCTATCGGGTCCGGTTTTGGATCCGATAACCCGTTAAAAGCCCGAACCAATGGGGATTTTCCACGTGTAAAATCATCATTGGTTGTAGGAAACACGTGTCAGCTCCGCGTTGGCACAGGTGTCACCGATCCAATGGGCGAGATGCGCCTATGATATGTTAACACGTGGACCGACCCAAAAGTGGCCCATAAAGTTTAAATGGGCCAGCCCAACTAAAGGCCCACAAGATTTTACGGAACATAATGGGCCGACCCAGCTAAAGGCCCACAAGATTTTGCGGGCCATAATGGGCCGGCCTAGGTGAAGGCCCACAAGATTTTTGTGGACCATAATGGGCCGGCCCAGTTAAAGGCCCACGAGATTTCGCCGACATTAATGGGCCGGCCCAGCTGTAGGCCCACAAGATTTTGAGGACCCTAATAGGCCGACCCATTAACTGGCTGCCATGTTTTGGGCCAAATGCCGACCCATATTTGATCCGGTCCATTAATGGTCTGCCACGTTCCAGGCCTAATAATGGCCCATATGAGATTCGGCCCATTAAAAGCCTACCATGTTCTGGGCCAAATTACGGCCAGATCAGGTCCGACCCTTTAAGAGGCTTTGGGCTAAATTATGGCCCATATCAGATTTGTCCCATCAACTGGACGCTATGCTTTTGGGCCCACTTGCTAAAGCCCATTTAGTAATTCGGCCTGATATTAGTTTTGGCCTGTTAAGGGCCCGTTTAACATTTCGGCCCTATATTAATTTCCGCATGTTAAAAGCATGTCATATAGTTGGGCCTAACTACGGCTCGGTTTGCATCCGGCCTGCTCGCAGCCGATAATCTGATTGGGCCAAACAAGGACTAAGACAATTTTGGCCTGTTATAAGCCCATGATTTGATTGGCACATTCATGGGCCGGGGTCTATTTCGGCCTGCTGCCGGCCCGTGAGCTGTTCGGCATGTTTCAGGCCCAACCTACCTTTCAGCCTCCTAAAGGCCCATTGAGTTTTCTTGGGAAAATAGGGCTGGCGGTTTACTCGGCCTATTAAAGGCCCGAATCTACTAGTGGGCCAGTTTACATTTAGGCCTGTTAACGGACCAAGATGACGGGGCCCATGATGCGGATCATACATGGTGATTTGCATGACGGCCGTTTGGCCGGTTTACTACGAAGACAGGATATATATACAGTAAAATAACTGCATCATCATGTATAAGAAAAAAAACCCTCAAGCAGACAGCAGATTACATACACTGGCATCAAAGATCGCCACCAGTGCAACTAAACACGCCGACAAAATAATATACAAAACCGGCAGCACTTCAATAGAGTTCAAGAAAGGTTAGCCCTGCTCGGGAGCTACAACGCAAGCAGCTGAGCAAGCTGGTGAGACTGCACTTGTTTGACACTTATATCCTCCTCACTCTGAAAAATAGACAAGCAGACAGATGACAAGTTTTGCACATATAAGTATCAGTGCTGACAATTCATCACATTTCTTACTGACGAATAAAGTGACACAGTTTAAAATAGCATTAACACAATATGGTATTGTTCAGGTCAAGACATGACATTAAATGACATTGTGAAGGAGTTGACAGCTTCACAACACCACTGGATTACAGATCAAGAACTCATAAGTATCAATGGTTAGTGTGCCGTCAATTTATCCCATTTTAGATTGGCAAAATAAGATCACTTGCTCTGTATAGTTTAATTTACATGGTATGAAGAAGGAACTTGGTTGTACAACTGAAAACTTAAATTGAGAAGGACAAACTTTTGTTTATGAACTGGAGTACATAATAAACTTTAAACATGCAATTTGATGCAAACACCAAAAATAAACAGCCGTTGCAGTCATGCCTAACCAAATATACACAACAAAGTTTGAAGGCTTGAGAAGGACAAACTTACATTATTGGTGAAGGCAGGCTCTATAAAGCCCTTGTCCATGCTGATGGGGGGCAATTCAAGAAGTTTACCACATAATCTTCTTCATAAGCATTGCCTTTATTCTACATTTTGTTGAGAGTAAATATAGATGTGACAATATAAGAAAACATGGAGAATATTTAAGATAAGATGAAGAGTGATGCTACATAACCAAGTAGCTATAAATGTAAGTACCGCGATACAGGCAAAAGGTACAACCAAGAGCAATGCAGAGCTAAACTTCTTCAGTACCATCGGTGTTATCTAACCTTATGGCACTACAAGAAATATGTCTACTAGTGACCTTCTGTCAGTGACCCTAGAAGAATTGGTCATAGATCTATGACCATTTAAGACCAATTGGTCAAAAGCTGTTCGGGGGCTCCAAACCCTAAACTATAACGACCATTTTGGTCAGAAAGGTCGTAATTTCCTTACACGAAATGGTCATAAAGCATATAGCACTGGTCCGCTGCCTTATTTCTAGCTGATCATGACCAATATAGATGGTCATAACCTTGTAAATTGTGGTGGGTTGCTATGACTAGGCGCCACCTCATCAGTTTTGCCTATGTGTCATGTCCATGTGTCAGTTTTTGCCCTAGGTTGTGAAGCAACCTATATTTCTGTCATTCCCAAAATTCCCAAAAAAATCTCATAAATTCTTTGGGTCATATCTTTGTCAAATATGTACAAAACCTTCCTTGCCTAGTTCAAAAATAATTCAACAATATTCGTTTTCCTATTTTGTTCAGAAAAACACTTTGTGAAGAAAGTGCTATTTATATATTCTTGATTGCCCTCAAAATTTTTGGGCACTCTTTCCTATCCAAATCATTGTCGCATGATAAAATTCAGGTCCATTTTCCTAGTAAATCTTCCTCAGCAAATTTCCAAAGTTTATGTCCACCTAGAAGCATTGTGAAGGAAGTACAAGATAGGAATATCGTTATGAGTTTAATTTTTGCGACATATTCTATATGCCAAAGTCATAACTCTACACAAAAGTTTAGCTCTATCTAACAATACATGTGAGCTCACCATCGAATCCTTGTTCGTGGTAATATTTTTAGTTTGTGAAGCAACTACATTTTATATTGCTTTATAATTGCTGAAAACTTGCCAAGACATTACACTGACTATAGAAATCCCCTACACCGAATTTCAGCATAATCCTATCATCTATGTAAGCCCAACTTCAATTTCTATTTTCTGTCCAAATTGGCACATTGCAAAGGAAGTGCTATCTAGACACCTCGTATTATCCTCAAACTTTTTGTGCCATCTTACATATAAAAATCATTGCCACATTCCAATATTCAGCTCCATTTTCCTATTAAATATTCCTCAGCAAATTTATAAAGTTTCTATCCAGAGAGAAGCTTTGTGAAGGAAGTACAAGCTAGGATTATCCAAATGGTATAAAACTTTTACAGTGCTTTAATATGCCCAAATTACCATACTCCACAAAATTCCAGCTCAATCCACTTATCCATTTGAGCCCAGATTCAACATCCATATTTCTGCCCGATGTGGTACTTTGCAAAGAAAGTGCCATCTAAGCTCCTCCATTTGAGCTGAAAATTTGCCAAGACAGTCTCCCTAGTAGATGATCATCCTCAGCCAAAACTCAGGCCCATTAGCCTTGTGAATTTCCCGTACCGCTTATCAAACACTTGGCTGCTAATTCATTTTTTAGCATAGTTCGGTCTCCTCGTGAGATCCTTCTGTTGTTATTTTCTTCCTAGCATCTACCTGAGGAGTTCCCAACCTACTAGACATGCCTAGTCTACCCAGAACGCATGGCAATGCCACGGTCAGGCGGTGACCACGCGGCGGGCATGCGAGTCTACGCGCTTTGGAGTTGGGGCCCTGGGCCACTGCCCAAACCACGACGTATCACCACAAAACCATGTATTTATGATTAAATAGATACTTATGTAACTAGAAACAATTTTTGGAAAAAAATAAAGAGTAAACTATAAGGCAACTGCAGTTCAAATTTGACACGTTTCCTTCCGAATGGGCGAAAATTTGTCTTTTTCATGAGAGGTGGATAAAAACTTTTGACACCCAACTATTTTGTCAGTTGTGCATTAAATATTGGCTATTATTTTAGAAAATTGATTTGGTCCAATTTTGCAACAAATATATGGTAGGTCCTTCACAAAAAAACTCATTTCGGGCACTTAGAAAATGGAAGATGAATTTTCCGTGCAAAGAAAATGAAAACTTCCTTAGGAAACATTGTTTGGAATTACAAGATGCACCCTTCTGCACAATATGAGATCATTTGAACAAACTATGCCATGAATGTGGCCATAAGATTGATCATTTAACTAAAAAGCCATGAATCTTCATGCATGATAGCTCATTTCTGAGAACACCTTTTTAAAATAATTGCCGTAGTACAAGTTTATTATTTTTACTCGTAACTTGGTCACATATAATGACACAACGCGAAGGTTTTCCATTTTTTTTGAATTTTTTGAATTTTTTATGCCCGTTTCAAAATGCGGTCAAAACGGCGGGCTTGACCGTTCCTAGCTAGTGGTTGAATCTTGGAAAACTTTTGATGTTTCTCTGATTAAAGAAATACTTATGTACCTAAAAATGATTTTTGGAAAAAATAATGAGCAAACTATGAGGCAGCTGCAGTTCAAATTTGACCAGTTCCTACTGAATTGGCGGAAATTTGTATTTTTCACCAGAGGTGGATCGAAACTTTTGACACCCAACCATTTTGTCATTTGTGCATTAAATATGGCCTAGTATTTTATAAAATTTATTTGGTCCAATTTTGCAACAAATATATGGTTGGTCCTTCACAAAAAAAACTCATTTCGGGCACTCAGAAAATGGAAAATGAATTTTCTGTGCAAAGAAAATGAAAATTTCCTTATGAAACATTGTTTGGAATTCCAAGATGCACCCTTGTGCACAATATGAGATCATTTGAACAAACTATGCCATGAATGTGGCCATAAGATTGATCATTTGGCTTGAAAGCCATGAATCTTCACGCATAATAACTCATTTCTGAGAACACCTTTTTAAAATAATTGCCGTAGTACAAGTTTATTATTTTTCCTCGTAACTTGGTCACATATAATGACACAATGCGAAGGTTTTCCAATTTTTTGATTGTTTTTGAATTTTTTATGCCCGTTTCAAAATGCGGTCAAAACGGCGGGCTTGACCGTTCCTAGCTAGTGGTTGAATCTTGGAAAACTTTTGATATTTCTCTGATTAAATAGATACTTATGTACCTAAAAATTATTTTTGGAAAAAATAATGAGCAAACTATGAGGCAGCTGCAGTTCAAATTTGACCCGGTTCCTCCTGAATCGACAGAAATTTATCTTTTTCACCAGAGGTGGATCGAAACTTTTGACACCCAACCATTTTGTCAATTATACATTCAATATGGCCTATTATTTTATAAAATTGATTTGATCCAATTTTGCAACAAATATATGGTAGGTCCATCACAAAAAAACTCATTTCGGGCACTCGAAAAATGGAAAATGAATTTTCCGTGCAAAGAAAATGAAAACTTCCTTAGGAAACATTGTTTGGAATTCCAAGATGCATCCTTGTGCACAATATGAGATCATTTGAACAAACTATGCCATGAATGTGGCCATAAGATTGATCATTTGGCTTGAAAGCCATGAATCTTCACGCATGATAGCTCATTTCTGAGAACACCTTTTTAAAATAATCGCCGTATTACAATTTTATTATTTTTCCTCGTAACATGGTCACATATAATGACACAATGCGAAGGTTTTACAATTTTTTGATTGTTTTTGAATTTTTATGCCCGTTTCAAAACGAGGTCAAAACGGCGGGCTCGACCGTTCCTAGCTAGTGGTTGAATCTTGGAAAACTTTTGATATTTCTCTGATTAAATAGATACTTATGTACCTAAAAATGATTTTTGGAAAAAATAATGAGCAAACTATGAGGCAGTTGCAGTTCAAATTTGACCCGGTTCCTACTGAATCGGCGGAAATTTATCTTTTTCATCAGAGGTGGATCGAAACTTTTGACACCCAACCATTTTGTCAATTATACATTCAATATGGCCTATTATTTTATAAAATTGATTTGATCCAATTTTGCAAAAATATATGGTAGGTCCATCACAAAAAAGAACTCATTTCGGGCACTCGGAAAATGGAAAATGAATTTTTCATGCAAAGAAAATGAAAACTTCCTTAGGAAACATTGTTTGGAATTCCAAGATGCATCCTTGTGCACAATATGAGATCATTTGAACAAACTATGCCATGAATGTGGCCATAAGATTGATCATTTGGCTTGAAAGCCACGAATCTTCACGCATGATAGCTTATTTTTTAGAACACCTTTTTAAAATAATCGCCGTATTACAATTTTATTATTTTTCCTCGTAACTTGGTCACATATAATGACACAATGCGAAGGTTTTCCAATTTTTTGATTTCTTTTGAATTTTTTATGCCCGTTTCAAAATGCGGTCAAAACAGCGGGCTTGACCGTTCCTAGCTAGTGGTTGAATCTTGGAAAACTTTTGATATTTCTCTGATTAAATAGATACTTATGTACCTAGAAATGAATTTTTGGAAAAAATAAATAGCAAACTACAAGGCAGCTACAGTTCAAATTTGACCCGTTTCCAGTTGAATCGGCGGAAATTTGTCTTTTTCACGAGAGGTGGATCAAAACTTTTTACACCCAACCATTTGGTCAACTGTGCATTAAATATGTCCTAGTATTTTAGAAAATTTATTTGGTACAATTTTGCAACAAATATATTATAGGTCCTTCACAAAAAAACTTATTTTGGGCACTCGAAAAATGTAAAATTGATTTTTGTCCAAAGAAAATGAAAACTCCCTTTGTCAATATTGTTTGCAAATCCACGATGTAAACTTGTGCAAAATATGATATTATTTGAATAAATATTTGATAGGACTTCCACAAAAAAACTCATTTTGAGAACTGAAAAATGGAATGAAATTTTTTATCTTGAATCGATCACGACCAATTTATATGGTCATAAGGTCATCAAATGGTTTGCTGCGTTCTGATTGGACCATGGGCATATCACGCGGATCACGCATCAACCACGGTCGGATGCTTCCGAATCCAACGTCCCAAACCCACCCATGCCGAAACCCTAGGTTTGTCCTCATGGATATTTTCCACCCACCCCCCGCCACCATTCTTTCTTTCTTTCTCTCCCTCCCCCTCAGATCCTCTCCCCTCTCCCCTGATGCAGATCCCCCTCGTCGCCGCCACCCACCCCTCTGAACCTCGCCGCCACCCACCTCCGCCGCCGCCCTCACTCTCCCCTGGTCTCCCTCATCCTCGACCAACCTCGCCGCCGTGCAGGGGCTGGGTTGTCGCCGCGTGCTGTTCCTGCGGGTTGTCACTGGGGGGGCCGGCTCCCATGATTCGATCCAATCCTCTCCCCGATCCCACTTGCCCGCGGCGACCTCCTCTCAACCAGCCCCGCCACCGGCCTAGTAGTGAACCCTAGCCCCTCTCTCCCCCGCACACCACTCCTCCCTTCCAGATCGCCGTCGTCACCTCCTCCCTTCCAGATCGCCACCGCCAGCTCCCCGCTGTCCATGGCCTCCCCCCCCACCTCCTCCTCTCTCCCATCCCCTACCCTCACCGCGACGCTCCTGGCCGCCCTCGCCCCGCTCGCGCTCGCGCCCTCAGCGGCGTCCGAGATCCGGGCCGACCCGCGCACCATCATCCCGCTCGAGGAGTTCGGCTTCTCCAACCAGGCCGTGCTGGAGCTGGAGCTCAACGTCACCGGCATCGCCATCGACCCCGCCCCGCCTCGTTCGGACCTTGACCTCTCCCAGTTCGGCGCACACGTCCTCTAGCGCCACCCGCGACCATCTCCCGTCACTAGGGTTTCGCTCGGCGTGGTCCGGCGACTCAGGTGCGTCCCTCCACTCCATCTCCTCCTTACAGCCCTCCCTCACTTTCTCACCTTGTGTTCTCTCCCTCCCAGATCCAGGATGCCGTCCTCGCTCAAGCACCGGGACACCATGGGCGCAGCACAGTGGACGGAAAAAGCTTCGTCGCTGGTCGCTCCCCGCCCCCAAACGCCATGGCAGCCTCGCTGCTCCTCCATGCCGCGCGAGCTGATACCTCGCCTCCCCGCTCGCCACCGTAAGCTCCGCCCTTCCTCTCCTCCCCTCCCCTAGTGTATCGTACCGTACCGTATCATCGCCTCTGTTTTTTCTTTCTCTTCTCTTCTTGTGATGATGATGATGATGATCCTCTGGTCTGGTCTGCTGCGCGGTGGATTTTGGTGCCCGAGCGGTCTGCGTCTCGTGATCCTTTCCTTTCTTGCGCGGATTTGTTGTGTCGGATCCGGGGGTTCTCTGGGGTGCGCTGGGGTGGGGTAAACAGAGGATGACGCACTACCAAGTGCACAATTATGCTTGCTATTTATTACTCATTCTTGCAGCATGCATCTTTCTTTAGATGGATTATTGTATTCTTCAGGGATTTTATTACAATGCGCTGGGGTGGGGTAAACAGGGATTTTATTGCTACTGGTTACTGAATGGATGATGTGCATCTTTCTTCAGTTTGATTGAAAAATGTCCCCCTTTTTGTGCATGCATACATCTGCCCACTAATTAAGCCACCAGAATCTTTTAGTTAGGGCTTAATAATAATATATGTCAAGGGTGTGACTCTGTGTTTACATTGTCTCCTATAGTAGAATTATTATGGATGGTTCTCTACTCTACTAGTGTTGTAGCCTGTAGAGGCGAGTCTGTATTTTTTCTACACATGATGATGCAATTATGGACTGCTGTTTGTTTCCTAGCTATGTACTAACATCATATAAATGCCTGCCATGTTCTAGATTAGCCAACCATTGGTGGCTTGTTTCATTTTAATTTAAATGCCCATGGGTGCGTGCAAAGGGTGAACACACAACACACTAGTTAGTAAGTGCACAACTCTGTCTGTATACTTACCATTTGATGTGGTAAATATGCACCTACAAGGATTGCTACTGGTAACTGAATGATATGCATCTTCGACCAGGCCACCTACAACAAGCTACTCACCGAGGTGCCCAAGTACAAGCAGACCACGCCCTAGGTGATCTGTTCTTCTTGCTTGCTTTTTACCCGTGAGAATTGAGATCTCGGGATGGTGGGTTATGTGGATGGATGGCCCCTGGTGAAGTCTTTTGCTGTGATGCTCTATTTTGGGGTCAGTTAGTAGTACTCTGTGATGCTCTGGTTCTCCTAGCATGGGGCATATATGATTTTGCTATGAATTGTTTGCATGCCCTAGTGGTGAACAATAATAACTCCACTTGTTAATGTTTTTATTACATCACTAGCTAGCGGTGAACAATAATAACTTATGGTTTATGTTGTGGCTTGGTGCAATGTAATCTTGTGGTACTTCCATGATTCTGCTGGCTGATTTTATATCTTATTGTATTCTTTATATTATAACTGTCTCCCATGATTCTGCTCGTATCCAACCATTGTGTTTGCTTTGTTTCAGTTTCATTTTCCTTGACTTTGTTGTTTAATGTATCTGCCTGCAGATAGACTGGGATGATTCTGCACCAAGTCGGTCTTGTTGGGCACGCTCCTGTTATGGAGAAGCTTAAGATTTCTAACACCATTGCTCCTATGTTCTCTGGAGATGTTGGCATGGTTGACCTGTTGGTGGGACCAGATTGTGTCTGCTTCTGCCGGTGCAGGAGCTTCTTCCCCTGCACCTCTGTTGTCCGCATGTCTAGTTGATTGATTCCGCTCGCTTCCTGCTGAATTGTTCAGACTTTGTAGCGCTCATGAGCCTTTTATGTTGCACCTATGCTTGATCTATGAAGTGATACATCTAAAATTTCCTACATATCTTAGTTGTTGGGCCTAGTAGTTGCTGGTCCATTCTTGTGCATTGGTTCTGCTCTGAGAGTCTATTTGTTGCTTGCAATACTACTATTGATTTAACTAGATTTTGTAGCTTGTTGTCAAAACTTCAAATGACCTAAACTTGCACAATGGTTCTAGTCCGAAAATCATCTGTATTCACAATGATCTGTTAGCCTGTAGTCAAACTTGATCATGAGTCTGTTAGCATGTAGTCAAACTTGAATATGAATTTGTATAGCTCTTTATTGTTCTCAAGAGACTGTATAGCTCTTTATTGTTCTCCACTTATTTGTACAACCAATGATGCTTACTTAACTGTATAGTTCTTTATGTTTCTTTTCCAGGTATTCTATTTGTGCTCCACCCGAAATCTATTTTGCACTGCCAAGTTCTTGAAACGAAGCGCTCACTGCTCGACCATTTCTTTACTGAACTGGGAGCAATAGAGGCAAGATATTTGAAACAAGCTGAAGTCCTTTTGATTCTTGATTTCTAGCATACACATGCAACCTGATTGGTGTAGATATGATGTAGGTTCAGTTCTTACTATTTTTTGATGTGATGCATGCTACCTTTGTTTCTGTCTATGCCTTCTTTAGTGTTTCGCTAGCTAACTAGTCTAGCACTGTTGCTAACCTGATTGGCGTTTTGAAATATGAAGATGCATGTAAGCACTGTTGCTGGCAATCTGGCACATCATATCTACACTTGTTCTGTCACTAGCATATACTACAATCCCTTGTTCTGTCACTAGCATAAACTACACTTTTAGATAAAAGGGGGGCATATCATTTGCTCTATATAACAGTGCTGGGGCATATCATTTGCTCTATATAACAGTGCTGATTTTGTGTTGATATGAACTTACAACATTATTACATTGTAGTGTTTTCTGCATGTTGTCGTATCACTAGTTTCATGCTGCCTTCACATTTGAACCTATTACTTGTTTTTTTATTATCCTTGATTATTATCAATTGTTGTATTGTAGACTTAAAATTGTGGTGGTTTCTCTTTTACAGAAGCTCAAGTGTGAAGTGTGAAGTCTAGAAGTGTGAAGCCGTGAAGTCCTACTCAGTGAACAGCGGCATACTGTAGCATATCTGTGTTGTAAAGATTGTAATAGATTTATTTAGTGGTATATGTGATGAATTTATGCGTTCTTTGTTCTTTTTGAAATATTGATTATGTATGTGATTTAAAAACTTGTGAAATGGAAACTTAATAGTGGGGCCACTTACGAAAATAATATGTCTAATTTGTACATTTCTGACATGTGGGACCTATTTGATAGATGAAATTGACAAGTGGGACCCATCTGACTAGTGGGACCAGTTTGAATATATAATGGCTGAAACTAGAAAATAAATATACTATAAAAGGCCACAGCCTAGAAAATAATAAGGCCAAATTGTTGGGCCAGTCCCATGTACCTAGCGAAAATTAACAGAAAAATATATATTAAAAAGGCTGAATTGTTGGGCTCGGCCCATATAGACACCGAATCGGACCAGGCTGAATCTTGTTAACGACCTTTTCAATTGGTCGCAATTTTGCCACGTCAGATTGGACGTGGCCTGGGCAGACAGCCAGTGACCAAAACAAAAGGTCATGCGTTCAACGACCTTCTATTTTGGTCGTAAACGTCTACGACCTTCTCACAGAGAAGGTCGCTAATTTCAGTTTACGACTGCCAGCTTTTGACCTTCTGTTTTTGGTCACAAAAAGGCCGCAAATGAAAAACTATAACATTTCAGTGGCCAATAGTGAGGGTCACAAGTTGGCATATTTCTTGTAGTGTGGTAAGAGTAAATATAGATCTTATGTGCAGAAAATGAAGGGCAAAGGAAAATAAGCCGCAGAGTGATGGTACATGAACAACTACCTGTCAATATAAGTACACTGATAAAGGACAGCAGGTACTTACAAGAACAATGCAGAGCTAAAAAATTTCATTGGCATTGGATATATTCTACAGTAATGTAACCATTCATACAAATCAGATAATTTGGAGCGAATAATTGATAAGCAAGCTATCATGCATACTGCTGTCACATAATGAACCAGGTATGTATGCAAGTACAGTGATACAGGACAACAAGTACTAACAAGAGCAAAGTAGCGGGCATCATATTTGCGACATCCTGTCGTTCTTTTCAAACCGGATTTCTTTTTTGAGCAGATTTCCTGCAAAAAAGATCCGTAAGGCACATGCAGAAAAGTAAAAGTTCAAATTTTCATGCGATATCATAGACAATACCTCATCCTCAGAACGAGACCAGTGCATAACAAGGTTTTTCCATTCAATGTCTTCTAAATTTAGCACAGGAGACTTCACCAGAAATTCTCTTATAGACTTGTCATCAAAGTGTGATTTCCTCAGGTAACACCAATACTGCTGCAATCCTTCCTTGAAAAGCGCAAGCAAGCTTTGCTTGTCATGACTATCCAGATTGACCCTCGCCTACTTACAACAATGTAATGTAAATCATTGATGTGTTCAATCAGCAGAAAACAGGAAAATAATCAGCATGAATAATAGCACTTACACGTAACTGGGACAGGAAGATGTGAAAATGGTGTTTGTCTTCACTATAATCTTCCAATGAAGGGAATATATGCACGTAGTCCCTAACAACATTGGAAGCATTGTCTTTTAAACTGGGAATAACTGAAATGGGGTTCCAATCTGCAGGAATTGGCCGTCTCTCCAGTTGGGATAGGTCTTCGACTGGTGGACTCGTTGTACTTTTTGCTGGAGTGGGATTTTTCTGTGGTACGGCTGGTGCTATGGCAACTGAAATCAGCATACCTTTTGCTGGAGTGCAGGTCCTATGTGGTGGGGCTAGTGGTGTGGCCAGTGAAGTATGGGTACAGTCTGCTGGATTTGGTCCTACGTTTTGTGTCACTGGTTGTACAACCAATATAAGTGGGGTGCTGTCTGATTTCTCCGGCACAACCACGTTTTTCAAGGACTTTGCTGGTGCTCCTTCAGGTTCGTCAATCACTCTCTTCCTTTTTGATGTCTGATGCACAAGAACAACATTTGAGTGAAAAAACATGGTATGATGACAGATGGAATATGTATTGATAATGGATGGGCATGGCATCTCGACATATATGATGAGTAAACTAAGCAGATGGCGGTGCAACAAAGTAGAAGAAATGCAAGACAACATATGCAAGATATGCGCAATCAATAAAACCTTGCCAAATTAGAGCAGACACCTTGATGGGTGAACATGACAGACCATCTACCTTTGACTCCTCGAGGCTAGAATAGTCATTAGGATCATATTCTGAACAAGAATCTACAGATGGGGAGCGTATGAGTTTCATTGCATCTAGAATGGCACTCAATGCCTTGGTGCCAATTTTGTAAGTCATTGCAGTCATTGCAGAGGAACATGCTAAAGAAGAGCAAGCAGATTTTGGATAATAAAATGTTCGCTGCGCAGTGCCCACACATGATGAACCAGAGCGCATTAAGAAAGAAACACCCTGCTGTCTCTCTATATGTGGTGCACGTGCTTTTTCTAAAGTAAAGTAGGAACATTAGCTGACCAATTAAATGTTATCTATTTTAGTAATATCAGCATCATATCAGATTCGTACTTGAGCAACAAGTTTGGAATTATGAGTGGCACATTGTTTAGCTTGATGGATTTAGGAGCAGTGCTAAGTAGGTACGATGATGATACTGAATATAAAGGCATGTCTGCATGCAAGTCGCGTGACTTTTGTCATTTGGGTCATTGGACCATTTCAGGCGGTTGGATGAAGATCCTACGTCTCCTAACCCTTCTTCTACCTCGTCTCTGATTCTTCTCATAAAGAACACCGCACGGGCCGCCGACCGGACCACCGGCCCCCATCGCCTGTGTTCCTCCGCCACCCCCACCCCCAGCCCAGCCCCAACCAGCGTCGAGTTTTCTTCGTTCGGCGAGGCCCCACCACCGCCCCCACAACCGAAGTCCCCACCCGAGCCCCTTCGTTCGCACCGGCGAACTCCTCGAGCTCTGAAAAATTGACTGACCCAATTCTGAAATTTAGTCTACTGTGATTTAACTAGTGTGGAATATAAAAGGGGAAAACCATAAGCATTGGGAGTATAGTGTTGAGCGTTCCATGGCGGATCTGAAGGTGCAAACCGGACAAAGGAAACTTCGCAACCAATGTTTGCTTTCAACTAGCAAGTAAGTGATGGACAAGAAATCAGAGTAAAACAGTGGTGATATATTTTCTTGCTGCGATAAATAAGTTGATCAGATACGAAAGAGTACTGCCTCTGGTGCGGCGCCGTGTATGCATCTTCTGAGAATTTGACGGTGCTGCGGTAGCGATGGCTGTCGGCGGCATGGAAGCAGATCTAGGAGGGTAGACGGTGGCGGCGGGGCGCGGTGGACGAGACGGTCGTAGGAGCGGCGCCGACAAGGTGGACGACGGCGGGGATGAAGCGAGAGGACGGGATGCAAGGATCCCGGTCCGAAGCCGTGGATGAGAGAGGTCAATCTCTTGTAATGGACGGTGGCATCGGGGTATCAACTTTGGCATGGTGGAGGAGGACAGCGGTGGATGGGGTGGCGGACGGAGGAGGCTGGGGTGGAGAGGGTGTTTTGGTGCCCACGGAGTACGAATGGGGAAATGGAGGTGGAGAGGAAGGGGGGAACCATGTCTTCAGGGTGCGCTTGTCTCAAATGCGAGGAAATTTACAAACTTACCCCCCGTTTCAAATTTCCTACATCACAGCAATATTAGTCGGTTGGGGATAGGACGGTAATCTCGCATACACCGAATATTTGCCGACAAGAGTTTGTTTTTGTCGCCCACCATGTATGAATCAGGGAGGGAGTCGATTTCGGCCGAGAACACACTGTGTTTTGGCGCCCACCGTGTATGAATCTGGGTGAGAGGCGGTTATGTCACGTTTGAGTGAAATTACAAACCTACCCCTATTGAAACCTATAGAAATCGAGCAGATAGGCTTTGGGTGGCAGGGATAGGCAGTAGTGATTTCCATCTCGCAGATTTTGGTTTCGGGCGGTTACTGCGACTTTCCCCGCTTCGTTCAAATTTTGCGAGAGTGCACGTTTACCATGCCAACTCAATTCGAATCCCATTTGTATTCTATTTTTTTGGGCGAGATCCATTTTCGATTGGAATAAAATTCTATATACATCATTTTTATATATACTTTCAAAAGCACAACAAAGAATTCCGCTCCTTTATATGTATAATATGATTTACAAATACAATGATCTCAAAATCATAAGGTTGAATTCAAAAAATTAAACCAAATTATATTATACTAAAATGTATGGATCAGTAATATCTACATATTAAATAACATAGATGCGCGTGAATTCATATGAGTATGCATGTTTGATAGATCAATTTTGGTTCGAGTATGGATTACATGTATCATCATCTCGAATTCAAATATTTGAATCCCTTTTATGTTCACTCCTTTCATGCCCATCTCTCTCGCATGCTCCTTCATGTAGCTATCACTCTCTTTTCTCCAGCTCACCCGCACGCTCACTTCATGTTTCTTCTATCCTCGCAAATATGGTCTCTCGACGTCTCCCTTGAGAAGTGTCACACTCTCCCTATCATTATACATTACACGGTTTTCATTATCTCTCACGTCTCTACCATTCTCTCGTATCACTAGGTACCTAAGCTTTCTTTTTCGCCGCCACACACAGTCTCCACTCGTCTTTCACTTTGTCTTTCTCTGTATGGGATTCTCTCACACACCCTACATGTCTCTAGATATGAATCATACCACTAAAATTACTCTCTCTCTCTCTCTCCTGTAGACACAACATTTGTTGCAGTCTCCTTTTCGTCTCCATCCTAGACTGACATTATTCATTTGTTTACCGATCAGACAAACTCCCCCCTCTCTCTCACACACACACAACTCCTGCTTCCACTCCCCTTCCCGACCACCGTCTCTCTCTCTCACACAAAACTCTCGCTTTCGCACCCCCGACTCATATTCTTCTCACAAACATTTATCGACTAGACTCTAGATAGGTTTATACACCCGCACACTCGTGCTTCCACTATCGCATACATGTCTCTCTCCCGCTCCTTGTATCTATGTAGATTTTTCTTCCCTTCTTGAGACACGCCCTCTCGATCATGCACACACACACTATCGCCTCATTTTAAGCTGATACCTCTCGCACACACACTCTTTGTGTCTTTGTCACACATGCACTCCCTCCTCCTCCTCTCTCCCTCTCTCACACACACATGGGCTTTTTGCAACAACTAGCAAGATGCCCATGCGTTGCACGGAACATGAAGATGCATTTGTATGAGTAGTTTATTTTGTGGGAGAAAAGGATGAACAAGGGAAGGCCTTATTTGCAAGTGTGGAGAGGGGTGTGGGTATCTTTTTGCAAAATTGCCATAGTTTCCTTCCTATCCATCAGATATAGATCGGACGGCCTATATTGCAGGATGGCAGGCATATGATCATCACCGACTATGATTTTTTATAAGAGTAGGGATAAAAAACAGAGTTGGTGATGATGGTGGGCCTGCGATCTTGCAATATAGGCCGTCCGATTTATATCTGACGGATAGGAACGAAACTATGGCAATTTACCCGCACTTCTCTCCACATTTGCAGATAAGGCCTTCCCTCGTCCATCCTTTTCTCTCATAAGATCTTGATGTTCCGTGCAACGCACGGGCATCTTGCTAGTATCTCATCAAAACTGCCAAAGGAATATATTTTGAGTGAAACATAACATTTTTTAGTGATATACATATTTCAAAACTAGAATTTTTTTTTCTATCAAATCGGTGAATATATATTAATCTACTCTGATCATGTGGCAACGCATTGGCACATTGCTAGTAGTTATTATAATTTTTTGGACACCAGACAAACGGTGGAGTACATATACTAAGAGAAGAGGTGCACACACGCAGTCAGTCTCTCGCTGTCTCCCACACATGAGTGTTACGTAAAGGCAATGTTAACAAATAAACCCTAAAACCCTAGGTGCATGATTGCTGCATTCACGGGTACCGGGTACGTGGTGGAGCGCACCTTTGTAGGAATAGTCAGCTCGCGTGATAATTTGATCCGTAGGAGTCGATGGTCGGGACCACAGGTGAACGACTTGGAGGCGGTGGCTCGCCAGTTGCCACAGATCGAGTAGCCATGTTTAAAATATCATTTTTAGCGGGGTTAAGAGTTCGATTTTCATTGCCGCGTTATAAGTACTAAGTAGTTTTTAGAACGATTGGTATGGAGCGAAAATGGAATTCATAGTACTACGTACCTCCTTGGCGTATGGTTGTATGGGTTTATGTTGCGAGATGTTGAACCTGGTAGTTCTAGGGAAAATACTATGGTTTAGATTTAGATGTTGGTTTTCAGTAATGAAAATCGGAAGGACCACAGGTGAACAACTTGGAGATGTTGAAACTGTTGAACATGCATAGGAAGCAAGCAAGGCATGCTTTCACCATCACAGATCCACGTGTGTAGATGACGAAGAACTCATCGCCGGTGATGGCTCTAACCTGATACTCAGCGGTGACCATGGAGATTTGGGAGGCCATGGATTTTGGAGGAGGGTTAGGAGAGGTTGAACTGGTGTAATGTGAAAGGACGGGACGACTGGGAGTGAACTGTTGTAAGGTATTGCACTAGTAGAAGACGGGGACGAGTAGGGTGTGCGAATGGCGTGGGGTTGCTGGCTTGCCCGGTGGATAAACGGCCGCAAGCCCCCAAAGAGTTCTCGAGAACTATGCGGGACCCACTGGATGTCATGTCTACTAGACCCATATCGTAGGCCTGACGGTATAGCTTCTGCCTATTTGCATGCCATGCCGGCACGTGGGTAACTTCAATTAATTCCGTCAACCGTCGCGCCTCCCACGACCTTCGCCTCCCTTGCACGGTCGCGCCCTTTGAGACTTCAACCGACTATAAATGAGCATTTTTTTTGCCTACTCCGCATGCATGATACTCCCTCTGGTCCTTTTTACATCCGTCAACCGTTTGCAAAGTGTTTGACCAAATTTATACTAAAAATATCAATATCTACAACACTAATTATAATGAGTATAAGAACTACTATTAGATGAGTTAAAGATTCTAATCCTGAACTAACCCTGAAGTAACTCTAGCGAAAGAGGTGTTTGGATGACAGGGTTAGATGGAGCGCGGATACGGCGAGGTGCCTTCATGGGCGGTGCGAGAGGGAGGGAGGGAGAGGACGAGAAGCTTCGAGGAAGTGGGGAGGGATCTGCTGCAGGGAGAGCGTGAGAAAAATGTGTTTTTAGTGTCCCGAGAAGAACTACCCCCTCCGTCTAGGTGTGTAAGTCACCTTACGAAAACCAAATAATCTCAAAACACTTAGGCACCGTACATTAACTCCCTCCTCGTTTTTTGTTTTGTGACATATCAACCAATAAGAGATGTGGGCCGTGCATGCTTTCAATGACTTGAGACTGCCAAACATGACATGCATTGGTTAGTTCATTGCATGCAATGCTATTAATTAGCAAAAAGACATTAAGTTTTCTCGTTTTCCTCTCCACCTTGGTCGCGGTGCACAACGTAAGATGACTTACACACCTAGACGGAGGGAGTAACCCAAATAAGCACCTCTTGGGTGGGTTAGATTTTTTTTGGGTTAGTTGAGTTCAAACTAACCCAAACTAACTCTAACACATGGATCCAAACAGGGCCAAGGTTAGCTATTAGAGTACTACTACCTCCCTTCTAGTTTAAAGGGCTCGACTCAAAATTTTCACCTACTCTTAGCAAGATAGAGGCGGTGGAATAGTTTTTGTAGTTCTTCACAAAAAATGTGTTTACACCAATGCATGCATGAACACTAGTTACTCTAACCCCCCTCTCTTCTTTAATTCTTTGCCACATCAGCATGTTTGCTATTCTCGTGTGCATGATACCAACTAAGATACCACCATTATGGCTAGACTTAATCATCGCATGCAATAATTTAGTGCACCTTGAAATATGAACATGTGTGGGGTGTGTATGTTTTTAATGACTTGAGACTATACCTAGCCCAACATGCAAGATGAGACTTATTATGCACCATTCCCCATACCTGCAGGAAGCCCGTTCGTCTCCAAATCTTTTCCTCTCCATGTGTGGAAATAATATGCCTGCCAGACTCTCCTTCTCCCTCCGGAGGTCCCACCACTCCATCCCGTGTGGAAAAAAAAATCTGCATGCATGACTCTCCTCCCCCCGCGCTCGTCCAATCTGTTGTGACCAGCAATATTTCCACCCCTTCCCTTCCCCGTAATTTACTCCAACAAATATGCTCATGTAGCTGTTACTTAACTGCAGGTGCATTGGGTCACTGACATATGGGCCCAACAGGGGTCTGGCCCACATGTCAGTGATGCAATTGGACCTGCAGTTAAGTCAGTGCAGCTCAGTCCATATCTTACGTAGGTGTGCCATTGCTCGCTATAAATACTGCGCCTCCCACAACATCGCTATCTCCTCCCCCTCCCTCTCACGTCGACCACCATGGCATCGCCCCTCCCAAGCCCTAGGCGCCCTCGCTGCACCGCGCGGGTCGAGGAGGACGCATCGGCGTTCCGCTCCTCGCCACGACGCGACGCGTCGCCGTTCTGTTCCTCGTCGCCACTAGTCGAGGAGGACACGTCGGCGTTCCGCTCCTTGCCGCGACGCGTCGAGGTCGACGCGTTGGCGTTCCCAATCTCGCAAGCACACGCGTCGGAGGACACGTCGGCTCCCCGCTACGAGGAGAACGCCGCGCCACCTACCGAGCCCCCCAGCCTTGAGGAGCTTTGGAAAGAAATGGATGTCGCCATGTGGGAGGCTTTGCCTCCAGCAGAGCGTGCCAAAATAGAGGCGGAGAAGAAGGTCGAGGAAGAGAAGCGCACCACGGAACAAGCTGCCTGACAGGCCTATGTCGCGTCCGAGAGAGTCAGGCAATTGGCTCTTTGGCAGAAGGCTCGTGCGAGGGCCGTGAGGGTGGCAGAGGACGGCCGTGCCGAAGCCCTGAGTGTAGTCGGGCCCAAGTGCCTCATCTACGCTTGACGGTACGTGGACTGGGTGCACGCTTCCAACGAGGATGAATACCTGTTGGCGCCGGATCACCACACCGGTGAGATCGCGCTCGCCCGCTGGCAAGCCGCCAATCAACACCTCGCGAGTTACGAGGGTGATGAAGAGGCGTTGTGTCGGGGCGCTGGGAAACGGCCGCACACCAGGGCACCCGTGGCGTGCCGCAAGCGCTCTTGCGAGCACCATGGCTTTTAGTAGGAGTATAATTTTTGTTTCGTAAGGCGATCTCATTAGTTTTGGGACGCAAATGATAAATCCCGAACGTTCAGGAATTATTAGCGTCCTTAATTAAGTATGTAAAAGGGAAAGTTTGTAAACCTTGTGTATTCGTACGCATTTTGCAAGTACGTGCATATAACACAAACTTTACTATATACTATCGCACTACACGTCTCTCTCTATATATGCTTGCAGACTGTGCTACTCCCTCCGTCCAGGTCAATAAGTCATCTTTGGTTGTGCACCGTGACCAAGAATGATGGAAGACTTATACACCTAGACGGAGGGAGTACTACTATTACTTATGTACGTGCAAATGCACGTTTTAACATTACGATGCGGTTTTTGTAAAAGTAGAAAAACAACACTAGTCAAGCTTGTGAAACGATTCAATGCAAAACAAATGCAAAAATGCTTGTTTGATTGTTTACTTTTAGCTTCCTTCTCTGTGGTTATTTCTCTGTCGTACTTTGTACGGAGTATCTCACTGGTCGGAAAGGCATGCAAATTCCCAAACCGCTTCCTACACCCTGTATCAAAATTTTTGCCTAACAAGTTGTGCCGTGCAATTGAAATTCCAACTTGAGTACTACTACTAGTAGGAGTACCAGGGGCCAGTTCTTTTAGGCTTCTAGATTAGTAATCCCATAACTACTACCTCCGTCCTGGTTTATTGGTCCCCATTGTAATCTGTGTCAAATTTTGATCATAAATTTAACTAATGAAATGATATCTTTGGTCAAAATTTAGCACAAATTACAATGGTGAGGAATAAACTAGAACGGAGGTACTACAAGTAGTAGTAGTTTAGAAGCCCAAATATATGAGTGAGGGGCCTTAATGTTACTCTCCACTGTGACTAGTCTTATGAGAAAAGCTGGGGAAGCCGCCAAAAGAACTGGCCCTAGGAGTAGTAGCTAGGGATCGAGTGTGCGAGATGAACCGGAGAAAGTAAATGCAGAGAGATGAAATGCAAAAAATACGAAGGGATGTGATGGTTGCTTGTCGTTTATTTTACCAGGTGAAAGGATCGATATGGTTCACTAGAGGGGGGGGGGGTGAATAGGCAACTAACAATTTTTAGCTTTTCTTTACCAAATTAAAGTTTGCATCAAAGTAGGTTGTCTAGTTGTGCAACTAAGTGAGCAACCTATATGATGCAACAACAACAAGCACACAAGCAAGCACGGGAAGTAACACTAAAAAGCTTGCGCAAGTAATGGTGCAAGATAACCAAGAGTGGAGCCGGTGAAGATGAGGATGTGTTACCAAAGTTCCTTCCTTTTGAGGGGAAGTACGTCTCCGTTGGAGCGGTGTGGAGGCACAATGCTCCCCAAGAAGCCACTAGGGCCACGGTATTCTCCTCACGCCCTCACACAATGCGAGATGCCGTGATTCCACTATTGGCGACCTTGGAGGCGGCGACCGGACCTTTACAAACAAGGTTGGGGCAATCTCCACAACTTAATCAGAGGCTCCTAACAACACCATGAAGCTTCACCACAATGGACTATGGCTCCATGGTGACCTCAACAGTCTAGGGTTCTCAAACACCCAAGAGTAACAAGATCCGCTAGGGATTGGTGGGGGAATCAAATTTCTATTGGTGGAAGTGTAGATCGGGGCCTTCTCAACCAATCCCGAGCAAATCAACAAGTTTGATTGGCTAGGGAGAGAGATCGGGCGAAAATGGAGCTTGGATCATTAATGGAGCTTTTGGGGGAAGAGGTAAGTCAACGAAGAAGAAGAGGACCCCCTTTTATAGAAGGGGATCCCATCCAACCGTTACCTCCAAAACAGCCCCGCAGAGGGCGGTACTACTGCAGGGGGCAGCGGTACTACCGCTGGACCCAACGGTACTACCGCTCCGCCATGCGGTACTACCGTGTGGTACAGGAGCCGAGCCCAGTGCGGTACTGCCGCCGTGGTAGGGAGGTACTACCGCTCTCGAGCGGTACTACCGCTTCTACTACCGCTGCAAGTACCGCACAACCTGACACGAGAGGTGACCCCCTTGAGTCGACGCGGAAGGAGCCCGGTACCGCAGTGGTACTGCGGCTGAGACCCACAAGCGGTACTACCGCTGGGTACCGCAGTACTACCGCTTGGACCCAAAACCGCACACTAACAAGGGAAAGAGCACTCCATTTAAGCGGAATGGCTTAGAGGGTGAGGAAAGTATGTGTGCGTGTTGATTCCACCCAAGCCTTACCAAAGCGGACCCCCTCTTGCTAGTACGGTGACTCCTACGAAACTAGTCCACCAAACAGGAAACGAAAGAGCTACACCGTCTTGAATAACACTCCGAGGGGAAAGAAATTGTCTTGTTCCAAAGGATGAATCTCTGAAATGCTCAACGCACACAATTAGTACGCAAGCATGTTGTCATCAATCACCAAAACTACATTGAGAGAGATATGCCTTAACAATCTCCCCCTTTTTGGTGGATTGATGACAACAAGGGATTTGCACAGGGATAAGACATGAAAGTAAAGATACCGAGAACTACAAAATATAGACGGGCTCCCCCTGAATGTGTACACCTAGTTAGAAGTGCCTTTGGAATGCAAGACACACACATATTAGGATCAACACTCCCCCTATATTTTATAGTCCAACAATCTAAGCATAGGAAACCTGAGAGCAGGGTATATAACAGGATAAGCATGCAACTCATAAGATACCAAAGTACTAGATAGACATAGATACTGAAGATAAAGATAAGGTAGCATATGTCTCACACCATATGTCTGGAACTTAGGTCTCACTGGCACAAAACCAAACAAAGCAAACGGCGAGAAAACACAACGACACCACAAACCACAAAGACAGTCGCAACACGGCAACATCAACAACACAAATCCCTAACCTCTCCCCCCCTTTGGCATCGAGACACCAAAAGGGCAAAGAGCGTTGCTACGGCTCCAGGTGATAGCAAGCTGAGGATCTCGAACATCACATCCCAGCGGGATCGTCTGCACCGCCGTCATTGGTCTGAAACTGCTCTGTGTCTGAATCGGTCCACTGGCAATGCTGCTGAACCCACTCCTCCTCATCAGTGATCCTCTCCTCAGATCCGCTGTTAACAGTGGCACCCAACTCGCGCATGTGCTCCTTGCGATGTCTGCGGGCCTTCTTCTAAGAGACATGAGACATGTACTGGCCATGAGACTCCATGCAGAAAAGTTTCTCCATCTTGCACTTAATCCTCTTAGCCCATGAGGGCTCCACACCGGAGGGCTCATAGTCCTCATCCTTGTAGGCCTTAGCCTCGTCCTCAGTCTCCATGTCAGCCTCAGAAGGTGGATCACCAGATCGAGGGGCCTGGGTGCCCCAGTTGTCCTTCTTCCTCAGACGCTTGATATCATGAGAAATCAACTCTCCAGTTTCCAGCGCAGTCCTGGGATAGTGATGTGCCCAGGCCTTCTCAATGAGCAGCATGATGAAAGGACCATAGATCGGGCACTTGCACTCAGAAATGGCAGAAAGAAGTTCAGACCACATAACATGAGAAATGTCCAGGGACTCTCCAGTGTTTGCTTCCTTCTCATGCTGGCAGAAGAGAAGCATGTCCACGAGATAAGAGTGGACCATATCCAGATTCCCAATGCGAGGGAAAAGAGTCTCTCGGAATACACGGTGAAGGATGTCCAGATAGGTAGACAGCTCATAGGTTACCTTCTTTGTCTTGGGGTTAACCTTCTTAGAACAGTAGGGCCAGAGGGCTTGCTTGTGAGTGGAGGTGACATTGCGGTGAGGACGGAAGCCGACTGGATTCTCAAGCCCGTGATCTTCCACCCCAAGTAACTCCATGAAGGCCTTCCACTTGACAATGAGCAACTTGCCATTTTTCATCCAAGTCAGAGTCCTTTCTGCATCAGTTCCAAGATGGACAGTGGCATAGAATTGGCATATCAAATCGGCATCAAAGTCCTTGTTGAACTGCATGATACTGAGAATGTTCAACTGAGTGCACATCTGAAGGGCTTCGCCAAAGTACTCAAGGTCCTTTTCCATAGGATCGGTGTCAATGGAACGAACATCAACAAAGTGATTCTTCTTAGCCTTGATCACATCAAAGAAGATGGAAAACTGAAAGCGGTTCCAGAACGGGCGGTTGACCAAAGTGGGATCTTGGTCTTCATCATGGGGGTTGCAGCGATGCTTTGCCCAAAATTCCTTGGCAGTCATCTCAGACACAGTCCTTCCCTTTGGCTTGCTTGCCGATCTCTTTGTGACCTGAGGCGGCGGTGGAGCACTTGAGGTAGCACCCGCTGGCGGTGGTGGAGCACTAGTGGAACCACCTGCTGACTCAGATGTGCGGTAGCGCTTTGATGTTGCACGACCGGGGTTGACACGGCGGACCTGCTGCTCAGGATGATCATCACCTGGAACCAAACACACGAGCAGAAGAAACAACCACGAAAGAAAGAGCATAAGCCACCAAACAAAACAACAAGGATCAAAATGTGGTAGGAAATGATGGAACATGGCATGTAGGGGTAGTACCGTGACCCAACCGCGGCAGTACCGCTTGCGCGGTAGTACCGCTCAAGGAGGGCGGTAGTACCGCTCAAGACGAGGAACGGCGGTTCCCTTACTGCCGTGGACAGATCCGGCACTACCGGAGATGCCAAATTCAAAAATAAGCCTACCAAACTTCAATCTAAAGGGCCTAGAAGCCATCTCCATCCTACTCAAGCCTCGACTTAGCCAAAAGACGAGTAAAACAATGCCTATTGCCCCTAAAAACTGTTGGGGAACGTAGTAATTTCAAAAAATTTCCTATGCACACGCAAGATCATGGTGATGCATAGCAACGAGGGGGAGAGTCTGATCTACGTACCCTTGTAGATCGCAATGTAACCGTTGACACAACGTAGAGGAAGTAGTCGTACGTCTTCTTCCCGATCCGACCGATCCAAGCACCGTTACTCCGGCACCTCCGAGTTCTTAGCACACGTTCAGCTCGATGACGATCCTCGGGCTCCGATCCAGCAAAGCTTCGGGGAGGAGTTCCGTCAACACGACGGCGTGGTGACGATCTTGATGTACTACCGACGCAGGGCTTCGCCTAAGCACTACAACGATATGATCGAGGTGGAATTTGGTGGCAGGGGGCACCGCACACGGCTAAGGAACGATCTCAATGATCAACTTGTGTGTCTATGGGGTGCTCCCTGCCCCTGTATATAAAGGATGGAGGAGGAGGAGGCCGGCCAAGGCAAAGGTGCGCCAGGATAGGGAGTCCTACTAGGACTCCAAGTCCTAGTAGGAGTCCACCAAAAGGGGAGGAAGGGAGAAGGAATAGGAGGAGAAGGAGAGGTGGCCGGCCCCCTTTTCCCTAGTCCAATTCGGACCAAAGGGGAGGGGGGGCGCAGCAGCCTTTTCCTCTTCCCACTAAAGCCCATCAAGGCCCATTACCTCTCCCGTAACTACCCGGTACTCCGAAAAATACCCGAATCACTCGGAACCTTTCCGATGTCCGAATATAGTCGTCCAATATATCGATCTTTACATCTCGACCATTTCGAGACTCCTCGTCATGTCCCCGATCTCATCCGGGACTCCGAACTCCTTCGGTACATCAAAACTCATAAACTCATAATATAACTGTCATCGAAACCTTAAGCGTGCGGACCCTACGGTTCGAGAACAATGTAGACATGACCGAGACACGTCTCCGGTCAATAACCAATAGCGGGACCTGGATGCCCATATTGGCTCCTACATATTCTACGAAGATCTTTATCGGTCAGACCGCATAACAACATACGTTGTTCCCTTTGTCATCGGTATGTTACTTGCCCGAGATTCGATCATCGGTATCCAATACCTAGTTCAATCTCGTTACCGGAAAGTCTCTTTACTCGTTCCGTAATACATCATCTCACAACTAACATATTAGTTGCAGTGCTTGCAAGGCTTATGTGATGAGCATTACCGAGAGGGCCCAGAGATACCTCTCCGACAATCGGAGTGACAAATCCTATTCTCGAAATACGCCAACCCAACATCTACCATTGGAGACACCTGTAGTACTCCTTTATAGTCACCCAGTTACGTTGTGATGTTTGGTAGTACCCAAAGTGTTCCTCCGGTAAACGGAAGTTGCATAATCTCATAGTCATAGGAACATGTATAAGTCATGAAGAAAAGCAATAGCAACATACTAAACGATCGGGTGCTAAGCTAATGGAATGGGTCTTGTCAATCAGATCATTCAACTAATGATGTGACCTCGTTAATCAAATAACAACTCTTTGTTCATGGTTAGGAAGCATAACCATCTTTGATTAACGAGCTAGTCAAGTAGAGGCATACTAGTGACACTCTGTTTGTCTATTTATTCACACATGTATTATGTTTCCGGTTAATACAATTCTAGCATGAATAATAAACATTTATCATGATATAAGGAAATAAATAATAACTTTATTATTGCCTCTAGGGCATATTTCCTTCAGTCTCCCACTTGCACTAGAGTCAATAATCTAGTTCACATCGCCATGTGATTTAACAGCAATAGTTCACATCACCATGTGATTAACACCCATAGTTCACATCATCATGTGACCAACACTCAAAAGGTTTACTAGAGTCAGTAATCTAGTTCACATATCTATCTGATTAACACCCAAAGAGTACTAAGGTGTGATCATGTTTTGCTTGTGAGATAATTTTAGTCAACGGGTCTGTTACATTCAGATCCGTATGTATTTCGCAAAATTCTATGTCTATAATGCTCTGCACGGAGCTACTGTAGCTAATTGCTCCCACTTTCAATATGCATCTAGATCGAGACTTAGAGTCATCCAGATCAGTGTCAAAACTTGCATCGACGTGACCCTTTACGGCGAACCTTTTTGTCACCTCCATAATCGAGAAACATATCCTTATTCCACTAAGGATAATTTTGACCGCTGTCCAGTGATCTACTCCTAGATCACTATTGTACTCCCTTGCCAAATCAGTGCAGGGTATACAATAGATCTGGTATACAGCATGACATACTTTATAGAACCTATGGCCAAGGCATAGGGAATGACTTTCATTCTCTTTCTATCTTCTGCCGTGGTCGGGCTTTGAGTCTTACTCAACTTCACACCTCATAATACAAGCAAGAACTCTTTCTTTGACTGCTCCATTTTGAACTACTTCAAAATCTTGTCAAGGTATGTACTCATTGAAAAAACTTATCAAGCGTCTTGATCTATCTCTATAGATCTTGAAGCTCAATATGTAAGCAGCTTCACCAAAGTCTTTCTTTGAAAAACTCCTTTCAAACACTCCTTTATGCTTTACAGAATAATTCTACATTATTTCCGATCAACAATATGTCATTCACATATACTTATCAGAAATGCTGTAGTGCTCCCACTCACTTTCTTGTAAATACAGGCTTCACCGCAAGTCTGTATAAAACTATATGCTTTGATCAACTTATCAAAGCGTATATTCCAACTCCGAGATGCTTGCACCAGTCCACAGATGGATCGCTGGAGCTTGCACATTTTGTTAGCACCTTTCGGATTGACAAAACCTTCTAGTTGCATCACATACAACTCTTCTTTAATAAATCCATTAAGGAATGCAGTTTTGTTTATCCATTTGCCAGATTTCATAAAATGCGGCAATTGCTAACATGATTCGGACAGACTTAAGCATAGATACGAGTGAGAAAAACTCATCGTAGTCAACACCTTGAACTTGTCAAAAACCTTTTTCGACAATTCTAGCTTTGTAGATAGTAATACTACTATCAGCGTCCGTCTTCCTCTTGAAGATCCATTTATTTTCTATGGTTTGCCGATCATCGGGCAAATCCATCAAAGTCCATACTTTGTTCTTATACATGGATCATATCTCAGATTTCATGGCCTCAAACCATTTCGCGGAATCTGGGCTCATCATCGCTTCCTCATAGTTCGTAGGTTCATCATGATCTAGTAGCATGACTTCCAGAAAAGGATTACCGTACCACTCTGGCGCGGATCTTACTCTGGTTGATCTATGAGGTTCAGTAGTATCTTGTTATGAAGTTTCATGGTCATCATCATTAGCTTCCTCACTAACTGGTGTAGGTGTCACAGAAATAGTTTTCTGTGATGTACTACTTTCCAATAAGGGAGCATGTACAGTTACCTCGTCAAGTTCTACTTTCCTCCCACTCACTTCTTTCGAGAGAAACTCCTTCTCCAGAAAGTTTCCGAATTTTAGCAACAAAAGTCTTGCCTTCGGATCTGTGATAGAAGGTGTATCCAATAGTTTCCTTTGGATATCCTATGAAGACGCACTTCTCCGATTTGAGTTTGAGCTTATCAGGATGAAACTTTTTCATATAAGCATCGCAACCCCAAACTTTAAGAAACGACAGCTTAGGTTTCTTGCCAAACCATAGTTCACACGGTGTCGTCTCAACGGATTTAGATGGTGCCCTATTTAACGTGAATGCAGCTGTCTCTAATGCATAACCCCAAAACGATAGTGGTAAATCGGTAAGAAACATCATAGATTGCACTATATCCAATAAAGTACGGTTATGATGTTCGGACACACCATTATGCTGTGGTGTTCCAGGTGGCGTGAGTAGTGAAACTATTTCACATTGTTTTAACTGAAGACCAAACTCGTAACTCAAATATTTTACCTCTGCGATCATATCGTAGAAACTTCTATTCTCTTGTCACGATGGTTTTTCCACTTCACTCTAAATTTTTTTGAACTGTTCAAAGGTTTCAGACTTATGTTTCATCAAGTAGATATCCCCATATCTGCTCAAATCATCTGTGAAGGTCAGAAAATAATGATACCTGCTGCAAGCCTTAATATTCATCGGACCACATACATCAGCATGTATGATTTTCAACAAATCTGTTGCTTGCTTCATTGTTCCGGAGAACGGCGTTTAGTCATCTTGCCCATAAGGCATGGTTTGCAAGCATCAAGTGATTCATAATCAAGTGATTCCAAAATCCCATCAGCATGGAGTTTCTTCATGCGCTTTACACCAATATGACCTAAACGGCAGTGCCACAAATAAGTTGCACTATCATTATTAACTTCGCATCTTTTGGTTTCAATATTATGAATATGTGTATTATTAAGATCGAGATCCAATGAACTATTTTCATTGGGTGTGTAACCATATAAGGTTTTATTCATGTAAACAGAACAACAATTTATTCTTTTACTTAAATGAATAACCGTATTATAATAAACATGATCAAATCATATTCATGCTCAACGCAAACACCAAATAACACTTATTTAGGTTCAACACTAATCCCGAAAGTATAGGGAGTGTGCGATGATGATCATATCAATCTTGAAACCACTTCCAACACACATCGTCACTTCACCCTTAACTAGTCTCTGTTCATTTTGCAACTCCCGTTTCGAGTTACTACTCTTAGCAACTGAACTAGCATCAAATACTAAGGGGTTGCTATAAACACTAGTAAAGTACACATCAATAACATGTATATCAAATATACTTATGTTCACTTTGCCATCCTTCTTATCCGCCAATCACTTGGGGTAGTTTCGCTTCCAGTGACCAGTCCCTTTGCAGTAGAAGCACTTAGTCTCAGGCTTAGGATCAGACTTGGGCTTCTTCACTTGAGCAGCAACTTGCTTGCCGTTCTTCTTGAAGTTCCCCTTCTTCCCTCTGCCCTTTTCTTGAAACTAGTGGTCTTGTCAACCATCAACACTTGATGTTTTTCTTGATTTCTACCTTCGTTGATTTCAGCATCACGAAGAGCTTGGGAGTTGTTTCCGTTATCCCTTGCATATTATAGTTCATCACGAAGTTCTACTAACTTGGTGATGGTGACTAGAGAATTCTGTCAATCACTATCTTATCTGGAAGATTAACTCCCACTTGATTCAAGCGATTGTAGTACCCAGGCAATCTGAGCACATGCTCACTAGTTGAGCGATTCTCCTCCATCTTTTAGCTATAAAACTTGTTGGAGACTTCATATCTCTCAACTCGGGTATTTGCTTGAAATATTAACTTCAACTGCTGGAACATCCCATATGGTCCATGACGTTCAAAACGTCTTTGAAGTCCCGATTCTAAGCCATTAAGCATGGTGCACTAAACTATCAAGTAGTCATCATATTGAGCCAGCCAAACGTTCATAACGTCTGCATCTGCTCCTGCAATAGGTCTGTCACCTAGCGGTGCATCAAGGACATAATTCTTCTGTGCAGCAATGAGGATAAACCTCAGATCACGGATCCAATTCGCATCATTGCTACTAACATCTTTCAACATAATTTTCTCTAGGAACATATCAAAATAAACACAGGGAAGCAACAACGCGAGCTATTGATCTATAACATAATTTGCAAAATACCACCAGGACTAAGTTCATGATAAATTTAAGTTCAATTAATCATATTACTTAAGAACTCCCACTTAGATAGATATCCCTCTAATCCTCTAAGTGATCACGTGATCCAAATCAACTAAACCATAACCGATCATCACGTGAGATGGAGTAGTTTTCAATGGTGAACATCGTTATGTTGATCATATCTACTATATGATTCACGCTCGACCTTTCGGTCTCTGTGTTCCGAGGCCATATCTGTATATGCTTGGCTCGTCAAGTATAACCTGAGTATTCCGCGTGTGCAACTGTTTTGCACCCGTTGTATTTGAACGTAGAACCTATCACACCCGATCATCACGTGGTGTCTCAGCACGAAGAACTTTTGCAACGGTGCATACTCAGGGAGAACACTTCTTGATAATTTAGTGAGAGATCATCTTATAATGCTACCGTCAATCAAAGCAAAAATAAGATGTATAAAAGATAAACATCATATGCAATCAAAATATGTGACATGATATGGCCATCATCATCTTGCTTCTTTGATCTCCATCTCCAAAGTACTGTCATGATCTCTATCATCACCGGCATGACACCATGATCTCCATCATCTTGATCTATATCAATGTGTCGTCACACGGTCGTCTCGCCAACTATTGCTCTTGCAACTATTGCTATCGCATAGCGATAAAGTAAAGCAATTAATTGACGCTTGGATCTTATGCAATAAAGGGACAACCATAAGGCTTTTGCCAGTTGCCGATAACTTCAACAAAACATGATCATCTCATACAACAACTTATATCTCATCACGTCTTGACCATATCATATCACAACATGCCCTGCAAAAACAAGTTAGACGTCCTCTACTTTGTTGTTGCAAGTTTTACGTGGCTGCTACGGGCTTAAGCAAGAACCAATCTCACCTACGCATCAAAACCACAACCATATTTTGTCAAATAGACTCCGTTTTAACCTTCGCAAGGACCGGGCGTAGCCACACTCGGGTCAACTAAAGTTGGAGAAACAGTCACCCGCAAGTCACCTATGTGCAAAGCACGTCGGGGAAACCGGTCTCGCGTAAGCGTACGCGTAATGTCGGTCCGGGCCGCTTCATCCAACAATACCGCCGAACCAAAGTATGACATGCTGGTAGGCAGTATGACTTATATCGCCCACAACTCACTTGTGTTCTACTCGTGCATATAACATCAAACCATAAAACCTAGGCTCGGATGCCACTGTTGGGGAACGTAGTAATTTCAAAAAATTTCCTACGCACACGCAAGATCATGGTGATGCATAGCAACGAGGGGGAGAGTCTGATCTACGTACCCTTGTAGATCGCAACGGAAGCGTTGACACAACGTAGAGGAAGTAGGCGTACGTCTTCTTCCCGATCCGACCGATCCAAGCACCGTTACTCCGGCACCTCCGAGTTCTTAGCACACGTTCAGCTCGATGACGATCCCCGGGCTCCGATCCAGCAAAGCTTTGGGGAGGAGTTCCGTCAGCATGACGGCGTGGTGACGATCTTGATGTACTACCGACGCAGGGCTTCGCCTAAGCACTACAACGATATGATCGAGGTGGAATTTGGTGGCAGGGGGCACCGCACACGGCTAAGGAACGATCTCAATGATCAACTTGTGTGTCTATGGGGTGCCCCCTGCCCCTGTATATAAAGGATGGAGGAGGAGGAGGCCGGCCAAGGCAAAGGTGCGGCCAGGATAGGGAGTCCTACTAGGACTCCAAGTCCTAGTAGGAGTCCACCAAAAGGGGAGGAAGGGAGAAGGAATAGGAGGAGAAGGAGAGGTGGCCGGCCCCCTTTTCCCTAGTCCAATTCGGACCAAAGGGGAGGGGGGCGCAGCAGCCTTTTCCTCTTCCCACTAAAGCCCATCAAGGCCCATTACCTCTCCCGTAACTACCCGGTACTCCGAAAAATACCCGAATCACTCGGAACCTTTCCGATGTCCGAATATAGTCATCCAATATATGATCTTTATGTCTCGACCATTTCGAGACTCCTCGTCATGTCCCCGATCTCATCCGGGACTCCGAACTCCTTCGGTACATCAAAACTCATAAACTCATAATATAACTGTCATCGAAACCTTAAGCGTGCGGACCCTACGGTTCGAGAACAATGTAGACATGACCGAGACACGTCTCCGGTCAATAACCAATAGCGGGACCTGGATGCCCATATTGGCTCCTACATATTCTACGAAGATCTTTATCGGTCAGACCGCATAACAACATACGTTGTTCCCTTTGTCATCGGTATGTTACTTGCCCGAGATTCGATCGTCGGTATCCAATACCTAGTTCAATCTCGTTACCGGCAAGTCTCTTTACTCGTTCCGTAATACATCATCTCACAACTAACATATTAGTTGCAGTGCTTGCAAGGCTTATGTGATGAGCATTACCAAGAGGGCCCAGAGATACCTCTCCGACAATCGGAGTGACAAATCCTATTCTCGAAATACGCCAACCCAACATCTACCATTGGAGACACCTGTAGTACTCCTTTATAGTCACCCAGTTACGTTGTGATGTTTGGTAGTACCCAAAGTGTTCCTCCGGTAAACGGGAGTTGCATAATCTCATAGTCATAGGAACATGTATAAGTCATGAAGAAAAGCAATAGCAACATACTAAACGATCGGGTGCTAAGCTAATGGAATGGGTCTTGTCAATCAGATCATTCAACTAATGATGTGACCTCGTTAATCAAATAACAACTCTTTGTTCATGGTTAGGAAGCATAACCATCTTTGATTAATGAGCTAGTCAAGTAGAGGCATACTAGTGACACTCTATTTGTCTATGTATTCACACATGTATTATGTTTCCGGTTAATACAATTCTAGCATGAATAATAAACATTTATCATGATATAAGGAAATAAATAATAACTTTATTATTGCCTCTAGGGCATATTTCCTTCAAAAACTAGATTCAAGATCTAGGCAAAGAGAGAACGGGATCGGGGGCAATACCTGCATCCATGGCTAGAGGACGTGGTGGGGATCGACTCCACCAGAGGAAATGGAGAGAGACAGCACAAAACGGCGGCCGACCGAGGCCTTCCTGCGGCGATGCGTCGCTGGAGCGACGAAGAAGACGAGCGAGTGGGGGCGAATGGGTATGGGGGAGAAAACAACTCCCCCTGCCCCGACATAACCCCCACTCCCCGCCCCGCAGCGGGAGTACCACTGGGGTGGGCAGTAGTACCGCTTGACGCTTTTCAGCGGTAGTACCGTGCACGCCGCGGTAGTACCGCTCTACTGCAAAGAGGACTGGCCAAAAGGCTTAGCTCAAGAAAAAGAAACCGAAACGAGAGTGAGAACAAACACACACAAAACCGACAAAAACAAACCTCTCCAAGAGAGGGCGGTGGCCGAGGCCACCTATGTTTGAGTTCAGAGGTATGACGCCGTGAAGATTTTAACCTTGGGCCCATGGCCAACACTCATCTTTGAAGCACACGTACCATCAAAAATGGCTAATGTGAAAGAGTTTGATTAGTTTATGGATTATTGGGGGAGGGAAAGTTCATTGAGAGAACAACACTCCCCCTATGTCCATGCCTACACCTAAACTAGACAACAAGTTGTTGGAAATATGCCCTAGAGGCAATAATAAATTAGTTATTATTATATTCCATTGTTCATGATAATCGTTTATTATCCATGCTAGAATTGTATTGATAGGAAAATCAGATACATGTGTGGATACATAGACAACACCGTGTCCCTAGTAAGCCTCTAGTTGACTAGTTCGTTGATCCATAGATGGTTACGGTTTCCTGACCATGGACATTGGATGTCGTTGATAACGGGATCACATCATTAGGAGAATGATGTGATGGACAAGACCCAATCCTAAGCCTAGCACAAGATCGTGTAGTTCGTTTGCTAAAGCTTTTCTAATGTCAAGTATCATTTCCTTAGACCATGAGATTGTGCAACTCCCGGATACCGTAGGAGTGCTTTGGGTGTGCCAAACGTCACAACATAACTGGGTGGCTATAAAGGCACAATACAGGTATCTCCGAAAGTGTCTGTTGGGTTGGCACGAATCGAGACTGTGATTTGTCACTCCGTGTAAACGGAGAGGTATCTCTGGGCCCATCGGTAGGGCATCATCATAATGTGCACAATGTGACCAAGGAGTTGATCACGGGATGATGTGTTACGGAACGAGTAAAGAGACTTGCCGGTAACAATATTGAACAAGGTATCGGGATACCGACGATCGAATCTCGGGCAAGTATCGTACCGCTAGACAAAGGGAATTGTATACGGGATTGATTAAGTCCTTGACATCATGGTTCATCCGATGAGATCATCGTGGAGCATGTGGGAGCCAACATGGGTATCCAGATCCCGCTGTTGGTTATTGACTGGAGAGTTGTCTCGGCCATGTTTGCATGACTCCCGAACCCGTAGGGTCTACACACTTAAGGTTCGATGACGCTAGGGTTATAGGGAAAGTATGTACGCGGTTACCGAATGTTGTTCGGAGTCCCGGATGAGATCCCGGATGTCACGAGAAGTTCCAAAATGGTCCGAAGGTAAAGATTGATATATAGGAAGTATGGTTTTGGCCACCGGAAGTGTTCCGGGCATCACCGGTAGTGTACCGGGACCACCGGAGGGGTCCGGGGGTCCACCGGGAGGGGCCACGGGCCCCGGAGGCATACATGGGCCAAGTGTGAGAAGGGACCAGCCCCTAAGTGGGCTGGGGTGCCTCCCCACCAAGGCCCATGCGCCTAAGGGGAAGAGGGGGCAAACCCTAAGGGCAGATGGGCCCTAAGGCCCATGCCTGGTGCGCCTCCCTCTCCCTCTCCACTTGGCCGCCACCCCAGATGGGGATCTAGGGCTGCCGCCACCCCTAGGGAGGAAACCCTAGGTGGGGGCGCAGCCCTCCCTCTCCCCCTATATATAGTGGAGGCAAAGGGGCAGCCCAACACATGAAGTTCCTCCCCTGTTGGCGCAGCCCTACCCCTCTTCCTCCTCGTCTCTCGTAGTGCTTGGCGAAGCCCTGCTGGAGTCCCGCGCTCCTCCACCACCACCACGCCATCGTGCTGCTGCTGGATGGAGTCTTCCCCAACCTCTCCTTCTCCCCTTGCTGGATCAAGGCGTAGGAGACGTCACCGGGCTGTACGTGTGTTGAATGCGGAGGTGCCGTCCGTTCGGCACTAGGATCATCGGTGATTTGGATCACGACGAGTACGACTCCATCAACCCCGTTCACTTGAACGCTTCCGCTTAGCGATCTACAAGGGTATGTAGATGCACTCTCCTTCCCCTCGTTGCTAGATTACTCCATAGATTGATCTTGGTGATGCGTAGAAAATTTTAAATTTCTGCTACGTTCCCCAACACAAGTTGAGTGTGGTGGGATGTGCAAGGGTTCAAGTCACATTGCTCGAATCAATGATATTTAGCTCATGCCTTAACTCGCGAGATCTTGCTTCATCCAAAGGCTTCGTGAAAATATCTGCAAGGTTATCATGCGTGTTGACATAGTTGAGCTCGATCTCCCTCGCCTAATATGATCCCGAATGAAGTGATACCGAATCTCAATATGCTTTGTCTTGAAGTGTTGCACCGGGTTGAGAGAGATCTTGATGGCACTTTCATTGTCACACCAAAGAGGCACTTTGTCACATATGACACCATAATCGTTTAAAGTTTGCCTCATCCATAGAAGTTGTGCACAAAAACTACCGACATCCACATACTCCTCTTCCGTGGACGAGAGAGACACGCAACTTTGCTTATTGGAAGACCAACTCACCAAAGAGCAACCAAGAAATTGGCACCCCCCATAAGTGGACTTCCTATCCACTTTGTCTCCCGCCCAATCTGAGTCCGAATAACCTACAAGCTTGAAGTTTGCTCCTCTTGGGTACCATAAGCCAAAGTTTGGGGTATGAGCCAAATATCGAAAGATTCGCTTGACCGCCACAAAGTGAATTTCCTTAGGAGCGGCTTGAAACCTTGCACAAATACCCACACTCAACATGATATCCGGTCTAGATGCACAAAGGTAAAGCAAGGAGCAAATCATGGAGCGATATACCTTTTGATCCACCGCTTTACCATTGGGATCAATGTCAAGTTGGCACTTGGTGGGCATGGGAGTGGAAGCTGGCTTGACATCACTTAGCTTGAATCTCTTGAGCATGTCTTGAGTGTATTTGGCTTGATTGATGAAGGTTCCTTCTCTCCTTTGCTTCATTTCAAACCCGAGAAAGAACTTCAACTCTCCCATGGAAGACATCTCGACCTTTGAGGTCATGAGAGCGGAAAATTCCTCATTGAAAGCTTTGTTAGGGGAACCAAAGATAATATCATCAACATATAATTGGCACACAAACAACTCCCCTTTGACCTTCTTAGTAAAAAGAGTGGGGTCGATTAGCCCAACTTCAAAACCACGGTCTTGTAAAAACTCGGTAAGGTGGTCATACCACGCACGTGGGGCTTGTTTAAGGCCATAGAGTGCCTTATCGAGTTGATACACATGATCGGGAAAGTAGGGATCCTCGAACCCGGGGGGTTTCTTGACATATACAAATTCATTAATCGGACCATTAAGAAAAGCACTCTTTACATCCATTTGTTGTAACTTAAAGTTATGATGAGAAGCATATGCAATCAACATGCGAATGGATTCAAGACGAGCAACGGGAGCAAAGGTTTCACCGTAGTCTATACCCTCGACTTGGGAGTAGCCTTGTGCTACCAAACGAGCCTTGTTGCGAATGATTATCCCATGAGCATCTTGCTTGTTCTTGAATATCCACTTGGTTCCAATGACATTGTGGTTCCCCGTTGGCCTTGGCACCAATCTCCACACTTTGTTGCGCTCGAAGTTGTTGAGTTCTTCATGCATGGTATTGAGCCAATCCGGATCTTCGAGCACCTCATAGACCTTTTGGGGTTCAACACACGAGACAAACGCATGATGTTCACAATAGTTTGCTAATTGTCTACGAGTGCTTACCCCCTTTCTTAAGCTTCCAAGCACATTTGTCATGAGATGATCCTTGGTGGAGAGCTTGGAAGCAATCTTGGCGGCACGACGCTCCAATTTCTCCTCGGGGGTGAGACGAGGAGTGGTCACTTGATCATCTTGAGCGCCGTCTTTAGCTTGTTCTTGATCTTGAGGAAGCTCTTGATCTTGAACTTGCTCGGAGGAGAGAACTTGACCTTGGGCATCACTTGATGTTACAACACCATCTTGAGATTGACCTTGCCCTTGGTCTTGTTCTTGAGGTTGAGGGCCTTCACTTTGTTCTTCGGAAGCGTGTGGGTCTTGGGTTGGTGAAGGTTCCACTTGAGTGGAACATTGTCCTTCTCCTTCGGCCACAAGGGGTTCCTCAATGGGTAGGATATGACCAACACCCATTCTTCTTATGGCTTGGGGAGGAATTTCATCACCTACATCACAAGTACCACTTTGCTCCACTTGGGAGCCGTTATTCTCATCAAACTCCACGTTACATGTTTCCTCAATAAGTCCCATGGACTTATTGAGAACACGGTAAGCATGAGAGTTTGTAGCATAACCAACAAATATGCCCTCATAAGCTCTAGCCTCAAATTTAGACAAACGGACACCTTTCTTGAGAATGAAACACTTACACCTGAACACCCGGAAGTACTTGAGGTTGGGCTTGTTACCGTTGAGTATCTCATATGGAGTCTTCTTCAAGCCTTTGCGGAGGTAGAGCCGATTAGATGCATGACACGCTGTGTTGATGGCTTCGGCCCAAAAGTTGTAGGGAGACTTGAACTCCTCCATCATGGTCCTTGCCGCATCCATCAACGTTCGGTTCTTCCTCTCCGCTACACCATTTTGTCGAGGGGTATAAGGTGCGGAATATTGATGCTTGATTCCCTCATCACTCAAAAACTCATCCAAGGTGTAGTTCTTGAACTCGGAGCCGTTGTCACTCCTTATAGTCAAGATCTTTGTATTGTGTTGTCGTTGAGATTCATTTGCAAAGTCGATGACGGTTTGTTGGGTCTCGCTCTTCCTCTTGAAGAAATATACCCAAGTGTATCTTGAATAGTCATTCACAATCACCAAGCAATACTTTCTACCGCCAAGACTATCAAAGGATGGAGGCCTGAAGAGATCCAAATGAAGGAGCTCCAAAGGCCTCTTCGAGTAGATGATAGTCATGGGAGGGTGAGCCTTCTCATGTAGCTTTCCTTCGATACAAGCACTGCAAGCACGATCTTTGGCAAAACTAACATTTGTTAGTCCATGGACATGGTCCCCCTTGAGAAGACTTTGCAAAGATCTCATATTGATGTGGGCTAAACGGCGATGCCAAAGCCATCCCACGTCAATGTTAGCCATTAGGCATGTCGCGGTCTTAGTGGGTCGCTCCGAAAAGTTAATCACATAGAGACCGTTCTCGACATGCCCAACAAAGGCTACTTTGAGAGTCTTGCTCCACAAGAGGGCCACGGTATCAATATCAAAGAAAGTGGCAAAGCCCATAAGTGCTAGTTGACGAACGGAAAGTAAATTGTATGCAAGGGACTCAACAAACATGACCTTCTCGATCATAAGATTGTGAGAAATGACAACTTTGCCGAGTCCCAATACCTTAGAGGACGAGGCGTCACCCCACTCGACGTTGGTGGGCATGGATGGAATCTTTTGCACGTCCACCACCAAGTTCTTGCTTCCAGTCATATGATTAGTAGCTCCACTATCGAGCAACCATGATCCCCCATCGGAAGCAAACACCTTGTTGGTGGCTTTAGCCATGAGGCACTTGGCGGTGATGTTCTCATTGGGTGAGTCGAAGAGAGACACTCATGGAGTTTTTGCAATGGAAACGGAGGCCATGGCAACCGACTCACCATCTTCTTCATCATCATCATCGTCCTCATGGTACTCTTCTTGAACCAACAATGCCTTGTGAGGTGTCTTATTGGTGAAGTTGCTCTTGTTTGGGAAAGACTTGGCTTTGTCCTTTCGGATGAGCTTGCCACCATTGTCTTCCCTCTTCTCAAACGGGCACTCCGCAACAAAATGGCTCACATTGCCACAATTGTAGCAAGTCCTCACACGTTGCTTGCTCTTCGTGCCACTTGAGTTGTTCTTGTTGATGTTTGGCCTTGAGTTCTTCTTGCTCCAAAATTGCCTTGAAGCAAGTGCCATGTGTTCATGATAGGCATACTTTGTATCTTCGGGGTTGCTTTCCTCTTCTTCCTCCTCTTCTTCCTCCTCTTCTTCTTCTTCTTCAACACAAACCTTGGCCTTTAATGCAAGGTTGGGCTTCTTTGCCCTTTGAGAGCGAAGCACCCCATTGTCGGCGGTCTTGTCCAAGATGTTCATAGCCACAAACTCATCCAACACTTCACTTGAGGTCAAAGTGTGGAAGTCCGGCCTATGACGAATGACAGAGGACATGGCCTTGTGGTAAGGCATCATTACCTTGAGAAATTTGCGCTTGATCCAATTTTCATCCATTTCCTTGCTCCCATGATCTCGGAGTGCGACCGCGAGTTTGGTTACTCTTCGATAAAGCTCACGAGGTTCTTCATCTTCTTTCATTGCAAACTCATCGGCTTCATCTTGCACTACTTCATAGTTGGAGCGTTGAATGCTTGCGCTTCCCCGGTAGAGAGAGACAACACAAAGCCATGCATCTTTGGCCAAGGCGAAGGGCCAAAGATGAGGTAGATCTTTGGGTGGAATTGCATCTTGGATGATGAAGAGAGCATTCTCATTGAATTGATTATCCACGGCTTCTCGAGGAGTGAAGTTGCTTGAGTCATGCGGATAGAAACCTTCTTCAATGATTCTCCAAAGATTAGTATTCACATGATTTAAATGATGCTTAAAGCGATAAACCCAAGAATCAAAGTCCTCATTTTTCACAATCTTAGGGGGAGGACCGGCATGATTCAAATGGGTGGAAGGAATCGGTCCACCATAAACAAGTGGTGGTTCCACATGGGCAAAGATGCCGGTGCCATTTTTACCACTAGAAGAAGGAGCCTTTCCACTACTAGCTTCCCCATTGTCGGAGTTAGCATCCATCACCTTGTCAGTGGGATCACCCACTTTCAACGGTGCGGTGGATAGTTTAAGCCCTTCAATGAATTTAGTAAACATGCTCTCAACCTCGATCGTCATGGAGGTTTTCAATGTCTCCAAGGCTACATTGAATTCCTCACGAGAGACCAAGGTTCCCCCATCGCCCGTAGACGAGATCGGATTCACACCGGAGTGCTCCTCCACCCCGTCTACGGTGTCAACCATACTCTTTAGACGACAAATTCCTTAGTGAAGAGACGAGGCTCTGATACCAATTGAAAGGATCGATATGGTTGACTAGAGGGGGGGTGAATAGGCAACTAACAATTTTTAGCTTTTCTTTACCAAATTAAAGTTTGCATCAAAGTAGGTTGTCTAGATGTGCAACTAGGTGAGAAACCTATATGATGCAACAACAACAAGCACACAAGCAAGCACGGGAAGTAACACTAAAAAGCTTGCACAAGTAACGGTGCGAGATAACCAAGAGTGGAGCTAGTGAAGACGAGGATGTGTTACCAAAGTTCCTTCCTTTTGAGGGGAAGTACATCTCCGTTGGAGCGGTGTGGAGGCACAATGCTCCCCAAGAAGCCACTAGGGCCACCGTATTCTCCTCACGCCCTCACACAATGCGAGATGTCGTGATTCCACTATTGGTGCCCTTGGAGGCGGCGACCGGACCTTTACAAACAAGGTTGGGGCAATCTCCACAACTTAATCGGAGGCTCCCAACAACACCACGAAGCTTCACCACAATGGACTATGTCTCCGTGGTGACCTCAACCGTCTAGGGTGCTCAAACACCCAAGAGTAACAAGATCCGCTAGGGATTGGTGGGGGAATCAAATTTCTCTTGGTGGAAGTGTAGATCGGGGCCTTCTCAACCAATCCCGAGCAAATCAACAAGTTTGATTGGCTAGGGAGAGAGATCGGACGAAAATAGAGCTTGGAGCATTAATGGAGCTTTTCGGGGAAGAGGTGAGGATCCCCTTTTATAGGAGGGGATCCCATCCAACCGTTACCTCCAAAACAACCCCGCAGAGGGCGGTACTACTGCAGGGGGCAGCGGTACTATCGCTGGACCCAGCGGTACTACCGCTCTGCCATGCGGTACTACCGTGCAGTACAGGAGCCGAGCCCAGTGCGGTACTGCCGCGGTGGTAGGGCGGTACTACCGCTTCTACTACCGCAGCAAGTACCGCACAACCCGACACGAGAGGCAACCCCCTTGAGTCGACGTGGAAGGAGCCCGGTACCGCACCGGTACTGCGGCTGAGACCCACAAGCGGTACTACCGCTGGGTAACACGGTACTACCGCTTGGACCCAAAACCGCACACTGACAGGGGAAAGAGCACTCCATTTAAGCAGAACGGCTCAGAGGGTGAGGAAAGGATGTGTATGTGTTGATTCCACCCAAGCCTTACCAAAGCGGACCCCCTCTTGGTAGTACGGCGACTCCTACGAAACTAGTCCACCAAACAGGAAACGAAAGAGCTACACCGTCTTGAATAACACTCCGAGGGGAAAGAAATCGTCTCGTGCCAAAGGATGAATCTCTGAAATGCTCAACGCACACGATTAGTCCGCAAGCATGTTGTCATCAATCACCAAAACTACATTGAGAGAGATATGCCTTAACACCAGGCCACTTATTACTGGGAGTGGTTGGGTTTTGTGATATGACTGCTTTACTACCGCACCACGAGCGGGGTGAGACTCATGTGCAGCGCCGCCCTCTACACCAGTACTCGGTCATGGTTTATCCCCCATTGAATTTGACTGAAGATTTAACTGACAAAATGTTTGTGCATGTCAACAAAAACAATATCGTTGGATTCATATTTGAACATAGTTTTCAATGATATAATTTTAGGTGACATGCATCATCATTTATCGTACTATATATAATGTTAGTTCAATTTTTGGTCATACTAATCTATAGTAAGGTGCCCGTGCGTTGCTCGGAAGAGTGAAATGCATTGACCGGGGAGCTGCGTCTTCACTCTTCTGGCCTGCTTACTGCTTCTGTTGCACCCCCAGCCCTGGTTACTGCTGCTGCTGTTTTTGATGTACAATCAATAGTATATTTCGTCTGTTGGTTGAATAAATGTGTTGTTAGAACGACAAACACAATGTTTTGGAAGTCGTTGCACGGTTCGATCCTTTAGTGCCCCTACCGTACGTAGCGCATACTATTTTTCGTAAGGAACACAATTTCCATTTGTTGATAACATGCAGCCCACTGATGAAGGCCCAATAGAGAAGCCCATAATTAACTGGAAGGGAGGCTCTCACATGAATCCAGCCCAGGTACATGCACCAGTTCTTTAAATTCACGATTTAATAGGAGGATATTATTTCCTATGATAGTGTCATTACATTCAGTCGATATTATTCTTCGGCATAGTTAATCGGGAGAGAACTGTAGTTGTGAGTATGACAGTACGGACCCACCAGGTCCACTCCCGAACACAAGCAAGCGCCTCTTTTACTACTCAGATGACCCCCTCGTTTTTTACTCTAATCCACCCTGCTGATATCTAGGACCCACATCATTTTCAACGTATAGTCAATTAACGACAGAATTGCACAACTTTTTTTAGTAGTAATTCGGAGGAGGAGGCTATAAACTGGGTTATGCGGTCTCTGTGGCCCGTCTAACAACATGACCAGCCCAGCAGTTTTTTCTTTGGGAAAATAGGTAGCCCAGTATTTCTTTTTGAAGAATACCCAAACTAGGCCTATTTGTTCTCTCCGACTTACTGGGCTACAAATCTTTCAAGACGAGGAGGGATGCATTCCGGCCTGGCCAAAGAGTCTGGTCAGTGTCTGTTAAAAGTAATATCAAAAGGGTTGAAAATTCTAAAAAAAATATAGCAAATGGGATATTAGTTTCTTTTTTGTTTTTGTTCTTCACTAATATCTTATACTCCCTTCGTCCCAAAATTCTTGTCTTAGATTAGTCTAGATATGGATGTATCTAATACCAAAATGTGACTTGATACATCCGTATTTAGACAAATCTAAGACAAGAATTCTGTGACTGAGGGAGTATTTCATTGGATTTAACATGACATAGTACTAATTTATTTTTAAATTTGTTTTAGTATGGCTACTAATTTTTGGATTAAGAATATTTCCCCCCCAGCAAAAATTTGTGAATTTTCCAAATTTCCCACATATTTAGTTAATTTTTTAACCCTGGTACTGACTAGAAAATGGGCAACAATTCTAAAAATGGAAAACGGGCTGCAATAAATTCCATATGAATTAGAAAATGAGTAAAAGTTATAAAAATAATAGCAAATGGGCCGTACACGCCACAGATTTCGAGGCTGATTTGTTTACGCAAGGCTTTATCAGTCAACACATGATTCTAGCAGCAGTGACTGTTGGATGTCCATCCAACGGCCGACGTGCTTCTTCAATCTCTGATCTTCCTGCTCCACCCGGCTAAACTAGCGCCGACGGGACTGCCTGCTCCCTCCTCTTGTGGCCCGCTGTGATGCCGCGCAGGCTTCCCCGGCCCACCCTACTCCCTTCGCTGGGCTGGCTGCACGCAATCAACTGCCTCCTTATTATGCGAAAAAATGATTACTCCCACTGACATCTGGGGCGCACCGGTTGGGAGGCTGACCTGTGGGCCTACTAAGTTGACGCGTACGCAGGGCTTGTCAACTTAGTCAACAAATGATTCTAGCAGCAGTAACCGTTGGATTTGAATCGAACAGTCCTGCTGCTTCTTCAATCACTGCTCTTCTTGCACCAGACACCAAACCAGCGCCGGCGAGACCACCTGCTCCTGCCTCCAGTGGCCGGCTGTGCTGCCGTTCAGGCCTCACCGCCCCCTACTACTCCCACCGCTAGCCAGACCCTGCGGCGACGGCAGCCTCACACCGCAGCCGAACCAGTGAACCCTCGTACTCCTCTCCGCGTGGGCATCCACTGCCGCGTCTTCCCCGGCTCCACATCGTCCCCTTCCTAGGCCTCGCTGTCGTCCACCGCCTTGGTTCTCTCGGCGCGGCATGGTCAATGTGGTCAATGACCGACTTCCATCGGAAGAGTACTGTACGTGGAGAGGCTGACAGCAGGGTCCACGGCCGTGGCTGGGTCCACGGCCACAGCCCAGGTTTTTTGTGATTTGCCAAGTAAGTCGCTTTGTCAGGCCTATTGGGCAGCAAATCTTTCAAGACGAGGAGAGGTTCATTCGGCTGGCCAAGAAAATGGCCTATCAGTAATGAGAAATGGGCTGTACATTTTTAAAACACATCAAACCGGCAATTAGTTTCAAGTTTCTTTTTTTCATTTTGAGATTTTAAATTGCATTGATTTTTATGCATGGAGAATTTGTTGGATTTTATATTGATATATATATATATATATATTTATTTTTAAAATCAGTTTGAACGTGACTCGAAATTTAGGGATTAAAAAGAGTTCGGACCGCACAGAAATATGCAAAATTTCGTATAATTTTTTAACCGTGGCCACAATATGGGCTGTAATGCTAACAAAAAGAATATGGGCTCCAAAAAAACCTTAAGAATTAGCAAGTGGGTTGTAGATTATTAGAAATAATGGCAGATGCGCTGTATGCTGTTTTCCACAGATTTGAGGCTTTCCTAAAAAAGGTTGACGCACAAGCAGTGACTGTTGGATGTCCATCCAACGGCCGTCGTGCTTCTTCAATCTCTGCTCTTCCTGCTCCAGCCGCTCAAACAAGCGCCGGCGGGACTGCCCGCTCTCTCCTCCCCGCGGTCGGCTGTGCTGCCGTGCAGGCCTCATGATACGTCTCCAATGTATCTATAATTTTTGATTGCTCCATGTTATATTATCTACTGTTTTGGACATTATTGGGCTTTATTATCCACTTTAATATTTTTTCGGAACTAACCTATTAACCGGAGGCCCAGCCCAGAATTGCTGTTTTTTGCCTGTTTTAGGGTTTCAAAGAAAAGGAATATCAAATGGAGTCCAAACAGAATGAAACCTTCGGGAACATGATTTTCTCACCGAATATAACTCAGGAGACTTGGACCCTACGTCAAGCCAGCTAACAGGAGGCCACGAGGTAGGGGGCGCGCTTGCCCCCCAGGCGCGCCCTCCACCCTAGTGGGCCCCCTGTTGCTCCATCGACGTACTTCTTCCTCCTATATATAGCCACGTACCCCCAAACGATCAGAGACGGAGCCAAAACCCTAATTCCACCGCCGTAACTTTCTGTATCCACGAGATCCCATCTTGGGGCCTGTTCCGGAGCTCCGCCGGAGGGGGCATCGATCACGGAGGGCTTCTACATCAACACCATAGCCTCTCCGATGAAGTGTGAGTAGTTTACTTCAGACCTACGGGTCCATAGTTAGTAGCTAGATGGCTTCTTCTCTCTTTTTGGATCTCAATACAATGTTCTCCCCCTCTCTTGTGGAGATCTATTCGATGTAATCTTCTTTTTGCGGTGTGTTTGTTGAGACCGATGAATTGTGGGTTTATGATCAAGTCTATCTATGAATACTATTTGAATCTTCTCTGAATTCTTTTATGTACGATTGGTTATCTTTGCAAGTCTCTTCGAATTATCAGTTTCGTTTGGCCTACTAGATTGATCTTTCTTGCAATGGGAGAAGTGCTTAGCTTTGGGTTCAATCTTGCGGTGTCCTTTCCCGGTGACAGTAAGGGCAACAAGGCAGGTATTGTATTGTTGCTATCGAGGATAACAAGATGGGGTTTTCTTCATATTGCATGAGTCTATCGCTCTACATCATGTCATCTTGCTTAACGCGTTACTCTGTTTTTAACTTAATACTCTAGATGCATGCTGGATAGCGGTCGATGAGTGGAGTAATAGTAGTAGATGCAGGCAGGAGTCGGTCTACTTGGCTCGGACATGATGCCTATATACATGATCATACCTAGATATTCTCATAACTATGCTCAATTCTGTCAATTGCTCAACAGTAATTTGTTCACTCACCATAGAATACTTATGCTCTCGAGAGAAGCCACTAGTGAAACCTATGGCCCTCGGGTCTATCTTTATCATATCAATCTCCTACTACTTAGTTATTTACTTTGCTATTTACTTGCCTTTATTTTACTTTGCATCTTTATCATAAAAAATACCAAAAATATTATCTTTATCATATCTATCAGATCTCACTCTCGTAAGTGGCCCTATAGGGATTGATAACCCCTATTTGCGTTGGTTGCGAGGATTTATTTGTTTGTTTAGGTACGAGGGACTTGCGTGTAGCCTCCCACTGGATTGATACCTTGGTTCTCAAAAACTGAGGGAAATACTTATGCTACTTTGCTGCATCATCCCTTCCTCTTCGGGGAAAACCAACGCAGTGCTAAAAGAGGTAGCAAGAAGGATTTCTGGCGCCGTTGCCGGGGAGGTCTACGCAAAAGTCAACATACCAAGTACCCATCACATACCCTTATCTCCCGCATTACATTATTTGCCATTTGTCTCTCATTTTTCTCTCCCCCCAATTCACCCTTGCCGTCTTATTCGCCCTCTCTCTCTCTCTATCCTCCCCCTGTTTCTCTATTTGCCTCTTTTGCATGTTTCTTGTTTGCTCGTATGGTTGGAATAGTTATTTATTTATTACTAAACAGAGAACCTAAGATCTATGGATCCTCATCCGCTTGCTAATCTTTTTAAGAGATCCAATTATAATGAACCAATTGCTAGTGAGTTTTGTGCACTAGATTATCTTTATAAAGTTTTGCTTGAAATTCGTGAATCTAAAAATTGTGATAAAGTACCTTATGGAGTGACTTCCGATGGATCTTTGAATAAAAAGCATGATTTCAATGATGATATTATAAATTCTATTGATATAAATTGTGCTAATAATATGCAAAACCCTAAGCTTGGGGATGCTAGTTTTGCTATGACCTCTACTTGTTGCAATGATCATGATTGGGGCGATTCTTCTTATAATCTTGAAAATTTATTTAAGCCCGATGATGAATGTGAGATTGATAATAGTGTTTGCAATATTATTAAAAGTGGGTTTGGAGAGGTCATGACTTTAGTTAATGTTAATCCCACTATTTTGGAAGAGTGTCAACTTTGCATGCATGTGGATCGTGTTTTATGTGATAGCTATTTTGTTGAATTTGCTTATGATCCTAAGTGTAATTATTATGAGAGAGGAAAATATGGTGGTAGAAATTTTCATGTTACTAAACTACCTCTCGTTATGTTGAGATTGCTATTGTTTCTTTCCTCTTCCTTGCATATGCTAGTTTTTGCTTGCCTTTAGTTTGTTTGCCTATAAGATGCCTATGCATAGGAAGTATGTTAGACTTAGATGTGTTTTTCACATGCTTTATGATGCTCCCTTTGTGCTTCAATTCTTGTCTTTCATGTGAGCATCATTAAAATTATCAATGCCTAGCTATAAGGCTTTAAAGACAAACCCTTGTTGGGAGACAACCCAATATTTTTCCTTGCTGTTGTTCAATAAATAAATTATCTAGATTCTGTTTTGGTTGTGTTTTTTGTGTTTAATTAGTGTTTGTGCCAAGTAGAACCATTGGGAAGACTTGGGGAAAGTCTTGTTGAACTTGCTGTAAAAACAGAAACTTTAGCTCTCACGAGAACTGCTGTCATTTTTATTTGGAAAGCGATATTTAGTTAATTCTTTTTGCATATGATTAATAGATAAATTAATCACGTCCAGCAATTTATTTTAGAACTTTTGGGGTGACAGATCTTGGGCTAGCTACAGATTACTAGAGACTATTTTGTTTTTGATAGATTCTGTTTTTCGTGTGTTGTTTGCTTATTTTGATGAATCTATGGCTAGTAAAATAGTTTATGAACCATAGAGAAGTTGGAATACAGTAGGTATAACACACATATAAATAAAGAATGAGTTCATTATAGTACCTTGAAGTGGTCTTTTGTTTTCTTTCGCTAACGGAGCTCACGAGATTTTCTAATTTAAGTTTTGTGCTGTGAAGTTTTCAAGTTTTGGGTAAAGATTTGATGGATTATGGAACAAGGAGTGGCAAGAGCCTAAGCTTGGGGATGCCCATGGCACCCCCAAGATAATCTAAGGACACCTAAAAGACAAATCTTGGGGATGCCCCAGAAGGCATCCCCTCTTTCGTCTACTTCTATCGGTAACTTTACTTGGAGCTACATTTTTATTTACCACATGATATGTGTTTTGCTTGGAGCGTCTTGTATGATTTGAGTCTTTGCTTATTAGTTTACCACAGTCATCCTTGTTTTACACACCTTTTGAGAGAGCCGTATATGATTTGGAATTTGATAGAATACTCTATGTGCTTCGCTTATATCTTTTGAGTTATATAATTGTGCTCTAGTGCTTCACTTATATCTTTTAGAGCACGGTGGTGGATTTGTTTTATAGAAACTATTGATCTCTCATGCTTCACTTAGATTATTTTGAGAGTCTTAAATAGCATGGTAATTTGGTTAAAATCCTAATATGCTTGGTATGCAAGATTAATAATAAAAATTCTCTTATAAGTGTGTTGAATACTATGATAAGTTTGATACTTGATAATTGTTTTGAGACATGGAGATGGTGATATTAAAGTCATGCTTGTTGAGTAGTTGTGAATTTGAGAAATACTTGTGTTGAAGCTTGTGATTCCCGTAGCATGCACGTATGGTGAATCGTTATGTGATGAAGTCGGAGCATGATTTATTTATTGATTGTCTTCCTTATGAGTGGCGGTCGGGGACGAGCGATGGTCTTTTCCTACCAATCTATCCCCATAGGAGCATGCGCGTAATACTTTGCTTTGATAACTTGTAGATTTTTGCAATAAGTATATGAGTTCTTTATGAGTAAGGTTGAGTCCATGGATTATACGCACTCTCACCCTTCCACCTTTGCTAGCCTCTCTAATACCGCACACCTTTCGCCGGTATCTGATACGTCTCCAACATATCTATAATTTTTGATTGCTCCATGCTATATTATCTATTGTTTTGGACATTATTGGGCTTTATTATCCACTTTTATATTATTTTTGGACTAACCTATTAACCGGAGGCCCAGCCCAGAATTGCTGTTTTTTGCCTGTTTTAGGGTTTGAAAGAAAAGGAATATCAAACGGAGTCCAAACGGAGTGAAACCTTCGGGAACGTGATTTTCTCACCGAATACAACTTAGGAGACTTGGACCCTACGTCAAGCCAATTAACAGGAGGCCACGAGGTAGGGGCGCGCGCCTGCCCCCCAGACGCGCCCTCCACCCTCGTGGGCCCCCTGTTGCTCCACCGACGTACTTCTTCCTCCTATATATAGCCATGTACCCCCAAACGACTAGAGATGGAGCCAAAACCCTAATTCCACCGCTGTAACTTTCTGTATCCACGAGATCCCATCTCGGGCCTATTCTGGAGCTCTGCCGGAGGGGGCATCGATCACGAAGGGCTTCTACATCAACACCATAGCCTCTCCGATGAAGTGTGAGTAGTTTACTTTAGACCTACGGGTCCATAGTTAGTAGCTAGATGTCTTCTTCTCTCTTTTTGGATCTCAATATAATGTTCTCCCCCTCTCTTGTGGAGATTTATTCGATGTAATCTTCTTTTTGCGGTGTGTTTGTTGAGATCGATGAATTGTGGGTTTATGATCAAGTCTATCTATGAATAATATTTGAATCTTCTTTGAATTCTTATATGTATGATTGGTTATCTTTGCAAGTCTCTTTGAATTATCAGTTTGGTTTGGCCTACTAGATTGATCTTTCTTGCAATGGGAGAAGTGCTTAGCTTTGGGTTCAATCTTGCGGTGTCCTTTCCCGGTGATAGTAAGGGCAGCAAGGCACATATTGTATTGTTGCCATCGAGGATAACAAGATGGGTTTTTCTTCATATTGCATGAGTCTATCCCTCTACATCATGTCATCTTGCTTAAGGCGTTAGTCTGTTTTTAACTTAATACTCTAGATGCATGCTGGATAGCAGTCGATGAGTGGAGTAATAGTAGTAGATGCAGGCAGGAGTCGGTCTACTTGTCTCGAACGTGATGCCTATATACATGATCATACCTAGATATTCTCATAACTATTCTCAATTCTGTCAATTGCTCAATAGTAATTTGTTCACCCACCGTAGAATACTTATGCTCTCGAGAGAAGCCACTAGTGAAACCTATGCCCCCCGGGTCTATCTTTATCATATCAATCTCCTACTACTTAGTTATTTACTTTGCTATTTACTTTGCCTTTATTTTACTTTGCATCTTTATCATAAAAATACCAAAAATATTGTCTTTATCATATCTATGAAATCTCACTCTCATAAGTGGCCCTATAGGGATTGACAACCCCTATTTGCGTTGGTTGCGAGGATTTATTTGTTTGTGCAGGTACGAGGGACTTGCGTGTAGCCTCCTACTGGATTGATACCTTGGTTCTCAAAAACTGAGGGAAATACTTACGCTACTTTGCTGCATCATCCCTTCCTCTTCGGGGAAAACTAACGCAGTGCTAAAAGAGGTAGCAAGAAGGATTTCTGGCGCCGTTGCCGGGGAGGTCTACGCAAAAGTCAACATACCAAGTACCCATCACATACCCTTATCTCCCGCATTACATTATTTGCCATTTGCCTCTCGTTTTCCTCTCCCCCCAATTCACCCTTGCCGTTTTATTCGCCCTCTCTCTCTCCATCCTCCCTCTCTATTTGCCTTTCTTCCGCTATGTCTGAATCAAAAAGGGTTGGGGGTTCTCTCCAGAGTTTTAGTACTTTGGACAACCCCTCTATCCTCGCTAAACTTATAAATAAGGATACTATGGAAAAACCTACTGGAGTTATCAATGAGAGTCTTAATAATTTTGATGAAGATGATTCTGGATTTTTTCGTTATTTACTTGATGAATCTTTGAAAGATGCTTGGTATAGACTATTAAGGATCAGGGCTAGCTATGTTCCTCAATATCAAATTGAAGTTTACCTAAAAAAGCTTTTATATTGCCCTTCCTTCTTCTTTTAAGCATGTATTCGATTCTATATTTGAAGAAGGTTTCCTTGAAGGGGATGTCGTAGACACGTATGAAAAAATGAAAACTATATTTGGGCACCCCATGAATGAGAAAGTTGAATCTACATCTCTTTTGCTCTCTTACGAAAATGAATCTATTAAAGAGATAAAGGCTAGCCTAGACACAAACTTCCGTAACATACTTAATCTTTCTTCTACCATTAATAGCCACGTGCTTTATCAAAATAGAAGGATTAATTCTATAGATAGCAAGTTTGCTCTTTTCTTTCCTAATACCAAATATGGCAATACCTAGATCTATTCTTGCTTGTTATGCCTAGCTAGGGGCGTTAAACGACAGCGCTTGTTGGGAGGCAACCCAATTTTATTTTTATTCCTTGATTTTTGCTCCTGCTTAGTAATAAATAAATTATCTAGCCTCTGTTTTGGTTGTGTTTTTGTTTTTAATTAGTGTTTGTGTCAAGTATAACCGTTGGGAAGACTTGGGGAAAGTCTTGTTGAACTTGCTGTAAAAAACAGAAACTTTAGCGCTCACGAGAACTGCTGTCATTTTTATTTGGAAAGTGATATTTAGTTAATTCTTTTTGCAGATGATTAATAGATAAATTCCTCACGTCCAGCAATTTATTTTAGAATTTTTGGGGTTACAGATCTTGCGCTAGATACAGATTACTACAGACTGTTCTGTTTTTGACAGATTCTGTTTTTCGTGTGTTGTTTGCTTATTTGATGAATCTATGGCTAATAAATTAGTTTATAAACCATAGAGAAGTTGGAATACAGTAGGTATAACACCTATATAAATAAATAATGAGTTCATTACAGTACCTTGAAGTGGTCTTTTGTTTTCTTTCGCTAACGGAGCTCACGAGATTTTCTACTTTAAGTTTTGTGTTGTGAAGTTTTCAAGTTTTGGGTAAAGATTTGATGGATTATGGAACAAGGAGTGGCAAGAGCCTAAGATTGGGGATTCCCATGGCACCCCCAAGATAATCTAAGGACACCTAAAAGCCAAAGCTTGGGGATGCCCCGGAAGGCATCCCCTCTTTCGTCTACTTCTATCGATAACTTTACTTGGAGCTATATTTTTATTTACCACATGATATGTGTTTTGCTTGGAGCGTCTTGTATGATTTGAGTCTTTTCTTATTATTTTACCACAATCATCCTTGCAGTACACACCTTTTGAGAGAGCCGTATATGATTTGGAATTTGTTAGAATACTCTATGTGCTTCGCTTATATCTTTTGAGTTATATAATTTTGCTCTAGTGCTTCACTTATATCTTTTAGAGCATGGTGGTGGATTTGTTTTATAGAAACTATTGATCTCTCATGCTTCACTTATATTATTTTGAGAGTCTTAAATATCATGGTAATTTGCTTAAAATCCTAATATGCTTGGTATGCAAGATTAATAATAAAAATTCTCTTATCAGTGTGTTGAATACTATGATAAGTTTGATACTTGATAATTGTTTTGAGACATGGAGATGGTGATATTAAAGTCATGCTAGTTGAGTAGTTTTGAATTTGAGAAATACTTGTGTTGAAGCTTGTGATTCCCATAGCATGCATGCATGGTGAACCGTTATGTGATGAAGTCAAAGCATGATTTATTTATTGATTGTCTTCCTTATGAGTGGCGGTCGGTGTCGGGGGTGCTATTCCCACGGACACCTATGGGACCGGTGGATCGAGCCCCTTTTGGTTCGGCAGGGGGCGGAGAGAGCATGAAGAGCAGATCGAGGCGAGGCGCACGAGCACATGATCAGTTTACCCAGGTTCGGGCCGCATGGATGCGTAAAACCCTACTCCTGCTTTGATTTGTATTGTGTTCTTGCTCGAGAGCGCTGATTGCTACAGTGCACACCAGCTACAGTGCACACCAGCAGCTAGCGAGACCGAGCGTGAGAGTGATCGTCCTCCCTCTACATTGCGCATGGGCCTCCTTTTATATGCTCAAGGGGTCGCCGACAGGTGGCAACGTAGACAAGGGCAAAAACGGAAAAGGCGTGGTGGTTGGCACCGCCGCTTACTACAGTGCATCATACCTAACCCTGACGGCAGGGGACAAGGGCATTAAATGCCCGTCTACGTCGCCTAGATGGTGCAGAAAGGGACCGCCAGGGATGCCACCGCTTGCCACGATGGCAATCTTGTCAGCGCCGCTTGCCACTGTGTACCGCTGGCTGCACAGCCTCCCGCCACGTTCGCCTGGAAGGGTCCCAGAGCGACACGTTGGCAGATGTGCTGGAGCGCAGGTACAGAGTGGAAGCTTGCCGTGGCAAGCGCCTTCCCGCGGTCGTTGTCTTGTCGTGTCCGGGAGCTTGTCGCTCACCGGGCCTTGCCGGGACGCGTGGTGCGTTGCGGCAAGTTCCTTGAGATGCCTTTGTTGGCCTTCCCGGCAAGCTCCTCTTGCCGGGGTCTTGTCTCCTTCCCGGCAAGCTCCTCTTGCCGGGGTCTTGTCCTTCTTGGCTCAGATACTTTGTTCTTGAATGGCTCCAAAGGAACCACGGAGGATCTTGGCGGTCACCCGGCAAGCCTTGCCGCGGGATGCTGCGACTGCCCGTGCACAAGTTCGGGATACTAGGGTACCCCTACTCTAGTACACCAACAGGAGCCCCCGGGCCTGGGCCATACACAGTGTCGAGCGCTGTTGGGCCAGGCCCAAAACAGGGCACGGGCACGCGCGGCCTGGGTTACGCCGTATCTCACTCCGCATCCACCGCGCCCTCCCCGAACGGCACGCATCGAACGCTGCATCGTGGGAGAGATCGTGGGTGGTTTCTTTATTAGGAAAGGCGGAACGTCCGCCCCCCTTTATAAGCAGGGGAAGCAGGGGTAGCGCGCCCACTCGCCCCCTTTCCATTCCAATCTCAGAAGCCTCCGCCCCGCCTCCGTCTTCCCAAAGCTGAAAAGAGAGCTGCGCCCTGCCCCTCCCATCGCCACCAGCACCACCAACGCCGTCGACCTCCTCCACCACCTCCGCCATGGCTCCGAAAGCCGACAAGGGGAAGGCTGTGAAGTCGACCGAGGCACAGCGGCTTGCGGCGCTGCGGAAGGAGCGGGCCATCTTCCCCCCCAAGCTTGCCGCGAAGGAGCTGAGGGAGTACTACTACCTCTTCTGGTCGACGGAGACACGGGCGCACCCGAGCACGAAGGTACTCCCAGCTGCCGCTCATAAAATGGCTCCAAATGGATATCCCTTCTTCGCCGTGTTCTTCTACTGCGGGCTCTGCCCGCCCTTCTCTGAATTTTTCTGCGACATCATGAACACATACGGCCTCTGCCTCCTTGATTTCACACCCAACGCCATTCTGACCATGGTAGTTTTCGCACACCTTTGCGAAAACTTTGTCGGAGTCCACCCAAATGTAGCCCTTTTCCGCCACTTCTTCATGCCCCGAGTAGAGAGAGGAGAGCCCTTATCTGGAGGAATCGCCTGGGTCTCAAGGACCGGCAAGAAGGACTCTTATCTGGAGGGCGAGTTCCGCGGCATGTGGGAGGAGTGGAGAGCAGATTGGTGCTGGATTGTCGCAGAGAACTCGCAGCCATTTACCGCCCGGCGCCAAACAGCAGCAGTACGCGGCAGCGATTGGAGTGACGTGGCCCCGGAAGACGACAGGCTGAGGATTGCTGTCACCAGGATCCAATGCCTCAGGCTTGCCAAACTCACTGTAGGTGCCGTTGGCGCAGATTTCCTTCGCCGCCACATCGCCCCCCTGCAGGAACGGAGGAGGCCCGCCTGGGAGTTCAAGAATGCGGCGGATATCATGAGGCTGCGTCCGGGCCTCAACTATAACTTCACTGTCTTGGAGCTCAACGCAATGCTTCAGGAGCTCTTCAAGTATGATCCTAATCATCCCGAAGTATTTAGGTTGCCGCCGGGCATCGTTCCGTTGTGCAACAATTCCGCGCTTGACCGCATCCGGGCAATGATGCCGCTGTGCGACTCGCATGGACTTGTGCCAACTTGGCAAGAGCCTGTAGACGAGGTCGTGCAAGAATTCTTCGACAACCTGGTAGAAGTGCCGATCTGCCCCGATGAGAAGAATGGCCTCACTTGCGACACCACCGATGCGGAGTTGAAACGCATCGCCACCAGATTGGAAGAGGTAGCGGCAGCCGCAGCGGCAGGCGAGTTTGGATTCACCTTGGAGGAGGCAGAGGCAGCAGAGGCGGCAAACCATGCTGAGCGAGAGGATCTTGCCGGCAAGAAAGAGCTTGCCCAGCAAGAGGAGCTTGTCGGCAAGAAAGATCTTGTCGGGCGTGACGCCGAGCCGAGCGAGCCTGCGAGCGGCTCGTTGGAGCTCAACTCCTCTTCCTCCTCATCCTCAGACAGCTCGCCACAAGCAGAGCCTCCATCTCCACCAAGAAGGCATCTTCGCAAGGCCGGGGACGTAGCGAGGCGGCAGGCGAGTCGACAGTCGCCGCGCCGCGCAACACGCTCCACCGCGACAAGCACTGTTGCCGCGGGAGCGCCCCATGCTGCTGCGGCAACTGGAGCAGGGTCTTCCCGAACCACTGCTTCTGCTCCCGCCAAGCGGCCAAGGGAACCTACTCCTCCGCCTTCCCGCGCCGGACGCGAGCCAGACTTCGACTTCTCCGCGTTCAGCTCCGGCGAGGAAGAAGAAGAAGAGTAAGATTTTCTTGTTGTACTTGCAGTGCTTCAATCCTTGCTGTTTTTGCCTTGCATCTCATTTGCTTTACTTTGAACCTTTTCTTTCTTAGGACTCTGGCCCAGAGAGCGGCGAAGAGAGCCAAGGCCCCGGTGATTGTCATCGAGGACGAACCCACCGCGTCAGCAGGGGATGCGCCCGAGACAACCCTGCCGGACCCGACAACTGTTCTCCAGAGCAGCCCCCAGCGTAAGTATATGGTTTGCTTTCCGCTATTGGGCGCGCATGGAGATTCTTGCTTTGCTGATATCTGACTGTTGACTTGTGCAGGAGCAGAGCAGTCCCACCAGGAACGCCCGAAGGCCGCCCCCGAAACGCCAAGGAAGAGTCCTCCGGCAAGGGAGAGCTCTCCGGCAAGGGAGACGTCTCCGGCAAGGGAGGGGTCTCCGGCAAGGGACAACACCAGCGGCCCCCCGGCGGCGGAGACCACGACTGCAGAACCTTGCATAGGTAATCTTCTCGCCCCAGAACTTCCCTTGGGTTCTTTTTCTTTTGATCTTCTTTTTTGGATATTTGCTTGATTCTTCTCCCCTTTCCGGCTGTCAGATCCATCTGCTGCGGAGCCGATGGAGATCGAGGTTGCCGCCAACGACGCTGTTGCCGCCAAGGAAGCAGCCGGCGCTGACGAGCCCACCGGCGAAGAGGCCGCCAGGGCTGCCGCTGCAGAAGCAGGCGGGGGATCTGGCGATCGCACTGACGACCCTGAGGCCGCAGGAGCGCCAGGCGCTGCACCGACCGCCGATCCCTCCGCCGCTGCCGCAGCGCCAGGCTCCAAAGAGCCCCAGCCTGGCGTCTACTTGAAGGCCGGCGATGACATCTTCATCAACCTCCCCTGGGCGTCAGGCTCCAGGGCGCCGGTCGAAGGAGAGATCTTCGACGGAGAAGTGCTCGCCTCCGCCGGGCTGGCGCTGGTTGACGCGCCAAGCAGCAGCAGCGGCGAGCCTGAGGAGGAGCGGCTGCTGCGGAAGCTGGTGTCGCTCTACCGCGCCCGGCAAGCCAAGCTGGAATCCCGCGAGGCGCTTGTCGCGAAGGCGGGAGTCGACATCGAGAAGCGCGCGGAGGAGCTCCGGGGCCACAACCAAGAAGCTCTCCGGTCTCTGGCAGTGGAGCGGGCGCGACTTGCCGAGGAGCGGGAGGCCTTCCTCCTTGAGAAGGCCGAAGCCGAAGAGCAACAGCGGCTTGCCGCTGAGAAGATGGCTGTGCAAGAAGGCGAGCTGGTGCAACGGAAGGTCCATCTTGACAGCCACGAGGAGGAGCTTGCTGCACGCGAGCGAACGTTTAGCGGAGCCCTCAAACAAGCAGAAGACACTGCCGCAGCTGCCGAGGCCGCCAAGAAGGAGCTGGAGACGAAGGTGGCGTAGCTGGAGGCCAATCTCAAGGCGAGTGGTGACGAGCTTTCCGCGCTCAAGATTGAGCGGGAGAAGGACGCCCACAGCCATTCGGAGCTGCAGACCCGCCTCGCCGAGAAGGGCAGGGAGCTTGACGCCGCCAAGGACTCCAACGCCGATCTTGAGTTGAAGCTGGCCGCTTTGACCAAGACGCTGGATGGCGCCAAGGAGCAAGAGACGGCCTTGAAGGAGGAGGTCAAGGCCGGCAAGGCGTTGCTGGCGAGTGCTGCTGCCGCCCAGAGCTCTTTCCGGGAGAATGTGGAGCACTGGACGGAGAGCCTTGTGGATGTTTCCGCAGATATCGACAGGGAGCTGGCGCAGCTGGGGTTGGAGGATCTCGGGTATCCCTCCGACGAGAACCTCCAACCTAGCAGCAAGCTCACCTTGTTCTTCAAAGGCGTGGCGACGGCCCTCCGGCGACTCCGGGAAAGGATCCCAAAGCAGCTGGCCGACGAGTCGCGCAAGATCTGCGCGGGAGCTCTTCAGAAGGTGCTGGTGAAGGTGGCGTTCCGCAACCCGGGCCTCAACCTCACCAACGTCCTCAGGTCCTTGCCGCCGGATGCTGATCTGGAGGCGCTCAAGACCCTTGTCGCACCCATTGTGGACAAGGTGAGCGGAATCAAGAGGGTCGAGGGTGATCGCGTAGATTAGGCCGCCCGTTTTCTTCTTTTCTTGTCGCTGTTGGTCATGTTACGAAAACAATCTATTAGAGCTGTGACAAGCTATCTTGTAATATAACTTTATTTTGGGCACTAATTGCAATGTTATTTCCTCTACTTGATTCCTTCCTTTGTATGTTTTTGCCCTGCGCTTTTAGGGAACTTGCCGGCACAGGCACCTTTGCCGCGAGCGCTGAGTGCGGGACGTCAGCAGCCTGCTGGCGGTGCCACTGCCGGCAAGAAACCTTGTCGCAGCTAGTCGCAGCTCACTTAAGTTGTTGAGCGGACTCGAAACAAAGTAAGGGCGCAACTAGCTACGACTTGGTTCCTCCGCGCACAGGTTTTCCATACAAAGGTTAGTCGTTCAAGGAAAATAACTTAAAATAACTAAAAAATTTAAAAAATTTGATTGCTCAAACTTTGGCAACTTATCTTTTCTGTCGTTTGCTTCCCGGTAAGGCGAAACTTCCTTGAGCGACGCCTGGTTCACACCATTATCTCCTCCTCCCCCCGGCAAACTTGTGGGCAAGGGAACCTTCCTTTTCTTGAGAAAGAAGAACGAGGAGAAAAGATATGGAGCCTTATGGCTCGTTGTTGCTTACCGGGCTAGGTGCTGCACAAAGTGTCAGATAACGCATGCAAGAAAAATAAAAAGGCATGAAACCAACAAGATGTGCGGAGCACATGATCTTTATGCACGGGATCTGCGCTCGGCTTTGTACAAAGGATTATATGCAACAGCGGCAAGACTTGTATAAAAGGTGGTTGCCGGAACAGGTTCCGGCAACCGCGCCCTACGGGTAAAACTTACGAAGATGCTCAATGTTCCAGGAGTTGCTCACTGGAATGCCATCTTCAGTCTCAAGGCGGACAGCGCCAGGCCTAGTGACTCGTTTCACCCGGTAAGGGCCTTCCCACTTCGGCGTCAACTTGTTGGAATTCTTGGCGGACTGAACACGCCGAAGAACAAGGTCGCCTTCCTCGAGACTTCTGGCATTAACTTTGCGGCTATAGTAGCGGCGCAAAGCTTGCTGGTAGCGAGCAGCTCTCACAGCAGCCTGAAGACGGTCTTCCTCAAGGAGCAGCACGTCGTCTTGTCGCAGCTGCTCTTGCTCGAGCTCATCATAAGCGAGCACTCGAGGTGACCCGTATACGAGTTCCGTGGGGAGAACTGCCTCTGCTCCATAGATTAGAGCAAAAGGTGTCTGGCCAGTGGCTCGATTTGGCGTCGTCCTGATCGACCAAAGAACCACCGGCAGCTTCACTCTCTTGGCCATGAGGTTTGTGGCCGCCAGTAAAGGCGCCGACAAACTGATGGCATAGATCTGCCCAGGAGGATACGGAGTTTTCCAGCAAATGCATGAGCCAGGACCTGACGTTGGGCTTGAGCACCAACAGGAAGTAGTTGGCAAGGATCTTATCGTCTCGCCCCCCGGCAGCTTGCACCGCAATGGTGTAGATGCTGAGGAACTCCGACGGATGCGACTTGCTGTCGTACTTATCGGGTACGTCTGGCTTGAAATTCTTCTTGTTGGGCCACTGGACTTGCCGCAGCTCATGGGTAAACGCAGGGCAACCTACCGCGTACGGCAAGTCGCCTGGTTCCCCTGGCGCATGCATGTCAACAGAGGGCCCAGCGCGCAGGTCTGATTGACGCCGCGCTTCTCTTCGGCGCTCGATGCGAGTACGAGCGTCTTCTTGCTGTCGTTCGTGAAGAACTTGGCGCTGATCGCGACGAGCTCGTGGATCCGATGACGCGGTGGAGTCGCTGTCGGGGTGGATCCGGCGAGTCGGCGATCTTGGCCTTCGGGGCGGAGAGTGCACAGTGGTTGCACCCTCACCTGTCTTGTCGCCACCGGCTCGTGCCTGGCTGACTTGCCGCGGCAGCGATGTACTCGGCTGCCGTGGATTGGCGCCGTTGGCGAAGCCGATGAGACTCTGAATGGTGGCCCTCCAGTCGTCGATCTTGTCTGGCGCTGGAGGGTAGTCTAGGAGCAATTGAGCTCACGCCAAAGCATCTGCTGAAGTGGCGGGCGGCGGCGGCGAACGGTGCGAGGAACGGGATATGCTCGGACTTCTAACCATGTTAGAAGGAGCAGTATCTCGTCCAGGCGACCGCGCCCCGCTTGCGCCAGCATGTTGGCGTGCACGCTGGTCTTGAGCACTCCGAGATCCACCAGCTCGATCTTGATCCAGCAAACGTATGGCACCATGAGTGCCATGACGCTGCTGGTCCCGCGCCTCCTAGGACGGGCGCGGTGCGTGTACGGATGCCGAGGTCTTGGAGTGCGCCTGGTCGTTGTGGGAGCCGACTGCGCCGCCGATGAGCAGCGCAGCCTTGTCCTTGGACCTGGCAGCACCGTGAGCCCCCTCGTCGATGCCCGTTCTTCCGCCGGCGTCTACCCCACCAGCCGTTTGCTCTGGCAATGGTGGGTTCAGCGCGGACGGAGCAGCCGCCTCCGAAGCCTTCTTCTTCGGCGGCATGTCGATGAAGTCGATGGAGATTTAGCTCGCGCGAACGCCGGATCAGGTTCACACAACCTCGACGCACCCCTACCTGGCGCGCCAAAGATGTCGGGGGTGCTATTCCCACGGACACCAATGGGACCGGCGGACCGAGCCCCTTTTGGTTCGGCAGGGGGCGGAGAGAGCACGAAGAGCAGATCGAGGCGAGGCGCACGAGCACACGATCAGTTTACCCAGGTTCGGGCCGCACGGATGCGTAAAACCCTACTCCTGCTTTGATTTGTATTGTGTTCTTGCTCGAGAGCGCTGATTGCTACAGTGCACACCAGCAGCTAGCGAGACCGAGCGTGAGAGTGATCGTCCTCCCTCTACGTTGCGCATGGGCCTCCTTTTATATGCTCAAGGGGTCGCCGACAGGTGGCAATGTAGACAAGGGCAAAAACGGAAAAGGTGTGGTGGTTGGCACCGCCGCTTACTACAGTGCATCATACCTAACCCTGACGGCAGGGGACAAGGGCATTAAATGCCCGTCTGCGTCGCCTAGATGGTGCAGAAAGGGACCACCAGGGACGCCACTGCTTGCCACGATGGCAATCTTGTCAGCGCCGCTTGCCACTGTGTACCGCTGGCTGCACAGCCTCCCACCACGTTCGCCTGGAAGGGTCCCAGAGCGACACGTTGGCGGATGTGCTGGAGTGCAGGTACAGAGTGGAAGCTTGCTGCGGCAAGCGCCTTGCCGCGGTCGTTGTCTTGTCGCGTCCGGGAGCTTGTCGCTCACCGGGCCTTGCCGGGACGCGTGGTGCATTGCGGCAAGTTCCTTGAGATGCCTTGGTTGGCCTTCCCGGCAAGCTCCTCTTGCCGGGGTCTTGTCTCCTTCCCGGCAAGCTCCTCTTGCCGGGGTCTTGTCTCCTTCCCGGCAAGCTCCTCTTGCCGGGGTCTTGTCCTTCTTCGCTCAGATACTTTGTTCTTGAATGGCTCCAAAGGAACCACGGAGGATCTTGGCGGTCACCCGGCAAGCCTTGCCGCGGGATGCTGCGACTGCCCGTGCACAAGTTCGGGATACTAGGGTACCCCTACTCTAGTACACCGATAGTCGGGGACGAGCGATGGTCTTTTCCTACCAATCTATCCCCATAGGAGCATGCGCGTAATACTTTCCTTTGATAACTTGTAGAGTTTTGCAATAAGTATATGAGTTCTTTATGACTAATGTTGAGTCCATGGATTATACGCACTCTCACCCTTCCACCTTTGCTAGCCTCTCTAATACCGCGCACCTTTCGCCGGTATCATACACCTACCATATACCTTCCTCAAAACAGCCACCATGCCTACCTATTATGGCATTTCCATAGCCATTCCGAGATATATTGCCATGCAACTTTCCACCATTCCGTTTATGACACACTCCATCATTGTCATATTGCTTAGCATGATCATGTAGTTGACATAGTACTTGTGGCAAAGCCACCATTCATAATTCTTTCATACTTGTCACTCATGCATCATTGCATATCCCGGTACACCGCCAGAGGCATTCACATAAAGTCATATTTTGTTCTAAGTTTCGAGTTGTAATTATTGAGTTGTAAGAAAAATAAAAGTGTGGTGATCATCATTATTAGAGCATTGTCCCAAGTGAGGAAAGGATGATGGAGACTATGATCCCCCACAAGTCGGGATGAGACTCCGGACGAAAAAAAAGAGAAAGAAAAGAGGCCATACAAAAGAGAAAAGGCCCAAATAAAAAATGAAAAGAAAAAAATGAGAGAAAAAGAGAGAAGGGACAATGTAACTATCCTTTTACCACACTTGTGCTTCAAAGTAGCACCATGATCTTCATAGTAGAGAGTCTCTCATGTTATCACTTTCATATACTAGTGGGAATTTTTCATTATAGAACTTGGCTTGTATATTCCAATGATGGGCTTCCTCAAATTGCCCTAGTTCTTCATGAGCAAGCAAGTTGGATGCACACCCACTTAGTTTCTTTTGGAGCTTTCATATACTTATAGCTCTAGTGCATCCGTTGCATGGCAATCCCTACTCACTCACATTAATATCTATTGATGGGCATCTCCATAGCCCGTTGATACGCCTAGTTGATGCGAGACTATCTTCCCCTTTTTGTCTTCTCCACAACCACCACTCTATTCCACCCATAGTGCTATATCCATGGCTCACGCTCATGTATTGCGTGAAGATTGAAAAGTTTTGAGAATGTCAAAAGTATGAAACAATTGCTTGGCTTGTCATCGGAGTTGTGCATGATTTAAATATTTTGTGTGGTGAAGATAGAGCATAGCCAGACTATATGATTTTGTAGGGATAACTTTCTTTAGCCATGTTATTTTGAGAAGACATAATTGCTTTGTTAGTATGCTTGAATTATTATTATTTTCTATGTCAATATGAACTTTTCTCTTGAATCTTTTGGATCTGAACATTCATACCACAATTAAGAAGAATTACATTAAAATTATGCCAAGTAGCACTCCGCATCAAAAATTCTGTTTTTATCATTTACCTACTCGAGGACGAGCAGGAATTAAGCTTGGGGATGCTTGATACGTCTACAACATATCTATAATTTTTGATTGCTCCATGCTACATTATCTACTGTTTTGGACATTATTGGGCTTTATTATCCACTTTTATATTATTTTTGGGACTAACCTATTAACCGGAGGCCCAGCCCAGAATTGCTGTTTTTGCCTGTTTTAGGGTTTCAAAGAAAAGGAATATCAAACGGAGTCCAAACGGAATGAAACCTTCGAGAACGTGATTTTTTCACCGAATACAACTCAGGAGACTTGGACCCTACGTGAAGCCAATTAATAGGAGGCCACGGGGTTGGGGGCGCGCCTGCCCCCCACCCCCCCCCAAGCGCGCCCTCCACCCTCGTGGGCCCCCTGTTGCTCCACCGACGTACTTCTTCCTCCTATATATATCCACGTACCCCCAAACGATCAGAGACGGAGCCAAAACCCTAATGCCACCGCTGTAACTTTCTGTATCCACGAGATCCCATCTTGGGGCCTGTTCCGGAGCTCCGCTGGAGGGGGCATCGATCACGGAGGGCTTCTACATCAACACCATAGCCTCTCCGATGAAGTGTGAGTTGTTTACTTCAGACCTACGGGTCCATAGTTTAGTAGCTAGATGGCTTCTTCTCTCTTTTTGGATCTCAATACAATGTTCTCCCCCTCTCTTGTGGAGATCTATTCGATGTAATCTTCTTTTTGCGGTGTGTTTGTTGAGATCGATGAATTGTGGGTTTATGATCAAGTCTATCTATGAATAATATTTGAATCTTCTCTGAATTCTTTGAAGAATGATTGGTTATATTTGCAAGTCTCTTCGAATTATCAGTTTGGTTTGGCCTACTAGATTGATCTTTCTTGCAATGGGAGAAGTGCTTAGCTTTGGGTTCAATCTTGCGGCGTCCTTTCCCGGTGACAGTAAGGGCAGCAAGGCACGTATTGTATTGTTGCCATCGAGGATAACAAGATGGGGTTTCTTCATATTGCATGAGTCTACCCTCTACATTATGTCATCTTGCGTAAGGCGTTACTCTGTTTTTAACTTAATACTCTAGATGCATGCTGGATAGCGGTCGATGAGTGGAGTAGTAGTAGTAGATGCAGGCAGGAGTCGGTCTACTTGTCTCGGACGTGATGCCTATATACATGATCATACCTAGATATTCTCATAATATGCTCAATTCTGTCAATTTCTCAACAGTAATTTGTTCACCCACCGTAGAATACTTATGCTCTCGAGAGAAGCCACTAGTGAAACCTATGGCCCCCGGGTCTATCTTGATCATATCAATCTCCTACTACTTAGTTATTTACTTTGCTATTTACTTTGCCTTTATTTTACTTTGCATCTTTATCATAAAAATACCAAAAATATTATCTTTATCATAGCTATCAGATCTCACTCTCGTAAGTGGCCCTATAGGGATTGACAACCCCTATTTGCATTGGTTGCGAGGATTTATTTGTTTGTGCAGGTATGAGGGACTTGTGTGTAGCCTCCTACTGGATTGATACCTTGGTTCTCAAAAACTGAGGGAAATACTTGCGCTACTTTGCTGCATCATCCCTTCCTCTGCGGGGAAAACCAACGCAGTGCTAAAAGAGGTAGCAGTATCATACACCTACCATATACCTTCCTCAAAACAGCCACCATACCTACCTATTATGGCATTTCCATAGCCATTCCGAGATATATTGCCATGCAACATTCCACCGTTCCATTTATGACACGCTCCATCATTGTCATATTGCTTAGCATGATCATGTAGTTGACATAGTATTCATGGCAAAGCCACCGTTCGTAATTCTTTCATACTTGTCACTCATGCATTATTGCATATCCCGGTACACTGCCGGAGGCATTCATATAGAGTCATATTTTGTTCTAAGTATCGAGTTGTAATTATTGAGTTGTAAGAAAAATAAAGTGTGATGATCATCATGAGGAAAGGATGATGGAGACTATGATTCCCCCACAAGTCGGGATGAGACCCCGGACGAAAAATAAATAAAAGAGGCCAAAGAAGCCCAAATAAAAAAAGGGAGAAAGAAAATATGCCATAAAAAAGAGAAAAGGCCCAAATAAAAAAATGAGAGAAAAAGAGAGAAGGGACAATGTTACTATCCTTTTACCACACTTGTGCTTCAAAGTAGCACCATGATCTTCATAGTAGAGAGTCTCTCATGTTATCACTTTCATATACTAGTGGGAATTTTTCATTATAGAACTTGGCTTGTATATTCCAATGATGGTCTTCCTCAAATTTGCCCTAGGTCTTCATGAGCAAGCAAGTTGGATGCACACCCACTTAGTTTCTTTTGGAGCTTTCATATACTTATAGCTCTAATGCATCCGTTGCATGGCAATCCCTACTCACTCACATTGATATCTATTGATGGGCATTTCCATAGCCCGTTGATACGCCTAGTTGATGCGAGACTATCTTCCCCTTTTTTGTCTTCTCCACAACCACCACTCTATTCCACCTATAGTGCTATATCCATGGCTCACGCTCATGTATTGCGTGAAGATTGAAAAAGTTTTGAGAATGTCAAAAGTATGAAACAATTGCTTGGCTTGTCATCGGGGTTGTGCATGATTTAAATATTTTGTGTGGTGAAGATAGAGCATAGCCAGACTATATGATTTTGTAGGGATAACTTTCTTTAGCCATGTTATTTTGACAAGACATAATTGCTTTGTTAGTATGCTTGAAGTATTATTATTTTCTATGTCAATATGAACTTTTGTCTTGAATCTTTCAGATCTGAATATTCATACCACAATTAAGAAGAATTACATTAAAATTATGCCAAGTAGCACCCCACATCAAAAATTCTATTTTTATCATTTACCTACTCGAGGACGAGCAAGAATTAAGCTTGGGGATGCTTGATACGTCTCCAATGTATCTATAATTTTTTAATTGCTCCATGCTATATTATCTACTATTTTGGACATTATTGGGCTTTATTATCCACTTTTATATTATTTTTGGGACTAACCTATTAACCGGAGGCCCAGCCCAGAATTTTTGCTTTTTTCCTGTTTTAAGGTTTCGAAGAAAAGGAATATCAAACGGAGTCCAAACAGAATGAAACCTTCGAAACGTGATTTTCTCACCGAATACAACTCACGAGACTTGGACCCTACGTCAAGCCAGCTAACAGGAGGCCACGAGGTAGGGGGCGCGCCTGCCCCCCCTCCAGGCGCGCCCTCCACCCTCGTGGGCCCCCTGTTGCTCCAACGACGTACTTCTTCCTCCTATATATACCCACGTACCCCCAAACGATCAGAGACAGAGCCAAAACCCTAATTCCGCCGCCGTAACTTTCTATATCCACGAGATCCCATCTTGGGGCCTGTTCCGGGGCTCCGCCGGAGGGGGCATCGATCACGGAGGGCTTCTACATCAACACCATAGCCTCTCCGATGAAGTGTGAGTAGTTTACTTCAGACCTACGGGTCCATAGTTAGTAGCTAGATGGCTTCTTCTCTCTTTTTGGATCTCAATACAATGTTCTCCCCCTCTCTTGTGGAGACCTATTCGATGTAATCTTCTTTTTGCGGTGTGTTTGTTGTGACCGATGAATTGTTGGTTTATGATCAAGTCTATATATGAATAATATTTGAATCTTCTCTGAATTCTTTTATATATGATTGGTTATCTTTGCAAGTCTCTTCGAATTATCAGTTTGGTTTGGCCTACTAGATTGATCTTTCTTGCAATGGGAGAAGTGCTTAGCTTTGGGTTCAATCTTGTGGTGTCCTTTCCCAGTGACAGTAAGGGCAGCAAGACACGTATTGTATTGTTGCCATCGAGGATAACAAGATGGGGTTTTCTTCATATTGCATGAGTCTATCCCTCTACATCATGTCATCTTGCTTAAGGCGTTACTCTGTTTTAACTTAATACTCTAGATGCATGCTAGATAGCAGTCGATGAGTGGAGTAATAGTAGTAGATGCAGGCAGGAGTCGGTCTACTTGTCTCGGACGTGATGCCTATATACATGATCATACCTAGATATTCTCATAACTATGCTCAATTCTGTCAATTGCTCAATAGTAATTTGTTCACCCACCGTAGAATACTTATGCTCTCGAGAGAAACCACTAGTGAAACCTATGGCCCCCGGGTCTATCTTTATCATATCAATCTCCTACTACTTAGTTATTTACTTCGCTATTTACTTGCCTTTATTTTACTTTGCATCTTTATCATAAAAAATACCAAAAATATTTTCTTTATCATATCTATCAGATCTCATTCTCGTAAGTGGCCCTATAGGGATTGACAACCCCTATTTGCGTTGGTTGCGAGGATTTATTTGTTTTTGCAGGTACGAGGGACTTGCGTGTAGCCTCCTACTGGATTGATACCTTGGTTCTCAAAAACTGAGGGAAATACTTACGCTACTTTGCTGCATCATCCCTTCCTCTTCGGGGAAAACCAACGCAGTGCTAAAAGAGGTAGCACCTCACCGCCCCACCATACTCTCATCGCTGGCCTAGCCATCCCTCTACTCACCCACACCTGCTATTATTCTCCGGCGACGACAGACAAACCAGTAAACCCTTGTACAGTCATGCTCCCCTCCGCATGGGAAACAACTGCCGAGTCTTCCCTGGCTCCGTGTCGTTCCCTTCCTAGGCCTCGCCGTCGTCCACCGCCTTGGTGCTCTCGCCGCGGCCTGGTCAACGTGGTCAATGACCGACATGAATCTAAAGTGGATTGTGCGTGGAGAGGCTGACAGTTGGGTCCACGGCTGCACGCAAGGAAAGGCCTCCTTATTACGCGCAAAATAATGATTCTTCCACCTGACATCTGGGACCCACCGAAAGGGCCTATGTATTTCGTGAAAAAACGTTACCGGCGCTAACAGCTCGGACCCACCAGCTATATCTTCGCACGCAAGGAAGTGCCTCCTTATTACGCACAAAAAATGAAAACTCCCCCTGCTAGCTGGGACCCAGTATAGTGGTAGGCTGACTTGTGGGCCTACTAAGTTGATGGGGACGGAGGGCTTTGTCAGCTTAGTCAATATGCACGATTCTAGCTCCAGTGACCATACGATGTCCATCCAACGGCCGTAGTGCTTCCTCAACCTTTGCTCTTCTTGCTCCAGCTGCCCAAACCAGCGCCGGTCGTGACTCGTGCTCCTGCCTCCCATGGTCGGCTGCGATGCGGCGGAGGCCTCACCGCCCCCTACTACTCCCACTGCTGGCCAGGTCATCCCTCTACTCACCCACACCCCCTGTTATTCTGCAGCGACGGCAGCCTCACACCACAGCGAACCAGTGAACCCTCATACTCCTCTATGCGTGGGCATCCACTGCCACGTCTTCCCTGGCTCTGCGTCGTCCCCTTCCTAGGCCTCATCGTCATCCACCGCCCTGGTGCTCTCGGCGCGGCGTGGTCAACGTGGTCAAGGAACGGCTTCCATCGGATGTGGACTGTACGTGGAGAGGCTGACAGCTGGGTCCACGGCCGCAGCAAGGAAGTGCCTCCTTATTACGCACAAAATAAATATTCCTCTACCTGACAGTGGGGACCCACCGGACGGGTCATCGTATTTCATGAAAAAAATGTTTCCCCCTGACTGCTGGGACCCATGAGCTACACCTTCGCACGCAAGGAAGTGCGTCCGGGCATAAAAAACGATTCGCCCCCCTGACTGCTGGGACCCACCAGCTACATCTTCGCACGCAAGGAAGTGCCTGACAGTTGGGACCCACATGGTCGAAGCTTACGTAGCGTTGTCATTCTGGTCACGAACGTGTACGTACATACTGGTCGATGTAGAGGCGCGCACGTGTCGTAGTAGAGGAGCACACACAGCATGTACACGTACGTCCAGCGGCCAGTTGCTACCTCTTTTAGCACTGCGTTGGTTTTCCCCGAAGAGGAAGGGATGATGTAGCAAATTAGCGTAAGTATTTCCCTCAGTTTTTGAGAACCAATGTATCAATCCAGTAGGAGGCTACGCGCGAGTCCCTCGCACCTGCACAAAACAAATAAATCCTCGCAACCAACGCAAATAGGGGTTGTCAATCCCTATAGGGCCACTTACGAGAGTGAGATCTGATAGATATCATAAGATAATATTTTTGGTATTTTTATGATAAAGATGCAAAGTAAAATAAAGGCAAAGTAAATAACTAAATTGTAGGCGATTGATATGATAAAGATAGACCCGGGGGCCATAGGTTTCACTAGTGGCTTCTCTCGAGAGCATAAGTATTCTACGGTGGGTGAACAAATTACTGTTGAGCAATTGACAGAATTGAGCATAGTTATGAGAATATCTAGGTATGATCATGTATATAGGCATCACGTCCGAGACAAGTAGACCGACTCCTGCCTGCATCTACTACTATTACTCCACTCATTGGCCGCTATCCAGCATGCATCTAGAGTATTAAGTTAAAAACAGAGTAACGCCTTAAGCAAGATGACATGATGTAGAGGGATAGACTCATGCAATATGAAGAAAACCCCATCTTGTTATCCTCGATGGCAACAATACAATACGTGCCTTGCTGCCCTTACTGTCACCGGGAAAGGACACCGCAAGATTGAACCAAAGCTAAACACTTCTCCCATTGCAAGAAAGATCAATCTAGTAGGCCAAACCAAACTGATAATTCGAAGATACTTGCAAAGATAACCAATCATACATAAAAGAATTCAGAGAAGATTCAAATATTATTCATAGATAGACTTGATCATAAACCCACAATTCATCGGTCTCAACAAACACACTGCAAAAAGAAGATTACATCGAATAGATCTCCACAAGAGAGGGGGAGAACATTGTATTGAGATCCAAAAAGAGAGAAGAAGCCATCTAGCTACTAACTATGGACCCGTAGGTCTGAGGTAAACTACTCACACTTCATCAGAAGGGCTATGGTGTTGATGTAGAAGCCCTCCGTGATCGATGGCCCCTCCGGCGGAGCTCCGTAACAGGCCCCAAGATGGGATCTCGTGGATACAGAAAGTTGCGGAGGTGGAATTAGGGTTTTGGCTCCGTCTCTGATCGTTTGGGGGTACGTGGGTATATATAGGAGGAAGAAGTACGTCAGTGGAGCAACAGGGGGCCCACGAGGGTGGAGGGCGCGCCTGGTTGGGGGGTAGGTGCGCCCCCTACCTCGTGGCCTCCTGTTATGTGTCTTGACATAGGGTCCAAGTCTCCTGAGTTGTATTCGATGAGAAAATCAAGTTCCCGAAGGTTTCATTCCGTTTGGACTCCGTTTGATATTCCTTTTCTTCGAAACCCTAAAACAAGCAAAAAACAGCAATTCTGGGCTGGGCATCCGGTTAATAGGTTAGTCCCAAAAATAATATAAAAGTGGATAATAAAGCCTAATAATGTCCAAAACAGTAGATAATATAGCATGGAGCAATCAAAAATTATAGATACGTTGGAGACGTATCACCAGTGTGCAAGAAAGAAAATACGGCCACATACGTACATACGGGCAGGGTCTCGAACGCCTACTCGCGCATACGTATGGCCAGGGCTCGTGTACATGGCTGGGTCAGAACGGAGAAACTGTGTCGTCGTCGTGTTCATGGGGAGCCAACCGGCTGGGTCGGAACGGAATGCGTCATCGTGTTCATCGGGAGGGCTTGGACTGAACAGTCAATGGAAACGAGGCCTGGCGTACCGCAGAACGAAGGAAACGGCCTTGTGTTCGACCGGCCATGTTCGAAATGGGATCCTGTTCGTCGGGAGGGGTCTGGCGTACCGCAAAACGGAGGAAACGGACCTCCTATGGTCGAAACGGGGGTCCTGTTGATCGGGAGGGGTGTGGCGTACCGCAAAACGGAGGAAACGGACTTGTGTTGGAGCTAAGGTCGAAATGGGGGTCCTGTTCATCGAGAGGGGTGTGGCGTACCGCAAAACGAGACTCCACGGGATACTGTTCATCTCCATCGTCGACCCCCTCCAGCCTCCACGGGCTACTGTTCATCCACCGTCAACCTCCTCCAGCCTCCACCTGCGACTGTTCATCCACGGGCTCCTGTTCATCCAGCCTCCACCGCGCGCTACTCCACCGGCTACTGTTCAACCAGCCCTCTCCACGGGCTCCTGTTCAACCACCCCTCGACGGTCTACTGTTCATCCAGCCCTCCACCATCTACTGTTCATCCTGCCCTCCACGGGGTGGTCCTGTTCATCCAGCCCTCCACGGGGTCCTATTTATCCAGCCCCAACCGACTCGATCGATCGGGGTCCTGTTCATCCGGAGGCAACACCACGGGGTCATGTTCATCCACCCCCATCAGGAACTGTTCATCCAAACCCCCAGCAACGCTCGCTGTTCATCCAGAGGCAGCATCGATCGGCTTCAGTTAGCAGCAGTAGCGAAGGAATCGCTCAATCGGGTTTAGTTAACAACCATCGATCGATCGCTCGGGTTCAGTAACGCGTAGACTGCAGTGCAATCGCTCGGGTTCAGTTAGAGCCCAACGCCTCGCTCGGGTTCAGTTAGAGCCCAACGCCTCGCACCCACGCGCGTGCGTGTACGAGAGAAACGCGCATCGCTCGGTCGCGACTGCCCACCGTAACCGGGAACACCCCGATATTTTGCTCGCCCTCACTTCTACCATGGTTTTTTCCATCATGGACGGCCCACAGAATGTCATGCAGCTGCATCTCCGGCCCGCCTAGGACGAAAAGCCCATTTTCTGTCATGATTTTTTGTCATAGAAGTAGGACCCCACCACATCTATGATGATACCGGGTTTTGTCACAATTATCGTCATAGAAGTGTCATAAGTATTACATAATTTTTTTCGTTCGGCCCAAAATGTCAAGGATGTGTCTTTTTTGTAGTGTTTAGAGGATGGCACATACAAATTTACTTGGAACGACAGGTAAATACCACATATAGGAAGGTATGATGGACTCATATGGAATAACTTTGAGGTTTATGGAAATGGATGCACAAGCAATATTTCCGCTTAGTACAAGTGAAGGCTAGAAAGAGACTGGGAAGTGACCAACTAGAGAGCGACAACAGTCATGAACATGTATTAAGATTAATCAACAATGAGTGCAATCATGAGTAGGATATAAATCACCATGAACATAAATATCGTGGAGGCTATGTTGATTTTGTTTCAGCTACATGCGTGAACATGTGCCAAGTCAAGCCACTCGAATCGTTCAAGGAGGATACGACCCTATCATACCACGTCACAACCATTTAATAGCATGTTGGCACGCAAGGTAAACCATTATAAACTCCTAGCTAATTAAGCATGGCATGAGCAACTATAATCTCTAATTGTCATGGCAAACATGTTTCATTCATAATAGAATGAATCAGGAACGATGAACTAATCATATTTACAAAAATAAGATAGGTCGAGTTCATACCAGCTTCTCTCGTATCAATTAGTTCATCATATATCGTCATGATTTCCTTTCACTCGCACGACCGAACGGTGTGGATAATAATAATAGTGCACGTGCACTGGACTAAGCTGGAATCTGCAAGCATTTAATAGAAGGGAGAAGACAAGGTAATATGGGCTCTTGGTTAAATCAACAATAATGCATATGAGAGCCACTCAACATTTTCATCATGGTCTTGTCCTCTCGACCCCCAAAGAAAAGAAATAAAACTTATTTACGCGGGGAAGCTCCCAACAAGAAAAAGAAGAACGAGAAATCTTTTGGGGTTTTCTTTTAATTATTACTATATAGGCATGGAAAGTAAACTAGCTAAAAGCTACAACTAATTTTTTTGGTTTTTCTTAAGGTTTTTCAAACACACAAGAAGAAGGCTTAGAAAAGAAAATAAACTAGCATGGATAGTACAATGAAAAAGTATGAGCACCAACAACTAGAATGAGTGTGTGAACATGAATATAATGTCGGTGAGAAATACGTACTCCCCCAAGCTTAGGCTTTTGGCCTAAGTTCGTCTATGGCCACTACTAGCCTGGCGGATATCCAAAGTCGTAGCGGGGGTTGTACTAAGATGCAGCAGCTACTGCCTAAAGAGATGCAGCTCGGAGGCAAGCTGCTTCCGTCCTCCTCTCATACTCGTTCGTCTCCTCCCTGGTTATAACATATCTCCTTTTTGCCTGAAAGTTAAAAAAAGTAGGAGCAGGGAGGGCAACATGGACAGTGCACTATCTGTCAAAGATTAGTTGGTACTGGAGGAACTGTTCATTACTCTCAAGAAACTGATGGTGAACCATAGCACTGTAATATAGATAAGTAGGAGGCAACTCCATATCATTTTCATGTATGGGTACATCAAGATAATTAGCTACACGAGTTGCATAAATTCCACCAAACAAATCCCCACTTGTACTGTTAAGATGCAACCTTCGTGCAACAATGGCCCCCAAGTTATATTGTTTATCACCTAATACCGCACTCTTGAGGACACTAAGATCTGGAACGCACATGTGACAAGCCTCATCTTTACCGTTAATGCATCTACCTATAAAGAGAGCAAAATAATGTATGGAAGGGGAATGAATGCTCCCTATGGTAGCTTGTGTGATTTCTCTAGATTCCCCCACAGTGATACTAGCAAGAAAGTCTTTATATTCAGATTTGTGAGGTTCACTAACATTGCTCCACTGCGGGAGTTTACAAGCAGTATTAAAATCTTCTAGGTCCATGGTATATGATTTATCATAAAGATCAAATAAAACAGTGTGAGAATTGTGTGAGGATGTAAATTTAAACCTCCTCACAAAGGAATCAGTTAGGTAGTGGTACTATAGGCACTTATGTGACACAAAGTCCTCAAGATCAGCATTACACACATACGCGTCAAATTCATCCTTGATGCCTTCCTGGACCATAAACTCTTCCGACGGCCATTCACAAGGCCGCACTTGAGCTTCCCTCGGTGGTTCATCGTCTGGCTCACGTATCACGAGCCTTGATCCTTGCTTCCTTGAGGAACCACCTTGGTACATTTTCCTATGCATTTTTCTTTCTCTGAAAAATTTCTGAAATTTTTAGTGACTCAAAATAAAAGTGAACCAAACTCAACAAGATTGATAGCAACTACTCCCAAAAGTGCCTAGAGGCTATATCATGCATTAAAACTACAGTGGACCATATAAATTTGACATGCAAGCTCAAGAACAGGGTCACCTTAGCAGCAAAATTTTGCAATAAATAAAGCACAAGAACAAAAACTAATTGGATCATTGGAGGAGTCACATACCAAAGAACAATCCCCCCAAAACAGTTTTGTGAATGGGGCTTTGAGCAAAGAGATCGAAAATGGCAGCAAGATGAGCTAGAACATGAGTTTGAGCTATGGGAGGATTTTTCCGGAGGAAGATGAAGTGAGTGGGTGCTGGAATAAGTGGAGGGAGTCCACGTGGGGCCCATGAGGCAAGGGGCGCCCCTCAGGGGGTGGGCGCGCCCTGTGCCCTTGTGGGTATTTTTATTGCAAGGATAATTCAGAAAATAGACAGAAAATACTTTTTTTGCTTTATTTAATCTAAATAACAGAAAGTAAAAGGAGGGTACAGAGAGTTGTGCTTTCTAACTTCATCCATCTCGTGCTCATTGAGGGAGTTCTGGACTAAGGGGTCCTCGGGCGTCCAGCCTGTTAGACATGGGCCGGACTCATGGGCTGTGAAGATACAAAGACCGAAGACCCTCTCCCGTGTCCAGATGGGACTCTCTTTGGCGTGGAAGGCAAGCTTGGCGTCCAAATATGAAGATTCCTTTATCTGTAACCGACTTCGTACAACCCTAAACCCCTCCATTGTCTATATAAACCAGAGGGCTTAGTCCGTAGAAAGGACAATAATCATACATGCTAGACTTCTAGGGTTTTAGCCATTACGATCTCATGGTAGATCAACTCTTGTAATACTCACATTCATCAAGATCAATCAAGCAGGAAGTAGGGTATTACCTCCATAGAGAGGGCCCGAACCTGGATAAACATCGTGTCCCTGTCTCCTGTTACCATTGACCTTAGACGCACAGTTCGGGACCCCCTACCCGAGATCCGACGGTTTTGACACCGACACTCATCAAAAGGAATCCACTAACAAGGTTGATCAAGTCTTGTTAACAAACTCTTTCCGAATAACACGAAATCAGATAATTTTCGAATAACACTAGGTTACCTCAACGGGGATATGCATGTACCCAACCATAAGAATATCATATTTCTTCTTGACAGTAGGAAGAGGGAATTCAAAACCTCCAATAGTAATCGTTGAAATTTTTCCAATAGAATTGATACTGTGGACTTGAGGTTGTTTCCTCGGAAAGTGTACCGTATGTTCATTACCATTAACATGAAAAGTGACATTGTCTTTGTTGCAATTTATAAAAAACCCTCCAGTATTCAAAAAGGGTCTACCAAGGATAATCGACATACTATCGTCCTCAGGAATATCAAGAATAACAAAGTCCGTTGAAATAGTAACGTTTGCAACCACAACAGGCACATCCTCGCAAATACCAACATGTATAGCAGTTTATTTATCGGCCATTTGCAAAGATATTTTAGTAGGTGTCAACTTATTCAAATCAAGTCTATGATATAAAGAGAGAGGCATAACACTAACACCGGCTCCAAGATCACATAAAGCAGTTTTAACATAGTTTCTTTTAATGGAGCATGGTATAGTTGGTACTCCTGGATCTCCTAGTTTCTTTGGTATTCCACCTTTAAAAGTATAATATGCATGCATGGTGGAAATTTCAGCTTCCAGGATCTTTCTTTTATTTGTAACAATATCTTTCATGTACTTAGCATAAGGATTCATTTTAAGCATATCAGTCAAACGCATACGCAAAAAGATAGGTCTAATCATTTCAGCAAAGCGCTCAAAATCCTCATCATCCTTTTTCTTGGATGGTTTAGGAGGAAAAGGCATGGGTTTCTGAACCCATGGTTCTCTTTCTTTACCGTGCTTCCTAGCAACGAAGTCTCTCTTATCATAACGTTGATTCTTTGATTGTGGGTTATCAAGATCAACAAATAGGTTCAGTCTCTACATCATTGTTATTGCTAGGTTGATCATCAACATGAACATCATCATTAACATTATCACTAGGTTCATGTTCATTACCAGATTGTGTTTTAGCATCAGAAATAGAAATATCATTGAGATTCTCAGGTGTGTCAACAACAGGTTCACTAGAAGCATGCAAAGTCTTATCATTTTTCTTCTTCTTAGAAGGACTAGATGCATCAACATTAGTTCTCTAAGAATCTTTCTCAACTCTCTTAAGGTGGCTTTGTATCCTGAGTCATTTTACCCCCTCTAGTCATGACTCTAACAGCATTATCATTTTTCTTGTTATATAATTCATTGAGCAAATCATCTTGTGCTTTAAGCACTTGTTCTACCTGAGTGGTAACCATAGAAGCATATTTACTAATAGTTTAAGGTCACCTTTAACTCTAGACATCTAATCACACAAGTGTTCAACCATGTAAGCATTACGTTTCAAATTGACTACCAACATAGGCATTGAAGTTTTCTTGTTTAACAATAAAATTATCAAACTCATCCAGGCATTGGCTAGCAGACTTATTATGAGGAATATCACCTTCATCAAATCTATAGAGAGAATTTACCTTTACTACCTGTGTCGGGTTATTAAGACCATGTATTTCTTCAATAGGTGGTAAATTCTTAACATCTTTAGCTTTAATACCCTTTTCTTTCATAGATTTCTTTGCCTCTTGCATATCTTCAGGACTGAGAAATAGAATACCCCTTTTCTTCGGAGTTGGCTTAGGAGTTGGTTCAGGAAGTGTCCAATCATTATCATTACTCAATATATTATTCAATAGCAATTCAGCTTGCTCAACAGTTCTTTCACTGAAAACACAACCATCACAACTATCCAGGTGGTCTCTAGAAGCATCGGTTAGTCCATTATAAAAGAGATCAAGTATTTCATTTTTCTTGAGAGGATGATCAGGCAAAGCATTAAGTAATCGGAGAAGCCTCCCCCAAGCTTGTGGGAGACTCTCTTCTTCAATTTGCACAAAATTATATATTTCCCTTAAGGCATCTTGTTTCTTATGAGCCGCGAAATATTTAGCAGAGAAGTAATAAATCATATCCTGGGGACTATGCACACAACCAGGAGCAAGAGAATTAAACCATGTTTTAGCATCACCCTTTAATGAGAACGGGAATAACTTAAGGATATAGTAGTAACAAATTTTTTCCTCATGAATGAATAGGGTGGCTATATCATTCAATTTAGTAAGATTTGCCACAACAGTTTCAGATTCATAGCCATAAAAAGGATCAGATTCAACCAAAGTAATTAACTCAGGATCAACAGAGAAATCATAATCCTTATCAGAAATACATATATGTGAAGTAGCAAAAGCAGGGCCATATTTCATTCTAGCATTCAAAGACTTCTCTTTCAGCTTAGCTAACAGTTTCTTAAGATCATACCTATCTTTGCAAGCAAAAAGGTCTCTAGCAGTTTCTTCATCCATAACATAACCCGCAGGCACATCACGCAATTCATATCTAGGGGGAGAATTTTCATCATCACTTTCATCAATATTATCTGTTTCAATAATTTCATTCTCTCTAACCCTAGCAAGTTGTTCATCAAGAAATTCACCTAATGGCACAGTATTATCAAGCATAGAAGTAGTTTCATCATAAGCCTCATGCATAGCAGAAGTGGCATCATCAATAACATGTGACATATCAGAATCAATAACAGGTGTAGGTGTCGCAAATTTACTTATAATAGAAGGTGAATCAAGTGCAGAGCTAGATGGCAGTTCCTTACCTCCCCTCGTAGTTGAGGGAAAAATCTTGGTTCTTTCATATTTCAAGTTCCTCATAGTGATAAACAGATATAAATCCCAAGTGAATTAAAGAATAGATCTATGCTCCCTGGCAATGGCGCTAGAAAATAGTCTTGATAACCCACAAGTATAGGGGATCACAACAGTTTTCGAGGGTAGAGTATTCAACCCAAATTTATTGATTCGATACAAGGGGAACCAAAGAATATTCTCAAGTATTAGCAGTTGAGTTGTCAATTCAACCACACCTGAAAGACTTAATATCTGCAGCAAAGTATTTAGTAGCAAAGTAGTATGGAAGTAACGGTAACTGTGGCAAAAGTAACAGTAGCAGTTTTTGTAGCAATCGTAACAGTGGTAACGGAGAAGTAACTAAGCAAAGATCAATATGGGAAAAGCTCGTAGGCAATGGATCAATGATGGATAATTATGTCGGATGTGATTCCTCATGCAACAATTATAACATAGGGTTACACAGAACTAGCTCCAGTTCATCAATGTAATGTAGGCATGTATTCCAAATATAATCATACGTGCTTATGGAAAAGAACTTGCATGGCATCTTTTGTCCTACCCTCCCGTGGTAGTGGGGTCCTATTGGAAACTAAGGGATATTAAGGCCTCCTTTTAATAGAGTACCGGACCAAAGCATTAACACTTGGTGAATACATGAACTCCTCAAACTACGGTCATCACCGGGAGTGGTCCCGATTATTGTCACTTCGGAGTTGCCGGATCATAACACATAGTATATGTGACTATTGACCTGCAACATAGGATCAAGAACTCACATATATTCATGAAAATATAATAGGTTCAGATCTGAAATCATGGCACTCGGACCCTAGTGACAAGCATTAAGCATAGCAAAATCATAGCAACATCAATCTTAGAACATAATGGATACTAGGGATCAAACCCTAACAAAACTAACTCGATTACATGGTAAATCTCATCTAACCCATCACCGTCCAGCAAGCCTACGATGGAATTACTCATGCACGGCGGTGAGCATCATGAAATTGGTGATGGAGTATGGTTGATGATGATGATGGCGACGGATTCCCCTCTCCGGAGGCCCGAACGAACTCCAAATCAGCCCTCCCGAGGAAGATTAGGGCTTGGCGGTGGCTTTGTATCGTAAAACGTGATGAATCCTTCTCTTTGATTTTTCCTCCCTGAAAGTGAATATATGGAGTTGGGGTTGAGGTCGGTGGAGTCCCAGGGGGCCACGAGGCAGGGGGCGCGCCCCAGGGGGGAGGGCGCCCTGCACCCTCATGGACAGGGTGTGGGCCCCCTGAAGCTGGTTCTTTCGCCAATAGTTTTCATTAATTCCAAAACGTGTCTCAATGGATTTTCAGGTCATTCCGAGAACTTTTATTTCTGCACAAAAATGACACCATTGCAGTTCTGCTGAAAACATCATCAGTCCGGGTTAGTTCCATTCGAATCATGCAAGTTAGAGTCCAAAAGAAGGGCAAAAATGTTTGGAAAAATAGATACGTTGGAGACGTATCATGGTGTTTTCTTAGGATCTTTTGCTAGCTAAGAATGCGTACTAAGTAGAGATACTACATGCATCCAAAAACCCTTAATCCCAGTTTCTTGCCATGAGTGTCCACCATACCTACTCATGGATTGAAGAAGATCTGTCAAGTAAGTTGTCATCGGTGCATAAAGCAATAAAAATTGCTCCTAAATATGTTTGATCTTTTATTGTAAGGGAAAATTGAGCGTTGTACGAACTTGTGATGTCAAAGTAATAAAAGCGACGGACTGCATAATAAAGGTTGCAATCATAAGGGGAAATATAATGTGACGTTCCTTTGTGTTAAGAGCTTGGGCATCCAAAAATTAAAAGCGCATGGAAACCTCCGCTTACCTCTGCGAAGGGCCTATATTTTACTTTTCAGTATTTACTTTTATGTAAGAGTCAATGGTATACATCCTTACTCAACCTCAGTTATTCTCTAGTTGGCAAGTATCATATGGTGGGGAAAGATCTAGGCACATATGGCTAGTCAAATATATTTGATCATGATTTATTATTGTTGACAATTATCTCTATGACAAATGAGTCGGGAGGAGAAACGTTAAGCCCCTATCTTTCTCTGTGTTCGATGGATGCCATTTGTTCTAAGAATATGCTTTGAGTACTAGCAATCGTGAAAGACTATATGATGATTGAGTATGTGGATCTCTTACGACTCTGTTGAATAAGTTGATTTACAATTGTTTGGTGACTAAGAATATAGGTTGTTGAGTTTCAAGAGAATTCATTGTTTGAACCTTAACATGTGAACTGGTTGCTACTTTATCATGATGAGTTTTATGAGAATGGGTAGCTGTTATGATGCTAGGAAAAGTGATTGAAATTATCATTGATTACACTTGGGCACCTTGCTAGCATTCACACTTCATAAATTATTTCTTTTATCATTTACCTATTCGAGGACGAGTAGGAATTAAGCTTGGGGGTGCTGATACGTCTCCAACGTATCTATAATTTATTAAGTATTCATGCCGCTATATTATCATTCTTGGATGTTTTACAATCATTTTATAGTAACTTTATATAATTTTTTGGGACTAACCTATTGACATATTGCATAGTGCCACTTGCTGTTTTTTGCTTGTTTTTTACTTCGCGGGAAATCAATATCAAACGGAGTCCAAACGTAGTGAAACTTTTCGGACCAGAAGACCCAGGATGGGCCAAAGAAGTACCAGAGTGGAGGTCCGAGGTGGGCATGGGTTGTGCCCCCCTCAATGACCTCCCGCACCACCTCTTCGCCCTATAAATTTCCAAATATTCCAGAACCCCCAAATATAACCCTATATCAGAAGTTTTGCCGCCGTAAGCCTCTATAGCCATGAAAAAAACCAATCTAAACCCCGTTCCGGCACTCTGCCGGAAGGGGAAATCATCACCGGTGGCCATCTTCATCATCTCGGCGGCCACCATGTTGAGGAGGGAGTAGTCCACCCTCAGGGCTGAGTGTTTGTACCAGTAGCTATGTGTTTAATCTCTCTCTCTCTCTCTCTCTCTCTCTCTCTCTCGTGTTCTTGAGACACTAGTAGAAAAAGGGTCAAACATGAAGCACATTAGTGCCGGTTTGTATTTGAGCCGGCACTAATGTATACATTAGTGCCGGTTCTAACGGCTAGCCGGGCCTCCATCATTAGTACCGGTTCATGGTGAACCTTTAGCACCGGTTCGTGCCACGAACCGGTACTAATGAGAGTGGTGGCAGGATGTTGTCAGAATGGGGCCCCTCCAGCCCCTTTAGTATCGGTTTGTGCCACGAACCGGTACTAAAGGTCGTCCTATATAAACCCTTCGTCCACCAGCACTCTGTTCTTCCCCCTTTCCCCTCTCCCTCTCCTCTGTTCTTCCCTTCTTCCTCTCGAGTTCATCACAAAATTTTCCCAAAATTTGTCAAGATTTGAAGGCCCTCATCCATTCAAATGATCACAAAGGTTAGCAACTTTGTCCTTTCATCTCTCATTGCTAGATTAGCTCTTGCACTGGTTTATATAGTGATTAATTTGTGAGTTTAGTAATTTGGGAGGATATATATATGTGCTAGTATTTGATTTATATGCAATTTGAGGTCAAAAATAACACTTAGTTTGCATATGTAGGTGTGGTTTACTTAGTGCCTTCTAAATCTCCATCGTAGCCACCGTTGATCGCCCGCACCGTCCCGTTGCCGGCACCACCTTGTGGTGAGCCTCTTGTTCATGAAATTTTATATAAAAATTGATGTTTGTGTGATTTGGATATATAGTTACTCGTATAATTATCTTACCCGTACGTTGTTTGTTATACATATAGTGCCATGGTTTTGATATCCGTCCCCGTCGGCCCTAGTCCTTGTTATGATTCGGATGTGGTATGTATATTCTCTTTTAAAACTAGTTGCATTTCGTGTTTATGACAAATTATGCCCATCAAGTTGACATAGAAATTTTTTCTAGGAGGTATGTGAACCGGAAATTCCAACCGACCCTATTGCCGAGAGGTTAAATTTAGTTGAAAGAGAAAATGAGTACTTGAAAGAAAAATTGAAAAGAATTGAGGGGGGGAAGATGGAATTGGAGTTGCATGTTGCCGATGTCGTCGATGATCACAAGATCAAGATGGAGAAAATGCGCTTGAAGATTAGAAAGATTAGAAAATATGCCATCGATAGTGAGGCTTGGTATCATTATGCTGTTGGATCCATTGTTACCTTAGTTGCGATCTTGATCATATTTGTTGTTGCATTTAAATGCTTTAGCTAGAGAGTTATTTGTTTGTTGCATTTAAGTGTTGTATGAACTTTATGTATGAACTTGTATTAATTGTATGAACTTGTATTAATTTGGTCTACTCGGTGTTGTGTAATGAAGATGAGCCGACAATGGATGTACGATGACCGATGCTCTCCCCGGTTCGTTGAGGGCGTGCATACTTTTCTGCTTGCGGCTGAGGCAAACAAGCGGGCGGATGGTTTTATGCCTTGTCCATGTGCTCGCTGTAAGAATGGTCACAATTACTCTACGTCAAGAACCATTCACGTCCACCTGTTTAAGTCCGGTTTCATGCCCCATTATAATGTTTGGACCAAGCACGGAGAAAGAGGGGTTATGATGGAAGACAATGAAGAAGAAGAGGACGACGACAGCTATCCTGGCCATGGGTTCCCTGAATACGATGATACAACAATGGGGGAAGAAGCTGAGCCGGTAATGCGGGAAGAAGCTGAGCCGGCAATGCGGGAAGAAGCTGAAGAAGAGGCATCAGATGAGCCCGTTGATGATCTAGGTCGGGCCATTGTTGATGCAAAGAGAAACTGCGCAAGTGATTTGGAGAAGAAGAAGTTGCAGCGCATGTTAGAGGATCACAAAAAATTGTTGTACCCGAATTGCGTAGGTGACAAGAAAAAGCTGGGCACCACACTGGAATTGCTGCAATGGAAGGCAGAGAATGGTGTATCTGACAAGGGATTTGGAAAGTTGCTGGTAATGATAAAGGATATGCTTCCAAAGGACAACGAATTTCCCGAGAGTACGTACGAAGCAAAGAAGGCGGTCTGCCCTCTAGGGTTAGAGGTGCAGAAGATACATGCATGCCCTAATGATTGCATCCTCTACCGCGGTGAGTACGAGGATTTGAACGCTTGCCCGGTATGTGGTGCATTGCGCTATAAGATCTGCCGCGATGACCCTGGTGATGTCGAGGGCCAGCGCCCCAGGAAGAAGATTCCTGCCAAGGTGATGTGGTATGCTCCTATAATACCACAGTTGAAACGTTTGTTCCAAAACAAAGAGCATGCCAAGGCGATGCGATGGCATAGAGAAGACCGTAAGAAAGACGGAAAGTTGAGAGTACCCGCTGACGGGTCGCAGTGGAGAAAAATCGAAAGAAAGTACGGGAAGGAGTTTGCAGATGACGCAAGGAGCGTATGGTTTGGTCTAAGCGCAGATGGCATTACTCCTTTTGGGGAGCAGAGCAGCAACCATAGCACCTGGCCTGTGACTCTATGTTTGTATAACCTTCCTCCTTGGTTGTGCATGAAGCGGAAGTTCATTATGATGCCAGTGCTCATCCAAGGCCCTAAGCAACCCGACAACGACATTGATGTGTACCTAAGGCCATTAGTTGAAGAACTCTTACAACTGTGGAATGGAACAGGTGTACGTGCGTGGGATGAGCACATGGGGGAAGAATTTGACCTAAAGGCGTTGCTGTTCGTGACCATCAATGATTGGCCTGCTCTCAGTAACCTTTCAGGACAGACAAACAAGGGATACCGCGCATGCACGCACTGTTTGGACGATACTGACAGTATATATTTGGCTAATAAGAATGTGTACCTGGGACATCGTCGATTTCTTCCGAGCAGGCATCCCGTAAGAAAGAAAGGCAAGCATTTCAAAGGTGAGGCGGATCACCGGACGAAGCCTCGCCACCGTACTGGTGCTGATGTACATGATATGGTCAAGGATTTGAAGGTGGCCTTTGGAAAGGGTCCTGGTGGACAACCTGTTCCGAATGACGCTGACGGACGCTCACCCATGTGGAAGAAGAAATCTATATTTTGGGACCTGCCCTATTGGAAAGACCTCGAGGTCCGCTCCGCAATCGACGTGATGCACGTGACGAAGAATCTTTGTGTGACCCTGCTTGGCTTCTTGGGCGTGTATGGGAAGACAAAAGATACACCTGAGGCACGGGAGGACCAGCAACGTATGCACGGAAAAGACGGCATACATCAGGGTCATGCAAGCTACGCTCTTACCAAAGAAGAGAAGGAAATCTTCTTTGAATGCCTGCTCAGTATTAAGGTACCGTCTGGCTTCTCGTCGAATATAAAGGGAATAATAAACATGGCAGAGAAAAAGTTCCAGAACCTAAAGTCTCATGACTGCCACGTGATTATGAAGCAACTGCTTCCGGTTGCATTGAGGGGGCTTCTACCGGAAAACGTTCGATTAGCCATTGTGAAGCTATGTGCATTTCTCAATGCAATCTCTCAGAAGGTAATCGATCCAGAAATCATACCAAGGTTACAGAATGATTTGGTGCAATGTCTTGTCAGTTTCGAGTTGGTGTTCCCACCATCCTTCTTCAACATCATGACGCACGTCCTAGTTCACCTATGCGAAGAGATTAACGTTTTGGGTCCTGTATTTCTACACAATATGTTCCCCTTTGAGAGGTTCATGGGAGTCTTAAAGAAATATGTTCATAACCGTGCTAGGCCAGAAGGAAGCATCTCCAAGGGCCGTCAAAATGAGGAGGTCATTGAGTTTTGTATTGACTTTATTCCTGACCTTAAGCCGATTGGTGTTCCTGAATCGCGGCATAAGGGCAGACTGGATGGAAAAGGCACGTTAGGAGGGGAACAAATAATATGTATGGACGGACATTCTCTCACTGAAGCACACTACACAGTTCTACAGAATTCCGCCTTGGTGGCTCCGTATATGGATGAACACAAGAATTTGCTACGCTCCAAACACCCGGAGCGGTCTGATGACTGGATTACACGTGAACAAACCAGGAGTTTTGCCAGCTGGTTGCAAGCACGTACCATGCATGACACCTCTATTGAAGATGACATGTACTTGCTGTCCCAGTTACCTTCTTCGAATATAATGACTTTCAAAGGGTACGAGATAAATGGTAATACATTTTACACGATCGCCCAAGATAAGAAGAGCACCAACCAAAACCGTGGTGTCCGCTTTGATGCAGAAACCAAGACGGGAAAGGAAACATATTATGGTTATATACAGAACATATGGGAACTTGACTATCGACGTGGTTTGAAGGTCCCTTTGTTTCGGTGCAAATGGGTCAATATGATACGAGGCGGGGTAACGGAAGACCCGCAGTACGGAATGACAACACTGGATCTCAACAATCTTGCGTATGCAGACGAACCATTCGTTCTAGCCAATGATGTGGCACAGGTTTTCTATGTGAAGGACATGTCTACCAAGCCAAGAAAAAGAAAAGATAAGGAAGCGAATGCATCGTACGATGAGCCAAAGCGGCACATAGTTCTTTCTGGGAAGAGAAACATCGTGGGAGTGGATGACAAGACAGACAAGTCAGAAGATTATGAAAAGTTTGATGAAATTGCTCCATTCACAGTGAATATTGACCCGACCATCCCGTTAAATGATGAAGATTTTCCATGGCTACGACGCAAAGGGACACACGCGAAGAAAAAGTTTCACACCCAAAGATCTGGGATGTGATCGGCTTAACTATCATCACTTTCTTCTGTGTTTCACACCCAGGAGGGAATCTCTGTAATAGTTAGGGTAGCTAGTTATGTGTTTTGGCATTTGAAACGCGAAGAAATTTTATGTGCAAGCAAATTCTTTCATGCATTTACTGATTTTTTCAGCTAAATGACCCTGAAATTGAAAAGCATTTCAAATGAACTCAGAAAAGGATGAAAGTTGGCATGGTATCATAATTTCACCCACATAGCATGTGCAAAAAAGTAGAGAGGGTTACCGCAAAAACTGGATGCACTTCGTGTACAAAATGGACAATCTGTTTCGAAGTATCAAGGTTTCGGACAAAAACTCATCCGTTACAAAGGCATTTCATTTTTTAAATAACTTAAGCATTACCAAATTGAATATAATGATAAAACACACTAATATTAAACATAAGAAAAAAGAATCACTGAAAAATGTATTTTTAAAGTTAAGTTATTCACAAACTAGTGATTCACACAAATTTCAAATAATTCAAAATTTAAACTATTCAAATTAAAAAACTACCGGCACTAACTGAAAGTTTCTAAAAACTTTCAAAAATATTCACAAAGAAACTCTAAATACAGCAAAAACAACTAAAAATAAATAAAACAAAAATAAATAAAGCAGAAAAAAACTAAATGAAAAAAGCCCACCTACCGGGCAACAGCGACCTGCATACGACTAGAAACCCAACCTGTGGTTGGGCCAGGATGCAGGCCCGCAAGCCCAATAGGCCCCACAAGGCAGAGTAGCAGAGGTAGGCCCAGAAGGCCTGCTTTAGAGAGGAGCTCGAGACAGCAGCGGCGGCGGGGCTTATAAGCAGGTGTAAGCGCCCTTCGGCTAGCGAGGTGGGACTAAACTTCTGCGCCCCTCGCCTGGCAGCGCACCCCCCTTTAGTACCGGTTCGTGGCACCAACCGGTACTAAAGGGGGGGCCTTTAGTACCGGTTGGAGCCACCACCCGGTACTAAAGGGGGTCGCTTCCCGCCGCTTGGGCTAGCCAAAATAGACCTTTAGTACCGGTTGGTGGCTCCAACCGGTACTAAAGGTGCCTTCTATATATACAACACTTCGAAAAATTTCATTCTCCCACTCTGTTTCTTCCCGATCGACGCCGCACCCGTCCTACGCCGTCGCCGTCGCGCCCTCGTCCCCGTCGCCGCCCCCGTCGCCATCGCCGCCCTAGTCCCCGTCGCCGCCCCCGTCGCCGTCGCCGCCCTCGTCCCCGTCGCCGCCCCGTCGCCGTCCCGGTCACCGATCCCCTCGCTTCGTCGTCGCTGTCGCCTCGACCTCGCCTCGCCGTCGCTGTGAGCCCCTCCCTCGGCCCCTCTCCTCCCTCCAATCGATCGTAGCGCACACCGGCGCCGGCGCCGGCGCCGACCGTAGCGCACCCACACGCGCGCGCGCGCACACACACTACATGCACACACACACACACACTACACACACACTAGACGCGCGCACACACACAATATTCTGTTTTTAGCTTTTAGTTTTTTCTGTTTTTCTGTTTTTCATACAAAGTTTTAGATGAATTAATTAATTAGATTAGATTAATGTCAAATAGTATGTAGAAATGTTAGTTATAATATATATAATGTCAAATGTTATAGAAATGTTTGTTATATAGAAATGCTAGAAATTTTGGAAATGTTAGTTTTATCTGAAGGAAATATGCCCTAGAGGCAATAATAAAGTTATTATTTATTTCCTTATATCATGATAAATGTTTATTATTCATGCTAGAATTGTATTAACCGGAAACATAATACATGTGTGAATACATAGACCAACAGAGTGTCACTAGTATGCCTCTACTTGACTAGCTCGTTAATCAAAGATGGTTATGTTTCCTAACCATGAACAAGGAGTTGTTATTTGATTAACGAGGTCACATCATTAGTAGAATGATCTGATTGACATGACCCATTCCATTAGCTTAGCACCCGATCGTTTAGTATGTTGCTATTGCTTTCTTCATGACTTATACATGTTCCTATAACTATGAGATTATGCAACTCCCGTTTACCGGAGGAACACCTTGGGTACTACCAAACGTCACAACGTAACTGGGTGATTATAAAGGAGTATTACAGGTGTCTCCAATGGCAGATGTTGGGTTGGCGTATTTCGAGATTAGGGTTTGTCACTCCGATTGTCGGAGAGGTATCTCTGGGCCCTCTCGGTAATACACATCACATAAGCCTTGCAAGCACTGCAACTAATATGTTAGTTGTTAGATGATGTATTACGGAACGAGTAAAGAGACTTGCCAGTGACGAGATTTAACTAGGTATTGGATACCGACGATCGAATCTCGGGCAAGTAACATACCGATGACAAAGGGAACAACGTATGTTGTTATGCGGTCTGACCGATAAAGATCTTCGTAGAATATGTAGGAGCCAATATGGGCATCCAGGTCCCGCTATTGGTTATTGACCGGAGACGTGTCTCGGTCATGTCTACATTGTTCTCGAACCGTAGGGTCCGCACGCTTAACGTTACGATGACAGTTATTATGAGTTTATGCATTTTGATGTACCGAAGGTTGTTCGGAGTCCCGGATGTGATCACGGACATGACGAGGAGTCTCGAAATGGTCGAGACGTAAAGATTGATATATTGGAAGCCTATGTTTGGACATCGGAAGTGTTCCGGGTGAAATCGGGATTTTACCGGAATACCGGGAGGGTTACCGGAACCCCCCGGGAGCTAGATGGGCCATAATGGGCCTTAGTGGAAAGGAGAAGGGGCTGCCCTAGATGGGCTGCGCGCCCTCCCCCCTCCCCTAGTCCTACTAGGAGTAGGAAAGGGGGGGCCGGCCACCTCCTCCTCTTTTCCCCTCCCGGGAATCCTAGTTGGACTAGGATTGGAGGGGGAGTCCTACTCCCGGTGGGAGTAGGACTCTCCTGCGCCCCACCTTGGCCGGCCAGCCCCTCCTCCCTTGCTCCTTTATATACGGGGGCAGAGGGCACCCCAAGACACACAACTTGATCCTTGAGATCGTTCCTTAGCCGTGTGCGGTGCCCCCTGCCACCAAATTCCACCTCGATCGTACCGTTGTAGTGCTTAGGCGAAGCCCTGCGTCGGTAGTACATCAAGATCGTCATCACGCCGTCGTGCTGACGGAACTCTTCCTCGACGCTTTGCTGGATCGGAGCCCGAGGAACGTCATCGAGCTGAACGTGTGCTAAGAACTCGGAGGTGCCGGAGTAACGGTGCTTGGATCGGTCGGATCGGGAAGAAGACGTACGACTACTTCCTCTACGTTGTGTGATCGCTTCCGCAGTCGGTCTGCGTTGGTACGTAGACAACACTCTCCCCTCTCGTTGCTGTGCATCACCATGATCTTGCGTGTGCGTAGGAAAATTTTGAAATTACTGCGTTCCCCAACAGTGGCATCCGAGCCTAGGTTTTATGGTTTGATGTTATATGCACGAGTAGAACACAAGTGAGTTGTGGGCGATACAAGTCATACTGCCTACCAGCATGTCATACTTTGGTTCGGCGGTATTGTTGGTTGAGACGATCCGGACCAACCTTACGCGTACTCTTACGCGAGACCGGTTCCCTCGACGTGCTTTGCACATAGATGGCTTGCGGAAGACTGTCTCTCCAACTTTAGTTGAACCAAGTGTGACTACGCCCGGTCCTTGAGAAGGTTAAAACGGAGTCTATTTGACGAACTATCGTTGTGGTTTTGATGCGTAGGTGAGATGAGTTCTTACTTAAGCCCGTAGCAGCCACGTAAAACTTGCAACAACAAAGTAGAGGACGTCTAACTCGTTTTTGCAGGGCATGTTGTGATGTGATATGGTCAAGGCATGATGCTGATTTTATTGTATGAGATGATCATGTTTTGTAACTAAGTTATCGGCAACTGGCAGGAGCCATATGGTTGTCGCTTTATTGTACGCAATGCAATCGCGATGTAATGCTTTACTAGATTACTAAACGGTAGTAATAGTCGTGAAAGCATAAGATTGGCGAGACGACAACGATGCTACGATGGAGATCAAGGTGTCGCGCCGGTGACGATGGTGATCATGACAGTGCTTCGGAGATGGAGATCACAAGCACAAGATGATGATGGCCATATCATATCACTTATATTGATTGCATGTGATGTTTATCCTTTTATGCATCTTATCTTGCTTTGATTGACGGTAGCATTATAAGATGATCTCTCACTAAATTATCAAGAAGTGTTCTCCCTGAGTATGCACCGTTGCCAAAGTTCGTCGTGCCCAGACACCACGTGATGATCGGGTGTGATAAGCTCTACGTCCATCTACAACGGGTGCAAGCCAGTTTTGCACACGCAGAATACTCAGGTTATACTTGACGAGCCTAGCATATGCAGATATGGCCTCGGAACACAGAGACCGAAAGGTCGAGCGTGAATCATATAGTAGATATGATCAACATGACGATGTTCACCATTGAAAACTACTCCATCTCACGTGATGATCGGTTATGGTTTAGTTGATTTGGATCACGTGATCACTTAGAAGATTAGAGGGATGTCTATCTAAGTGGGAGTTCCTAAGTAATTTGATTAACTGAACTTAAACTTATCATGAACTTAGTACCTGATAGTATCTTGCTTGTTTATGTTGCTTGTAGATAGATGGCTCGTGCTATTGTTCCATTGAATTTTAATGCGTTCCTTGAGAAAGCAAAGTTGAAAGATGATGGTAGCAATTACACGGACTGGGTCCGTAACCTGAGGATTATCCTCATTGCTGCACAGAAGAATTACGTCCTGGAAGCACCGCTGGGTGACAGGCCTGCTGCTGGAGCAACGCCAGATATTATGAACGTCTGGCAGAGCAAAGCTGATGACTACTCGATAGTTCAGTGTGCCATGCTTTACGGCTTAGAATCGGGACTTCAACGACGTTTTGAACGTCATGGAGCATATGAGATGTTCCAGGAGTTGAAGTTAATATTTCAAGCAAATGCCCGAATTGAGAGATATGAAGTCTCCAATAAGTTCTATAGCTGTAAGATGGAGGAGAACAGTTCTGTCAGTGAGCATATACTCAAAATGTCTGGGTATAATAATCACTTGATTCAAATGGGAGTTAATCTTCCAGATGATTGCGTCATTGACAGAATTCTCCAATCACTACCACCAAGCTACAAGAGCTTCGTGATGAACTATAATATGCAAGGGATGAACAAGACTATTCCCGAGCTCTTCGCAATGCTGAAAGCTGCGGAGGTAGAAATCAAAAAGGAGCATCAAGTGTTGATGGTTAGCAAGACCACTAGTTTCAAGAAAAAGGGTAAAGGGAAGAAGAAGGGAAACTTCAAGAAGAACAGCAAGCAAGTTGCTGCTCAGGAGAAGAAACCCAAGTCTGGACCTAAGCCTGAAACTGAGTGCTTCTACTGCAAGCAGACTGGTCACTGGAAGCGGAACTGCCCCAAGTATTTGGCGGATAAGAAGGATGGCAAAGTGAGCAAAGGTATATGTGATATACATGTTATTGATGTGTACCTTACTAGAGCTCGCAGTAGCACCTGGGTATTTGATACTGGTTCTGTTGCTAATAGTTGCAACTCGAAACAGGGACTACGGAATAAGCGGACACTAGCAAAGGACGAGGTGACGATGCGCGTGGGAAACGGTTCCAAAGTCGATGTGATCGCGGTCGGCACGCTACCTCTACATCTACCTTCGGGATTAATATTAGACCTAAATAATTGTTATTTGGTGCCAGCGTTGAGCATGAACATTATATCTGGATCTTGTTTAATGCGAGACGGTTATTCATTTAAATCAGAGAATAATGGTTATTCTATTTATATGGATAATATCTTTTATGGTCATGCACCTTTGAAGAGTGGTCTATTCTTGTTGAATCTCGAAGATAGTAATAAACATATTCATAATGTAGAAGCCAAAAGATGCAAAGTTAATAATGATAGTGCAACTTATTTATGGCACTGCCGTTTAGGTCATATCGGTGTAAAGCGCATGAAGAAACTCCATACTGATGGGCTTTTGGAATCACTTGATTATGAATCACTTGGTACTTGCGAACCATGCCTCATAGGCAAGATGACTAAAACACCGTTCTCCGGTACTATGGAGAGAGCAACAGATTTGTTGGAAATCATACATACCGATGTATGTGGTCTGATGAATATTGAGGCTCGCGGCGGATATCGTTATTTTCTCACCTTCACAGATGATTTAAGCAGATATGGGTATATCTACTTGATGAAACATAAGTCTGAAACATTTGAAAAGTTCAAAGAATTTCAGAGTGAAGTTGAAAATCATCGTAACAAGAAAATAAAGTTTCTACGATCTGATCGTGGAGGAGAATATTTGAGTTACGAGTTTGGTGTACATTTGAAAAATTGTGGAATAGTTTCGCAACTCACGCCACCCGGAACACCACAGCGTAACGGTGTGTCCGAACGTCGTAATCGTACTTTACTAGATATGGTACGATCTATGATGTCTCTTACTGATTTACCGCTATCGTTTTGGGGTTATGCTTTAGAGACGGCCGCATTCACGTTAAATAGGGCACCATCAAAATCCGTTGAGACGACGCCTTATGAACTATGGTTTGGCAAGAAACCAAAGTTGTCGTTTCTTAAAGTTTGGGGCTGCGATGCTTATGTGAAAAAGCTTCAACCTGATAAGCTCGAACCCAAAGCGGAGAAATGTGTCTTCATAGGATACCCAAAGGAAACTGTTGGGTATACCTTCTATCACAGATCCGAAGGCAAGACATTCGTTGCCAAGAATGGATCATTTCTAGAGAAGGAGTTTCTCTCGAAAGAAGTGAGTGGGAGGAAAGTAGAACTTGACGAGGTAACTATACCTGCTCCCTTATTGGAAAATAGTACATCACAGAAAACTGTTTCTGCGACACCTATGCCAATCAGTGAGGAAGCTAATGATGATGATCATGAAGCTTCAAAACAAGATACTACTGAACCACGTAGATCAACCAGAGTGAGATCCGCACCAGAGTGGTACGATAATCCAGTTCTGGAAGTCATGATGCTAGATCATGATGAACCTACGAACTATGAAGAAGCGATGGTGAGCCCAGATTCCGCAAAGTGGCTTGAGGCCATGAAATCTGAGATGGGATCCATGTATGAAAACAAAGTATGGACTTTGGTTGACTTGCCCGATGATCGGCAAGCAATTGAGAATAAATGGATCTTCAAGAAAAAGACTGACGCTGACGGTAATATTACTGTCTATAAAGCTCGACTTGTCGCGAAAGGTTTTCGACAAGTTCAAGGAGTTGACTACGATGAGACTTTCTCACCCGTAGCGATGCTTAAGTCTGTCAGAATCATGTTAGCAATTGCCGCATTTTATGATTATGAAATTTGGCAAATGGATGTAAAAACCGCATTCCTGAATGGATTTCTGGAAGAAGAGTTGTATATGATGCAACCAGAAGGTTTTGTCGATCCAAAGGGAGCTAACAAAGTATGCAAACTCCAGCGATCCATCTATGGACTGGTGCAAGCATCTCGGAGTTGGAATAAACGCTTTGATAGTGTGATCAAAGCATTTGGGTTTATACAGACTTTTGGAGAAGCCTGTATTTACAAGAAAGTGAGTGGGAGCTCTGTAGCATTTCTGATATTATATGTAGATGACATATTACTCATTGGAAATGATATAGAATTTCTGGATAGCATAAAGGGATACTTGAATAAAAGTTTTTCGATGAAAGACCTCGGGGAAGCTGCTTACATATTAGGCATAAAGATCTATAGAGATAGATCAAAACGCTTAATTGGACTTTCACAATGCACATACCTTGACAAAATTTTGAAGAAGTTCAAGATGGATCAAGCAAAGAAAGGGTTCTTGCCTGTGCTACAAGGTGTGAAGTTGAGTAAGACTCAATGCCCGACCACTGCAGAAGATAGAGAGAATATGAAAGATGTTCCCTATGCTTCAGCCATAGGCTCTATCATGTATGCAATGCTGTGTACCAGACCTGATGTGTGCCTTGCTATAAGTTTAGCAGGGAGGTACCAAAGTAATCCTGGAATGGATCACTGGACAGCGGTCAAGAACATCCTGAAATACCTGAAAAGGACTAAGGATATGTTTCTCGTATATGGAGGTGACAAAGAGCTCACCGTAAAAGGTTACGTTGATGCAAGCTTTGACACTGATCCGGACGATTCTAAATCGCAAACCGGATACGTATTTACTTTAAACGGTGGAGCTGTCAGTTGGTGCAGTTCTAAACAAAGCGTCGTAGCGGGATCTACCTGTGAAGCAGAGTACATAGCTGCTTCGGAAGCAGCAAACGAAGGAGTCTGGATGAAGGAGTTCATATCCGATCTAGGTGTCATACCTAGTGCATCGGGTCCAATGAAAATCTTCTGTGACAATACTGGTGCAATTGCCTTAGCAAAGGAATCCAGATTTCACAAGAGGACCAAACACATCAAGAGACGCTTCAACTCCATCCGGGATTTAGTCCAGGTGGGAGACATAGAGATTTGCAAGATACATACGGATCTGAATGTTGCAGACCCGTTGACTAAGCCTCTTCCACGAGCAAAACATGATCAGCACCAAGGCTCCATGGGTGTTAGAATCATTACTGTGTAATCTAGATTATTGACTCTAGTGCAAGTGGGAGACTGAAGGAAATATGCCCTAGAGGCAATAATAAAGTTATTATTTATTTCCTTATATCATGATAAATGTTTATTATTCATGCTAGAATTGTATTAACCGGAAACATAATACATGTGTGAATACATAGACCAACAGAGTGTCACTAGTATGCCTCTACTTGACTAGCTCGTTAATCAAAGATGGTTATGTTTCCTAACCATGAACAAGGAGTTGTTATTTGATTAACGAGGTCACATCATTAGTAGAATGATCTGATTGACATGACCCATTCCATTAGCTTAGCACCCGATCGTTTAGTATGTTGCTATTGCTTTCTTCATGACTTATACATGTTCCTATAACTATGAGATTATGCAACTCCCGTTTACCGGAGGAACACCTTGGGTACTACCAAACGTCACAACGTAACTGGGTGATTATAAAGGAGTATTACAGGTGTCTCCAATGGCAGATGTTGGGTTGGCGTATTTCGAGATTAGGGTTTGTCACTCCGATTGTCGGAGAGGTATCTCTGGGCCCTCTCGGTAATACACATCACATAAGCCTTGCAAGCACTGCAACTAATATGTTAGTTGTTAGATGATGTATTACGGAACGAGTAAAGAGACTTGCCAGTGACGAGATTTAACTAGGTATTGGATACCGACGATCGAATCTCGGGCAAGTAACATACCGATGACAAAGGGAACAACGTATGTTGTTATGCGGTCTGACCGATAAAGATCTTCGTAGAATATGTAGGAGCCAATATGGGCATCCAAGTCCCGCTATTGGTTATTGACCGGAGACGTGTCTCGGTCATGTCTACATTGTTCTCGAACCGTAGGGTCCGCACGCTTAACGTTACGATGACAGTTATTATGAGTTTATGCATTTTGATGTACCGAAGGTTGTTCGGAGTCCCGGATGTGATCACGGACATGACGAGGAGTCTCGAAATGGTCGAGACGTAAAGATTGATATATTGGAAGCCTATGTTTGGACATCGGAAGTGTTCCGGGTGAAATCGGGATTTTACCGGAATACCGGGAGGGTTACCGGAACCCCCCGGGAGCTAGATGGGCCATAATGGGCCTTAGTGGAAAGGAGAAGGGGCTGCCCTAGATGGGCTGCGCGCCCTCCCCCCTCCCCTAGTCCTACTAGGAGTAGGAAAGGGGGGGCCGGCCACCTCCTCCTCTTTTCCCCTCCCGGGAATCCTAGTTGGACTAGGATTGGAGGGGGAGTCCTACTCCCGGTGGGAGTAGGACTCTCCTGCGCCCCACCTTGGCCGGCCAGCCCCTCCTCCCTTGCTCCTTTATATACGGGGGCAGAGGGCACCCCAAGACACACAACTTGATCCTTGAGATCGTTCCTTAGCCGTGTGCGGTGCCCCCTGCCACCAAATTCCACCTCGATCGTACCGTTGTAGTGCTTAGGCGAAGCCCTGCGTCGGTAGTACATCAAGATCGTCATCACGCCGTCGTGCTGACGGAACTCTTCCTCGACGCTTTGCTGGATCGGAGCCCGAGGAACGTCATCGAGCTGAACGTGTGCTAAGAACTCGGAGGTGCCGGAGTAACGGTGCTTGGATCGGTCGGATCGGGAAGAAGACGTACGACTACTTCCTCTACGTTGTGTGATCGCTTCCGCAGTCGGTCTGCGTTGGTACGTAGACAACACTCTCCCCTCTCGTTGCTGTGCATCACCATGATCTTGCGTGTGCATAGGAAAATTTTGAAATTACTGCGTTCCCCAACATTAGCTAGCTAGATGAATTAGATTAATTTCAAATTGTTAGACGATGATCGATGTTTTTTAGTTTCTTATATTTTTAGTTATAAAATTTAGAATTTGCATATATGAAATCATCACAATCCATCATTTAAAAAATGTTACTTTACTTTTGCGGCATATAGTATTTTGTTGTCGACGATGCCCGGCCCGCATCCTCGCCGTCGACACGTCCGCGACGACGTCCTGCTTCAGAGGACCCATGTCCGGGACTGGGCTCCGCCGGGCTGGCACTGGGAGGTGCTACCTTCAGTGGCGCGACGCTTGGTGAGGAACCCGGCCCCCGGTCCCGTCGTCGACCCTCATCTTCTTTGGTGGCATTCGCGTGGGCCACTTTCGGTGCGGAGGGAGCCAGCCCCGCCGGAGGTGGTACGTCGCCGTGTCAGGGAGGAGGACGAGCACGTCCATCGCTACATGGCTGCTATGGACGTCAGGTTCTCCAATACCTGGCAGGTTCTTTGGGGAGATCACCCGAGCTATGATCCAGTGATGGTTCCTTCACTTTGGTTGTCCACCGCCTAGATTACTCTCTAGTATTCGATCTTCATTAGCTAGCTAGCTAGCTAGTGATGTATTCGATATATAATATTTGAGATGATTTATTCGAGATTATATATATTATTTGAGACGATGTATTCGACGAGATTATATCTATTATTCGAGACGACGTATTTGAGATTAAATCTATTATTCGAGACGATGTATTCGAGATTATATCTATTATTCGAGACGATGTATTCAAGATTATATCTATTATTCGAGATTATACTAAATTGTTTTATATTTCTTTTGGCATAGTTAAATAAAAGCTATGGCGGACAATACCGACAGAGAGAGAGAACAGACCATGTTCGATATCATACGCGGGCCAGATGATGATCAGAATGAAGAAGATTTTGACGGCTCCGAATTTCTAAACAACACCGGAGAGGGTGATATGATATTCGATCGCGACGACCGAGAAGATGAAGTCATGAACTACGACGAAGAACATGTTGATCCTGAAACAACAAACACCGGCGAGGTATATATATTTATATAAGCAGGAATCTGGTGATCATCGCATGTTTTAAATGAGTTGAAGATATATTAACGAATCGATCTTTCTTCTTTCAGCCATCCGGATCGAGCAAATCTTCAGGCAAAAGGACGAACGAGGCCCGAACAAAAAGTTGAAGGAGGGCGTAAAGTACAATATCGAGGCATTCAAACCTAATGGCGAACCATTAGCGCCTAAGAAGATTGCGGACAAGTTCGTTCGTCAGTGCGGAGTTCTTGTGAAGGACCTACTCCCGATCTCCCTTCAAGAATGGAGAAAGCCAACAAAGCCACGTCCAGATGTTACTTTTGTCGACGAGAATAAAAAAAACTGCTTTGGGATACTCTCATGGAACATTTCACCCTACCAGATAATATCACAGAAGCAGATGTGCGGAAAGTCAAGGACGCTGCTTTTAGGAAGATGGCGGTTGCATTCAAGAACCACAAGAGAATGACGTGGGAGAAGTACGTCAAGGGAGGAAGGAAGACTCCAGTATTCGAGGGGATACTAGAGAATCAAAGTGCTGATTGGGACGATTTCGTGAAATTCAAGGATTCATAATTAGCTAAGGAACGGTCGAGAATAAATAAGGCCAATGCCGAAAAAAGGATAAGTTCCATAAGCTGGGGCCAGGTGGCTACGCGGTGGCAATGCCTAAGTGGGATAAGTCTGAGAAAGAGATGGAGGATGCAAGTGTCACTCCGGTTACTAAGAGCTGGCCCCCAGGTGCAGGACTTGGTTCTATGCGCATGGGGGGGAGTTGGACCCGAAGACAGTCAATGTTTCGACGAAGGCATGTCTGAACGGAGCCGATGATGCGCTACTTGTTGCAATAGAAGAGGCTCGATCGGGGGTGTTCCAGCCCAACAGAGAGAACGACGAGCTTACGCGTGCCCTGGGAAATCCTGAACACCCGGGAAGAACACGAGGCAAGGGCACTATTCCGTGGTATGAGGGGTTTTCGGACTGGAACGCCGACTACAGAACCCGTGCGAGAAAGAAGATTGCGGAGGACAAGAAGAGGAAGATGGAGGAGGAGCAGAGGAAGCGGGACTATGAACGCCTTCAAGGCCTAGAAGCAAGTCAAGCAGAATTGGCAGCTAAATTCCAGCGGCAGCAGGAGCAGATCGACTCACTTAGCCAGCAAAGGGGGTCTCAGCAGCTGCAGCAGCTAGCGGATGATCCAGCATTGGATACCACCGCCCCATCCATGCCGAGAAGCAGCGTGGGTTCCGCCCCGGGCGACGCAATAGTGCTGGATAGATACCCCGTGGATGACATCACGGAGAACACTAACTGCAAGCTACACTTCAAAATGAAGAACATATCCATGAAGGTGGCGGACGCCGTTGCTTTTTCAAATTCCCCCGAGGCAACCTTCCATTGCAACTCGATTCCAGCGGGCTATGCTCGTGTCTTGGTTGATGAGGTGGCGGACCAATATTCGGGGCTAGAGCTTGACATTCCTGGAGGTGACGAGGAGCACACACTCGGAGATGCCAAACATCGTATCATCCTATGGAGAAAGGATTGCATCATTTTTCGAAGGCCACCGACACCGCGTCACCCGACTCCTCGTCGAAGTCCGCCACCGAGTCAGCAGACTCCCGCTCCTCCAAGTCCACCAACGCGTGAGGCCACTCCTCCTCCTCCAAGTCCGGCAAAGTGTCAGGCCACTCCTCCTCCAAGTCCGACACAGCGTCAGACGTCCACTCCTCCTCCAAGTCCGCCACAGCTTCAGGCCACTCCTCCTCGTCCAACTCAGCCCCGTCAGCCATCTCCGCCGCCTCAGCAATCGCAGAAGAGACACCCCGCAGCTATGGTGCGTAGCGGTACGAGTCGAGGTCATAGCACAGGAAGTACAAGCGGAGGCAAGCGATATAAATATGGTCCAAACCTCAGTACTCCTCTTCCTGTGAGGGCTTACGACAGGACCGAGGAGCAAACCAATGCCATAGTGCGGGCAGAAGTCGACGCCCATTTTGGACCGAAACCGCCACCGCCGCCAAGGGAGAAAGTGCATGTGGAAGTAGTTGACCACTTCATTCGTATGGCTCAACCACCAGCTCCTAAGCCTGTTGACTCAGACTATGAGCGCCACATCAGGAAGTTACATCGACAACGTCTACAGAAGGAGGCGAGCTCGAGCTCGAGCAAACAACAAGCAGCTGTCAAAAAATGCGGGAAAACCGTTGCCCAGCTGGGAAAATAGACGGCGCAATCGATCCCCCCGCTTGTTGTGCTGCCAACAACACGTGACAGTACGCGCGCCCAATATTATTGTGGCCAAACAGTTTACGTTCCCGAGGTGGGCGATGTGGTAATAACACAGGAGCATATAATGCAGGCTGAAGAACTCAAGATCACTGTTGGACAACTCCTCGAGATCGAGGACATGCCTCCGATTAGAGAGGAGGAAATAAAACGGAAATTTGTCCGGGGCCAACCTTTGGTCGAGCCAGAAGATGTCAAAAAGCTCCCAACGAGAATGTATGAATTGCATCAATGGTACATGGACATTAGCAAGAGATCCGATCGAGAGTCCCTCATGGTGTATGTCAAGAAGGATGATTACTACCATGAGAAAGCTGTGGCCGTTGAGTATTCTGAACTGTTTCAGTTATACAATCAAGACGCACTCGACAAATCTATCGCCAGTTGCTATTGTCTGTAAGTGATTTCTTTCTGTAATTTAAGTCTCAAGCTAGTTGTAGTGATCCTTTTGATCAATCATTACGTGTAATTATCCTCACTATATTCTTTTTTGTGGTATTATGCAGGATGAAGATGTATGAAATGAGAAAAGGTGGACGCTATGGCATTGGGTTCATTGACCCAAACACCGTTAATGAATACACATGGAAATTAGATGCATATTATGAAAAAGAGGTAGAGGACAGCATGCTAGAGTTCTTGAAGCGCCTCAAATACAATGAAGATATACTACTTCCTTACAACTTCGAGTGAGTCACACTTTCTTGTACTACAAATTCTCTGTTTTTGCCTACTAGCTAGCTACATGTTTTTGCTTACATGTGCCCGCTTAATTAAGACATGTAAACGTGTGTGCATGCAGATTTTACTGGATCTTGTGTATCATTAAAGTTGACGCCGGAACAGTTGAAATACTGGACTTGCTACTCACAGCAAAAGGTGACTACAACATCTTGTATGGGATAGTCAACAGGTAATTTCAATCATTATTTATAACTATATATCTCGGCCTATTTAGTTCGTCATTTCATGATATAAACTATTTAATAACCCCTTTATTCATTTTCTTTGTCGGCGGGCAGGGCTTGGGCAAGGTTCATCAGCGTCACGGAAGGCGAATGGAAACCACAACTGAAATGGTTTCGATCCAAGGTAAGTAATTAAGTAGTACTAGCTAGCTAGCTAGCTGCCATCTCTTTAATTATCATGCTTGATTAATTATTATCTGATCAAATTAAATTCCATTCTCGTAATAAAGGCCCTGAAGCAGGCGCAGGGGACTGATCTGAGTGCATACTGCGTTTGCGAGAACATTCGCATGATGGCGTCCGAAAGGAGCAGATCTCAAAGACAGGAATGGGTACGCTTGTCAGAACACTATTCAAAATTTTTACACCATTATCGATATCTAGTCACACAACTAATACACATGCATATTGATCTCCTTCTTAACAGTTCAAAGAGGTGCGGGACAAGCTCCTACCAATGGAGCGCGTACAAGCACTTCAAGAGGAAATAGCGGGATTTTTGCTCGATCAGGTCATAAATCCGAAGGGAGAATACTATTACCCGCTACCGCCCTCATCGACCAAGTCATGAACCACTTCCAATTGTCATCGTGCTCCGAAGGCACCAATCAGGCTAATGCCACTGGCTCCGAAGGCAACATGCATATGTATGAGAAATTGTATATAGCTATACATGTGTGTATGTGTGAATTAATATGGTGGTTTGTGAGACATGATTGATGATATATATATGATTGGTTCTACTAGAAATTCTATATATATATATATATATATGCATAACATGTACAATGTGTAGTACCGTAAAATACCAGCAAACGAAAAAGAATTAAAATGGAAAACACAAAATTAAATGAAAAAAAATCATAAAACCAAAAACCCCCCAAACATTTTAGTACCGGTTGGTGTTACCAACCGGTACTAAAGGGCTCCCGGCCCCCGGAGCTGGCTCGTGCCACGTGGTTTCCCTTTAGCACCGGTTCGTGCTGAACCGGTACTAAAGGGGGGGGGGGGCTTTAGTGCCGAAATAATAGTGCCGGTTCCTAAACCGGCACTAAAGGGCCTTACGAACCGGTGCTATTGCCCGGTTTTGTACTAGTGAGATGGCACGATCTTGATGTATCGCGGGTTTTGTTAATATAGTTGGATCATATGGTGTTTCTCCCTCTCTATCTTGTTGTGATGAATTGAGTTTTCCCTTTGAGATTTCATTTTATCGGATTGAATACTTTTATGGATGTGAGAGCACTTGATATATGTCTTGCATATGAATACCCGTGGTAACAATGGGGTATTATATTGATTCACTTGAGATATATTTTGGCGTTCAACTCACGGATTCCCGAGGTGACATTGGGGTAATCTATGAATAGGGGTTGATGCACGTTCTCGTCTTTTGTTTCTCCAGTAGAAATTTTGGGGAACTCTTTGAGGTTCTTTGTGTTGGATTGAGTATTATAAATCTGAATTTGTTTTGGTGTTATTTTAGTACGAACTCTTGATAGATCGATCGGAAAGAATAACTTAATGTTACTTTAGTATGAACTCTTGATAGATCGATCGAAAAGAATAACTTGATATTATTCTAGTATGAACTCTTGATAGATCAATCGGAAAGAATAACTTGGTGTTATTTTAGTACGAACTCTTGGATGGATAGATCAGAAAGAATAGCTACAGACAATTTCTTCTTATGTTCTCCGCTAGATAGGAACTTTGGAGTGATTCTTCATCGCACTTTGAGAGATGGTTATATAATCCAATTAGATTAGCATTGTTGAGAGATTGCAGTAGCGAAAGTACGGACCCTAGGTCTCATTTTCAAGCATTGCAATACCGTTTGTGCTTATTTTTATCGTTTGCTACGTTGATGTTTTTATTTATTCAGATTATAGAAATATATTTCTACCATTAATATTACACTTTTATCACCATCTCTTTACCGAACTAGTGCACCTATACAATTTGCCATTGTATTAGATGTGTTGGGGGACACAAGAGATTTCTTGTATTTGATTGCAGAGTTGTTTGAGAGAGACCATCATCATCCTATGCCTCTCACGGAATGATAAATCTTAGGTCATCCACTTAAGGGAAAATTGCTACTGTCCTACAAAACTCTGCGCTTGGGGGCCCAATACGAGTCTACAAGAATAAAGTTGCGTAGTAGACATCAATGTCATCCTTAGGATTGGTAGATGTATGCTGATGAGCTTGGCACTGGTTAGGCTATGTGTTTTTCCTTGTCCTCTAGGCGACCTTGGTCCTCCCCTTATATAGGCCTGGGGGTACCACAGTGGTCATCTAACCATGTGCGAATGAGTATGCAGAGTTGTAGGCGTTGCGTGCAACTTGTCATTATCGGTAGTGAATGACCTGCCACTGTTGAGTGTTAGGTGCTCGTATACTTCTGCTTGATGCGATGCGTCACACTGTTCTCCTTTGGTTCAAAGTACGAGCTAAGGTCGGGTCACATCAGTCTGAACGATGAGACACTGCCCTAAATGGCTCAGGATGCTTGCCTTGGTCTTCGTCATGATGGCCTATCTTCATAGGACTGTGGCGGTCTACGAGGGATAGCCCGGGCGGACATTAATGCCCGGTTGGTGGAGTGTTTCGCAAGGCCCCCTGCCATTGCGATACATGCCCTGGATGCTCGGCCTCTAGCCCCTGATTCCGTTACTGCTGGTGTCACCAGCTACCCGACGATCCTTTCTGGCAACTATGTTCATAATACTCATGTACCTGTGTATGTCTTTGGGTGGAAAACAATGGTTAAAGGAAAATAATTTTCCCTTCTAATTTTAGATATGTTCTTTTCCAAAGGAGCCACATTACCAAAAAAAACAAGGATACCTTCATTCCCATTACTCCATCAATCACCTGTACTTTGTACTCCATCCGAAATCAACACAAACACAAGAAATAATGGTTTTATCTCTTAGGAGAGGCTAAACATGGATAAAAACTGTGCCACTGTTACCATCGTGTCAAGACAATTAGCTCGGGACCCCCTATCCGAGATCTGCCGAATTTGACTCCGTCGCCTAGGCACGTGCTGTCACGGCAGATGATACGCTGACGTGGACTGAGTGGTCACATCAGCCGTCAAAGAAAGGAATAGGAAGGTGAATGCTGTGTCAGGTGACACGATGGGCCACGACAATCGAAGATGGTGGCCTAGTGCCTTAGTTGTTGATGGGGACACTTGGTAGGTGGTTGGCACAAAAGGGTAGCAGATGGGTCGAGCAGGCGACGTCAGATGGGATGGCATTAGAGTGAAAGATGGGTCTCATGATATTAAGGAGGTATCACGGAAGTTGCCACCCCTTTTGCACGGGGAAGTTGAAGCGTTTTCTAGAATCTGTGTGGTAAGGTGTCGCGCTTCAATCTTCGTTGATGTTTCCTTCCCGCCAGTCCGCTCAAGGCTGTACTATATCCTTAACATAATTTATTATAAATTGTTTGAGAACACTATGTCTACCATTGATTTATCCACGAATCTTATAATTGAACGGCAACAATCTGTTTGAGATATAATGGACAAGGGGAGGGCCTTGGATGCTATGCATCTTCTAGGACGATGATGCCCCTGGGTGCCACTAAGAATGGAAGAAATGGGCAATTGATATCGTCGTACCGTAATTTATTAGAAAAAATATTACGATGGATATGCATGCCATTATTTTACTACTAGTAGTTGTTATCGGCAAGACTCTGGAAGAAGCGGTAAAGCCCATCCAGATCCAGGCGAACAGTCAGGAGACAAGATAACGCGGCCGCCGCTCTATTTCCCTTTCCGGCTTCCGAACCCTAGAGCTCCGGCGACGGTCGAGGCGACATCCCCGAGGTACCACCGATCCCCGATCCGAGGAGCAAGCGATGCCGCCAGGACGAGGCCGCCGTGGCCGCACGGAGCAGCGCCACCCGCCGGAGGCCGGCCGCCGTGACGAGGGTGCTCCGTCCCGTCCCACGCCGCCGTTCCCCGCCTTCGCTTCTCAGGTCTGCTCTAGATCCCCTACTTTGATCTTTCATCGGTCCATGGAAGGGAATCGGGAGCCTGATGGAATGGGCCGTCCGCCTCTTGAATTTGCAGGGGAGGAAGACGAGGAGGCCGAGGCAGCCGCCGCCGGCGAGCCTCCCCTTCGCCGAGATCCTGGCGCGGGTGCCCTACCGGTCGCTCTGCCGCTTCCGGTGCGTGTCCAAGGCGTGGCGAGTCCTCTGCTCCCACCGGGCCATCCAAAGGAGGGTGCCGCAGACCCTCTCCGGATTCTTCCACACCCACCACTCGGACGGCGGCCTCCGTTTCAGCAATCTGTCCGGGGGAGGCGCCCCTCTGGTCGACGCTTCGCTCCCTTTCCTCCGCAGGAGGTACGCGAGCGTCAAGCTCGAGCAATGCAGCAGCAGCCTTCTCCTCTGCAAATGCCGGGAATCGGAGGAAGACGAGGAATGCGATTATGTCGTGTGCAATCCTATGACCCGGCAGTGGACCGTGCTGCCTCCTATAGTATGGCAGGACGAAGAGGATGGTGAACCTGCGTATTTCAGAGTGGTGCAGCCCTTTCTGGGTTTCGACCCGGCCTTTCCGTCCCGCTTTGTGGTGTTTTCGCCGCTGGTCGAGGTGTGCGACGATGTGGCGATATACTCGTCGGAAACTGGGCGATGGACTCGCAACAGTGAGTGGGGGGATAACAGCGAGTATCCTTCTTTTTCGGCAGAATGTGCCTTCCTGAATGGCATGATGCATTTTCTGCATTTGGTGATCGAGGAACCTTTAATTGCCGTAGTGGACACAGAGGGGGATGTTTGTGGGGAAATTACTCTGCCGGAAGGAATGGAAGACGCCAGTTCTGGTTATAGTTCAATTGGGTACTCTCAAGGGAAATTGCATGCCTGGTATATGCATCCTCATTATTACGAACTCTGTGTGTGGGTACTTGAGGATTATGCTAGTGAAAAGTGGACCCTAAAGCATACTGTTGACGTTCCAGAACTGTTTGGAAGGGAATCCACTGAAGAGGATTGTGACGAAGAGGACAGGACCTATAAGTATGAGATGTTTGCAATTCATCCAGAGCATAATTTGATTTTCCTTACTGACTGGAAGGAGGTGAATCTGTCCTATGATATGGATAGCAAGGAAGTGCATCTTATGTGCACTTCTGGAGATTTCCTGGGTGGCCTACCTTATATTCCCTCTTTTGCGGATCTGGTTGTTGGATGATTGCTGAAAGTCGCTACTGCTTGATGCACTTAACGGGTGGCACTAACGCCTTTGTAAAAATCAGTTGTTTGGTGTGTGTGCGCCTAATCTTCTAGTTCTGTGGCACAGGTTTGGATATGTCGTCCTATCGTTCCAAATTGTGCTTTTCAGGTGCATGCCTTTCGTGGCTTTGAACAATGTTGGTTAGCCGATGATGTTTTGTAGTGTTTGGATATGTCGCGGCTTTGAACAATGTTGGTTAGCCGTAGATATTTTGTAAGAGAGAAGCGGTCCAATGTGTAATGCTTAGTTGTATGAATGACCTAGTCCCCTATATATTTGCTTTCATGTAGTACTAACTGCTGCAACACTTCTTATCTGTTCACGTGGGCTGAATGTAAGCTTATGTTACCATGTTTAATATCCTTTACATTTTCTGCTCTTTATTTCTATCTATGTTGAATATTGATGACGCGCTTTTTTTGTGCATTTGTAAATTTTAAAATGGTGGCATCTTTTACAGTAATAGGACGTGGCCTGCTGTTCTCTTTTGTATATTTGTTGCTGCATATACATAGTGTAAAGAAATGTTAATTTCATTTATGAATACTTCATCGCCTTCCATCGATGATTTAAAAAAATATGGAGGTCTTTTATATAGATTGCACAATATGCAGCTTATCATATCTAATCAACATCATTATTTCTTTATTTTGTTCAGGAGAGAGAACAAAATAATTCTGTTTGTTGTTGCCAAGCCTAATTAAGCACTCTTAAGTTTGCGGTTCGTTGCCTACTACTTATGCACTGGTGTGTTCCTAATCTTGTGTTTTAAATGAGTTGTCCATCAGGCCATGACCAATATTTTCCTGCTTGGCACTATACTGTCGAATTTCTAGTCTGTTGTCAAACTAAACCTTTTTTGGAAGAATCTTCAGATTTTTGTTGACCATGATGTAGCTTAGTACATAATTTTGTTGTCAACTACCCAACATTCTGAACATTGTATTTAGTGCACATTGAATTCTGTTCAATATTTTTATTGTTGCCCAAAGGTTCCGAACTTCTCGCTCTAAGGGGCTCTTTGCCGGGGACAGGCAAAATTAAACGGGTAAAAAAACTATGCCTTGTCTGGGCATGACTTGTAAATTGAGCAAAGTTCTGCAATATAGTAGTTGCTAGTTTGTTACTAGAAGCCCGGCTTTTATAACCGTTCTTTAAAATAAATAACGACATCAGATAAGTTATGCTGGTCCTGTTGGTTATTTCAAAATTATTAATATGAACCTGGCATTTATAGGTAGTATGTACTACCTTCTCTTATTGCACCCACAGCCAATGGTGTACCCTTAAAATGATGTATCACTATGCTACATAGCATTACTGATAACTAGTCACTTTGTTTCCTATAACTATCTTTGGCCAGATTCCTATTTATTCAAAAACTACAATCACCTTTACCAGTTTGAAAGCATTTAAGAGTACAAATACAGTAGTAAACAATTCATTTTATTTTCTCAACTGGCAAATGTTTTGAAACGGATTCTTGGACAAAGACACTAATACTGAGACGTGGGGAGGGACTAGCAATTTGTAGTTTGATGGCCTGTCTAGAATTAAGCTAGGCATTAAGAAAAATTAAACAACGTTCTCAGTAATCCATGTTACCCATCTAAAACTTAACTAATCTGATGTAGATATGAGCACTGAGATACTACTAATTATTCTTTAAATGAATTCGGGATCGGCGCTGCTTCATGCATTTAAAGTGACCGCACTAACGCCTTTGTAAAAATCAGTCGTTGGGTGTGTGTGTGCCTAATCTTCTAGTTCTGTGGCGCTGATTGGATATGTCCTCATAGTATTCCTAAATGTGCTCTTCAGGTGCATACCTTTTGTGGCTTTGAACGATGTTGGTTAGCCGTACATATTTTGTAAGCGACAAACGATCCAATGGGTAATGCTAAGTTGTATGAACGACCTAGTCACCTAACATATTTGCTTTCATGTAGTACTAACTGCTGTGGTCGCTGGTCACTTGTGATCTGTTCGCGTGGGCTGAATTTGAGCTTACATTATCATGTTTACAGTTTAATATCTTTTACACCTTCTGCTCTTTATTTCCATCTATGCTGTATATTGATGAGACCTTATTTTTCTTCATGTGTGAATTCTAAAATGGTGGCATCTTTTACAGTAATAGAATAGAATATATGTTGCTTGCGGTCTCTTCTATATATATGTTGCTGCATATTTGGGGTGTAAAGAGATGTTAGTTTCATTTAGAAACCTTCATAGTCTTCCGTCAATAGTGTCAAACAATATGGAGCTCTTTTATTTATAGATAGCACAATATGCAGCTTACCAGATCTAATGAACACAATTATTTCTTTATTTTTCTTAGGAGAGAGAAAAAATATGTTTGTAGCTAAGACTAAATAAGCACTATTTAAGTTTGCTGTTTGTCCCAACTACTTATACACCCACTAGTGTGTTCCTATTCTGTATTGCCTATAAGGCTTTGCAGCCCATTGCAAGATAGGTTCAAGTGATTACCCATCTAGTTAACTAATCTCATGTAGATACGAGCAAGAGGTTTGCTGTCAAGGCTGACATACTACTAAATATTATTTAAATAAATTCTGAATGAGTGATATTTGTTCATACCTTCTTCAATTTTGCCCACAATCAAGAGTGCAGGAGTGGTTAAATCTCCTGTATTACTACTACTGTTGGCTTTGCTATTTTTAACCTTCCACAGATACTAAGAAAACACTCAATCTGAGAGAGGTGGTGAGAAATAGCCATGCATGATCTCTCTCCTATCCTTTCTGCCAAAATAGCAGCCTTGCCGTCAAATGCATAAAAAGAAAACATGCAGGTGATCAGGCTTGGTTAGTTAGGCCCATGTGTCTAAAATAATAAACTGGTCCCTTGCTTCTACTGTTCAAATTTTGTAATCTTTCTCACTCTATTTAGCATTTTGAGCTGTTATTTTATTCGACAGATAAAAATACCTCCCTATACATTCAATAAGTTTTCTGTACAAATAGCATTATTTGGGTAGGATCGATTTTATTAATAGCATAGTACCTGTGCATTACTGTGATCATAAGCCAATACAAAACTGTACAATCAATATCCATATGACCACACATATCAGCTACAGGGTTCTACTAAAGTAGCCACCAATTATAAATATCTATTTTGGAAACATTATTTTACGCAGCAGTAAAGCATTTTGTTGCTCTCCATAGTCGCGCAACGCTGCCTAACATACAGTAGATGCCACACTCCAAATCAATGCATAAAGTACACCAGCCAAACCCAATGAGGTAAACAAACAAAATGGATGTATAAATGTTGTGCAGAATATTTCAACTTGTTTTTACTTGTTTTTTCTGAAACAGAGACAAAATATATTCTTCCATTAATTGAGAAGAAGTTTAAAGATGTTACAAACAACATAGATATACAAAGTCTCACTCTCTAGACATTAGTTTACCCAAATGCTTGGCACCCGCAATACTCCAAAGAACGGCCTTCTCCTTGATGATGGTGAGCAAAATTGGTGGTGGCATGGACTTGTGCTGAAACATCCATGAGTTGCGCTCGTTCCAGATGACCCAAGAGGATAGCATCGTGAGGAAGGCCATGGCATTCTGATTGGGATGATGAGGCTCGGAGATACTGATCCACAAAACTTTGATGGAAGTGATGGTGCTCCATGATGAAGGTTCAACAGAGTGGAGATGGAGCCACTCTTTAATCATGCCTCGATGCGTAATGGTGAAGCGACACTTGAAGAAGAGATGATCAACGGATTTGGGTCCCTTTTGGAAAGTGGACACATGCCACAGTTTGGCCCACCCTTTTTTCAGATCTATCAGTGGTCCAAACTCGACTTTGGATGGCCAACCATGCAATTTTTTTACTTCCAATGTGCCCCAAAGTTTTCCACACTACCAACTCCATGCATGAAGTAATGAGGCCACGGAATTCTGCTTTATTAGGGGAGGCCGCCAAGTAGTGCCTGCTAGCCTTATGCTTTCATGTGATGTCGTCCTTTATGCCCATCCTGACATGGACCTCGCACAAGTTGGCCCAAAGGAACACAATTTAGCGGATGTGCTCAGTAGTCCAATTCTCGGGACCTTAATTTTGGAGAGCCAAGTTCCCTCTTTCACGGCCTCGCCCACCTTCCACATCTTCCTAGTGGACGCCTTGTAAATCAAAGGTCCAATCTCCCAAGGCCGCACCCCATTGAGCCAAGAAGCACTACTAGGGAAAAGTTTATAAACAAATGCTTATTAATAGTGAGGGTTAAAAGTAGCAGGTTTTTAACCCTCGCTATTAATAAGCTTTCTCTATCGTGCCTCCCGGGACATGCCATAGTAATAGCGAGGGGTATAAACCCGCGCTACTACTATGCGCGGTTTTATACCCCTCGCTACTACTAAGTACGAGATAGGTGAAGTTCTCATATCCTCGGCCAAATCTCTCCTCTCTCCCTCACTCTCCCCCCTTTCTCCATAGGCTCTCCCATGGTGCTCCACACCTCCTCCTCCATGGCACCCAACGAGTTCATCTCCTTGCGTCGCGTACCTCCTCCTCCATGGCGCCAAAAGAGGGAGGCCGCCTCGCGCCGCTGGCGTCCCGGAGCTTGCCGGTCTTCCCCGCATCTCCATGCCACCACGTCGGACCACCTCACCACCGGCGACGAGCCCCGGTGCGCCCTCCATCTCATTCCTTTCTTCCTTGTTTCTCTTTTTCCCTTTCCATGTCCCTCCGGTTTTACTCACCTCCCATGCCCATGCCTGCGCAGGTCGTCGACATGGCCAACGAGGAGCTCTTTGCCTTGGCCGTGAAGAGGACCCTCACACCATCGTCTTGCTCTCCTATGCACTGGATGCGGTCCCTCTACAACAACCGTCGCTGGATCTGGTCTCTGCTGCCCATCCACACCTCCGGCGACCCTTGTCGTCACTGGATCGAACCATTGACACCATTGACAGCACGCATGGGGGGTCGAGATTTTTTTTGGTTTTGAAATTAATAATAGTAGCGCGAGTCATAGTCACGCGCTACAGATAGTTAGTAGTAGCGCGTGTCGAACCCGCACTACTAGTAGCGTGGGATGCACCGTGCTATTACTACTAGTTAGTTGTAGCGCCGTAGTAATAGCGCAGGCACTCACGCTACTACTAGCTTTTAACCCGCGCTACTACTAGCCTTTTTCCTAGTAGTGGAGAGACCCAAAACGGTGTCCGCTCCCCATTGCCAATGGTGATAGTGCAGGAGGTGTAGAACAAGTCGAGATCCACATCATCACAAGGGTTTCCGATACACACCCACGTTTTGTTGGGTTCCTTCGATTCCATCAAACAAAAACCATCGCAAACGCAGTGCATGAGCAATCTTGAAGAGGTTGAGTACCCCGAGGCCGCCAAGGGTGTAGGGGTGACAGGCGATATGCCAATTATTCTCATTTCTGTCGCATCTAATAGAGAGATCAGTTATTCTCTCCACTACGCCCCTACTAGATCCCAAGTGAACAAGGGTAAAAAGTTGGGCCATCGCCAACCAAACCAACCCTTGCTATTCAGTCTTCTCATTTCTGCCACATCTAATAGGGCGGCCAGTTATTCTCACCACTACGGTCTGATCCTTGGTGCCCATCTATTAAGATTACAAGTTTAAACCATGCACAATTATTCATTTGTTCAGTTGATTTCTGACAGGGCCACAGATGAATAGCTAGTTTAGAACTGCTCTAATTCATTTGACAGCTTCGGTACTCCATTTTGAGCCAATAGAATTCACCCTTTGTCGAAAAAATTCATTTGACAGCTTCTGTTTGTGCAAGATGGCACATAGCCACATTTTATAGCTATGCAAGTAATATCCAGGAGATCAACATCCCTTATGTTCTATATGTAAATGAATACCCAGCTTCAGACAAACATCAAATTTTAGTCAGGAGAAAAAGAGCTCACCCACTGCTTAAAATTTTTAGTACACACTGTGTTCTTATATCAGGCAAATCTGAATCTAGTGCACAGTTGCCTTCTGCAAGCGGCAGCATAATATTCAACCGGGTGAGGCGGCTTCCTTGGAAGGCATGTGAACTTGAGAACTTCTCCACAAAATACCTTCACCCTCATCATCGTTCTCCTATAATACATCATATAGTATCAACGTCTGAGTGGACCCTCCAGGCTGTAATGTTGGCTTTTGATCTCTAGATCAGATCACCCAGGATCAGTAACGTCTAACATACGTGTATGTGCTAAGCTAGCACACACGCAGGCAGCTGGATGGATTCTCCTACCACACGTACGTGCAACTCCTGTACGTGGAGCTGGCTTGGGCTAGCAACGACTTGATCGTGTCTCGGCATCGTCGGCAAAACACTTGCGATACTTGGCGACGGAAGAAACGGATCAGAAGATTTCTTTGATAGCTACAGGCTCGTGTCGAGCCTGCTACTTTTCTTTGTATTGCTTTTCGTTTTCTTGCTACAAAGATTACAGGGGTATACGTGAACATATATAGGAGCTAGCCAGCACCATCAAACCTAGTCGCTACCTGTACTACTACTACTACTCGGTTTACTGTTGGATCGGAGTATTACTCGAACCGATATACAAGTACTACTCGGACACAGTACATACACGCCATGTTTAGCTCTAACATGTAAAACGGTACATTACCTGCCGATGAGCTATCTGTGCCTACCAAATGATATATTGTGAATCTTGTCAATCATCAGCTGTTAAAATTTGCAGCTACCAATCATCAACTGTCGTCAATCACACAGATTTCTTCATGTGTTTTAATAGGGAAAATTATGACTCATATGTTGGAATTAACCAAGCTGTTGTAGTTCGGCTAGGACACAAATCAGTCACCGCTTTATGTTTTTGCGTGCCACCCGAGTGCAAGAGCGACCCGGAGGGCGAAGCAATTTTAGCAATTGATTAATTAAGTTTCTGATTTTTCCCTGTTATCTAAATTGTGCCGCTCATGTTCTCACATCTCTCAGCTTAGTTAAATTGCCACTTAGTACCAGTGTGTTCTTAGGCAGTAACTGTCAAAAATGTATGTTTTTATGATTTTATCAATTAATAATAGAACATATGGTATTTATTTTTTTGGCTGAAAAATAATATAACACATTCACACATCACACATCAAGGGTCAGCTTATACCTCAAGAAAAAACTCAGCCATTTACTTATAATATGTGATATATAAATAGATATGACAAAAGAGCAAATAAAGACTAAGTATTAATTCCCAATTTTTCTAGGATACACGGTGTGGTTGGCATCATGGATGTCTAGGACAAAACATATAGATGAATAATGCAACCTATCTCTAAATCTTATAATATTTCACAAATTTACACATGGAATTTCACTTGTATTTATTGGTTTTGGCGAAAATCCATTTGGTTAATTGACTACACACCCATAACGTGGATTTGGCACTGAGTCCAAGCCGCAGGAGAATCAAGACCAAGATCAGCATGAGAATGGCAATGACCAAGCCCTTCCTGGCTATGAGCCAGTTCTTTGTCTTGTTTGCTACTTCTACTCCTCGCTGTGCTCTGCCGATCCATCTCATCATTCTTTCTAGACCTTCTGGAGATAATGAAGACATAGCTTGCTGAGCTTTGGCAGCATCCTCCTTGGACAGCTTCAAGCCGAACTTCTCACTCAAGTCCGCCATCACATCAGGACTCATGTTCTCCATCATGGACGTAAACATCTGCCTCATAGCAGGGTCCTCCATGGATTTTCTCACGGCTTCTTGCATATCAGCTATAGAACTGGATGGCGACTGGTTGTTTACTACTATTTCATCATGGTTCTCCGCAACATTTTGCAAAGAAGGAGGCTGGAAGGTTGGAAGTTCTTCTACAATCTCTTCAATAACAACTCCTTTTGGAAGTTCTTCTACAACCTCTTCAATAACAATTCCTTTTGGCATATTTCCTTCAGCTGCAAGTTTTCCCTGTGTTTCTCTCAGTACCTCAGCGATGGTTTCATCCTCGGGAGAGATTTCATGGGCTTTACTCAAGTCAGCGACGGCAGCTTGAAGGTTCCCCAGTCCTCTGTAGGCCTGACCCCTCCGGTAGCACGCCTTGACGACGACATTGCTCGAATCATCACAACCTAGAAGAACCTCTGACCCTTCTTTTACGCACTCCTGAAACTTGCCCGATTTCAGGTAACAGGACATCAGATTAAGGCTGCACTGCACTCTTAACGTGTGCGCGGCTGCCGACGGCACGTTCTTCAAGCTACCCTTGGCGAGGTCGTATTTGGCAGCAGCCTCGGCATACCGCCCACGGCCGTGAAGCTCGTTCCCCTGCTGCTTCAGCGTCTTGGCACCAGATACGGCGTGTGAGATCTGAGCGTCACCTTGCGCCTTCATGGCGGCGAACTCCTCAGGCTTAGCCGTGGCGAACTTTTCAGCCATGGAAAGCATCTCCTCTGGTCTTGTTTGGTTCAGCAGCTGAGCGGCAAGTTTGAGGTCCTGAGGCGTCATGTTTCTCATGCTCTCGGATGCCAGCTTTACCAGGTCGGGGTTGGACGCGAGCTGCCGCTGCATCCTGGCCAGGTCGTCCGGGGACATGCGCCGCATCTGCTCCTCCGCCAGCCGCATCATCTCCGGGTTCATCATGGCGGCGCGCGCCGGCCGCCGATGGGATCGACGTCAAAATGATGCACCCGGAGCTCGCGGAGTTGGGAATTAGCTGAGCTCTCGTACGTCTGGCTTTTCTTTGGTGGTCGATTCGTAAGGTCTGTTGCCATATGTATTTACCGGCCGGGGTCGTGGAGAGGTGACCCGAGTCCAAGCCAAGACGGATACGTACGTACGCAGTCCAAGCCGACACGGATCGGAGCACCGGTGTGTATCAGATGATTGCTACCGGTCCTGGAGATGTACGCACCCATGTTTTCCCCCGATTTTTTATTATTATTCCCTTCGTTCCAAATTATCCGTCACAGAAATGGACGAGTAATTCGGAACGGAGGGAGAATATTATATGCATATGGAATACTACAAAATGTGATCAACCTGGTAATAGGATTATGTCATAATCCTAGAAAGCTAAAAATAGTTTTTTTAAAAGACATCCAAAGGGCTTCTTAGATATGATAATTTTCGTATTACAAAAAAACAGATACGATAATTTTCAAGCAAATTAAACCAAAGCCAGTACAATAGAAACAGAATGGAATGCTGAACGACCAGTAAAATGTATAAGCTTTACATTGAAAATAATAATAGTTGAAAAACACGGCTCTCCTTCCTCAAAGTGCGACCTGCCAGAGAAGGGTATGAAATGTTCCCATCCCTTAGCGATAGCTAGGGTTACACCTTCCCTCCAAGCAACATCGACGCGCCTGCGGATTCACCTCTCCACTGCCAGCCGCTCCAGCAGCCAATGGCCGGGAGGAGAATTCCAGTGCCTTGGATCCCGCTAGTAGTTTAGGTTAGGGTTTTAGTCCATGCAGGGGCGGCGTTCGGGCAGATGGCGGCACTTTTTCTTCAAGTTGGTCTTCCAAGCTCTAATCTTCCCAGAGTTTGTTCGCCTGCATGTAATCAATTGAGCTCCAACATAGATTCATACCTTCTCCTTTGGGGCGGCGAGGCCAGGTTTTTTTGTCGTGCTTGTGCAACGGCGAGATACGGTGACAGACACTTCAGATGGATTTAATGGTTCAACGACCATGACTGGGACTCTAGGGAACTGGTCCTTAGGGGCATGTGCACAAAGACTTTCTGACTATCATCATCAAGATCACACCGGCTCCCGATAGGGGTGCGGTGATAGTAGCGCGCCGGTGGCTTGTTCTGATGGTGGCAGTGGTTGTTCGTTAGTCTAGAGACCTTGATGTAATTTTTATTATGTTTGAGTTGTTTTGTACTTCTCATGAAATTTAATAATAGATCTGGATGCTTTTTCACAAAAAAATTACATCATAACAATCTTCTTTTTCCTTTAAAAAATACACTAAACCAAATGTAAAGGAAAGGGACACCTGTAACCGACGTCGTCATATTAGGCTTTGAAGATTGCAATAGTCACTCGTTGCTTGAGAGGAGTTGTACAAATCATTGAAGAAACATCAGTTGGAGCATCACCGCATGTAATACATGCTTGCAATCTATAATCAACGTTCTAGAGAGTTGGAGAAATCATACCATTGCCTCTAACAACATGAAAGAAGATGCCGAAGTCACCGCTCTAAAAGCCAGTGTATCGCTCTCCTGGATAAACACACCAATCACCACTATCTGGCGAGAGTTACCATATCTGGCAACATAAACTGCCACAAGCTGTTCGCCGGCATAGGATCAGACGTTGTCAAGGAAGGAAAAGCACCGAAAGACCTTAATCCAACATGCCTTCACTGCCACTATCTTGCCGATGTCGTCAGATAAATAAAAAGTGAGGAAAAAACAAATGGGTCTCCACTCCTCGTGCTGCCGACGAGGTTGCTAGACAGAGAAGAGGTTGGCAAGGAGACGGCGTAGATGAGAACTTAGGCGGCGGCTTGGGCTGGACAGGAGGGTGCAGGGCGTCCTCTTAATATGTATCCACTATATCTATATCGTGACCTTTTCTATGTCCATGTCCGAACAACGAACGCTTCCTCGCCCGAACCATGAGGAATTTGGAGTCCAAATCGCCGATCAAAATACATACCATAAGCAACTAGGGAACCTCATGCATGATTATAAATACACAACCGTTGTTGCAGGTTTCGCACAAACCAAACCCAACACAACAGTTGAGAAATCAGGGAACGAAGAGTCGCGAGGGACATCCGCGACAGGATAGACGACAGGATGGGTGCGTGCCTTCAACCTAGACAGGCAGCTGGTCGTCCAAAGGACTGTAATCTGTGGCCCGCCAAATCTCCACGCAGACGACACCTCGTAGTGGAAGGCGGTCATGGACAACGACGAGTTCGTCGCGGTGCCGGGGAGGCCGATAAACTCATCCAAGCTATCTGGTGTGTCAAGGAGCTCGAGACCACACTGACACCGCAGGCAACCAGCTGCTTATGTAGATGACAGAGTCGAATCTGGTAGATCTCAGGTAGGAGGTCTCAAGATGGTGTCTTGACACGATGGTTACATGACAAGGCAATGACACACTGTTTACCCAGGTTTAGGCCCTCTTGAAGAGGTAAAACCCTATGGCATGCTTTGTTGTATTGATTTTGGATGGGTACAATGCAGATGGTGTCTTGACATGATGGTTACATGATAAAGCAATGACACACTGTTTACCCAGGTTTAGGCCCTCTTGAAGGGGTAAAACCCTATGTCATGCTTTGTTGTATTGATTTTGGATGGGGTACAATGCAGATGTTGATTTATCTCAAGATCATATGTGTGAATGAATTTACCTCTACGGTCTAATCCCCTCGTCTTAAATACATACGAGTGTTACCTAGGGTCACACCTGGGTCGGTTACATCTAGGAATAAACATGCCGATGATTATATGGTGTCTTGGAGTGTGTGTTATATCTTTGTAAGATTCCATAATATTGAGTACGTCACGGGCCTGACAAACGTGGCTAACTAATTGGTAGTTTGGGGATCCTCGGCCCAACCCATACTTGGGGGCCGATGTGGTTAGCACCCCCTATCTCAGACACCATCAGTAGCCGCTCGCCGGTTGGAGCACTGGTGCCTCATGGCCCGCCCCCTCTTATGCAGCAAAAGAGAAAAATCGAATCCCGCCAGTTCCGACCACCCCCATCGCTGATGACCTCGCTGGCTAGCCGCCGCTCGCCATCCTCGTTCCTAAAAAGCCGCAGTTCCAGAAGCCCACCCATGGTTGTAGCAAAAACCCCACGCGGGTGGAAGCTTCCATGCATGGTTGCCTGTTTGTAGCAAATCTGAGTACCGGTTGTAGCTTTCCTGCTGCCGGTTGAAGCAAAAAATGCAGCTCCACCGGACCACCGTTGCTGCTCTGCTGGACTACGGTTACATCTCCCCTTTCCTGGTTGTAGCACGCCATGCCGGCGGCCATGTCGTCGGCCATCACCGATGCAACAAAAATGATCGCCGGTAGTAGCAAAACCAACAACGGTTGTAACAAAAAATCGTCGTCCGTCGTCTCACCATGACTGTTTGTAGCAAAAAGAGATGCAGGTTGTAGCACCCATGCTCATTGGTTGTAGCAAAAAATCCCCATGGTCGTAACCTCGACGTCCGCTGGTTCCAGCAATTTTGCGCCGAGAAGTTGTAGCACCGAGGCTCGTCGGTCATAGCAAAAAATCACCATGGTTGTACCCTCGACATCCACCGGTCCAGCAAAATTGCGCCGAAGGGTGTAGTCCCATCATGGACAGTTGTAGCTCCGACGTGGTCGGGTCCGGCGAGGTAGGTAGAGCTCCTTTGGCGCGAATCCAAAGCGGATCTGGCCGAGGGCGGCCGGATCGGTTGATTCACGTGGCGACGACGCCCTGGGAGGCCTCCGGGTGGCGGTGATTGACCGTGGCACCAGGGCCTGAGAAGGTAGAGACGAGCAACCAGAGAAGAGAAAAAGGAGGAAGAAGACGCACGTGGGCAGGCCCCCATCCTACGTGTCGCTAGCCGAGTTGTTGAATGTGTTCACGCGTGGACGTGACCTGCCGAACAGTTCGGCCGGCGCTCCGTATCCAAACGTTTTCCAAATAATTATGTTCACGTTTTCTTATTTTTGTTAGATGTTTTTTTTACCAAAAGGGGTTCCCCCGCCCCATTTTTATTAAAACGGAGCAACTGCTAGATGGTTTGTGTTTTCTTAGTTTATATATACTACAAAATTGTCAAAGAAAATGCCATGGAGACAGTAGAGCACCTCATCTAACTGAATTTTCGTGTATTATATCATCGAGCATGAGGCGTATATTTCTGAATGTAACAGAGTACATTTGAAACACCAAATGGTTACACCTTCCTTGGCATGTGTGGATTTCATGAATGAAATAAGAATGACAAGAGTCAGGTCATGTAATGCAAAAAAGGAAAGAAAAAAAAGAGTTTAGGCAAACCACATCTCACCTGAACTGATCCCCCGAGAGAAACTGAGAAAGTAGTACTACGTAAGGATTAGTGATAGATACATTGTTCTTTGGGCATTCTCCTGGCGCAGCACGCCAACATCGATTGTCTTTTGCCACCAACCGCTGCAGACCAGTAGGTGATTAAATCCAGTAGCAGACAGTAAAAAACATGCTACAAGAAAAACAGCTAAATTTTTTTGAAACAAAAAACAGCTAAATTTCTCCATCAAACAATACTACCTAACTGAATTTCCGTGTATTATATCACCAAACATGGGGTGTTTATGTCTGAATGTAACAGAGTATATACACATGTGAAACACCAAAGAGTTCCCTACCTACCTTGTCAACTTCATGAATGAAATCAGAATTACAAGGGCCAGGCTATGTAATGCAAAAACAAAAAGGAAATAATAAAATAGGAGTTCAGGCAAACCACATATCAGCTGAACTGAACCCCGAAGAGAAAGTACTCCCTCCATCCCATAAAGTTATCAGGGCCGGTCTTGTGATTTTGGGGGCCCAGGGCGAGACTAAAACTCGGGGCCCTTAATATATACATCGCAACAATACAAAATGATTTTCATATATATGAAATACATACATATTACCTTCAGATTTTCTTCTAGCATTCCTTGATTCAAAGTCACTTCTGAGGGCGGTGATGTTAGTAGTATCTAATAATTTCTTCTTGATGCATAATGTTGCCAAACTGTTTAAACTCTCTTTGAGTCATTGTTTCTCTCAATTGCTTAATTTCCTATTATAATGGGCATATGAAAAATCTTTTCATCGTGTAGATGGTATTTCATTTTTTTTGTCTTCCCTCATAGGCCCTTTCTCAACTAAGATGGCTGTTGCTTTATTATCAAGATTATCCCAACTTCTTGGACCATAAATTAATTAATATCAGCATTATAAACTGGTTGTTCATCAACACTAGTTGACTATGCCTGTGCACTTGAGGTACAAATCGCTTTGTGCTGGCACATGGATGCCAGCAAGGCAAAGTGCATGTGCTAGGCTCCTCAGATTCTTTGCAAACTGGCCCTTGCGAGTCTGTGAGACTTCTATCGCGATCCCCTGGGCACCATAGACATCTAATTTAGGAAATTAAATTGACCTCATCCCCGCCATCTAACGCGCTTAGCATTTCTGGCCATCCATTTTCTTATTAGGCGTTTCTGGCCATTAGATCGGGTAATTTGATGGAATTTTATTACTAGCAGCATGGTGCGCTCACTGACAACAATACTTGGCCAATTCTTCCTCTAGGTAGAGGTCTAAGATAAAAACATCATCAGTGCAATGCATGCCACTAGAAGAAATCATGCTATTGATCCAGCTGGGTGTACGAAACAAATCATCACAACAACTAGGAGTACATATCGAAGCTTCTTAAAGTTCGTTTTCTGGGCTCGCATCTCGCTGTTTTGGGTGTGCATAACATTAATTTGTACTTGCTTCTCATCCATATTCACTTGCTTCTCACCCATCTTGAGTTGCTTCTCTCGTGCGTCTGTCAATGCATCATCAAACAGAGTGATCGAGTGCAGTATTACACCACCTAGTTTACGTAGGCCCTTACAAGATTGACTCATATCCATGTGTGGCGAGAACAATGGTTGCTACATGTGTGCATGTAATTATTCTACAGGCTATCCGACTACCTCCCGCAGAGAGAGGAGAGGACCGAAGCCACAATAAAAGGAAAGAGACCACTACCTAGACAAAGGATCGACTCTTTGGCACCCACTCCACACATTGTAACCACTGCACTATTCATCTCCTACATTGCAATACCAAACACAGCAGGAGTAAGGTGTTACACCTTTGCGATCGCCCGAACCTTGGTAGCTTTGGCGTCCTATTTGTTGTGTTGCTTATTTGCCGACTCACGGCACACTTGGGAATGTAGCGCGTTCAGTCCTGGCCGAACTACAAAAGGGGTGTTTGCACACCTCAATGTCAGGTTCCTAGACACCGAAAAAAGTTTGTGAGAACAATGGGCTCTGTGCCGGCTGATGTCTGAAGTTTGATGTATCTATCAACCTCGGTAGACCGTGCTCCGTAAACCTTAGGACCATTAACATTTTGGTGTGCAATCATATTCAATCCAGTCAATTTTCGCACAGGAACCACACACGAGCCTCGCATGAGCGAAGCAGCCCAGTTGGGGTCGAACGTCACCGACAGGGTGACTCGGCCTCACTCGGCATGCACAAACGACCGTCCTAGACGGCGGAAGCGAGCGGAGCAGTCGACCATCCGGGCAGGTAGATATCCCCAGAAAATGCCCGTGCAAGTGAAACAGCTAGTTGGAGGGTCAATAAGGTTGACAGGGCGGCCCGGACGAACCTCGCACGGGTGGGGTTATTATATGTTTCATTTGATCAATGGTGTCGTTCAAGGACAATATAAACACTTAGCGGATCCGCAAATCACTTGCACTTGAGGTGGGGCCATCCTGTCGGGGTCGCGGCCAGCTATCCCACATGTGCGCGGATGGTGATATAATACCGGGTTCATAGTTTGTTTCCTTGAAATCGGTTTGCCTCTTTGCTGCCTACCCGGCTCCTGCTTTAGGGCTTGTGGTTTTTCGGCTATCCCACACATCCTCATCCCATCTGACTCCTACTTGTTGCACATAGCACAGAGATCTCATCTAGCCAGACTGCAGTGCTGAAGGACCGGGTGTTAGAAATATGTTGTGGTCTACCCCCTATTTCTCCGTGCTTTTCTGTGATGCCGCTACAATCGCATATCCGAGGGTAGGGGGTAGGGACCTTCTTATACTACGTTTCCAAAGAGTCCGCCTCTTATACAGTTATAAGATTCCTAGTCTTTAAACTAGTTTCCGGATAGAGTCCAAATCAAACTACCAACCACGATATAATTTGTCTGTTAGTGGATCCTATCCGTTGAGTCCCTGAAGCACGCGCCTGTGAGCAACACGTCATAATAGAGTATAAATTCCTCTAATTATGTAGATCAACATTAAGGCCGTAATCTAATTACATGATCTAGCTTCTTCCAATTATCAGCGTACGCGGATAGTCTTTCCAATATATAAAGCATATTGTATTCCACCGATAATTGATCGGCTTCCTTAAGCATGCAACACTTAAGTACATTCCAGCAAGAGTAATTTCATGCACAAAACACATGTATAATTCCATATGAGGTATTCCGAATATTAATGATAATAAGTATTTGAATATAGTTGCAGGACATATAATCCTAACACCGGGCTCAAAGTCCAGAACATGTCGGGCATGCACGAGTGCCCGGCTTGGCGTGCACGTCGGTTGCATCCCGCTAGTCCGTTTTGTTCCTGCCAGCTGGTTGTCAGGTTGTGCCATGGCTATATGCCATTGCATTCCCATGTCTGGATGTCGTGCTTTCGAGTAGTTCACGAGGACGTTCCCCAGTCTCCTCAGTTGTTTCGTGTAGGAGTCCCCGGTTACGATGGTTCAGGTCATATATCATAGGGTTGCGGTCGGCCTTTCTATTGATCCGGTTGTTGGGTTGCCCTAGCCAGCCAAAGAAGGGCATGGACATCGATCATTGTTGTCTGTCATTAGTAAACATACAGTATGCTTGGGTTTCTAGGCTCAAATTGGTCACCGTTCGATGCGTCACACACGAAAAAGGGCCCAATAGCAAGGGAGCAATAGATTGTGAAAGATGTGTATGAAAACCGTGCTTGCTACCCTTCTTATATACGGATGAGCAAGGAAGTGCACGGGCACGTGCAACCAAACAATGAGGGTAGTTTCGTCGACTCCCTTGTATATCATCTGCTCGAACGAAAGCATAAAGAACCATGGGGCCCATGGAGGGCACATCCCATCTCATAAAACTTCAAGACTGATTGGATGGCAGTGCCATGCCTTGGGATTTCCAACCTCTATGATCACGCTCTGCATCTAACCATACTCACGTCAAAACAAACCATCACCAACGCACGCTGACAATCAAGCGCCCTGACCATTTTACCTACATGAATTGTGGAAGTCAACTGGCAACGCGTCATGCGTGACATCAACCGACCTCATATGGATAATTTCAGTGTTTTGACCCTTTTGGGAAAGTTCAGCGAAATTTGACCCTGGTTTGTATAAGTTTCGGGATCTAACCCATTTTCTATCGTCATTGGCCTCGAGGTAGGGTAGCACAAGCTACCGCCTGGGGCTTTGGCGGTAGGATACCAGCGCCGTCACGCCCATTTGGTGTGGAAAAGACCCTACCATCATGGTTTTTGGTGGTAGGTTGTGTTACCCTACTGTCATGGTCCTTGGCAGTAGGGTCTTCATCTTTGTTTATTGCATGTATGACCCTATAATAACTGCATGCATATCCCTACCATCAAGGACCTTGGCAGTAGGGTCTTTTTCACACCAAATAGGTGTGACGGCGCAGGTAAGTCCTACCGCTAAGGACATTACCTATAGGAAAAAAGGCTGGATCCCGAAATTTTTATAAAGAGGATCAAGTCTTACTTTCACCCAGAACTTTGATAATGCCACCGCTACTAATAGGACACTAATTAGGTATGTCCACTAACACTGAAAAATTGGGGCCGAACACTTTAGCATATGGAATATTTATATGAGTTATTCCTTTAACTTTGAAAAAGTAGGAAAATATTCCTTTCAGCCAAAAAAATATATGCCTACTAATAAAGCAAAGTGTGTTTCTCCGATTTTTAAGTCGTTCACCCATATTATAATTATTTTCTGAGATGTTTACTATCCGAGGCAATACTAATTTTTGGACAAAAATAGTTGGGTCGAGGAGAATTATTGGGCCACATATTCTGGGCTCAATCCTTCCCCTTTTATTATTAATTCTGTAGACGTCTTATTGATTTTAGAACGGAGATGTATATAAATTGGTGGAAAACACTGCAAGGTGGAAATTCCTATTCGACGCTCGTTGTGTTGTAATGTCGAGGAAACGCATAGGGATCGAGCACACTGGGCCAGTCCAGTTACGTGATCTATTTCGTTCGGTTTTGGGAACCTTCTAGCATGTTCCTGTCCGGTTTTACCGGTTTTGAGAACCATTTAGAAGAGTTCTCTGATCCCTTTTTTTCCTGTTTATTTTTCTTTTAGTTTGTTTTCACTTTTTCCTTTTTTTCTTTTTCCTTTCTTCGGTTTCTTTTTAAAATTCTCATTTTTTGGTTCTTGGGCTTTTCTTTTTTCTCTCTTTTTTCCTTTTCAAATTTGTTCGAAAATTTCAAATATTATTCGAAATTACAAAAAATGTACTTGTTCTCAAACTTAGTTCACAATTCAAAAAACTATTCGCGTTTCAAAAATTGGTCAAGAATTTTAAAAAATGTTCCCAGATAGAAAATATTGTTAACAATTACAAAAAATGATCTCGTTATCAAATTTTGTTCATAAATTTAAAAATTGTTCAGAATATCAACATCTTTTAAATTTTTTATTTTTCCTCAAAAATCACAAATTTAAGAAAATGTTCACATTTCAAATTGTTAATAAATCTATATTGGTCTTTAAAATTTTGTTCACAAATGTCGAAGAATTTTTGCTTTTTTATAAACTTGATTGGTTTTTTTCAAAAAAAAATTGTAAAAATTGTTCTTTAAAATAACTGTTCCTGTTTTTTTTTTAAAAATCAGAACATAAAAAAATGAATGAACCTGCAATTTTTTGAGGAATTAGAAAGAACTTGCATTTCAAAATTCAAATCAATGTTTGAGATCTGTTTTTTTTCCTTGGGGGGGGGGGGGGGGGGGGGGTTAGTTGTGTAGCGCCTGATAGTTCTTACAAACCTCGTTCTACAGTAGACTACGAAGATGTTTATCTTGGCTGGTCTGCGACAATCGTCTACCAGCTCGAGGTCCAGGGTTCGAACCATCGCACGCGCGCGCACACGAATCGGACGCAAAGAGCAGCGTATAGGAGGTCCCCTACAAGGTAGTAAGGTGGGACTATTTAACAGAAAAATGAATCATGTCTTCAATGCAATAGTTAGCTTGGCTGGTTGCGTCACTCGCATGACGGTGCTTTGATCGTTTGTTCGGTCCCTAGAAATGTAATATTTTTTTTCCATTTTTGTAGAAAACCTGGCCAGGTAGGCCCAGGAACCGACATAATTCTTAAACATTCCAGTATATGTGGGCCAATAATTTTCTTTGGCCAGCAACTAATTTTACCAAAAAATTAGTACCACCTCGGATAGTAATAATATGGATGAATGAATAAATAAACCAGACAAATGAATATTATTTTATTAGTAAGTATAGATACATATATAGACTAGTACTCGGGCTGCTTTATTTACGAGGACGTGATAGATTTTTGGTACGTGGAGACGACAAACTGTGTGGTCACGTGTATTATTGACCGGATCCAGGCGGGATCGCTCCTGTCCGCCTCTGCAACCAAGACAAACCTAGCTCTGACGTGACAAATCATAGGCCACGAGAGGCACGATTGCTAGCAATTAATAATGGATTTAGACGTTTGTAGCAGCGCCATGCTCTTCGGCGTTTGTAGCAGCTCCATGCATGTTTTGCGTTTTGCATGTGCCACCTCAGCTATTAATGGTAGTTAGGCCTAGGCCAACAGTGTTCTACTATTTAGAGTTTCTATGTGAGGCTGGGGAGTAACTTAGAGTAGTAACATACATATGTAGAGTAGTAACATACATATGTATGTTACTACTCTATGTTACTATCTCTATAGTGGGTAGTGTCATATGTGTGGTAACATAGCTGTCTTCATTTATTACTTTGTAGATTCATTTTGCATTAGAAACCGTTATGTGATGGTAACATATTATATTACTCTATTTGCGTCTTTCCTCATTAACTACTTGCCACCTCACCATTTTTGCTTATGTGGCATCTATGTTATTACCTATGTTACTCTCACTATGACCAGCCTGAGGAGAAACGTCATAGACCATGAGACTAGTCACAATGAATAGTAACATACACATATTCCTAGACTATGTTACTACCTTCATAGTGGGTAGTAACTTAAGTATGGTAACATGCAAAGATTCATTTATTAGGTTATAGACTCTTATTGTATTGGGACATGTGATGTTACAGTAACTAGCTAAGTTACTACAATTACCTCTCTCTTCATTAACTCATTGCCATATAAGCAAATCTGCTGAGTTGGACTCGATGTTACCGCTTAAATTACTCCCATTGTGGCTAGTCTAACATTTCTAAAAAGGATAAAACCGTCAAATAATTTTCGAGAGAGGTTATTTTGTCCTGAAGTTCTCTCACAAGGTCAAAATAGTGATTTTGACCCAGCTCAGCTCAGGAGACACAAGTCCACAACGTCGGATTACTCGCTGGTTTTCTTTGACATCATGAGTTCGCATGTTGGGCGCTTTTCCAGGTCTGCCCCTACAATCTCTATTCTTGTCCAGATCGCTCGACCAGCGGATCAAATCACAACGAACACATGCGCGCAAAAACTTTGCCAAAGACACGTGTTCGTGCCTCTCTTTTCTTTATTTCTTTTCTTCTTTTTCTTACACATGGGATTACAATGTATATCCCAGTGTATACATATAGGAGCAAGCCTCCTAGACAGCTGATCTGAGGGCATCTGGAACGGCAACCCGTGAAAAATCTCCTGCATCCGTCCGCAGATAGGAGGGACCAGTCCACGTGCACGGATGCAGGAGGCATCCATTCAATGCTAGTTGTATACATTTTAACAACAACTCAAACCAACCGGACGAAATTGATTCAAACCGGATGGTTTTCATTCAAGTTCGGATATAATTTATATAAAAAGGTTGGTATTTCGATCTTTTAACTAAAAAAAAGCTAAACCCTACACCGGACAATCACCTCGTACGCGTGGCCGCCCTGCCCTGCCGCACCGCCATCTTCATCGGTGTCGTCATCGTCATCCCTCCAACGGCAGAACGACGCCGGTGGGCCGCGGCAACCTTGCTCGGCGGCTGTCTACCCCTTACAGAGGAGCCACTCCATCTCCTGCTGCGCCATGCTGAGGGCAGCCGCGGCCACCACCGACATGGCCTGCGGAGCCCTGACGGTGGCCTTGCCGCGACCAGCATTCGCGGAGCCGTCGCTAAGCGACCACTCCTCGCCGATCTTGGCGAGCTTGCCGTCAAGGCGGCGGCGGCGCCTGGCGGCCGTCTCCGCGGTGGTGAACGATGAGCGATCGAGCGCCCACGAGGCGGCGAGGTCGGGGTCATTGCGGACCCACTCTGGCGCCACATCCGTCTTGATGAACTCCGAGCGGCAACCAACATTGCGTCGGTCGTACCTCGCCTGCCGCCGCGCCGCCCGCTATGCCTCGGATACCACGGCCCTAGAGCCGGGGTAACCGTTGTAACCACCACCTTCGATATAGTGGAGGATGCGGCCACACGCCTGGGAGATCGCGGGTGGCAACTCCTCCTTCACGCAGCATTGGCTCCATGGTGGCGATGAGGGTCCATCGATCCGCATGTAGCGGCTGTACGGATCCTCCTTCACGCGGCGGAGGCACTGGGGGGACGCCGGCTCTTGCTTCACGTGGCTATGATGTGGAGGCCACGATTGCATGGCAGGGACGCCGGCTCATCCTTCACCTGCCGGCGTGGGGATGTCGGCTCGTCCTTTACCTTCCTGAGTGGGGATGCCTGCTCCCACTTAACACGGACCCGCGGCGGGCAGGGTGGCTCCTCCTTCACGTGCACCGGCGACGGTGGCACCGGACCCATTTGACGGAGTGAACGCTCCATCATGATCTCCATCTGACGAACGAATTATTTGTCTGTCAGAGCCGCCTCCGAGAGTAGACATGGCCGCCGCTGCGGCTGGTCCTACTCGTCCCTGGAGGAGCCCGCCGTCGTGGATGCGGATGGTCGTCCAGGTGAGCGAGGGTGGCGACGCCATGATTCGCCTGACAACGAACTTGCACTGGTGCCGCCTGCTGGTGCGGAGAACCAGGACTTCGGCATCGCTCTGGAGAGGATGTGCTCGGATAGGGGAAGGAAGACGGTGCGGTGCTCTGGAGGGTGCGGATCTGGACGATGCCGGAGTGTGGCTTAAATAGCCACGGCTAGGGAAGGCGGGATGGGGTGGTCAACCCGCTTCAATGCGGTGCAGCGGCCGGAGTTGGTTTCTCGGGACGCGGCGTCAGCATTGAAGAGGCGGCGACGCCCGAGAGGTCGGTTTTGTCTGCGCCGCATTCCCGTCCGGACAAATCGCGACATCAATGTCGGCCTACATGGATCTGGGGCGGCAAGAATGCGTCATGACAAATGGCGCGAGGCGTGGGATGGAAAGCGCGGGATGAGCGGTCAGGGTGGTCAGAAGTGGGCTTGTGATCGGTCTAAACTTTCACAAACCACTCTCACGTTGGTCTCAGGTTCATGAGAGAAATCATGTCCGAATCACTCCGCAGATCAATACAGATCAGCGTTGGATGACTTTCGCGGTCCGAACAAACCCGATTCAGACAATTGCGAAAGGTTTACCGATCCGCCTTAGAGATAACCTAAGCTTGCACTTTAATACCTACACGGACATAGACAATAACTCCTAAACCTACACGTACTAGTACCAGTATTGTTACTTGGCATTTGGCAATACAAACTAGGTCACGTACCAGAACTACTAATCGGACTAACAACCTAAACTAGTAGACACGCCTCAATACTAGTCCTAGCCGGACTCATTAATCATCTAGTACTAACATGACGTAGACTCTTAGCGATTACAACTCAAGATTATTTCTAACATTCTATCTCTAATCTTGACACTTTGTCTTTCATGCTTTTTCTGATCTTGGTTGTTGTAGGTTATTCTTGTAGACTCCTCTGCTCGCACTACGACAAATCAAATTATCTGATAGATTATTGTCAATATTATCTTTCCAATTTTAATCTGGCAAATTTACGGACCACCTTAAATATGTGTTGGACTACCCATTTTACTAGTAACTTGTGCAATACATCATCCGATGGACTACACCATCCACCCAAGTAAGATACATGCCGGCTCCTTGTGCTTCACACCACCCCATAGACTACACGCCCACTCCAGCCCCATGTCACTCCAGCCCCATGTAGAGACATGGCCTCATTGAAGAGACTCACCTTCACTGGTTTACCGCCCCCACATAGTTGATCTTGATCCTCCCGTCAATACACATATACGACCTGGACACGCTTCATCTTCAACACCTCCTCACATAGACGAACACTTGGACACAACGACGCTGACACGACGACGACGACGACCAACTGACCGTGCTAACCCGCACGACTCCTTGACTCTAACATCTGGATGACGATCTTGAAGACTTTCCGGCACCACACCACCGCTCCGGTCAACGAACCTCCATCCGCCGCCTTGCCGACGACAGCCCGTCGTCTCCGTCCTTGTCGCTCTGCCGAACGACGATCGCATCAACCTCATCTTCGATGCACCACTCATCGACTTCATGGTCCGCCCCGAGGCGCTAGTAGGTCGCCATCCCGGGGCAAGCACGGCTTCAAATCAACCTTGCTCGGATATCAAATGTTGGAACTCGACCACAGGATCAATCACATCAAATCACAACGAACATGTGCACACAAAAAGTTTGCCAAAGGCACGTGTCCTGCCTCTTTCCTTTTTTTTTTCTTGTGCAATAACTAGGACAAACTCAATGTATATCCCAGTGTACATATATAGGAGCAAGCCTCCTAGCCAGCCGACCTAAGCTTGCACTTCATACCTACACGGACATAGACAATAACTCATGTTCCATTTGAGTACTCATGTTTTTTTAGAGATTGACTAGTCATGTTTTAATGCGGAATACACCAAGCCATTGCTTTAACCTGAGTTGGACCCTCAACTTCTTATAACACACCTTCATTTTTTGAGATTCAAGAATTATCTGTCCGCCTTCATAAACACGCGCATATAGCTAGAAAATATTAGGAAAAAACTTTACAATTTATTACATCCAAGTAGTTTCTTTTTGTGAATCATGCATATTACACCCAGCAGGCACTACATACATATATAATTACTAGCTATAGCTAGTCGTATTGGACATGGACTGAAAGCTCAGTGGGACGTGGCCGCTTGCGGCCTTAATTTGATTGGACTGACGTACGTGTCCATTTGGTTTGACACACGTACGCGCACACACAAATACGTACGTACGTATAATGGTATAATTAAGTAGGCTTGAGCTTTGAGAAGGATGACTGGAGGCCATCGATGCACCTAGCGTGGACAGCGGAGCACCATGGTCTCAATTGTGACCCCGGGTCCGAAGGCCAGCATGGCGCCCCACTCCGGCAGCAGGCTCCGGCGCCGGCGCAGCTCGTCGAGCACGAAGACGATGGTCGCGCCGCTCATGTTGCCGTACTCGCGGAGCACGTGCCGGCTGGCCCCCAGCTTCTCCGGCTCCAGCTGGAGCACCTTGTCTATGTTGTCCAGGATGGGACGGCCGCCCGGGTGCACCGCCCAGAAGAGGTCGTTCCACTTCCCGTTCCCTGATAACGGAGACGGAAGATGAGCACCATCGTCGTCGTCGTCGTCGTCGTCGTCTCCTCCGCGGAACGCGTCGAGGAGGCAGCGCTCCACGTTCTGCCCGATGAGCGTGGGCACCTGGATGGCGAGGTGGAAGTCGACGCCGCTGCCGGAGACCTGCATGCCGAGCGCGTGCTCGGTCTTGGGCACCGTGGTCTGCGTGGCGTGGACCATCTCGAAGATGGGGCTCTGCTCGCCGTCGCGGAAGGGGCCGGCCCCGACGATGACCGCGCCGGCGCCGTCCCCGAACAGCGCGTGGCCGACGAGGTTGCCGCCGTCGGGCCCGCCGAAGCAGACGAGCGTGATCTCGGCGCAGGCCACGAGGACGCGCGCGCCGCGGTTGTTCTCGGCGAGCTCCCTGGCGAGGCCCAGCGCCCGGCCGCCGCCGTAGCAGCCGTGGAGGCTGAGGATGGTGCGGCTGACCGTGGGGCGGAGACCGAGCAGCGTGGCCAGCCGCAGGTCGGCGCTCGGGGCGCCCCAGGCGGAGTAGGTGCTGAAGACGAGGTGGGTGATCTCGCTCGCCGGGCGGCCCCACTCGGCGATGGCCTTGGCCGCCGCGCACTGCGCCAGCTTCGGCACGGCGTCGACGGTCATGGCGAGGCGGTTGTCCAGCGACTGCGCGTCGTGGTCGTACAGCTCCGGGTGCGCCACCAGCGTCTCCTCCGTCAGGTGGAAGTGGCGCTTGTCGATGCCCGTCTTCTCGCCTGCAACCAAACAAAGAAGAAGCATAAATCGGCAAGTAGTAATTGTCAGCAGTAGCAGGAAAAACGATGCATGCATGCATGCAGATTGTACTGTAGACTGTAGTTAACGTAGTAGTACAGATTCTGGTGAGCTTCTGCTGGAGCTCAGTGAGGTGGTCGCTCTTGGTGACGCGGAAGAGGTTCTCGGCGAAGATGTTCTGGGGCACCTCGACGCCGGTGGGGTTCGCCGTGCCGATGCCGAGCATGGCCGCGGGGCCTTCGGCGTGCTGCCGCCGCGCCACCGCGGCACTGCCGTGCCCGATGCCGTTGCCGCTGCCGTTGGCGGTTCCGATGCTTCCCATGGCCGACCTTTCTAAAGTAGGCGCACTAGCTTTGTGAATCTACAATGGCATGCAGCAGCTTGGTCTCATGGGGTATGTGCTGGGCTCAGGCTTTATAGGCTGCTTCTTTGGCTGGTTGGCTGGCTGCAAGCTGAACTGTCGGTTTGAGTGGCTGCCCTGGCATTAATTATCGGTCCCTCAGGTGCAGCTTCGGACGCAGCCTCCGATGCAGCTCCAGGGATGAAGCAAATGGCTTAAAATGAATTCCTTTGAATTTCTGTTCCATGGATGCAGTAATGTATCCACAATCGATGGGGGCATTCCTTGCACAGTTGACAGAGAGTCTGCTAATGACATGGAAGATGCAAGGTTGAACTAATGTGCTTGTGGTAAATCAAAAAGAGCTCGAGTGTGCCAAGAAGGACATGTCATCGTTTTTTATTGAAAGGGAAGGGTAAACCCCCTGGACTATGCATGGTTATCGATACGTACGTTTAGCCCATCACTCGCTCTACCCAAATATATAGGGCCGATATTCCATTTTTGAGTTTATTTTTGACCACGGGTTAGAGCTATAAGGTATGACATGCATGTTACACAAAGTATGTATACCATCAAATTCATATATGAAAGAAGTTTCTAATGTTATAATTTTTTATATCATATATCTTATATATTATTCATCTTGTCAATGGTCAAATGCAAGTTCAAAAAACGTATTATGTCCTACATATTTGGATGAAGGGAGTAAGTATTAGTACCGTTTAGCGCTCAGCCATGTCGTGTGTGAGTATGTGACCACCCAACTTGTCTTCACATTCGACGGAGTGTTCCTGCATTTGATGGTTTGACCTCCTCGCTAATTCTTTATGACATTAATGACTTCGGAGACACCCTCCCCAAGATGGCGTGGTCCGTGGTGGCACACATCACATTGTTCGTGATCTAGCATTATGTATTAGAAGCATGAATATCCCTTAGAGGATATATCTACATTTGATCTTGTAGTTTGTCCGCTAGATTAAGAGGTGACTATCCCCTAAAGTCGAAGGTCACATATTGGACTCAAGAGTCGTGATGGTGGGCAGGTAAAGTGGGATTTATGTCCTTCATCAACATCCAAGGCAAAGTACATACTGAATTCCAAGAAGCGAGATTTACCATTCTAGAGCAAGCCTAGAACAATAGCGTGAGAAGTTCAAAACATCGACTCTTAAAAGAAACAAGCCGTGGAAATCCCAAAAAGCACATCTTGCAAGGGCATGAGCTACAACATTGGAGTTCCTTGAAAATTTAGTGACTATCAAATCCTTGTCTGGTTGATTGAAGAAATAAGGAAGCAATGATCCATGTGGTAGGTGTTTGTTGGCAGAAGTGATATCCTCGGGTGTTTTGCAATATGTGAGGAAGGATACGTCGTTTCTCTAAGAGAGAGTTCCGGCCATTTGCGTTAAGGACCATCGCTCGAGCCTCCGGCTATAACAAAGAATCAACATGCAAGGAGAAAAAATGGATGTAAATAGGGATATCAGAAGTAATATCATGGAAAACTTCAAGTGTGGCAACATTCCCTGGCTGGGAAGGGTCGAATACAACATTCAAAAATGCTTGAGGGCCTAGAGAAAGAGAAGAAATAGAACTATAATGAACATGATTAGGAGGAGGTTAGATTTGGAATTAGAATCGTGGTCGGTCAAGGATTCATTTGTACCGTAGAAAGAAGATCATTGGAAGCACATGTGCTTGCTTGGTTAACTAGGATCCTTGGTTTAAGATCATATAATGGAAAGTTTTCCAAATTTCCAACAGAAAACGAAGAGATCTTCAAGAGAGGCTTCAGGATGCGAATTAGAAAATAGGCTTTCATTGGAGAAAAGGTAAAGTCTAGGTGCAAATTGAGCAACTGAACTGATCTAAGTCCCCAATAAAAGCAAAGCGCCCTGGCAAAAGAACATTTGACAGACATGATAATCAGAAATAAGTAACCGACATCTGCATCATTGTTCTATGATGTGTGTAGAGAATCATGATGTTTGCAAATGATTTTACCCTAGGTAGTAACTTTTGTTTTTCAAACCTCGTGATGGATTGTAATATCTAGATTAGAGATCCAGTGTCTTGATTCTCGCATGCTGAGCATGGCAACGTGCAAAAAAAATTGTAAGCACTTTTGGCCATACATTGGACATTAGGATTATGTACCCAACAAACTTCATCTGCAAAAGTTAGCACCCATGATGAGAATTTGAATAATTTGATTCTTTTAAGCATCGTCAAAGTGAGTTGAATTTTTGTGAATGTTACATGCCCCGGATTTTCTTGCCAAAGTTGACCCGAGTAGAGAAATAAGTTGATCATAGATGGGGTTTCAAGTAGGATACCAAGAGTAGAACATATGCTAGAGTTAACTTTGACGACCTGAAGATGACAAGAATGGAGCATATGAGGCAAGACTGTAGGCCAATCTTGGAGAGATATTGCTTATTTGAGCATTCATTTTTAGCTATTCCATCCTGGGATAGATCTACCTTGGTTGACCTCATACTAGGGGAAAACAAATTCATCCATTTTTTTTTTTTACAAATTTCAATATGGTGACGACAAAAAAGGAAGGCCAATGTAGTGGCTAATGAATTTTCAAGGTTTTGCTACAATTCTAAAGTTGATGTGTGTTAATTAGTTGGCTCTCTGGCAGCCTATGTAGCATGCTTTGTTCTTGCTTATTATACGAACAGTTATTAATTAATACATGGGGTTAAAAATATTTGTGTTATATAGAATAGTTACTAGAACATTGGCTAAGACTCAAAGACCATTGATCTGAAAACATTTATGAATCATAACAAGCTTTTAATCAAGGTCGTATAATCCCAAATAGTATTACCATTTCCTCAGAACTTATACATGCCTTCCAACTTTTTTCTCGGAATCAAAATGTGTTCATGCTAAATAAATCCATTTAGCTAAATATTTTGACATAATTAAATGGGACTTCATTGTTAGGGCTCTCGTACCTAAATGGATGCATGGTCATTTTATCATATTAACTTATGAATGCACTTCCCCTACCATTGTACTGTCAATATAAATGGTCAACATTTTGTTAACTTTTGAGGAGCCCAAGGTATTCATCAAGGCTATCCTTTTTATCTACATATCTTTATCCATTCAATTAGTGAATTTTCATATTCTATACAAGATGCACGAGTTCCAATAGTTTAACTGACAACAAGGGAGGCCCTTTTGAACCATTATCCACTCTCATGTTTTTAGATGCCCTCACCATTTGTGGCTCATCATCTAAGTATGAAGCTTAATCAATAGCCATAATAAATAATCACTTCTATAATCTTCCTTGATGGACTAGAACACATCAACGATGTTCTTAGTAAGTGCATTGGTAGAGCATGTAAAGCTAATATAAAGAATATTTTACATGCAAGGGATATAGACTTGTCAAATATTCATCCTGGTCACCCTTTTATGCTTCCTGTAAAAGGTAGATCTAATGCATATTATTTTCTTGTGGATAAATCACTACTAGAAAAAGGGCTATAGATGGGATTGACACTAATGGCGCATCAGACAAGCGGTGCGCCATTAGTATATACTAATGGCGCACCACCTTCTGATATGCCATTAGAGTTGAAACTACTAATGGCGCATCTAGCCTAGGGTGCGTCATTAGTATCAAATTTTTTTTTTTGAACTAGTGCGCCTGTCCAAACATACTAATGGCGGTAATGGCGCACCTGTCGAAAAGTGCGCCACTAATGTTGTTTTTTTATTATATATTTTTATTCTTTTTTTACAAAACTACTAATGGCGCACTGTTCCACCGTGGGACAGTGCGCCATTAGTATGTTTTTTTTGGCAAAACTACTAATGGCGCACCACCAGAAGGTGCGCCATTAGTAACCTGGATTACTAATGGCGCATTTAGAGTTGGCCATTAGTAATCCCTCCCCTGCCTCGTCTCACCCGCGCCTGACCACCACTGCCCACCACTTCCCCGGCCATGCTCGCTTCCCCCGCCGCACCCGACCACCTCCCTCACCGTCCCCCCTCCGCCCGCGCCCTCGCCGTCCCCCTCCCCCCGCGGCCCCGCCTGCGACAACCTCCCTCCCGAGCGCGACAGCTAGGGTTCCTAGCCGCCGCCACCGCTGCCGGCGCCCCTGCGCCCCCACGGCCCCCACCACCGCAGCTCCTCCATCGCCGACGCCTCCGCGACCTCGCCGTGGCCGCCGGCCTCCCCACGACCAACCGAGGCATCCCTTCGCCGCCGCCGCCGCCGCCGACCCCGACACCAACCCCAATCCCGACCCCTCCGGCGACCGGCCGCGCCCGCCCAGGTACCTCTCCTCCTTCCTCCTTCCTCCCTCTCCACCCTTCCTCCTCCTTGTCGCCTCCAAAATTGGCCATGACCCAGTGCACTTTAATTTGTTAGAAAGATAAATATTTTGTTGGACAAAGTAGTTCAACATATGCTACACATGACATTTTTACAAATCTACATTAGAGCAAACACACAACAATTTCCATCTATTCAAACCCCTAATTATCTAAGACATGGCAGTTGCCATCTATTCAAACTCCATTGATAGAAATAACTAGAATTAATGCCACACTTTTTTAGTCAAATACCATACTGCTTACATTTTGGACCTGTACTCTGGGTGGCACATTTGTGGACCGATTGAGTTATTTTCCACCCATTCTGTGTACTTCTCCATCCCGGTGGTTATTATTTGTGAGAATCACACCAGCAAACATTTTTCTATGACTTCTAATGAGTTTGCTATGTGTTCATAAAGATTATGTAAAAGAAATGCGAAATGCATCTGCTTGCGCATATATATATATATATATATATATAGATGATTATGGTTTCTGCCATTTATATATCTAAGTAACCAAACATCTAGAGTTGACAATTCTCTCTCGAGTAACAAACATCATTGTTTGCATAGGCTCCACCAGAGCCTGATTTTGCTTTACCATTCTATAATCTTCACCAACTGCAGGCAAATTGGCCCATAGTTACAAATCCCAATCATTTCACTGAAAACACATGGGGCAAAAAAAATGTTTCACTGCATTCAACCAAAACTTGCTGTAGTGCATTCAGATGCTTCTTGGCTTGACAGAGTTATACTTGATAGATGAAGTATGTGTGTATTCAGATGCTTTGTGTAATTGTACCTGTTATATCTGACCACCGTTTATTGTGGTTTTGATTTTGTTACAGTGTTCTCAAGTATAACAACATAGTGGGATCATTTGTCAACATAGTGGGATCATTTTGCAGATTCCAGCAAACAACATAGTGGGATCATTTGTCAAGGCCAACATCAGAGTGCTAATTTACAGGTATAAATAGATAAAAGATTCAGAGAGTAGCTCTTTTCTTACCAGCATCATGGCCAAGCTGCTAGTTCAACTACTGGCCAACTAGTGGCCCTTGTTATCAAAGTAGTCTTGCCACATGTTCATAATAATCTCCAATCATATTAGCAGTACTGAATCAAACTTGTCTTGTTTTATGGGAATGGTTGATTACCTTGATTATACTTACTGGATGTTGACTCTATAAATCATATTGATACTGATGTTAAAGGTATTTCTAGCAAAACCTGAAATGCTAGATGGATTGATTTTTCTGAGCTGTTTGTGCTCTCCCTGCATCTTTCAGCTCTCATTTTCAGTGGAGTTGTTGAATTATATGCTCTCATTGGACATGTTTTACATGTTAGTTTGCTGGGTTTTGTCTCCGACCATCGTGTCGTGATGAATTTGCAGGTACCCCGAGAAGCCCTTGAGTTTGCCGGAATGTCGATTAACTTCCGTTCCGGCAAATTCGGGTACTCTATATGTCCTATTTTCAGCAAAGGTCATGCTGAAATTTTCCGTGAATTTTAGCATGACTTTGCTAAAAATCGGACATATGAGGTACTTGCTACTAATGCATGGGCCGGGGTATCTTAGTACTTAATTAAGTAGGATCAACTGCCCCTTTATTCTTGCTGTATTAAACCATAGGTGGCAATAGAGCCAAGTGATTAGTGCCAAGTGATTAGGCCCAACCTAGGGTGCCTCGGCATCGATAAACCCTAAATGATGAAAACTTAACTTAGCATTTAGGGTGCCTCGGCATCGATAAACCCTAAATGATGAAAACTTAACTTGGCTGCCCCGGATGCCTCGGTGTCGATGAGAACCTAAATGATGTACGCTTAGGATTTTAGGGTGCCTCGGCGTCGAAACCCTAAATGATGAAAACTTAGGCTTTTAGGGTGCCTCGGTGTCGACAAACCCTAAATGATGAGACCATGATCTTGTTCCTTGACAATAACCAACTTTTTTCCTATTAGAGCGAAACATGGCCCACAATGATGAGGCCGGTGGTTCGGGCGGCAAGCAATTCTGGGAGCTGTCCCAGGATATGTCGTCATCATCATCGGACGACGAAAGTCTCCCGACGGAGTGCGACTGGTGCCACGACAATCGAGGTCTGTGCGACATGCCTCACCCGGACGATGATCGGCGCTTCAGCATTAAGCTCGAGGAGACCTTCGAAGTCGAAACGGTACACAACGACGACAAGTGTTATTTTCATAATTAAGCATTACTTCAACTATTTCAACGTGTAATTTTCATCTTTTTGATTCGAGTATAGCTTATCCCATGCCATGCAAGACGCTATGTCTTGGAGAGGATGGATTTTGAAGACCATGAAATTTCTGAAACAAAGAAAATTCACCTAAGGTCTCATCATGATGTGGACTTTGAAGTAAATCTATATAATTCTGAGAGCGTAACCCATTTTGGTTGCAAAAATTAGGAAGCATTTTGCAAGATGTATGGTTTTGATGAGGGTATGCTTATCACCATGGATCTTGGTAATCCTGACATCAACCAAGACAATATGGACATTTGGGTCCTTGTTGATACGCCTCCAGTTCTACCGCTATGTGAGTTTCTCAAACATAGTTATTAGCTAATTTATATTGTTTATTTCAAAATAGTTGACAGCTTATTTCCATTGAAAGCTTATTTTTATTGTTCAAAGAATGTGCAGGAGATGGTAGACAAAACCCACTACACCGATGGCTCCGAATTAACAACTTACAAGGAGAAAAATCATCTGGTCGGATTTTGTACTGACATTGAAAATTACATTATCCACAAAAAAATTCCTCAACATTATGGTAAATACGTGCCACTAGTGCATGTGTTCAACTACGGTAACTACCATGGAGATACCCTGGTAAGATTTTTACTATTACGACATCCGTGCATCTTTTGCATACTTCTAAAACTAGTACATCATTGCTAACTATGAAGTTATTACTATGTTTTTCAACAGATAATCCCGGAGAATTGTGTGCCTCATATGATGTATCTGAAAGGTAGTGTTAATGTTTTGAACATACAGCCAGGTCATCCTACGAATCTCAACTGTCCATACGAGATTTCTAAAAGAAGTGGAGAGATGAAAATCAAAGGATGGAAAAAATGTATGGACAGTCGTAAGGAGCTTCTTGGAAGCAAAAGGAAGCGAAGCGCAAGAATTGGAGACAGGATGTTCTCCATTCTTCATAATGGAGAGTCAGGGTCTATATTGTTTTATGCTATTTTAGCTTAAATAGGGTATTTAGGTCCTGCCTAATACTGATGATCATGTGCTGATGAACAATTAAGTAGGGTTGGTTCGAAGACTATCAAGATGATGATCGTATGACTTGTTATGAATAACGAGTAGAAGTTGTATGATGATGATTAGTAGGACTTGTTAGGATTAGTATTACTTCCGACAAACTCGATACTCGCGGTCTTGAGACTTGTAATGTTTTATCTTTGTTCGGTCTTTTCAATTCGGAGACTAATATGATGAATTGTATTCGGAGACTAATATGATGAATTGTATCCAGAGACTAATCTTCTATTGTATTCGATGAATCTGTTGTTGATGTGTGCTGTCTATATTTTGTCCAATTATACATTTTGTAACCTGTGCAAAAAACAGAAAATAAAAAAAATAAAAAAAACCTAATATTCATACTAATGGCGCATCACATCACAGTGCGCCATTAGTATGCCAAAGTTACTAATGGCGCATCTTGTTGTTGTGCGCCATTAGTATGCCAAAGCACCTAGGTATACATGGCCCCCTGGGAGGCATACTAATGGCGCACTATTGTATATACTAATGGCGCATCCAGATACTAATGGCGCACCAGTGGTGCGCCATTAGTGAAATATACTAATGGCGTGCTACTAATGGCGCACCACTAATGCGCCATTAATGGCCAAATTAGGTGCGCCATTAGTAGGCCTTTTCCTAGTAGTGAATTATGAAGGTACAAAGAGAAAATGTTGGACAATGAATGTAGGTTCACTCTAATCAAATCAGGATTTAGCTCTACCCCTATTTACTACATGTTATGCATATTGTTCGATAAAAGCTGATCTTCAAACTTATAAACATTATCAAAAAAATTGATGGACTGTCATTCACAGTAACAATTCCTATTAACCTCTCTGCCTTAGATCTTGGGATGATATTTCAGTAACCGTGAAACAAGGGGATGTATTTTTGTCTATTTACCTCCAAATGAATGTTGTTGAATCAAAGGTTATGCAATGCCCAAGCATGTCAACTCCATGTATAGTTTATGGGCATCCTGTTGTGAAAAACCTATACTTACCTTTTTCTCTTTAGTAGATGAATGATGAGTTGTAATGTTCATAGTTCTATGACCATAGCACAGTCACTGTGCGGGTGTTTCATGAACCTCAATTACCATATTTACTAGATTGTGCTAGTATCTACTCATGAAACATGCACCGACAGTATTGTAAGATTGTGCAAGTATCTACTCATGAAACAGTCCGAGATTGTGCAAGTATCTACTTAAGAATGCATCAAACTTTGTTTGCACAAGTGTCATCTATCATCCACTTCTGCTAATAAGAATGCATAATAATCAGATTTTTGTAAAATAAATACAACCCTACAATTCTACTATAAAATAACCATATACAAGACATACGCACAATCACCATTTCATACAATAATTATCTCACATTATGAGATGCAAGATGAAGCTGCATACAAAATCCAAGTTTCATTGAACTTCTTCCATCAACAGATGGCTGATGGAGGAGAAGTAGAATAGAGCAGTGGTGAGGTACTGATGCAAGGGCTCTTATGGGGACGGACCCCAGGAGTTTGCATTAACATTTCTCTCCTCGAGCAGTCGTGAGGTACTGATGCAAGGGCTCTTATGGGGACGGACCCTAGGAGTTTGCATTAACATTTGTCTCCTCATGCTGGCGAAGCATCAAAAGGATGCTGATGACTACAACTTTTATTTTTGGTAGCCAATTGTTACTCTCTCAAATATAGGGGTTTGTAGAAAGTGGAAATTTTCCTTAATTGAGAGACCTAATGTTATAAATCCATAGTGTAGTTTTAGTTACACTAGCCTACTAGTTCTAACAATTTACTAGTAGTAATGTTAAGAGATGTGTTATTAATTTTTCAAATAAAGAATAACAAAAAATGAACATCTAGTAAAGCATATTTAAAGTGTGTTCTTATGTAGGAAGTTGGACCATGGTTCATGATACGTCCATTTTGCATCATGTTTTCTTACTGTTATTTACAATGTTTTATCCATAATAATGCTTTTTGGAGTAATTCTAATGCCTTTTCTCTCATAATATGAAAGGTACACACCAAGGGGGGAGAATTCTGGCAGCTGGAAATGTGGACCTAGAAAAGTTATGTTAGGCTACCTATTCTGCACAAATCCAAATGAGCTGAAACTTCACATGGATTTTTTACGGGATATATAAGAATTATTGGAGCAAATAACTACCAGAGGGGGGCCACTAGGTGGGCACAACCCACCTGGGCGTGCCCGGGCCCCCTGGCGCGCCCTGGGGGGTTCACTACTGGGAAAAGGCTTATACATAGAAGTTTACTAGTAGCATGCTTTTTGGAGCCCACACTACTGATAATTAGCAGTAGTGTGTGTTACAAAACGCGCTACTGGTAGAACTTAGCACCAGCGTTGGTTTCTAGAAGGCACGCTACTAGTAAGTTCGCCACACCACACCCCCGGCCAAAAATAGTAGCAGCGTTGGTACCCTAACAAGCGCTACTATTAAGAAAATAGCAGTAGCGCGGTGCCACCAAGAAGCGCTACTGCTACTTCTTCTATGTGTAATCTTTTAGCAGTAGCGTGTTTTTTGGGCAAGCGCTATAGCTAGTTTTATGTACCAATAGATATTTTGGCTGGCACATATAGCAGTAGCGTGCTTTGGTGCCCAGCGCTACTGCTATGGTCGCCAGCCAAAATATCTTCCACCTTCCCCCCCCCCTTCTTCCTCCCCCTTTCTTTCTCCCCCTCCCTCTTGCACTTGCTTGTCCTTCAATGCTTCCCCCTCTTCTTTGCCCCTCCTCTCCCCCTCCATTAATGCCCTCCCTCCTTTCTCTTACTTGTTTTTGCCCTTCCTCCCCTTCTCTTCTTTGCCCCTCCACCACCCCCTCCATTAATGCCCTCCCTCCTTCCTCTTCCTTTCTTTTGCCCATTCTCCCCTTCTCTTCTTTGCCCCTCCACCACCCCTCCATTAATGCCCTCCCTCCTCCCTCTCATAGCTCTATCTAGAGCTACTAGCTAATTATAAGAAGGTGCTCGATATTCCTCTCGACCAATTGGTGAGCAAAAAAAGAGTTGTACAAGAATGGAAATATGTGTGTTTGCGATTAGGACCGAAACTATGTGCGATATGAATATACCGAATTGTGTGTGGCATGTGAGTGACATGAGTTGCCTATGTTATGCCGAAATGTCGATTCAATTCCGTTTCGGCGAATTTCGGGCATGCAAACTCAATATGTCCTATATTTAGGGAAGGTCATGCCGAATTTTTGTATGAATTTGATCCATGCATGCATATATACGTGTTTAAAATATTTGCTTCACGTGCAGGTGATCATGAAGGTCAATGGAAGGAAGGTGGAAAGATACTGGCAATCCGCTGTGGATGACATGTATGAAAAAAGACCGAAGGATGTTTTATGTCCGTGTCGAAAATGCAAAGGAAGAGTTAGGCTCGACCCCTTTGAGGGTGGTAAATTCAAGGCGCACCTGCTCATGCATGGTTTCATGCATGGCCATACTCGGTGGATAAGTGATGATGATGACGATGATGATGATGAGGACGTCGACGGGGTAGGAAATAACGACATGGGGCCACCAAACGAAGAGATGACCGATTATGTGCCCGAAGAGGAAAACGGCCTCAGAAATGTCGATGGTGAAGAGGCAGTTCAAGGCTGAGAAGACGCGGACACGCCACCGTCTTCGTCGCTACTAAGTTCAGCCATGCGGGACCCACATGTTCGAGACCTGCTTCGCAAGAAGACGACTAGCGACAGAGCTGCTTCTAGAGAGGAGGCCAAACTAGCACAACTGGAGGTAGACTCGATGACTCCTTTGTATGATGGTTGCAATAATCCCGAGGTTACCCGCTTGAGTTTCACACTAGAACTTCTAAAGATGAAGGCAAAAAATGGACAGATACAAGCCTGGATGAGCTTCTGAAGTACCTAAATAAGGTTCTTCCCGTGGGAAGCCTGTTTCCTACTAGTGTCGAGGAGGCAAAGAAAATCGTGTGCCCTCTTGATCTGCCACATATTAGATATCACGCATGCATCAATGATTGGATCATATATCGGAACTGAAGGAAATATGCCCTAGAGGCAATAATAAAGTTATTATTTATTTCCTTACATCATGATAAATGTTTATTATTCATGCTAGAATTGTATTAACCGGAAACATAATACATGTGTGAATACATAGACCAACAGAGTGTCACTAGTATGCCTCTACTTGACTAGCTCGTTAATCAAAGATGGTTATGTTTCCTAACCATGAACAAAGAGTTGTTATTTGATTAACGAGGTCACATCATTAGTTGAATGATCTGATTGACATGACCCATCCCATTAGCTTAGCACCCGATCGTTTAGTATGTTGCTATTGCTTTCTTCATGACTTATACATGTTCCTATAACTATGAGATTATGCAACTCCCGTTTACCGGAGGAACACTTTGGGTACTACCAAACATCACAACGTAACTGGGTGATTATAAAGGAGTACTACAGGTGTCTCCAATGGTATATGTTGGGTTGGCGTATTTCGAGATTAGGGTTTGTCACTCCGATTGTCGGAGAGGTATCTCTGGGCCCTCTCGGTAATGCACATCACATAAGCCTTGCAAGCACTGCAACTAATATGTTAGTTGTGAGATGATGTATTACGGCACGAGTAAAGAGACTTGCCGGTAACGAGATTGAACTAGGTATTGGATACCGACGATCGAATCTCGGGCAAGTAACATACCGATGACAAAGGGAACAACGTATGTTGTTATGCGGTCTGACCGATAAAGATCTTCGTAGAATATGTAGGAGCCAATATGGGCATCCAGGTCCCGCTATTGGTTATTGACCGGAGAAGTGTCTCGGTCATGTCCACATTGTTCTTGAACCATAGGGTCCGCACGCTTAACGTTACGATGACAGTTATTATGAGTTTATGCATTTTGATGTACCGAAGGTTGTTCGGAGTCCCGGATGAGATCACGGACATGACGAGGAGTCTCGGAATGGTCGAGACGTAAAGATTGATATATTGGAAGCCTATGTTTGGACATAGGAAGTGTTCCGGGTGAAATCGGGATTTTACCGGAATACCGGGAGGTTTACCGGAACCCCCCGGGAGACTAATGGGCCTATTGGGCCTTAGTGGAAAAAGAGAAAAGGGACAAGCCCATAGCTGGCCGGCGCCCCCCCTTCCCCAAGTCCTAGTAGGACTATGAGAAGGGGCCGGCCTCCCCTCTCTCTCCTTTCCCCCGAGAGTCCTAATTGGATTAGGATTGGAGGGAGGAGTCCTACTCCCAGTGGGAGTAGGACTCCCCAGCGCCTCCCTCTCCCTGGCCGGCCGGCTCCCCCTCCTCCAACCTTTATATACGGGGGCAGGGGGCACCCCAAGACACACAAGTTGATCCTTGAGATCGTTCCTTAGCCGTGTGCGGTGCCCCCTGCCACCAAATTCCACCTCGATCATACCGTTGTAGTGCTTAGGCGAAGCCCTGCGTCGGTAGTACATCAAGATCGTCACCACGCCGTCGTGCTGACGGAACTCTTCCTCGACGCTTTGCTGGATCGGAGCCCGAGGATCGTCATCGAGCTGAACGTGTGCTAAGAACTCGGAGGTGCCGGAGTAACGGTGCTTGGATCGGTCGGATCGGGAAGAAGACGTACGACTACTTCCTCTATGTTGTGTGATCGCTTCCGCAGTCGGTCTGTGTTGGTACGTAGACAACACTCTCCCCTCTCGTTGCTGTGCATCACCATGATCTTGCGTGTGCGTAGGAAAATTTTCGAAATTACTGCGTTCCCCAACAGTGGCATCCGAGCCTAGGTTTTATGGTTTGATGTTATTTGCACGAGTAGAACACAAGTGAGTTGTGGGCGATACAAGTCATACTGCCTACCAGCATGTCATACTTTGGTTCGGCGGTATTGTTGGGTGAGACGATCCGGACCAACCTTACGCGTACTCTTACGCGAGACCGGTTCCCTCGACGTGCTTTGCACATAGATGGCTTGCGGAAGACTGTCTCTCCAACTTTAGTTGAACCAAGTGTGACTACGCCCGGTCCTTGAGAAGGTTAAAACGGAGTCTATTTGACGAACTATCGTTGTGGTTTTGATGCGTAGGTGAGATGAGTTCTTACTTAAGCCCGTAGCAGCCACGTAAAACTTGCAACAACAAAGTAGAGGACGTCTAACTTGTTTTTGCAGGGTATGTTGTGATGTGATATGGTCAAGGCATGATGCTGATTTTATTGTATGAGATGATCATGTTTTGTAACCGAGTTATCGGCAACTGGCAGGAGCCATATGGTTGTCGCTTTATTGTATGCAATGCAATCGCGATGTAATGCTTTACTTTATTACTAAACGGTAGTGATAGTCGGGGAAGCATAAGATTGGCGAGACGACAATGATGCTACGATGGAGATCAAGGTGTCGCGCCGGTGACGATGGTGATCATGACGGTGCTTCGGAGATGGAGATCACAAGCACAAGATGAAGATGGCCATATCATATCACTTATATTGATTGCATGTGATGTTTATCCCTTTTATGCATCTTATCTTGCTTTGATTGACGGTAGCATTATAAGATGACCTCTCACTAAAATTATCAAGAAGTGTTCTCCCTGAGTATGCACGGTTGCCAAAGTTCGTCGTGCCCAGACACCACGTGATGATCGGGTGTGATAAGCTCTACGTCCAAATACAACGGGTGCAAAACAGTTGCACACGCAGAATACTCAGGTTATACTTGACGAGCCAAGCATATACAGATATGGCCTCGGAACACGGAGACCGAAAGGTCGAGCGTGAATCATATAGTAGATATGATCAACATAACGATGTTCACCATTGAAAACTACTCCATCTCACGTGATGATCGGTTATGGTTTAGTTGATTTGGATCACGTGATCACCTAGAAGATTAGAGGGATGTCTATCTAAGTGGTAGTTCCTAAGTAATTTGATTAACCGAACTTAAACTTATCATGAACTTAGTACCTGATAGTATCTTACTTGTTTATGTTGATTGTAGATAGATGGCTCGTGCTATTGTTCCGTTGAATTTTAATGCGTTCCTTGAGAAAGCAAAGTTGAAAGATGATGGTAGCAATTACACGGACTGGGTCCGTAACCTGAGGATTATCCTCATTGCTGCACAGAAGAATTACGTCCTGGAAGCACCGCTGGGTGACAGGCCTGCTGCTGGAGCAACACCAGATGTTATGAACGTCTGGCAGAGCAAAGCTGATGACTACTCGATAGTTCAGTGTGCCATGCTTTACGGCTTAGAATCGGGACTTCAACGACGTTTTGAACGTCATGGTGCATATGAGATGTTCCAGGAGTTGAAGTTAATATTTCAAGCAAATGCCCGAATTGAGAGATATGAAGTCTCCAATAAGTTCTATAGCTGCAAGATGGAGGAGAACAGTTCTGTCAGTGAGCATATACTCAAAATGTCTGGGTATAATAATCACTTGATTCAGATGGGAGTTAATCTTCCAGATGATTGCGTCATTGACAGAATTCTCCAATCACTGCCACCAAGCTACAAGAGCTTCGTGATGAACTATAATATGCAAGGGATGAACAAGACTATTCCCGAGCTCTTCGCAATGCTGAAAGCTGCGGAGGTAGAAATCAAGAAGGAGCATCAAGTGTTGATGGTTAGCAAAACCACTAGTTTCAAGAAAAAGGGCAAAGGGAAGAAGAAGGGAAACTTCAAGAAGAACAGCAAGCAAGTTGCTGCTCAGGAGAAGAAACCCAAGTCTGGACCTAAGCCTGAAACTGAGTGCTTCTACTGCAAGCAGACTGGTCACTGGAAGCGGAACTGCCCCAAGTATTTGGCGGATAAGAAGGATGGCAAAGTGAGCAAAGGTATATGTGATATACATGTTATTGATGTGTACCTTACTAGAGCTCGCAGTAGCACCTGGGTATTTGATACTGGTTCTGTTGCTAATATTTGCAACTCGAAATAGGGACTACGGAATAAGCGGACGCTAGCAAAGGACGAGGTGACGATGCGCGTGGGAAACGGTTCCAAAGTCGATGTGATCGCGGTCGGCACGCTACCTCTACATCTACCTTCGGGATTAATATTAGACCTAAATAATTGTTATTTGGTGCCAGCGTTGAGCATGAACATTATGTCTGGATCTTGTTTAATGCGAGACGGTTATTCATTTAAATCAGAGAATAATGGTTGTTCTATTTATATGAATAATATCTTTTATGGTCATGCACCTTTGAAGAGTGGTCTATTCTTGTTGAATCTCGAAGATAGTGATACACATATTCATAATGTAGAAGCCAAAAGATGCAAAGTTAATAATGATAGTGCAACTTATTTGTGGCACTGCCGTTTAGGTCATATCGGTGTAAAGCGCATGAAGAAACTCCATACTGATGGGCTTTTGGAACCACTTGATTATGAATCACTTGGTACTTGCGAACCGTGCCTCATTGGCAAGATGACTAAAACACCGTTCTCCGGTACTATGGAGAGAGCAACAGATTTATTGGAAATCATACATACCGATGTATGTGGTCCGATGAATATTGAGGCTCGTGGCGGATATCGTTATTTTCTCACCTTCACAGATGATTTAAGCAGATATGGGTATATCTACTTAATGAAACATAAGTCTGAAACATTTGAAAAGTTCAAAGAATTTCAGAGTGAAGTTGAAAATCATCGTAACAAGAAAATAAAGTTTCTAAATCTGATCGTGGAGGAGAATATTTGAGTTACGAGTTTGGTGTACATTTGAAAAATTGTGGAATAGTTTCGCAACTCACGCCACCCGGAACACCACAACGTAATGGTGTGTCCGAACGTCGTAATCGTACTTTACTAGATATGGTGCGATCTATGATGTCTCTTACTGATTTACCGCTATCGTTTTGGGGTTATGCTTTAGAGACGGCCGCATTCACGTTAAACAGGGCACCATCAAAATCCGTTGAGACGACACCTTATGAACTATGGTTTGGCAAGAAACCAAAGTTGTCGTTTCTTAAAGTTTGGGGCTGCGATGCTTATGTGAAAAAGCTTCAACCTGATAAGCTCGAACCCAAATCGGAGAAATGTGTCTTCATAGGATATCCAAAGGAAACTATTGGATACACCTTCTATCACAGATCCGAAGGCAAGACTTTTGTTGCTAAATTCGGAAACTTTCTAGAGAAGGAGTTTCTCTCGAAAGAAGTGAGTGGGAGGAAAGTAGAACTTGACGAGGTAACTGTACCTGCTCCCTTATTGGAAAATAGTACATCACAGAAAACTGTTTCTGCGACACCTATACCAATCAGTGAGGAAGCTAATGATGATGATCATGAAGCTTCAGAACAAGATACTACTGAACCACGTAGATCAACCAGAGTGAGATCCGCACCAGAGTGGTACTGTAATCCAGTTCTGGAAGTCATGATGCTGGATCATGATGAACCTACGAACTATGAAGAAGCGATGGTGAGCCCAGATTCCGCAAAGTGGCTTGAGGCCATGAAATCTGAGATGGGATCCATGTATGAAAACAAAGTATGGACTTTGGTTGACTTGCCCGATGATCGGCAAGCAATTGAGAATAAATGGATCTTCAAGAAAAAGACTGACGCTGACGGTAATATTACTGTCTATAAAGCTCGACTTGTCGCGAAAGGTTTTCGACAAGTTCAAGGAGTTGACTACGATGAGACCTTCTCACCCGTAGCGATGCTTAAGTCCGTCAGAATTATGTTAGCAATTGCCGCATTTTATGATTATGAAATATGGCAGATGGATGTCAAAACTGCATTCCTGAATGGATTTCTGGAAGAAGAATTGTATATGATACAACCAGAAGGTTTTGTCGATCCAAAGGGAGCTAACAAAGTATGCAAACTCCAGCGATCCATTTATGGACTGGTGCAAGCATCTCGGAGTTGGAATAAACGCTTTGATAGTGTGATCAAAGCATTTGGCTTTATACAGACTTTTGGAGAAGCCTGTATTTACAAGAAAGTGAGTGGGAGCTCTGTAGCATTTCTAATATTATATGTGGATGACATATTGCTGATTGGAAATGATATAGAATTTCTGGATAGCATAAAGGGATACTTGAATAAAAGTTTCTCGATGAAAGACCTCGGGGAAGCTGCTTACATATTAGGCATAAAGATCTATAGAGATAGATCAAAACGCTTAATTGGACTTTCACAGAGCACATACCTTGACAAGATTTTGAAGAAGTTCAAAATGGATCAAGCAAAGAAAGGGTTCTTGCCTGTGTTACAAGGTATGAAATTGAGTGAGACTCAATGCCCGACCACTGCAGAAGATAGAGAGAAAATGAAAGATGTTCCCTATGCTTCAGCCATAGGCTCTATCATGTATGCAATGCTGTGTACCAGACCTGATGTGTGCCTTGCTATAAGTTTAGCAGGGAGGTACCAAAGTAATCCAGGAATGGATCACTGGACAGCGGTCAAGAATATCCTGAAATACCTGAAAAGGACTAAGGATATGTTTCTCGTATATGGAGGTGACAAAGAGCTCACCGTAAGAGGTTACGTTGATGCAAGCTTTGACACTGATCCGGACGATTCTAAATCGCAAACCGGATACGTGTTTACTTTAAACGGTGGAGCTGTCAGTTGGTGCAGTTCTAAACAAAGCGTCGTAGCGGGATCTACATGTGAAGCGGAGTACATAGCTGCTTCGGAAGCAGCAAATGAAGGAGTCTGGATGAAGGAGTTCATATCCGATCTAGGTGTCATACCTAGTGCATCGGGTCCAATGAAAATCTTCTGTGACAATACTGGTGCAATTGCCTTGGCAAAGGAATCCAGATTTCACAAGAGGACCAAACACATCAAGAGACGCTTCAACTCCATCCGGGATTTAGTCCAGGTGGGAGACATAGAGATTTGCAAGATACATACGGATCTGAACGTTGCAGACCCGTTGACTAAGCCTCTTCCACGAGCAAAACATGATCAGCACCAAGGCTCCATGGGTGTTAGAATCATTACAGTGTAATCTAGATTATTGACTCTAGTGCAAGTGGGAGACTGAAGGAAATATGCCCTAGAGGCAATAATAAAGTTATTATTTATTTCCTTACATCATGATAAATGTTTATTATTCATGCTAGAATTGTATTAACCGGAAACATAATACATGTGTGAATACATGGACCAACAGAGTGTCACTAGTATGCCTCTACTTGACTAGCTCGTTAATCAAAGATGGTTATGTTTCCTAACCATGAACAAAGAGTTGTTATTTGATTAACGAGGTCACATCATTAGTTGAATGATCTGATTGACATGACCCATCCCATTAGCTTAGCACCTGATCGTTTAGTATGTTGCTATTGCTTTCTTCATGACTTATACATGTTCCTATAACTATGAGATTATGCAACTCCCGTTTATCGGAGGAACACTTTGGGTACTACCAAACGTCACAACGTAACTGGGTGATTATAAAGGAGTACTACAGGTGTCTCCAATGGTATATGTTGGGTTGGCGTATTTCGAGATTAGGGTTTGTCACTCCGATTGTCGGAGAGGTATCTCTGGGCCCTCTCGGTAATGCACATCACATAAGCCTTGCAAGCACTGCAACTAATAAGTTAGTTGTGAGATGATGTATTACGGAACGAGTAAAGAGACTTGCCGGTAATGAGATTGAACTAGGTATTTGATACCGACGATCGAATCTCGGGCAAGTAACATACCGATGACAAAGGGAACAACGTATGTTGTTATGCGGTCTGACCGATAAAGATCTTCGTAGAATATGTAGGAGCCAATATGGGCATCCAGGTCCCGCTATTGGTTATTGACCGGAGACGTGTCTCGGTCATGTCTACATTGTTCTCGAACCGTAGGGTCCGCACGCTTAACGTTACGATGACAGTTATTATGAGTTTATGCATTTTGATGTATCGAAGGTTGTTCGGAGTCCCGGATGAGATCACGGACATGACGAGGAGTCTCGGAATGGTCGAGACGTAAAGATTGATATATTGGAAGCCTATGTTTGGACATAGGAAGTGTTCCGGGTGAAATCGGGATTTTACCGGAATACCGGGAGGGTTACCGGAACCCCCCGGGAGACTAATGGGCCTATTGGGCCTTAGTGGAAAAAGAGAAAAGGGACAAGCCCATAGCTGGCCGGCGCCCCCCCACCCTTCCCCAAGTCCTAGTAGGACTAGGAGAAGGGCCGGCCTCCCCTCTCTCTCCTTTCCCCCCGAGAGTCCTAATTGGATTAGGATTGGAGGGAGGAGTCCTACTCCCGGTGGGAGTAGGACTCCCCTGCGCCTCCCTCTCTCTGGCCGACCGGCTCCCCCTCCTCCAACCTTTATATACGGGGGCAGGGGGCACCCCAAGACACACAAGTTGATCCTTGAGATCGTTCCTTAGCCGTGTGCGGTGCCCCCTGCCACCAAATTCCACCTCGATCATACCGTTGTAGTGCTTAGGCGAAGCCCTGCGTCGGTAGTACATCAAGATCGTCACCACGCCGTCGTGCTGACGGAACTCTTCCTCGACGCTTTGCTGGATCGGAGCCCGAGGATCGTCATCGAGCTGAACGTGTGCTAAGAACTCGGAGGTGCCGGAGTAACGGTGCTTGGATCGGTCGGATCGGGAAGAAGACGTACGACTACTTCCTCTATGTTGTGTGATCGCTTCCGCAGTCGGTCTGCGTTGGTACGTAGACAACACTCTCCCCTCTCGTTGTTGTGCATCACCATGATCTTGCGTGTGCGTAGGAAATTTTTCGAAATTACTGCGTTCCCCAACAGGAACGAGCACGCTGAAAAAACCATCTGTCCAAAGTGCAATGCTTCACGATATAAAAAGGCCGGAAAGAAAGCTCCACAGAAAGTTGTATGGTACTTTCCGATCACTCCACGTCTACAGCGGTATTTCGTAGATCCTAAGGAAGCAAAGCTTATGCGCTGGCATGCGGAGAGGGTGAAGCCAGATGACGGAGATGAGCCGAAGCTGAGACACCTCGTAGATGCTAGCCAGTGGAGAGCATTAAATGCTGAATTTGATTTTTTTTTTGCAAATGATCCAAGGAACATTGTGCTTGGCGCTAGTAGTGGTGGCATGAATGCATTGGGCAACCAGAACACCAATCATAGCACATGGCCCGTGTTTGTATGGATGTACAATCTCCCCCTGGTTGTGCATGAAGGAAAAATACATACACATGGCTATGCTTATTCAAGGGCCGAGACAACCGGGAAATGATATAAATCTGTATCTCGGGTTACTGAAAGAGGAGTTACAGACCTTATGGACAACGCCGGCCAAGACATGGGATGCAAGCAAAGGAGAGTATTTCTACATGAGAGCCGCGCTGATCACAACGGTGCAGGACTATCTCGGTTACGGCTATCTCTTCGGCCAGGTGTGCCACTGATATTGCGGATGCACGAGGTGCATGGATGATACAACTTCTCTGCAGCTATTGAAAGATGGCGGGTCTTCGAAAATCGTGTACATGGGGCATCGAACATGGCTCGAGAAGGATGACCCATGGAGAAAGCGTGGAGATCTATTCAATGGTAAGGCTAAGCATCGAGGTCCTCCACGTAAGCGTAGCGGTGCAGAAATATATGAGTTATTGAAGAACTGGAAAGAGTGCCCCTCGCTGGGAAAGACGAAGAAAAAGGCGCCGAAGCCCCTTTTGAAGGTATGGAAGACGAGATCTGTTTTCTGGGACTTGGAATATTGGCCCATACTCGACACGCCTCATAGCCTTGATCAAATGCATATCACAAAAAATATCCTTGAGAGTTTGCTTGGAACATTGATGAACATGCCGGAGAGGACCAAGGATGGGCCGAAGGCAAGAAAAGAGTTGGAATTTTTGAAAATCAGGAAAGATCTCCAAATGCCCGGTAAAATGTCGTCAGAGGAGACCGAGACGGAGACCGAGACGGAAGATAGGGGCAAAAAAGTAAAAAAGAAGGAAGAAAAATATTACCCCCCCTCTTGCTTCACCTTAAATCCGAAGGAGGTCGATCAATTGTTCAAGTGCCTTGCCGGAATCAAAGTTAGTTCCAGATACTGTGGGAAGATAAGCAGATATCTGGACACTAAGAAAAAAAGGTTCAGTGGGATGAAGTCTCACGACTGTCATGTGATGATGACGCAGTTACTCCCGGTTGCACTTTGAGGGATTATGGACACACATGTGCGTGAGACGCTTACTGACCTATGCCACTTTTTGATGCTATCTCTCGAAAGTCGGTCAGTGTGAAGCAACTCCATAGGCTATAGGAGGAGATCGTTGTCATACTGAATGAGCTAGAGATGTACTTCCCGCCCGCGTTCTTTGATGTCATGGTGCATCTATGTGTCCACATCGTGGACGACATCATCGACCTAGGGCCGACATTCCTGCATAGCATGATGCCGTTCGAGAGGATGAATGGGGTCATAAAAGGATTCATTCGTAACATGTCCAGTCCAGATGGAAGCATAGCCCAGGGATATCTGACCAAAGAGTGCATCTCTTTATGTGAGAGTTATCTGACCAAAGACCGTGTTATTGGTTTGCCCGTCAACAAGCACTGTGGAAGGCTCGAAGGCGAAGGTCACACCAACAGTCATAGGGATTTGAATGTGTTACGCTTGGGCCGACAAAACGACATTGACAGGGCAGTAGTAGTGCTACAACACCTAGATGTGCTAGAAGATTTCGTGACACTACACAAAGAGACCATCGCAAAGAAATACCGTGACCGTGGGGTGCACAGGACGGACGCTGAAGTTATTAGAGAGCACAACTCCACTTTCGTGCGTTGGTTCAAAGAGCGAGTTCTGGCTAATCCCCCGGAAGAGGGTTGTCCGAACGGAACACTCATATACGCCTTAGCACATGGCCCCTCGACCAACCTCGCGACTTATCAAGCATATGATATCAACGGATACACGTTCTACACGGAGGAGAAAGATATAAACAGTGATGACCAAAACTCAGGGGTGACGATGGAAGCCATGACCGGGAATGCAATTGAAAGATATTACGGAAGGGTCGAAGAGATATGGGAGCTTAACTACTCTGGATTGCATAGCGCGACGATGTTCCGTGTCAGATGGGCTAAAAATGTACACAGAGAAAACCGACATTTCACTACCATGTGTATACCCGACTCTGATGATAGTGGTACCGTCAACGCCATCGCCAAAAATGAGCCATGGGTACACGCTAAACACATGACACAATGTTTCTTCATAACTGATCCGATCAATCCCAGCCGTGTTGTCGTGAGGAGAAGCAAAAGGAGCATCGCCGGAATGGATGGAGTCGCCAACGAGGAAGACTATGACCAGTACGGTGATCCAATGAGGGAAGATGATGCTGATGACGACGAAACATATGTCAAAAGAAGAATGAAGACTACATTACCTATGAAAGATCGTAATCCCTGGAGAAGGAAAAGTCACGACCATGGGCTCAATTATTCGACAATGAACAAAAGAGGGAAGAAGATCTGTCTAAAGCGCCGTCGTCGCCCAAGCTGACAAACTAATCCCCAAAGTTTGTGTGTGTCTTTTTTGTATACCAGTGTTAGCGGTAAAATCATGTAATATATATTATACTAATTATTATCCGGAGGGTAACCGTGGTATTGCTCTAACAACAGACCAAATTAAAGGAAGGAAAGTGCAAAAGAAAGATAAGAAAAAGAAAAGTGCAAATGAAAAAAAAGAAAAAGAAGAAGAAAAAGAAAAAGAAAGGAAGTTTTGCAAAATGAAATGAAAAAAGTAAAAAGAACTAATAAGTTGTGGAAACTGAAATGAAAGAAAAAGAAAAAAGAAAAAGGAAGGAAGTTTGTGGAATATGAAAAAGAAAAAGAATAATAAATATAAAAGGAGGAATATAAATAAAATAAAAAGGAAGAAAGTTTGTGGAATATGAAAACTAAAAAGAAAAATAAAAATAAAAAAAGAAAAAATTTTAGTAGTAGCTCGTTTTGACCTGGGCAGCGCTATAGCTAAGAAAAATAAAAAAGAAAAAAATAGCAGTAGCACGTTTTGGCTTGGGCAGCGCTATAGCTAACTTAGCTATAGCGCGTTTTGCCAACACGCGCTATAGCTAAGTTGCCTACAGCACCGTCCGCTAGATCCTATCTCTTTCCTCTCTCTCACTCTCGCTCGAATCCCCTTTCTCTCGCCACCGCCGACGCCCGCACCCGCCCACGCCGCTGACGCCTGCACCCGCCCACGCCACCGCCGACGCCCGCACCCGCCCACGCCGCCGATGCCCGCACCCGCCCACGCCACCGCCGACGCCAGCACCTGCCCACACCGCCATCGACGTGCGCCACACCCGACCTCGACGCAGGCCACTGGCCACCCCGACGCTCCCTCCCCCCGTGCTGCCCCCTGCCCTAGGTGCACCCCTGGCCCGACCCCTCCCCCCGTGTCGCCCCTGCTCTCTCTCTCTCTCTCTCTGACCAAATTTGGTCTCTCTGTAGATCGACGAGGAGGAGAACGACCCCGACCCCTCTGCCCCGGCAACCCCGACCATGATCCCAACCCCGGCCGAGGTGTGCCACCCCCTCTTCCCTCCCTTTTCATATGCTTGTTTTGTTCAAATGCTTGCTGTCCAAATGTTGAATGCTGTTAAAATGCATGTTGTTAGAGTGTTAAATGTCTGTTGTTAGAGTGTTCAAATGTGTGTTGTTAGAGTGTTCAATTGCTGTTAAAATGCCCATTGTTAGACTGTTCAAATGCTTGCTGTTAAAATGCATGTTGTTCAAATGCTTGCTGTTAAAATTGAAGGAAATATGCCCTAGAGGCAATAATAAAGTTATTATTTATTTCCTTATATCATGATAAATGTTTATTATTCATGCTAGAATTGTATTAACCGGAAACATAATACATGTGTGAATACATAGACAAACAGAGTGTCACTAGTATGCCTCTACTTGACTAGCTCGTTAATCAAAGATGGTTATGTTTCCTAACCATGAACAAAGAGTTGTTATTTGATTAACGAGGTCACATCATTAGTTGAATGATCTGATTGACATGACCCATTCCATTAGCTTAGCACCCGATCGTTTAGTATGTTGCTATTGCTTTCTTCATGACTTATACATGTTCCTATAACTATGAGATTATGCAACTCCCGTTTACCGGAGGAACACTTTGGGTACTACCAAACGTCACAACGTAACTGGGTGATTATAAAGGAGTACTACAGGTGTCTCCAATGGTAGATGTTGGGTTGGCGTATTTCGAGATTAGGGTTTGTCACTCCAATTGTCGGAGAGGTATCTCTGGGCCCTCTCGGTAATGCACATCACATAAGCCTTGCAAGCACTGCAACTAATATGTTAGTTGTGAGATGATGTATTACGGAACGAGTAAAGAGACTTGCCGGTAACGAGATTGAACTAGGTATTGGATACCGACGATCGAATCTCGGGCAAGTAACATACCGATGACAAAGGGAACAACGTATGTTGTTATGCGGTCTGACCGATAAAGATCTTCGTAGAATATGTAGGAGCCAATATGGGCATCCAGGTCCCGCTATTGGTTATTGACCGGAGACGTGTCTCGATCATGTCTACATTGTTCTCGAACCGTAGGGTCCGCACGCTTAACGTTACGATGACAATTATTATGAGTTTATGCATTTTGATGTACCGAAGGTTGTTCGGAGTCCCGGATGAGATCACGGACATGACGAGGAGTCTCGAAATGGTCGAGACGTAAAGATTGATATATTGGAAGCCTATGTTTGGACATCGGAAGTGTTCCGGGTTAAATCGGGATTTTACCGGAATACCGGGAGGGTTACCGGAACCCCCCGGGAGACTAATGGGCCTATTGGGCCTTAGTGGAAAAAGGAGAAAAAGGGAAAGCCCACAAGCTGGCCGGCGCCCCCCTTCCCAAAGTCCTAGTAGGACTAGGATAGGGGGCCGGCCCCCCCTTCTTTCTCCTTTTCCCCCCGGGAGTCCTAATAGGATTAGGATTGGGGGGAGGAGTCCTACTCCCGGTGGGAGTAGGACTCCCCTGCGCCTCCTCTCCCTGGCCGGCCGGCTCCCCCTTCCCCAACCTTTATATACGGGGGCAGGGGGCACCCCAAGACACACAACTTGATCCTTGAGATCGTTCCTTAGTCGTGTGCGGTGCCCCCCTGCCACCAAATTCCACCTCGATCGTACCATTGTAGTGCTTAGGCGAAGCCCTGCGTCGGTTGTACATCAAGATCGTCATCACGCCGTCGTGCTGACGGAACTCTTCCTCGACGCTTTGCTGGATCGGAGCCCGAGGAACGTCATCGAGCTGAACGTGTGCTAAGAACTCGGAGGTGCCGGAGTAACGGTGCTTGGATCAGTCGGATCGGAAGAAGACGTATGACTACTTCCTCTACGTTGTGTGATCGCTTCCGCAGTCGGTCTGCGTTGGTACGTAGACAACACTCTCCCCTCTCGTTGCTGTGCATCACCATGATCTTGCGTGTGCGTAGGAAATTTTTTGAAATTACTGCGTTCCCCAACAGTGGCATCCGAGCCTAGGTTTTATGGTTTGATGTTATATGCACGAGTAGAACACAAGTGAGTTGTGGGTGATACAAGTCATACTGCCTACCAGCATGTCATACTTTGGTTCGGCGGTATTGTTGGGTGAGACGATCCGGACCAACCTTACGCGTACTCTTACGCGAGACCGGTTCCCTCGACGTGCTTTGCACATAGATGGCTTGCGGAAGACTGTCTCTCCAACTTTAGTTGAACCAAGTGTGACTACGCCCGGTCCTTGAGAAGGTTAAAACGGAGTCTATTTGACGAACTATCGTTGTGGTTTTGATGCGTAGGTGAGATGAGTTCTTACTTAAGCCCGTAGCAGCCACGTAAAACTTGCAACAACAAAGTAGAGGACGTCTAACTTGTTTTTGCAGGGCATGTTGTGATGTGATATGGTCAAGGCATGATGCTGATTTTATTGTATGAGATGATCATGTTTTGTAACCGAGTTATCGGCAACTAGCAGGAGCCATATGGTTGTCGCTTTATTGTATGCAATGCAATCGCGATGTAATGCTTTACTTTATTACTAAGCGGTAGTGATAGTCGTGGAAGCATAAGATTGGCGAGACGACAACGATGCTACGATGGAGATCAAGGTGTCGCGCCGGTGACGATGGTGATCATGACGGTGCTTCGGAGATGGAGATCACAAGCACAAGATGATGATGGCCATATCATATCACTTATATTGATTGCATGTGATGTTTATCCTTTTATGCATCTTATCTTGCTTTGATTGACGGTAGCATTATAAGATGATCCCTCACTAAATTATCAAGAAGTGTTCTCCCTGAGTATGCACCGTTGCCAAAGTTCGTCGTGCCCAGACACCACGTGATGATCGGGTGTGATAAGCTCTACGTCCATCTACAACGGGTGCAAGCCAGTTTTGCACACGCAGAATACTCAGGTTATACTTGACGAGCCTAGCATATGCAGATATGGCCTCGGAACACAGAGACCGAAAGGTCGAGCGTGAATCATATAGTAGATATGATCAACATGACGATGTTCACCATTGAAAACTACTCCATCTCACGTGATGATCGGTTATGGTTTAGTTGATTTGGATCACGTGATCACTTAGAGGATTAGAGGGATATCTATCTAAGTGGGAGTTCTTAAGTAATATGATTAATTGAACTTAAATTTATCATGAACTTAGTCCTGGTAGTATTTTGCAAATTATGTTATAGATCAATAGCTCGCGTTGTTGCTTCCCTGTGTTTATTTTGATATGTTCCTAGAGAAAATTATGTTGAAAGATGTTAGTAGCAATGATGCGGATTGGATCCGTGATCTGAGGTTTATCCTCATTGCTGCACAGAAGAATTATGTCCTTGATGCACCGCTAGGTGACAGACCTATTGCAGGAGCAGATGCAGACATTATGAACGTTTGGCTGGCTCAATATGATGACTACTTGATAGTTTAGTGCACCATGCTTAATGGCTTAGAATCGGGACTTCAAAGACGTTTTGAACGTCATGGACCATATGAGATGTTCCAGGAGTTGAAGTTAATATTTCAAGCAAATACCCGAGTTGAGAGACATAAAGTCTCCAACAAGTTCTATAGCTAAAAGATGGAGGAGAATCGCTCAACTAGTGAGCAAGTGCTTAGATTGTCTGGGTACTACAATCGCTTGAATCAAGTGGGAGTTAATCTTCCAGATAAGATAGTGATTGACAGAATTCTCTAGTCACCATCACCAAGTTAGCAGAACTTCGTGATGAACTATAATATGAAAGGGATAACGGAAACAACTCCCAAGCTCTTCGTGATGCTGAAATCAACGAAGGTAGAAATCAAGAAAAACATCAAGTGTTGATGGTTGACAAGACCACTAGTTTCAAGAAAAGGGCAGAGGGCAGAAGGGGAACTTCAAGAAGAACGGCAAGCAAGTTGCTGCTCAAGTGAAGAAACCCAAGTCTGATCCTAAGCCTAAGACTAAGTGCTTCTACTGCAAAGGGACTGGTCACTGGAAGCGGAACTACCCCAAGTGATTGGCGGATAAGAAGGATGGCAAAGTGAACATAAGTATATTTGATATACATGTTATTGATGTGTACTTTACTAGTGTTTATAGCAACCCCTTAGTATTTGATGCTAGTTCAGTTGCTAAGAGTAGTAACTTGAAACGGGAGTTGCAGAATAAACAGAGACTAGTTAAGGGTGAAGTGACGATGTGTGTTGGAAGTGGTTCCAAGATTGATATGATCATCATCGCACACTCCCTATAATTTCGGGATTAGTGTTAAACCTAAATAAGTGTTATTTGGTGTTTGCGTTGAACATGAATATGATTTGATCATGTTTATTGTAATACGGTTATTCATTTAAGTAAGAGATTAAATTGTTGTTCTGTTTACATGAATAAAACCTAATATGGTTACACACCCAATGAAAATAGTTCATTGGATCTCGATCTTAATAATACACATATTCATAATATTGAAACCAAAAGATGCAAAGTTAATAATGATAGTGCAACTTATTTGTGGCACTGCTGTTTAGGTCATATCGGTGTAAAGCGCATGAAGAAACTCCATACTGATGGGCTTTTGGAACCACTTGATTATGAATCACTTGGTACTTGCGAACCGTGCCTCATAGGCAAGATGACCAAAACACCGTTCTCCGGTACTATGGAGAGAGCAACAGATTTATTGGAAATCATACATACCGATGTATGTGGTCCGATGAATATTGAGGCTTGTGGCGGATATCGTTATTTTCTCACCTTCACAGATGATTTAAGCAGATATGGGTATATCTACTTGATGAAACATAAGTCTGAAACATTTGAAAAGTTCAAAGAATTTCAGAGTGAAGTGAAAAACATCGTGACAAGAAAATAAAGTTTCTACGATCTGATCGCGGAGACAAATATTTGAGTTACGAGTTTGGTCTTCAGTTAAAACAATGTGAAATAGTTTCACTACTCACGCCACCTGGAACACCACATCATAATGGTGTGTCCGAACGTCATAACCGTACTTTATTGGATATAGTGCAATCTATGATGTCTCTTACCGATTTACCACTATTGTTTTTGGGTCATGCATTAGAGACAGCTGCATTCACGTTAAAAAGGGGCACCATCTATATCCGTCGAAACAACGCCTTATGAACTATAGTTTGGCGAGAAACCAAAGTTGTCGTTTCTTAAAGTTTGGGGTTGCGATGCTTATATGAAAAAGTTTCATCCTGATAAGCTCAAAACTCAAATCGGAGAAGTGCATCTTCATAGGATATCCAAAGGAAACCATTGGATACACCTTCTATCACAGATCCGAAGGCAAGACTTTTGTTGCTAAATTCGGAAACTTTCTGGAGAAGGAGTTTCTCTCGAAAGAAGTGAGTAGGAGGAAAGTAGAACTTGACGAGGTAACTGTACCTGCTCCCTTATTGGAATGTAGTACATCACAGAAAAATGTTTCTGTGACACCTACACCAGTTAGTGAGGAAGCTAATGATGATGATCATGAAACTTCAGAACAAGACACTACTGAACCTCGTAGATCAACCAGAGTAAGATCCGCGCCAGAGTGGTACGGTAATCCTGTTCTGGAAGTCATGCTACTAGATCATGATGATCCTACGAACTATGAAGAAGCGATGGTGAGCCCAGATTCCGCAAAGTGGCTTGAAGCCATGAAATCTGAGATATGATCCATGTATGAGAACAAAGTATGGACTTTGGTTGACTTGCCCGATGATCGGCAAGCCATAGAAAATAAATGGATCTTCAAGAGGAAGACGGACGCTGATAGTAGTGTTACTATCTACAAAGCTAGAATTGTCGCAAAATGTTTTTGACAAGTTCAAGGTGTTGACTACGATGAGATTTTATCACTCGTATCTATGCTTAAAGTCTGTCCGAATCATGTTAGCAATTGCCGCATTTTATGAAATCTGGCAAATGGATAAACAAAATTGCATTCCTTAATGGATTTGCTAAAGAAGAGTTGTATACGATGCAACTAGAAGGTTTTGTGAATCCGAAAAATGCTAACAAAATGTGCAAGCTCCAGCGATCCATCTGTGGACTGGTGCAAGCATCTCGGAGTTGGAATATACGCTTTGATAAGTTGATCAAGGCATATAGTTTTATACAGACTTGCGGTGAAGCCTGTATTTACGAGAAAGTGAGTGGGAGCACTACAGCATTTCTGATAAGTATATGTGAATGACATATTGTTGATCGGAAATAATGTAGAATTATTCTGCAAAGCATAAAAGGAGTGTTTGAAAGGAGTTTTTCAAAGAAAGACTTTGGTAAAGCTGCTTACATATTGAGCTTCAAGATCTATAGAGATAGATCAAGACGCTTGATAAGTTTTTCAATAAGTACATACCTTGACAAGATTTTGAAGTAGTTCAAAATGGAACAGTCAAAGAAAAAGTTTCTTGCCTGTGTTACAAGGTGTGAAGTTGAGTAAAGACTCAAAGCCCGACCACGGCAGAAGATAGAAAGAGAATGAAAGTCATTCCCTATGCCTCATTTATAGGTTCTATAAAGTATGCCATGCTGTGTACCAGATCTATTATATACCCTGCACTGATTTGGCAAGGGAGTACAATAGTGATCTAGGAGTAGATCACTGGACAGCGGTCAGAATTATCCTTAGTGAAATAAGGAAATGTTTCTCGATTATGGACGTGACAAAAAGGTTCGTCGTAAAGGGTTACGTCGATGCAAGTTTTTGACACTGATCCAGATGATTCTAAATCTGGATACATATTGAAAGTGGGAGCAATTAGCTAGAGTAGCTCCGTGTAAAGCATTGTAGACATAGAACTTGCAAAATACTTACGGATCTGAATGTGACAGACCCGTTGACTAAAATTATCTCACAAGCAAAACATGATCACACCTTAGTACTCTTTGGGTGTTAATCACATAGATATGTGAACTAGATTACTGACTCTAGTAATCCCTTTGAGTGTTGGTCACATGACGATGTGAACTATGGGTGTTAATCACATGGTGATGTGAACCATTGCTGCTAAATCACATGGCGATGTGAACTAGATTATTGACTCTAGTGCAAGTGGGAGACTGAAGGAAATATGCCCTAGAGGCAATAATAAAGTTATTATTTATTTCCTTATATCATGATAAATGTTTATTATTCATGCTAGAATTGTATTAACCGGAAACATAATACATGTGTGAATACATAGACAAACAGAGTGTCACTAGTATGCCTCTACTTGACTAGCTCGTTAATCAAAGATGGTTATGTTTCCTAACCATGAACAAAGAGTTGTTATTTGATTAACGAGGTCACATCATTAGTTGAATGATCTGATTGACATGACCCATTCCATTAGCTTAGCACCCGATCGTTTAGTATGTTGCTATTGCTTTCTTCATGACTTATACATGTTCCTATAACTATGAGATTATGCAACTCCCGTTTACCGGAGGAACACTTTGGGTACTACCAAACGTCACAACGTAACTGGGTGATTATAAAGGAGTACTACAGGTGTCTCCAATGGTAGATGTTGGGTTGGCGTATTTCGAGATTAGGGTTTGTCACTCCAATTGTCGGAGAGGTATCTCTGGGCCCTCTCGGTAATGCACATCACATAAGCCTTGCAAGCACTGCAACTAATATGTTAGTTGTGAGATGATGTATTACGGAACGAGTAAAGAGACTTGCCGGTAACGAGATTGAACTAGGTATTGGATACCGACGATCGAATCTCGGGCAAGTAACATACCGATGACAAAGGGAACAACGTATGTTGTTATGCGGTCTGACCGATAAAGATCTTCGTAGAATATGTAGGAGCCAATATGGGCATCCAGGTCCCGCTATTGGTTATTGACCGGAGACGTGTCTCGGTCATGTCTACATTGTTCTCGAACCATAGGGTCCGCACGCTTAACGTTACGATGACAGTTATTATGAGTTTATGCATTTTGATGTACCGAAGGTTGTTCGGAGTCCCGGATGAGATCACGGACATGACGAGGAGTCTCGAAATGGTCGAGACGTAAAGATTGATATATTGGAAGCCTATGTTTGGACATCGGAAGTGTTCCGGGTTAAATCGGGATTTTACCGGAATACCGGGAGGGTTACCGGAACCCCCCGGGAGACTAATGGGCCTATTGGGCCTTAGTGGAAAAAGGAGAAAAAGGGAAAGCCCACAAGCTGGCCGGCGCCCCCCTTCCCAAAGTCCTAGTAGGACTAGGATAGGGGGCCGGCCCCCCCTTCTCTCTCCTTTTCCCCCCGGGAGTCCTAATAGGATTAGGATTGGGGGGAGGAGTCCTACTCCCGGTGGGAGTAGGACTCCCCTGCGCCTCCTCTCCCTGGCCGGCCGGCTCCCCCTTCCCCAAACTTTATATACGGGGGCAGGGGGCACCCCAAGACACACAACTTGATCCTTGAGATCGTTCCTTAGCCGTGTGCGGTGCCCCTGCCACCAAATTCCACCTCGATCGTACCGTTGTAGTGCTTAGGCGAAGCCCTGCGTCGGTTGTACATCAAGATCGTCATCACGCCGTCGTGCTGACGGAACTCTTCCTCGACGCTTTGCTGGATCAGAGCCCGAGGAACGTCATCGAGCTGAACGTGTGCTAAGAACTCGGAGGTGCCGGAGTAACGGTGCTTGGATCGGTCGGATCGGAAGAAGACGTACGACTACTTCCTCTACGTTGTGTGATCGCTTCCGCAGTCGGTCTGCGTTGGTACGTAGACAACACTCTCCCCTCTCGTTGCTGTGCATCACCATGATCTTGCGTGTGCATAGGAAATTTTTTGAAATTACTGCGTTCCCCAACAAAAATGCCTATTGTTAGAATGCTGTTAATATGCTTGTTTTGGATTTTGTTGCTAGAGTAAATGAAAATGAGTGTTTAGTTTGTTTATAGAGTAAATAAAATGAAAATGAACATTTTATTAGGCAGATTGTAGGTGCACAATTTATCTTGTGTGTCTGCAATAATTTATCTTGTGTGTCTACAATAATTTATCTTGTGTGCCTACAATAATTTATCTTGTGAATGCTTGACGCACAGGTAGATCACCGACGTGCCGCTCGACGATGCCGCTCGAAGATCATCGACACCACACCCTCATCCCCGACAGGTAGATAGTGAGCATCCCAAAACCCACACTATATAGAGCTTTGTCCATGTAGATGCTAGAGGAGAGTACATGTGCATGTGGTTGTTGTGCTGCTATAGTGAGCATCCTATATTGTTGTGGTGCTGTAGTTCTACCGGACTTTGGTTGTTGATTCATTTTCCGATTACGAGTGACCTATGTTTTGCCGGAAATGTTGATTGATTTCCATTCCGGCAAATTTCAGACGCTCTATATGTGCACTTTCTAGGAAAGGTCATGCCGAAATTTTCCGTGAATTTCGGCATGACTTGTGCTAGAAAGTTGGACATATGGAGTGCTTGAGATTTGTCACGATGGGAATGAAATGACATTTCTGGCAGAACAAAGGTCAATTTTTTTATCATTATTCACTTTATTATATAAATATCGATAATTAAACCACTACGACATTGAACTGTAGGAAACATGACCGACACCGATGAGGCCGGAGGTTCTCAGTCCCAATTAGGTCAAGCACACGCCTACCTTGACTTTCTGGCGGATCAGGAGACACAGGAAGCTGGGTGTCCGGACCGCCTTGTCATGACGGATGACGACGGTGGTGGCGCCGACGCCGACACTGATGCCACCAACGACACCGGCACTAAGACTGGCGCTGATGATGTTCCTAACTGCAGCACGGAAGGTGGGACTTCCCAAGCCAGTGAGGGACAGAAGGAAAAGAGGACACGGCGCCCAAATGAGCTCGGCACCGGAAGAATGGTGGTCACGGCGGTGCACCCTGGCGAGTTCAAGCCAATAGAGCCGCGAGAAGTGGCAGCGTGTTACGGCAACCAACTAGGATGCATCCTACGGGATACCGCTAACATCAACACCACAAAAATACGGAAGGATGAACATTTGAAGAAGCTGCTTCTAACTAGGTTGCACGCAAGATTCCAGTTCCCCGGTCGGAATGACGATGTCGACCCATGGGATGATGAGGGCATGAAAAAAAATCAACAACAAAGCCCTAGGGAAGTTCAGCAATGCATTGAGCGCTTGGAAAACTAGGGTGAAAAGGGCGATTCAAGTAGACCATGAAACCTACGCCGAGATTGTTGCAGACAATCCAAAAATTATGATAGAGGACTTTGAAAGGTTCAAGGAGACTTGCAATGAAGAAGCTGCCAAGGCCAGGTCGGAGAGAGGCAAGCAGCTGCAGGCAAAGAACATGGGGAACCATCGCCTTCGAAGCCGTGGTTACACGGGAAAGAGGCCCGTGTGGGCTAAGGAGGACGCAAAACGTGAACGTCAGGGGATCCCAGACCCATTGGCTGAGTTCACCGACCAGCAGGAGCACGACTTCATCAGGGCCCGATTCTCGTGGGACCCCAAGAAAAAGATTTTTTTTCACCGATGGGCTGACTAGGCAATTCATGAGATTACTAGTAATTATCCTTTTTACCACCTTACATATTAGGTTCTGATCAACGAGGTCTACTACATTCTAGTCGCATTCGTAAATGATGCACGGTCCATTTTGCAGAGAGAGCAACACAAGCTTGCGGTCGAGAGCGACTCATCGACTCAGTCGACTTAGTCATCGGCGAAGTACAAGTGGGACACTCCTTTCAACCGGGCCATGAACATAATGATGGGACACCCGCCCGGCCAGCGGCCGCAATATGGACGTGTGCATGGCGCCGGGGATGGGGCCACTTGGAAGTACTATTATAACGAGGACCCCGAGGCCAAAAGACAGAGAAAGAAGTTCAGTCAAGTGACTATCGACGAGAAGGTGGCACGGGCGATGGAGAAAGCAAAAGCTGAGACCAAAGCTGAGATAATCGCTGCCTGTAGAGATGATATGATGGCTGCCTTTACAAGCTTGATTCCAACAGTGGTCACATGGGTGCAACAAAATCCAAACGCGCCACCAAGTGATTTTCCCAAGCCCAGCTTCAGTGGGAGCAACTCAATGAACACCGCACCCATACCCATACCTAGTATGGCAACCGGCGCACCTCCTCCAGCGGCACCTGCTCCTCCGCCCAGCTCTCACAGCAGCCCTAGCTCCTTCTCTGGCTTGAATGTCGGGCCATCGACATTGGCTGAGCTCGACGCCCTCACGGTAAATACACGTCGTCGCACCTTCATCAACTCAACTAATTAATTAATCTTCAGTTGCCGTTCTTTTTGGATCTCTGATGCCGCACGTATATGTCTTTGTAGGCCGACTCCACTCCATGCACCCTCCTTTACAACATGAAGGGCGGGTTGGTGGATGTGGGGAAGGGTACTATAGTGAAGCCTAAGGATCGATTGTTTCACCACCGGCAAATGCCTGATAACGCCTTAAGGGTCTCCGTGGCGAGTGTGAAAGCGGGCTACGAGGGTCTCCCTCGTTCGATACAAACCGATGGAGAGGATGACGAGACCCCCATGCAGCTTGGGCAATGCAAAAATTGGCCGATCCTGTGGCCGAAAAATCTTCTTCGTGTCGAGGTGGCCGGGAGAACACCAACGGGACCTCAGGAAGGTATGACCACAACACCACCTACACAAGTACAACCATCGTCTGTGCTTCTTGCTGAGATCGAGAGACATGAGGAAGGAGGGCCAACCGTTCCGCCGGTAGATGATGCCATCTGCCCCATGGAAGAGGATAGGGATCATGACATGGAGGAGACCGACGATGACCCTAACCAGTATTTCAATACTGCCTTTGACAATGATGTAACAATGAGTCAACCATATGAATATGAGATGCATGTACCAGAGCCGGAACGTCCTCGGGAGTGCAAGAAGTCTTTGTTCATGCAATCCTCGCAGGACACGCCTCCAGATGCCGGCTCCACCCAAGCTCAACTGATTAGCCAGAGTCGTCCAAAGCTGAGCCCGACAACACTAGGGGGGTGCTCAGGAGGGTCTGACAGACCCACCAGCACCTGAGCCCACCAAGAAGCAGAGGAAGAGACCGGCGGCGAGAAAATCCAATAAAGCTAGCAATGTTGGTTCTAGCAGCCAGCCGCCTTCGACCAAGGTTGACCGTGTACCGATGAAACATGCGCCATTAATCCATGTCGCGGGACAGCCAATGGTACCGGCGAATGCACTAGCTTCCATAGAAGGGGATCTTAGGAGACTCCATGACCATGTGCTTTCGACAGAGAGAAGCCTCCTTGCCTCGGATGATCCAGGATACCACTTTATACGGTTCATGTGCCGAGCAGTTGCAAGATGTATGTCCACACATGCCCTACGGACCTCTTCTTCCTGAGGTTTGATTACATCTTCCAGATATTTCAAATGAGGACACTCGATTTTACCTTCGTCCGCCTGTATGCGCTGCACATGAACTACACCGTCAGGAGAGAGCAAGTCACCGGTCTTGCGGTCACGGACCCATACTACATGCATGAGGGCTTCTTGTCAATCAACGACGCCAACCGTCAATATGCGAGTCAGTACATCGAAGAATTCTTGGTCAGCAATAAGGACAAAGAAACGATTCTCCTACCGTATCATCCCAGGTAAGACATCCGTCGATAGCACACATACATCCTTTCGTGCATTCCAATAGTTACTTTGCACGCATGGAGGCTAAACTTGATCGTGTATTTCGCGCAGCGGGGGGTGTCGTGCCGTTCTCATTGTTCTTTACCCGCGTTACTCCCGCGTTGTATATTTGGACCCGTCGAAGAACATACAGAAGAAAGATTGCACACACATTAAATGTGTTCTGGACAGAGCTATACTGGGCTTCAGCATGCGGGGTGGCTAAGTACAATGCAAAAAAACAAATAAGGTCGGGCTTTGTTTCAGCCACAAGACTGACTTCTGTTGTATCCAGCAACCGGCAAGAAGTGAGAATGATGGATTCTATGTCATCCATCTAATGATGGAGTACAGAAGGGATGTGCAATCACTTTGCATGAAATCTTCATCTGATACCCATATCCAGAGATGGGCCAAAGCCTTTGGAGCCGTGCCGGATAATCGACTTCGAAATGATTTCTACCGGATCCAACAGGAAATTGCGTCCATCATCATCAAAGATGTCCTCGAAGAGAATGGGATGTTCTACGGCGGCCCAATATCGCGAGCTGACGTCCGAACCCGCATTGCCCTACATTGGCCTTTCACTAATCTTGGTGACACCCTTCCGGATATGGACAGATGGAAGAGTGCACTGCTTAAAAACAATGTGTCTGTTTAGTTACTTGTTACTTTATGTACGACGAAACTTCGAATCTCTCAGTACGACGAAACTATTAGATGTATGGTGTCGCGCTCTAGTTAATTACTTTCGGTACGATGAAATTTGTTAACTATGTTTACTATATATGTTGCTTCTATTTCATAACTGTTTTGTTGAATTCGCTTCATGGTATATATATGTGCATCTCTGACAGGTATATAGATCAACGATGGCGAGGAAGTGGTATGCCGTGTATGTAGGGCATGTTTCGGGTGTGTATGATGAGTGGCCAGAGTGTCAGGCCCAAGTCTCTGGCTTCTCCGGCGGAAGACAGAAAGGGTTTGATAGCAGAGCGGAAGCCGAAGCTAGTTACTTGAGATTCATAGCACAACAGGGGATTCAGAGCCAGCGCCGCCGCAAAAACTACTACATCATACCGCTTTTGATCATCGTGATCGCTCTTATCGTTTATGTCTTAGTTTAGGTAGATGATGAAACATGTGTCTACGGTGAGAATGTAAGAGACATGTGATCATTAACTTGTATCGCTATTTCGAGATGATGAGATCGACATCATTTGTGTTGAGACTATGTTGATATGATGAGACTATGTTGTACCACTTCGATGATGATGATGAGACATTCCTTTTTCATATAGTTCCAGTGTATGTGTAGGTTGTAAATGTATAAAACCTGTAAAAATACGAATACAACAACATAAAAAAAGAAAATACTAGCAGTAGCGTGGGGTATTGGAGTAGTAGTAGCGCTGCTTACCAATAGCGTTTTTTTGAAGCCCACACTAGTAGTATTAGCAGTAGCGATGGACAGAGGCGCGCTACTGCTACAAAATAGCTGTAGCACCGTAGCAGTAGCGCTGGTGCCCGTGCTACTAGTAGCTGAAAAACCAGCGCTACTTGTAAGGGTTTTCCTAGTAGTGGTTGTGGCCTCCTCGGCCCACCTCCGGTGCCCATCTTTTGGTATATAAGTCATTTTGACCAAGAAAAAAAGAAGAGGAGGACTTTCGGGACGAAGCGCCGCCGCCTCGAGGCAGAACTTGGGCAGGAGCACTTTTGCCCTCCGGCGGAGCGATTCCGCCGGGGGAACTTCCCTCCCGGAGGGGGAAATCATTGTCATCATCATCACCAACAACTCTTCCATATTGGGGAGGGTAATCTCCATCAACATCTTCAACAACACCATCTCCTCTCAAACCCTAGTTCATCTCTTGTGTTCAATCTTGTTACCAGAACTATAGATTGGTACTTGTGAGTGACTAGTAGTGTTGATTACATCTTGTAGTTGATTACTATATGGTTTATTTGGTGGAAGATTATATGTTCAGATCCAATATGCTATTTAATACCCCGCTGATCATGAGCATGTCTATCATTTGTGAGTAGTTACCTTTGTTCTTGAGGTCAAGGGAGAAATCATGTTGCAAGTAATCATGTGAATTTGATATGTGTTCGATATTTTGATAGTATGTATGTTGTGATTCCCTTAGTGGTGTCATGTGGAAGTCGACTACATGACACTCCACCATAATTGGGCCTAAGGGAATGAATTGTGGAGTAGAAATTAGATGATGGGTTGCGAGAGTGACAGAAGCTTAAACCCTAGTTTATGCGCTATTCCATAAGGGACCGATTGGATCCCAAAGTTTAATGCTATGGTTAGAATTTATTCTTAATACTTTTCTCACAGAGATTCTACTAGTAAAGCCATGAACTGATAACCCACAAGTATAGGGAATCAATTGTAGCTCTTTTCGATAAGTAAGAGTGTCGAACCCAACGAGGAGCAGAAGGAAATGACAAGTAGTTTCCAGTAAGGTAATGTCTGCCAGTGTTGAAATTGTAAGTAGCAGGGTAGTTTGATAACAAGATAATTTGTAATGAGCAAGTAACGATTTTAGTAACGAAAGTGCAGCAAGGTATCCCAATCCTTTTGAGGGAAAGGACAGGCCAAAATGGTCTCCTATAATAAGCAAAGCGTTCTTGAGGGTACACGGGAATTTCATCTAGTCACTTTCATCATGTTGGTTCGATTCATGTTCGCTAGTTTGATAATTTGATATGTGGGTGGACTGGTGCTTAGGTGATGTTCTTACTTGAACATACCTCCTACTTATGATTAACCCTCCCGTAAGCATCCACAACTCAAATACGGTGACACAAAATAACAAACATAGATATTAGTCCAACATATAGTCATAATGTAAATGCATATCAATTCATACAGGAAGTATGCCCATACACCCAAAAATTTAACACATGCTAAAATTGGCTAATACTCCATCTATGGTTATCCATGTAACATCTAGTTATGAAGTAACAAGCTAAGGGGAACTGCATTAATAACTTTGACATACCATTGCAACTCCTACCCAAGCCGATGTTGAGATAATTAAAAAACTCATATGTTTACCCGTAGTGTAGCCAACCAAGAAAGCATGAATGGGTACTAACACTAAAAAGGACTATAAGAAGTATATGTTGTTAGGCTCCAAGTGCATGAGTTTGTAGCAACGAACAACTTTCCCTCAGTGAGAAACTAATGTATGAATCTGTGGAGGCAACTATGTTCTGTAGCAGAATAAATTTCTACAGCAAAAATAAAACTTCACTTGTGTCCCCAACTGTGCTAACAAGGGTGCCAACCTTGCTAGTTCAACAAGATAATTAAAATATAATCTGGTAGATAATAGTTTTATATTTTCTGAATAAAACAAACTGAAATAAAAGTGTGTATAAAAGTTGTTGAAACTTATCTTTATTCTAAAAATGGGAATGTGGTTCATATGTACACCAAGTCTAACCCCCCAACACATAAAAGTGCATTTTTAACATAGTAATGTGAAAAGGTGCATAATGAAATATTTCATGCCCATACCAAACACCTGAGATGTGTTGATATTACATAGGTCATACATCCATAATTCTATAGACCAAAACCCTCCCTGCATCTATAGCTAATAATCCGCTTATATGTCGAGATACCCTGCAAAATCCAAACTTTAATTGTAAACATATATAATTCCATTGAAAAAAATTACATATTGTTGTTCATATGAATTATTTTAGTCCTCAAATAAACATTTATCCTTAGTGCCCGGTACATCTCCAACGTATCTATAATTTTTTATTGTTCCATGCTATTATATTATCAATCTCGGATGTTCTGTATGTGTAATTATGCTATCATTTTTTGGGACTAACTTATTAACCTAGTGCCCAGTGCCAGTTGTTGTTTTCCCCTTGTTTTTGTCTTGACACAAAATCAATACCAAACGAAGTCCAAATTGACGACACTTTTTGACGATTTTTCTTGGACCAGAAGACACCCTGGAAGCTTTGGGAGGAGGCCTGAAGATCCATGAGGTGGCCACAAGCTTAGGGGCACGCCCCAGGGGGGCACCCTCCAAGTTTGTGGGCCCCCGTGGCACTTCCAACCCTAATATTTCTTCTATAAATACCCAAATATTCCCTATACCAGAGGGCACACCAAAAATTCTTTTTCCATCACCGCAAGTTTCTGTCTTTGTGAGAACCCATATGGGGACCTTTTCCGGTACTCTGCCGGAGGGGGATTCGATCACAGAGGGCTTCTACATCAACCTTATTACCCTTCCGATGATGTGCGAGTATTTTACCACACACCTACGGGTCCATAGCTAGTAGATAGATGGCTTCTTTTCTCTCTTTGATCTTCAATAAGATGTTCTCCTACATGTTCTTGGAGATCTATTCAATGTAATCTTGTTTTACAGTGTATTTGTTGAGATCTGATTAATTGTGGATTTATGATCAAATTATCCATGAATATTATTTGAGTCCTATCTGAACTCTTTTATGCATGATTTATATAGCTTTGTATTTCTCCCGATATATTGATTTGGTTTGGCCAACTAGATTGATTTTTCTTGCAATGGGAGAGGTGCTTTGTAATGGGTTCAATCTTGCGGTGCACAATCCCAGTGACAGAAGGGGACATGACACGTATTTGTATTGTTGCCATTAAGGATAAAAAGTATGGGGTTTGTTCATATTGATTGGATCTATCCCTCTACATCATGTCATCTTGCTTAAGGCGTTACTCCATTTTTGTTAACTTAATACACTAGATGCATGCTAGATAGCGGTCGATGTGTGGAGTAATAGTAGTAAATGCAGGCATGAGTCGGTCTACTTGTCTCGGACGTGATGCCTATATACATGATCATTGGCTTGGATATCGTCATAACTATACGCTTTTCTATCAATTGCTCAACAGTAATTTATTTACCCACCGTATGCTTTCTTTCAAGAGAGAAGCCTCTAGTGAAAACTATGGCCCCCAGGTCTATCTTTTATCATATTATGTTCAGATCTATAAAATCAAAAACACAAAAGTACCTTGCTGCAATTCATTTAATATTATTTTGTTTTGCACTTTTATTTATCTTTTACATCTATCGCTATCAGATCTCATCCTTGCAAGTAACCTTGAAGGGATTGACAACCCCTTTATCACGTTGGGTGCAAGTATTTGCTTGTTTGTGTAGGTGCAATTATTGGAGATTTGTGTGTTCCTCCTATTGGATTGATACCTTGGTTCTTAACTGAGGGAAATACCTATCTCTACTTTGCTGCATCAACCTTTCCTCTTCAAGGGAAAAATCAACGCAAGCTCAAGAAGTAGAAGTGGCAACTATACAATACACGACTTTTCCACTTTCTCTCATTGTAGCAGTTACTTGCAAGATTAAACCCAACTAATGCGCACCACTCCATCAACTAATTACCCATCTAAAATGGCCAAGATGGACAATAAAGTGGAGAGAAATATACATCTATAAATCAAACAAAGGCATCCATAAATCTGAACTTCAAGAAATAGTTCATCACATGATCGACATCACTGCCAGGGTTTTCATAAAATTGACCATAATCATGTAAGGAACCTCATATGGCTATTGTTATTGAACTACAATGTGGAGATATGACATCTTGGCTACTTCCAAGAACTCATAGTCCTCCCTCACAATTCATCTACGACCGGGATCAACATTGGTGATGTTGGAGATGGACCCCCCCCCCCTCCCCGACAAAGTGCCAAATCAGGGCTGAAAAAATGAAGATAGCCTCATTGGGATTTCCCCAAAGAGGAGGGGATGATGCAGTATAATAGAGATAAGTACTTCCCTCAGTTAAGAACCAAGGTTATCAATCTAGTAGGAGAACCATGCAACAGCTCATTAGCAGCACCTGCACACAAAATGACAAATCCTTGCACCCAACACGAACAAGGGGTTGTCAATCCCTCGGCGATTACTTGCAAGATTAAATTGTGTAGTAATTGATAGATAGATTGAACAAAAATACAAAATAAAATAAATAAAGTAAAATTGCAGCAACGTATTTTTAGGATTTTAAATATATGATAAGAGTAGACCTGGGGACCATAGTTTTCACTAGAGGCTTCTCTCTTGAAAATAGCATACAGTGGGTAAACAAATTACTATTGGGAAATTGATAGAAAAGCAAATAATCATGACGTCCAAGGCAATGATCATGTATATAGCATCACGTCCAAGACAAGTAGACCGAAATGATCCTGCATCTACTACTATTACTCCACACATCGACCGCTATCCAGCATGCATCTAGAGTATTAAGTTCATAACAAACGGAGTGACTCCTTAAGCAAGATGACATGATGTAGACAAAGTAAACTCACGCATGAATAAATCCCATCCTTTTATCCTTAATGGCAACGATACAAATGCGTGTCATGTCCCTTTCTATCACTAGCATTGAGCATCGCAAGATTGAACCCATCACAAAGCACCACTCTGATTGCAAGAATAGCCAATCTAGTTGGCCAGACCAAATCAATAGATCAGAGAGAACTATAAATCTATAATAATCATGCATAAAATAGTTCAGAGAAAACTCAAATAATATTCATGGATAATTTGGTCATAAACTCACAATTCATCGGATCCCAACAAACACAGCGTGAAAAGTGATTACATTGAATAGAACTCCAAGAACATCGAGGAGAACATTATATTGAGGATCAGAAAGAGAGAGAGAGATCCATCTAGCTACTAACTATGGACCCGTAGGTCTGTGGTAAATACTCACACATCATCCGAAGGGGAGCAAGGTTGATGTAGAGCCCCTCCGTGAATGATTCCCCCTCCAACAGAGTGCCAAAAAAGGCCTCCAGATGGGATCTCATGAGAATAGGTACTTGCGGCGGTGGGAAAAGTATTTTGGTTGGATCTCTGTTGGTTTCCCGATTTTAGAGAATTTATAGAGATGAGTTAGGTCAAACGGAGCCACGTGGGCCCCATGAGCCACCAGGGCGCACCCACCCCTCCTGGGCACGCCCTAGTGCCTTGTGGGCCACTACTCCAGGGTCTCTTATGTGCAGAAAAAATCTCCAAAAAGTTTCATGGCATTTGGACTTCGTTTGGTACTGATATTCTAGAAAACCAAAAACAGGCAACAAACAGCAACTGGCACTGGGCACAAAGTTAATAGGTTAGTCCTGGAAAATGATATATATAATTGCTTATAAATGCATATAAAACAGCCAATATTGATACTATAATACATGGAACAATAAAAAATTATAGATACGTTGGAGACGTATTAGCGGCAGAAAAAGATCGATAAATTGAGTGTGAGTTTTAGGGTATAAAAAGCCATCGGGTACCGGAGCTAGCTATATGGGTTATAGGTGTCTACTATTGTGCCTTTGGGCCCTGGGCGCCTATGCACCATTGATACATCTCCGTCGTATCTACTTTTCCAAACTCTTTTGCCCTTGTTTCGAACTCTAACTTGCATGATTTGAATGGAACTAACCCGGACTGACGCTGTTTTCAGCAGAATTGACATGGTGTTATTTTTGTGCAGAATAAGAAGTTCTTGGAATGACCTGAAACTTCACGGATATAAGTTTTGGAATTAACTAAAAATATTGGCGAAAGAATCGAGTGAAGGGGGCCCACACCCTGGCCACAAGGGTGGGGGCCGCACCCACACCCCGGGGCGCGCCACCTGACCTTGTGGTCCCCCCTAGACCTCCATCGACCTCAACTCCAAGTCCATATATTCTCTTTCGAGGAGAAACAAATCAGAGAGAAGGATTCATCACGTTTTACGATACGGAGCCGCCGCCAAGCCCTGTTCTTCCTCAGGAGGGCAGATCTGGAGTCCGTTTCGGGCTCCGGAGAGGGGAATCCGTCGCCATCGTCATCATCAACCATCCTCCATCACCAATTTCATGATGATCACCGCCGTGTGTGAGTAATTCCATCGTAGGCTTGCTAGACTGTGATGGGTTGGATGAGATTTACCATGCAATCGAGTTAGTTTTGTTAGGGTTTGTTCCCTAGTATCCACTATGTTCTAAGATTGATGTTGCTATAACTTTGCTATGCTTAATGCTTGTCACTAGGGCCCGAGTGCCATGATGTCAGATCTGAACCTATTATGTTTTCATGAATATATTTGTGTTCTTGATCCGATAGTGCAAGTTATAGTCACCTACTACGTGTTATGATCCGGCAACCCCTGAGTGACAATAGTCGGGACCACTCCCGGTGATGACAGTTGTTTGAGGAGTTCATGTATTCACTAAGTGCTAATGCTTTGGTCCAGTACTCTATTAAAAGTAGGCCTTAATATCCCTTAGTTTTCATTAGGACCCAGCTGCCACGGGAGGGTAGGACAAAAGATGTCATGCAAGTTCTATTCCATAAGCACGTATGACTATATATGTAATACATGCCTACATTATATTGATGAACTGGAGCTAGTTCTGTGTCACCCTGTGTTATAATCTTTGCATGATGAATGCCATCCGACGTAATTATCCATCATTGATCCATTGCCTACAAGCTTTTCACATATTGATCTTTGCTTCGTTACTTTTCCGCTGCTACTATTACAATTGCTACAATACTGCTACTGTTACTTTTGCCACTGTTGCCGTTACTTCCATACTACTTTGCAGCAGATATTAAGTCTTTCAGGTGTGGTTGAATTGACAACTTAGCTGCTAATACTCGAGAATATTCTTTGGCTCCCCTTGTGCCGAATCAATAAATTTGGGTTGAATACTCTACCCTCGAAAACTATTGTGATCCCCTATACTTGTGGGTTATCAACCATGTGCCTCCTCATGTGTGACACCTTTGCCTATTGGTCCTCTAATGACTTGAAACTTCCTCCCAAATTATCTCAAAATTTTTGGACTTTTGGTATTTTATTTTCCTGAAATTCAAAAATAGTAGAAAAAATGAATTGGCACTGGGACCTAAATTAATAGGTTAGTCCCTCAAAAATCATTAAAATATTGCATAACTAAAGCATAATAAGCATGAAACATACAAGATTATAGATATGTTGGAGACATAGCAATGTCCCCAAGCTTAATACATGTGTTGGGGAATGTAGTAATTTCAAAAAATTTCCTACGCACACGCAAGATCATGGTGATGCATAGCAACGAGAGGGGAGAGTATTGTCCACGTACCCTCGTAGACCGAAAGCGGAAACGTAAGCACAACATGGTTGATGTAGTCGTACGTCTTCACGATCCGACCGATCAACTACCGAACGTACGGCACCTCCGAGTTCAGCACACGTTACGCTTGATGACGTCCCTCGAACTCCGATCTAGCCGAGTGTTGAGGGAGAGTTTCGTTAGCACGACGGCGTGGTGACGATGATGATGTTCTACCGACGCAGGGCTTCGCCTAAGCACCGCTACAGTATTATTAAGGAGGACTATGGTGGAGGGGGGGCACCACACACGGCTAAAAGATCAAACGATCAATTGTTGTGTCTATGGAGTGCCCCCCTGCCCCCGTATATAAAGGAGCATGGGGAGGAGGCGGCCGGCCAAGGAGAGGCGCGCCAAGGGGGAGTCCTACTCCCACTAGGAGTAGGACTCCTCCTATTCCTAGTAGGAGTAGGCGAGGGGGAAGGAAAGGGAGAGGGGGAGAAGGAAAGAGGGGGCCGGCCCCCACACTCCCCTTGTTGCAATCTATTTCCATTAAGGCCCATGTAGGCCCATTAAGCCCCGGGGGGGTTTCGGTAACCTCCCGGTACTCCGGTAAAATCCCGATTTCACCCGGAACACTTCCGATATCCAAACATAGGCTTTCAATATATCAATCTTCATGTCTCGACCATTTCGACACTCCTCATCTTGTCCGGGATCACATCCGGGACTCCAAACAACCTTCGGTACATCAAAACATATAAACTCATAATATAACCGTCATCGAAATGTTAAGCGTGCGGACCCTACGGGTTCGAGAACTATGTAGACGTGACCGAGACATGTCTCCGGTCAATAACCAATAGTGTAACCTGGATGTTCATATTGGCTCCCACATATTCTACGAAGATCTTTGTCGGTCAAACCGCATAACAACATACGTTGTTCCCTTTGTCATCGGTATGTTACTTGCCCGAGATTCGATCGTCGGTATCTCAATACCTAGTTCAATCTCGTTACCGGCAAGTCTCTTTACTCGTTTTGTAATACATCATCCCGCAACTAACAAATTAGTTGCAATTCTTGCAAGGCTTAAGTGATGTGCATTACCGAGAGGGCCCAGAGATACCTCTCCGACAATCGGAGTGACAAATCCTAATCTCGAAATACGCCAACCCAACAAGTACCTTCGGAGACACCTATAGAGCACCTTTATAATCACCCAGTTATGTTGTGACGTTTGGTAGCAGTCAAAGTGTTCCTCCAGTAAACGGGAGTTGCATAATCTCATAGTCATAGGAACATGTATAAGTCATGAAGAAAGCAATAGCAACATACTAAACGATCGGTTGCTAAGCTAACGGAATGGGTCAAGTCAATCACATCATTCTCCTAATGATGTGATCTCATTAATCAAGTGACAACACTTTGTCTATGGTTAGGAAACTTAACCATCTCTGATCAATGAGCTAGTCAAGTAGAGGCATACTAGTGACATACTGTTTGTCTATGTATCCACACATGTATTACGTTTCCTGTTAATACAATTCTAGCATGAATAATAAACATTTATCATGATATAAGGAAATAAATAATAACTTTATTATGGCCTCTAGGGCATATTTCCTTTAGTCTCCCACTTGCACTAGAGTCAATAATCTAGATTACATAGTAATGATTCTAACACCCATGGAGCCTTGGTGCTGATCATATTTTGCTCGTGGAAGAGGCTTAGTGAACGGGTCTGCAACATTCAGATCTGTATGTATCTTGCAAATTCCTATGTCTCCCACCTGGACTAAATCCCGGATGGAATTGAAGCATCTCTTGATGTGCTTGGTTCTCTTGTGAAATCTGGATTCCTTCGCCAAGGCAATTGCACAAGTATTGTCACAAAAGATTTTCACTGGACCCGATGCACTAGGTATGACACCTAGATCGGATGTGAACTCCTTCATCCAGACTCCTTCATTTGCTTCTTCTGAAGCAGCTATGTACTCCGTTTCACACGTAGATCTCGCCACAACACTTTGTTTAGAACTGCACCAACTGACAGCTCCACCTGCAATGTAAACACGTATCCGGTTTGCAATTTACAATCGTACGGATCAGTGTCAAAGCTTGCATCAACGTAACCGTTTACGATGAGCTCTTTGTCACCTCCATAAATGAGAAACATATCCTTAGTCCTTTTAAGGTATTTCAGGATGTAATTGACCGTTGTCCAGTGATCCACTCCTGGATTACTTTGGTACCTCCCTGCTAGACTTATAGCAAGGCACACATCAGGTCTGGTACACAACATTGCATACATTATAGAGCCTATGGCTGAAGCATAGGGAACATATTTCATTTTCTCTCTATCTTCTGCAGTGGTCGGGCATTGAGTCTTACTCAACTTCACACCATGTAACACATGCAAGAACCCTTTCTTTGCTTGATCCATTTTGAACTTCTTCAAAACTTTGTCAAGGTATGTGCTTTGTGAAAGTCCAATTAAGCGTCTTGATCTATCTCTATAGATCTTGATACCCAATATATAAGCAGCTTCAACGAGGTCTTTCATTGAAAAACTCTTATTCAAGTATCCCTTTATGCTATCCAGAAATTCTATATCATTTCCAATCAACAATATGTCATCCACATATAATATTAGAAATGCTACAGAGCTTCCACTCACTTTCTTATAAATACAGGCTTCTCCAAAAGTCTGTATAAAACCAAATGCTGTGATCACACTATCAAAGCGTTTATTCCAACTCCGAGAGGCTTGCACCAGTCCATAAATGGATCGCTGGAGCTTGCACACTTTGTTAGCTCCCTTTGGATCGACAAAACCTTCTGGTTGCATCATATACAACTCTTCTTCCAGAAATCCATTCACGAATGCAGTTTTGACATCCATTTGCCAAATTTCATAATCATAAAATGCGGCAATTGCTAACATGATTCGGACAGACTTGAGCATCGCTACGGGTGAGAAGGTCTCATCGTAGTCAATCCCTTGAACTTGTCGAAAACCTTTTGCAACAAGTCGAGCTTTATAGACAGTAACATTACCGTCAGCATTAGTCTTCTTCTTGAAGATCCATTTATTTTCAATTGCTTGCCGATCAACGGGCAAGTCAACCAAAGTCCACACTTTGTTCTCATACATGGATCCCATCTCGGATTTCATGGCCTCAAGCCATTTTGCGGAATCTTGGCTCACCATCGCTTCTTCATAGTTCGTAGGTTCGTCATGGTCTAGTAACATAACTTCCAGAACATGATTATCGTACCACTCTGGCACGGATCTTACTCTGGTTGACCTACGGGGTTCAGTAACAACTTGATCTAAAGTTTCATGATCATCATCATTAACTTCCTCACTAATTGGTGTAGGTGTCACAGAAACCGGTTTCTCTGATGAACTACTTTTCAATAAGGGAGCAGGTACAATTACCTCATCAAGTTCTACTTTCCTCCCACTCACTTCTTTCGAGAGAAACTCCTTCTCTAGAAAAACTCCGAATTTAGCAACAAAAGTCTTGCCTTCGGATCTGTGATAGAAGGTGTACCCAACAGTCTCCTTTGGGTATCCTATGAAGACACATTTCTTCGATTTGGGTTCGAGCTTATCAGGTTGATGTTTTTTCACATAAGCATCGCAGCCCCAAACTTTCAGAAATGACAACTTTGGTTTCTTACCAAACCATAGTTCATAAGGCGTCGTCTCAACGGATTTTGATGGTGCCCTATTTAAGGTGAATGCGGCAGTCTCTAAAGCATAACCCCAAAATGATAGCGGTAAATTAGTAAGAGATATCATAGATCGCACCATATCTAGTAAAGTACGATTACGACATTCGGACACACCATTACGTTATGGTGTTCCGGGTGGCCTGAGTTGCGAAACTATTCCGCATTGTTTCAAATGAAGACCAAACTCATAACTCAAATATTCTCCTCCACGATCAGATCGTAGAAACTTTATTTTCTTGTTACGATGATTTTCAACTTCACTCTGAAATTCTTTGAACTTTTCAAATATTTCAGACTTGTGTTTCATTAAGTAGATAGACCCATATCTGCTTAAATTATCTGTGAAAGGTGAGAAAATAACGATATCCGCCACGAGCCTCAACATTCATCGGACCACATACATCTGTATGTATGATCTCCAACAAATCTGTTGCTCTCTCCATAGTTCCGAAGAACGGCGTTTTAGTCATCTTGCCCATGAGGCACGGTTCGCAAGTACCAAGTGATTCATAATCAAGTGGTTTCAAAAGTCCATCAGTAAGGAGTTTCTTCATGCGCTTTACTCCGATATGACCTAAACGGCAGTGCCACAAATAAGTTGCACTATCATTATCAACTCTGCATCTTTTGGCTTCAATATTATGAATATGTGTATCACCACTATCGAGATTTAGCAAAAATAGACCACTCTTCAAGGGTGCATGACCATAAAAGATATTACTCATATAAATAGAACAACAATTATTCTCTGATTTAAATGAATAACTGTCTTGCATCAAACAAGATCCAGATATAATGTTCATGCTCAACGCTGGCACCAAATAACAATTATTTAGGTCTAATACTAATCCCGAAGGTAGATGTAGAGGTAGCGTGCCGACCGCGATCACATCGACTTTGGAACCATTTCCCACGCGCATCGCCACCTCGTCCTTAGCCAATCTACGCTTAATCCGTAGACCCTGTTTCGAGTTGCAAATATTAGCAACAGAACCAGTATCAAATACCCAGGTGCTACTGCGAGCATTAGTAAGGTACGATTCAATAACATGTATATCACATATACCTTTGTTCACCTTGACATCCTTCTTATCCGCCAAATACTTGGGGCAGTTCCGCTTCCAGTGACCAGTCTGCTTGTAGTAGAAGCACTCAGTCTCAGGCTTAGGTCCAGACTTGGGTTTCTTCTCCTGATCAGCAACTTGCTTATTGTTCTTCTTGAAGTTCCCCTTCTTCTTCCCTTTGCCCTTTTTCTTGAAACTGGTGGTCTTATTGACCATCAACACTTGATGCTCCTTCTTGATTTCTACCTCCACTGCCTTTAGCATTGCAAAGAGATCGGGAATTGTCTTATCCATCCCTTGCATATTATAGTTCATCACGAAGCTCTTGTAGCTTGGTGGTAGTGATTGGAGAACTCTGTCAATGACACTATCAACCGGAAGATTAACTCCCAACTGAGTCAAGTGATTATGGTACCCAGACATTTTGAGTATATGTTCACTGACATAACTATTCTCCTCCATCTTGCAGTTGTAGAACTTATTGGAGACTTCATATATCTCAATCCGGGCATTTGCTTGAAATATTAACTTCAACTCCTGGAACATCTCATATGCTCCATGACATTCAAAACGTCGTTGAAGTCCCGGTTCTAAGCCGTAAAGCATGGCACACTGAACTATCGAATAGTCATCAGCTTTGCTCTGCCAGACATTTGTAACGTCGTCAGTTGCATCAGTAGCAGGCCTGGCACTAAGCGGTGCTTCCAGGACGTAATTCTTCTGAGGAGCAATGAGGATAATCCTCAAGTTACGGACCCAGTCCGTGTAATTGCTACCATAATCTTTCAACTTTGCTTTCTCAAGGAACGCATTAAAATTCAACAGAACAACAGCACGGGCCATCTATCTACAATCAACATAGACAAGCAAGATACTATCAGGTACTAAGTTCATGAGAAATTTAAGTTCCATTAATCATATTATTTAAGAACTCCCACTTAGATAGACATCCCTCTAATCCTCTAAGTGATCACGTGATCCATATCAACTAAACCATGTCCGATCATCACGTGAGATGGAGTAGTTTCAATGGTGAACATCACTATGTTGATCATATCTACTATATGATTCACGCTCGACCTTTCGGTCTCCATGTTCCGAGGCCATATCTATGATATGCTAGGCTCGTCAAGTTTAACCTGAGTATTCTGCATGTGCAACTGTTTTGCATCCGTTGTATTTGAACGTAGAGCCTATCACACCCGATCATCACGTGGTGTCTCAGCACAAAGACTTTCGCAACGGTGCATACTCAGGGAGAACACTTATACTTTGATAATTTAGTGAGGGATCATCTTATAATGCTACCGTCAATCAAAGCAAGATAAGATGCATAAAAGATAAACATCACATGCAATCAATATAAGTGATATGATATGGCCATCATTATCTTGTGCTTGTGATCTCCATCTCCGAAGCACCGTCATGATCACCATCGTCACCGGCGCGACACCTTAATCTCCATCGTAGCATCGTTGCCGTTTCGCCAATCTTATGCTTCTACGACTATCGCTACCGCTTAGTGATAAAGTAAAGTATTACAGGGCGATTGCATTGCATACAATAAAGCGACAACCATATGGCTCCTGCCAGTTGCCGATAACTCGGTTACAAAACATGATCACCTCATACAATAAAATTTAGCATCATGTCTTGACTATATCACATCACAACATGCCCTGCAAAAACAAGTTAGACGTCCTCTACTTTGTTGTTGCAAATTTTACGTGGCTGCTACGGGCTTTAGCAAGAACCGTTCTTACCTACGCATCAAAACCACAATGATAGTTTGTCAAGTTGGTGTTGTTTTAACCTTCTCAAGGACCGGGCGTAGCCACACTCAGTTCAACTAAAGTTGGAGAAACTGACACCCGCCAGCCACCTGTGTGCAAAGCACGTCAGTAGAACCAGTCTCACGTAAGCGTACGCGTAATGTCGGTCCGGGCAGCTTCATCCAACAATACCGCCGAACCAAAGTATGACATGCTGGTAAGCAGTATGACTTATATCGCCCACAACTCACTTGTGTTCTACTCGTGCATATGACATCTACGCATAAAACCAGGCTTGGATGCCACTGTTGGGGAACGTAGTAATTTCAAAAAAATTCCTACGCACACGCAAGATCATGGTGATGCATAGCAACGAGATGGGAGAGTATTGTCCACGTACCCTCTAGACCGAAAGCGGAAGCGTTAGCACAACGCGGTTGATGTAGTCGTAGGTCTTCATGATCCGACCGATCAAGTACCGAATGTACGGCACCTCCGAGTTCAGCACACATTCAGCCCGATGACGTCCCTCGAACTTCGATCCAGCCGAGTGTTGAGGGAGAGTTCCGTCAGCACGACGGCATGGTGATGATGATGATGTTCTACCGACGCACACGGCTAAAAGATCAAACGATTAATTGTTGTGTCTATGGGGTGCCCCCTGCCCCGTATATAAACACTAGTAGAAAAAGGGTCAAACGTGAAGCACATTAGTGCCGGTTTGAATTAGAGCCGGCACTAATGTGTACATTAGTGCTGGTTCGTGGCGGCGATCAATAGTACCGGTTCGTGGCGAACCTTTAGTACCGGTTCATGCCACGAACCGATACTAAAGAGGATGTGTCAGCCTGCAGTCAGGCTATGGCCCCACCATCACCATTTAGTGCCGGTTCGTACCACGAACCGGTACTAATGAGGTTATGGCAAGCTGTTTTTAGTCCCACCTCGCCAACAGAGAGGCAGTATGAGCGGTTTATAAGCCGTGAGTGCACAGACAATGACGAAGAGTTGCAATGCTCACCTACATGTTGATTAGCTTCAAGCCTTGCGGAATAGCATAGATTGCACTGAGCTATGTGCAATGGCTTAGTGCAATCTACACTATTCCGAATGGCTTGATGCAAATTAACCAGCATTGCACCTCTTTTTTATTTTTAGTAACTTATTTAAACTCCGGACTTCTTTTGTGTTCAGTATGCAGCATTTAAAGCTTGTTATGCCTTAAGGTTGTTGTGGTTTGGAAATTATGGATTTGACAACCATGAATCATAGCTTTTTGTGTAAGTGACTTGGGAAACTCAAGTTTGGCAAACTCTATTGACTAGTAGACAAACGGTCAAATGTGAAGCACATTATAGTGCCGGTTTGAATTTGAGCCGGCACGAATGTGACCATTAGTGCCGATTCCAACGGCTAGGCGGGCTGCTACCATTAGTACCGGTTCGTTGCCAATCTTTAGCACCGGTTCGTGGCACGAACCGATACTAATGTGCATCCCACCAATCAGGAAGAATCACACGGATCGTGTGTTTCTTTCTAGCTCTTGCGAGTCGTTGGATCAAGGGTGTGTTTCTTCCTAGCTCATGTGAGTCGTTGGATCGAAACTAGCACAATCACTTTGTGAGCCAGACGACCCTATATATAGCCCATCTCTCGCCTTCCCTGCATAAGTCTTTCAGTTCATCGACTACATACATCTACCAGTTCATCGACTGCATACATCTACCAGTTCATCGACTGAATACAAATCATTCGGATTCGCCATCATACGCCCAACCGTGCATTTGATATGCATATATATGCATCACGAGCCACGGTAGGGCCGTATGATGGCGATACCGATTGGTTTGTTCTAGATCCGACATAAAAGGTTTGATACAACTTCTTTTTTGTGACATAAGATCTAACATTGTTGCTTCTAGTAGTTCTCTTGATTCCACTAATGATTCTCATAGCCAAGTTACACTTGAGCAAGAAAATAGCTTATTGAAGGGAATTATAGAGAAAGGAGTGTACAAAAGCCTTGCCGGGAGTAAGCAATTCGAGGAAATTGTGCGCAAGCAAGGAAGGCACCGGAAGAATCAAGGTGTTGGTTTTGAACGAAAGTTCAATGCCAATGGAGTTGAGTGGGAAGAAGATCAATACCCCAAGACAAAGTTTGTTCCTCAACAAGAGAAGTATCCTACTTCCTTCACGGGGACACAAGCTCAAGATGATCTTCCACCACAAGACTACAAGCAAAAAGGCAAGGACAAGCTTCAAGAGGAAATTGATGAGGTTATGGCAAGTTGTTTTTAGTCCCACCTCATCAAGAGAGAGGCAGTATAAGCAAATTAACCAGCATTGCACCTCTGTTACATGGCCACTTCAATGTTTTTTAAACTTATTTGAACTCCGGACTTCTTTTGTGTTCAGTATGCAGCATTTAAAGCGACGTCATCAATTTCCAACATGTTCTAACATCATTTGTTGTTTTTCGGTCATTTACCTAATTGTTTAGAGAGCTAAATGACCATGAAAATGGAAACCACTACAAAATGAATCCTGAAAATGTTGAAACTTGGCATGGTATCATCGTATCACCCGCATAGCATGCGCGAAAGAGTAGAGAGGGTCACGGCAAAAACTGGACGCACTTCGTGTACAAACTGGACAAACTCTTTCCGAGTATCAGGGTTTCGGACTATGCAAAAATAAGTAATGCAGAAAATAAAAGAACTATACAAAAAAATTACTCAAAAATAAATAGAAGAAAATAAATAATGCAGAAAAGAAAAAACTATATAAAAAACTACTCAAAAATAAATAAAAGAAAATAAGTAATGCAGAAAAGAAAAAACTATATAAAAAATTTGTTGGCGCACTGCCCTGTGGGTCTACCAGACCTAGGGTGTGCAAATGCAGGCCCAGAAGGGCCAGCAGACTCACAGGGCAGCGCGCCCTAATTAATTAGGCCTAGAAGCCTGCTATATAGAGGAGTTCGAAGAGGTAGCCGCGGCTGGGTTTATAAACCAGTGCGGCTGCCCTTCGCCGGGCGAGGTGGGACTAAATTTTGGGGTGGCAGCGCAAGGCCTTTAGTACCGGTTGGTGGCTCCAACCGGTACTAAAGGCCCCCCCTTTAGTACCGGTTCGTGGCTCCAACCGGTACTAAAAGCCTTCGTTTCCCGCCGCTTGGCCTGGGGAAAATAGGCCTTTAGTACCGGTTGGAGCCACGAACCGGTACTAAAGGCCAATCCTATATATATAGCACTTACGAAAATTTCAGTTTCAACTCCCCACTTCGTCTCCAACCTCCGCCGCGCGCGCTGCTCGATCCTGTCGTCGCCGCCCGTCGTCCGTCGTCATCGTCGCTGTCCCCGCCGCCGCCCGTCGTCATCGTCGTCTCGCGCTGCCGCCCCGAACGTCGCCGCCGTCCGTCGTCATCGCCGCGGCCGTAAGTCTCTCTCTCGCTCCCGCACACACATGCACACACATACATATACACACATACACACACACACACACCGGCACCCCCGCCCCGTACGCCGGCGCCCCCGCTCGTACGTACGGGGCGGCGGCATATGGGGCCGCACACACACACACACATACCACACACACACGCATACACACACACATACACACATACGTACACACATATACGTATATATACACACACATGCATACACACACACATGCATACACACACACACACATTTTTTTTTACTTATTTTCTATTTTTTAGAAAAGTTAATTAGATGATCGAATGTTAGATTAATGTCAAATGTTAGATGAATTAGCTAGCTAGATAGAAAAATTGTCGAACTAGAGATTAGAACTAGTTGAATAATTAATATAACTAGTTTATTTTTAATAAGAAACTTTAGGTATATGAGATTAGAACTAGTTGAATAATTAATATAACTAGTTTATTTTTAATAAGAAAATTTAGGTATATGAAATTAGAACTAGTTGAATAATTAATATAACTAGTTTATTTTTAGTAAGAAAATTTAGGTATATGAGATTAGAACTAGTTGAATAATTAATATAACTAGTTTATTTTTAGTAAGAAAATTTAGGTATATGAGATTAGAACTAGTTGAATAATTAATATAACTAGTTTATTTTTAGTAAGAAAATTTAGGTATATGAGATTTGATGATCTAATTAAAATATTATTTGTTAATGAGTTTTTCTGTTTATTTAATTTTTTATATATTTTGAGTTTATATAAATGTTAGATTAATGTCGAATGTTAGATGAATTAGATAGAAAAGTTAAATATATAGTAATGTCAATTGAATATATAGTTAGATATATTAATGTCAAATGTTAGATGAATATATATTTGGCTAGATATAGGTGTTTAATGTTTCACCTATATGAACATAGGAAATGTCATCTGACGACGAAAAAGATTTTATTATGTGCGAACATTGTGAAGACCAGCGCGGCCTGTGCGACCAAAATTTCCTTATTGATGGTAGGCGCTTCAGCATCAAGCTGGATGAGACATTCGAAGTTGATACAGTAAGTCACTTTGTCAATTATTATTTGAATGCAAAACTTATGCTTCATTTGCTTCAACTTATAATTTTAAATTTTCACTATTCTACTAGCGCATCCCCTGCCATGCAAGAATTTTTGTCTTGGATAAGATAGGTTTCAGTGCTATAGATGATATGGAGGTAAAGAGAGTTTACTTGAAGACACAGCATGGGTATACTTTCAACGTCAAATTATATAATGGAGACACATACACCCATTTTGAATGCAAAACTTGGCAAGCACTATGCAAGGCTTATGCATTTGAGCCTGATATGGTTATCACCTTTGATATTCGTCCGGAAGATGATATTGAAGGTAATATAGACATCTGGGTCGATGTGCAAACGCCTCCAGTTCTACCATTTGGTGAGTTTTTCTCAACCATGCATGCATATGTTTATGTCTTTCATACAGTTTATTCAAAAATAGTTGACAACTAATTTGTATTGTTAGCTTATTTCGGTTCAAGCAAACATGTCCGGCGCTTGGTAGACAGGACCTACTACTGCCCCGGGGCTCAACTAAACTGCGAGGAGATAAGTCATTATGTTTCATGGCTTGAGGATCTTAATACTGTCAAGACAAATTTTTTTCCTAAACTTAGAAATGTTAGTACTCAAAACGTGCGACCAATGGTGATCGTATTGAACTACGGTCACATCTATAATCAAAAGATGGTAAGATTTTAAATATTTGTCCTTAATTAGTGCATCTTTTGCATACATTATTTTTGAAGCTAAACTTTCATTGCTTAGTATATTAATTACTATACGATGTTGTTCAACAGGGACTTCCGATGACAGTTGTGCCTCAGTGGATCGAGACAAAAGGTTGCATGTCAATGGTTAGCTTACGACCAAGATTTCCTACATTGCACATGAGTGCATTCAGCATTTCTAAAAGCGAAGAATGCTTAATAGTGAAAGATTGGAGCAAAAATGTTAACGATCGCAGAGAAGTACTAGGGGGTAGTAAGGAGAAGCGCAACCCAAGATTAGGAGACAGATTGATCTGCATGCTCCAGTATGATGAATCAGGAGAGCTATACATGTTCTATGCTATTCTACCTGAGAGGGAGCAGCAGGATCAGTAGCTACTACTTCATGCTCTTAATTAGTACTTGTCTCATGGATCCGTGTCCTGAACTTCGATGTTGGTGATGATTATGTTGAACTTGATGATATCTCTTTGCTTCTGTTACAAAGTGAATGTTTCCTCTTTAAGCTAGCCAACGTTGATGATGATTACATAGCTAGCGGTAATGACTATGATGATTAAATAGTGGTAATTAGACGACCACGATGATTTTTAGCTAGCTAGAGTTTGTTTATTTATTAATATGCGATGATGATGATGATGATGACGACTACAACTCATTATAACGTAAAACAATCCTAAATTAAATTGATAACACAAATTTAATTGAAAAATATAAAATAAAACAAAAACCCACAACCATTTAGTACCAGTTGGTTTTACCAACCGGTACTAAAGGGCTCCCGGCCCCCGGAGCTGGCTCGTGCCACATGGTACCCCTTTAGCACTGGTTCGTGCTGAACCGGTACTAAAGGGGGGGGGCCTTTAGTGCCGAAATAATAGTGCCGGTTCCTAAACCGGCACTAAAGGGCCTTACGAACCGGTGCTATTGCCCGGTTCTGCACTAGTGAAAGGAGCAAGGGGAGGAGGCCGCCGGCCAGGGAGAGGCACGCCAAGGGGGAGTCCTACTCCCACTAGGAGTAGGACTCCTCCTATTCCTAGTAGGAGTAGGAGAGGGGGAAGGAAAGGGAGAGGGGAGAAGGAAAGAGGGGGCCGGCCCCCCTTTGCCCTAAACCAATTCGGTTTGGGCCTTGGGGGGCGCGCCCCCACACTCCCCTTGTTGCCCTCTATTTCCACTAAGGCCCATCTAGGCCCATTAAGCCCCCGGGGGGTTCCGGTAACCTCCCGGTACTCCGGTAAAATCCCGATTTCACCCGGAACACTTCTGATATCCAAACATAGGCTTCCAATATATCAATCTTCATGTCTCGACCATTTCGAGACTCCTCGTCGTGTCCGGGATCACATCCGGGTTCGAGAACTATGTAGACATGACCGAGACATGTCTCTGGTCAATAACCAATAGCGGAACCTGGATGTTCATATTGGCTCCCACATATTCTACGAAGATCTTTATCGGTCAAACCGCATAACAACATACGTTGTTCCCTTTGTCATCGGTATGTTACTTGCCCGAGATTCGATCGTCGGTATCTCAATGCCTAGTTCAATCTCGTTACCGGCAAGTCTCTTTACTTGTTCTGTAATACATCATCCCGCAACTAACTCATTAGTTACAATGCTTGCAAGGCTTAAGTGATGTGCATTACCGAGAGGGCCCAGAGATACCTCTCCGACAATCGGAGTGAGAAATCCTAATATCGAAATATGCCAACTCAACAAGTACCTGTAGAGCACCTTTATAATCACCCAGTTACGTTGTGACGTTTGGTAGCACAGAAAGTGTTCCTCCGGTAAACGGGAGTTGCATAATCTCATAGTCATAGAAACATATATAAGTCATGAAGAAAGCAATAGCAACATACTAAACGATCGGGTGCTAAGCTAACGGAATGGGTCAAGTCAATCACATCATTCTCCTAATGATGTGATCTCATTAATCAAATGACAACACTTTGTCTATGGTTAGGAAACTTAACCATCTCTGATCAATGAGCTAGTCAAGTAGAGGCATACTAGTGACATACTGTTTGTCTATGTATTCACACATGTATTATGTTTCCTGTTAATACAATTCTAGCATGAATAATAAACATTTATCATGATATAAGGAAATAAATAATAACTTTATTATTGCCTCTAGGCCATATTTCCTTCACCATGCTCATCCTCGAGCATGAAGATGGTAACAAAGATAATTCTTGTACGTGAATGTTACCTATCATGTACTTGATTAACAGAAGCAAACACTATTGGTGAGTCTAAATCAATAGTAAAGATCCACTGGTGCACCGATGTTCTACGCAAACGGTTTTTACCCGCATTCTGCGACACAGTTGTAAACCGTCGCCTTGCCTATGTGGGTGATGGGGGGTCTATCCCACATGAATCAGATTAATCATTGACTATAGCACGGAAAAACATACACGTTTGGTGGAAAAAGGCTTGTGTGATGCCTGAATCTATCCCAAACGTGAGTATGGTCCAACCATTTGCGATATATAAAAATTCCCCAGCAATCCATCCGTGCCAGTCGTGTGGGATGCCATGACAACCGTATGCGCTATTCTTGATGCAACGTTTACAATACACACCACACATCATAAACAATTAATAATTTTAAACTGTGTATGATAAGTGGTCTATCACAAACATTTAGTTCTACAATACCGTCTATGAACGGATGTAAGAGTGCATACAGATATAGTTGTTCGTATAAAACCGTCTGCGAAGCTTGAATTTATCCCACATGTTTCTCTGTCTATAAATGTTTGCAATATACAAAATGCCCCAAACGCTTCATCTGTAATACCTGTGTCGGATGAAGACCTATCACACACGCTCTTCTGTGACCAACATTTACGATGCACACGACATCATAAACAGTTCATGATTGCAAATCGTGTGTGATAAAGAGACTATCACAAACATTTAATAAGAAAGAATTGTGTGAGCAGCTGTTGTTAATCTCATATGTTTTTTCTTGGTTGATCATGTGTGCACTAGTCATCACACACGTCATGATCTGAAAACTTGTGTGATCTTGACGTTGATTACAAACGTTTTGCTTTTGCAAACTATCTGTAGTGTAATGGTTTGCATAGCATAATTTCTCCCTAATTTAATCCCTCCATTTGAAATTCATAGAATTTGAATTTGAATGTACGCAATCACTTATTTCATATCAAATCATGCTTATAAATATAGGTTCAAGACCGAATGCATAATTTGATTCACTAGTACGTATATTGAAGAACTACAGAAGCACCAAATAAAAAATGATGAACCACAACCGTATTAAAGATGGTAAATAGAGAGGCGAAATACAATCTGGTTGTTGAAGAATGTGAAGCGGAATACCCATATTGTTCCCTCCTCTATGCCTAATGCACGCATGACTCTAGGCCAACCCTTGTGATGGCCGCCCTCCCATCCTTCACTATCTTCGTTAGGACTTCTCGATACCCATTATAGTCTTGATGAAATACTTTAACCTTCATCGCATGTCCATCAATCATGTACTTTGTGAGGTAATCTTGAGTAAACTGCTTTGGGAACCACTGCAAACGAAAAAGATACGGACATTGTTTTCTAACAAGTCATTATAGGCAGTGAAAAGAGAAGGCTAAAGAGTTCGCAGTTACCATCATACAACTCACTGTTGTGTTGGAAAGAGCGTAAAGAAATAGATTAATTTTCATCGTTCGTCTCTTTTTCCTAACAATTCTTATCAGTTTCCTCGCTTGATGCTGGTTCATGAATATCTCATTGTCCCTTACGCAAAATGATCCAGGCGGATCTATACCGATGACATATGTACCTACAAACAATAAGTCAATATTAGAAGCTAAACTGCAATTGGAGAATGGTGTAATATAATACCTCCTTCATTCCACAATGTACTGCGTATAAATATTTTGAGAAGTCAACCTTTACTAGCTTTGACCAAATTTGTTTAGAAAAACATATACATCTGGAATACCAAATACATTTCGTTAGGTACGTCACAAGATATACTTTCATATTGTATACATTTTTGTGTTGTAGATATAAATAGTTTTCTTTATAAATGTGGTCAAACTTTGCGAAGTTTGAATTTTTAAAAATCTATATATGCACTAAATTATGGAACGGACGGAATATAAACCGATGGGTGAAACTAACCTCGGTGGAAAACGTCAGCCACTCCCATTGTTGTCCTGTTTAAGTACATGAAAAGGCATGTTAAGTATAACAGGCTTAACATCAACCAAATATAGCCATGTTAAACAATATCATCTCTATAACACAACTCATCAGGCGAGGAGAACCGAGACTCCCCTCCCTCCCTCGAGTCGCCCGCTCGGGCGACTCGAGGGGCGAAACCCTAACTCCGCCGTCTCCCTCCCCTGCTCGCCCTCCCCTCGCCGCCGCCTGAGGCCGCTGCCGCTGAGCAAGCTTGGCGCGCCGCCGATGAAGGTGGCGGCGGGGCCCTCGCCGCCTCGCCTCGCCCGCGGGGGGCCTCTAGATCTGGGGCGGCGGCCCCAGCTGGTGTGGCGTCGCCGGCTTCGACATCCGGCGGCGCGGGCGTGGGTCGGCGGTTCTTGGCCGTGTGGACGGCGAGATCCTCGAAGAATGCGGGCCAGCGCGCGGCAGCAACGCCAACTCCGGCTGCGTCAGATCTGGCCGTCCCCACTGCCCTTCTCCTCCAGCGAGCTCCTCCCCCCCCCCCCCAGATCCGATCTGCCTCATCATGGGGGCCAGGTTTGCTGCGGGTGGGAGCGGGTGACACGGTTGCAGGACCGGGGGAAACCCCAGCAGCCATGCCGGCGGCGACGCCCGTGGGCGCCGCGCACCTTCCCGGAGGCGCCGTTCAGGTCCTGCCCCCCATCCCCTTCCCCTGTGTCTCCCGGGAGAAATCCTCAACTTTGTTGGGCAGCGGCGACGCCCTTGGCGCCGTAACCTTCTTGAAGGCGCTGTTTTGGGAACACAGATGGGTTGTGGGCTTCGCTGTGGTGTAGGTGGCATGTGTCGGTGGCGGCAGCGTGCGTCCAGCGGCGGCGAGGACTCCCCTGGTGTTGGGTCAAGGTGTTTTGGTGCTCTGCGTTGGGTTGCAGTGTATTCCTCCGGTGCCCTTGGATCTTCCAGGACGGGAGGGGATAGGGTTCCCCTCCTACGGTGGCTGCACTTCAGCTCGTCGAGCGAGCCGAAGCTTCCATTTTTGTCTTGGCCCTTGCTGTTGCCCATTTGTGCATTCAGCCCGCTCGCCCTCTTTCATGTCAGAACTATGGCTTTTGGTGTTGCTCTGCTCTAGGTGAGTCGTTGTCGGCATGTCATGAACGCCTGGTTCCGCCCAAGTGGTTCCTTCGATGCGATCCATATAGGCTCTAGGGTGAGCATGTCCATCGTTCAACGGTGCGGCGCCTTCGAGCCAGGCGAGGAGGCAGGGGCTTTCTTTGACGATGGATCGGGATGGATGTGTCTTCTTCAAGCCCAGGTGTGTTGGCAACGGCGAGCCTTACATCGTCGTCGGTGCACTCTCCTGACCAGGATTTCACTTTCGCCTTGGTTTTCAGCGTGCAAGAGGTTTATGGCATCTCCAAGCTAGAGTTTCTTTCTAGCTTGTAGTATGTGTATTGTGAGCTGGTCCCTGGCGCCCTTGTATCTTTGCTTTCTGTCTTCTTTTGTTTAGTTGGTGAGTGTTGTAATTTGGAGTTGTAATTCTGGCCGGTTGATGGCTTTGTTAATTCAAAGCCGGGCTTTTCTTGAGCCTCCGTTCCAAAAAAAAAACAATATCATCTCCAAATGATAGCTTGGATGTGTTGGTTTAAGCATGCTATTAAAAGCAGATAAAAAATGAAAGGGAATGTTAGCTACAGCAGGCTTAACAGCGACCAAATATTGTAATTCAAACCGGTATTGTCGAAAATGCATAGAACGTAGCTCATGCTTAAACATTGATATCACACTGCATAATTGTGTAAAACTGAAATAAAGGGCATGTGTTATATTAACTACAGCCAGCATAAACACGAGATAGAAATTTGCCTTTTGACGAGTTGGTTACTCCTCAAAATCATTAAAAATATATTTAATAATAGGGAAAATATACAATTAAACTTCAATAGGAATATATACCTTGCAGCATTTCAGAAGGCAGGCCAGCTGGGCTCAAACGAGGCACACACGGACATTGACTAACATGATCTAGAAGAGGTGTCACTGTGCCAACGGTGCTGCCCCCCTCGCTAATTAACTACTGTCTGAATGCCAGGAAATTCCACCACTTGCCCTTGCCAGTACTAGTCGCTCCCTGCTGCGGCAATGTTGACCAGTACCCTACCTAGTCATCGCGTACTAATCACCTCATCATGGTGATAGGTCACACAAGAAGGATTTGTGGTCTCGTTTCTTTCAATAAAGTAATAGTGGTACATGCAGCAGCATGCATGCGTGCAAAAACGCAAGAATACCAATTTGTGCTGCTTCTCTTTAATATGCAGGTAGGAGGTAATGGTCAGATCAATGCACAGATAGTCAAAAGATGCTATCAGAATATCGTTACCAACATAAATTTCTAAACATGGCTATCTGTTGTTGAAGTACAAATCTGGGCCATGAATGATCATGAGACCCGTTCCCCTCTTCCCTGCCATCACGCTCACGACATGACAGCAGCTGATCGCTCTACTCTTTGTGCTTATCGTTCGACTGAGTACGTCATTTGTCCTTTGTTTCATTGTTGCACTGTATCCTTTAATGGCCAGCTAGCAAGTACTTCCTCCGTTCCAAATTACTCGTCGCAGAAATGGATGTATCTAGAACTAAAATACATCTAGATACATCCATTTTTGCGACGAGTAATTCGGAACGGAGGAAGTAGAAGCTAAGATCAAAGCATAATAACGTACTCCCACTGATATTATTGGTCAAAAGTGATGACCGGAGCTCAATCACAAAATATGACGGCATCATGTAAATAGGGACAGAGCAAAATACCTGCAGGGACAGCCACTCGTGTTTTGCCAACAATCGGAAGGGTGCTAGTTCTGGCAATCCGTCATCCAGCTACTCCCCGTCCTTCGTATTGGCTCGTCCATCTCCATGGGGTTGGGATTGTCGACTCTCTTCTGGTTCGATCGGTGGGTGACCGATCAACCCTGCGCCGCCAGGTCTTCCGAATTGCTCTCCATATGTGTTGTTCCTCATATCTCGGTTGAGGCTGCCCCTATTGACTTAGGGAACCTCGCTTTTCACCTTGCCTTTGGTGCCATTGAGCAGGTCGCCTGGGAGGATCTGATGGACTATGTCGCGCTACACACGCCCAACGTCGCGCCAGACCAGATTAGGTGGCATCTTGAGCCTAGCGGCCGCTTTACTAATCGATCGCTATACCATGCCATTGCGGCTATTCCTAGGCCGGAGCCTCAATCTAATTTATGGACAATCCGGTTCTGCTTAAAATCATGATTCTCCTTTGGCAATGGATTCATGGACAGGTTTTCCTTCTGGGGTAGAGGTTCTCAAATGCAATGGTCCTGGGGATGGCATTTGCCCTCTGTGCGATGTGGAAGAAGGCTCTAATCATATATTCTTCCCGTGTGTGACGGTTGCATTCCTTTGGAGTCGTTTCTGGGAAATCAAGGGGGTGCCACACGAAATTCCCGGAGTTATATGACGAGCTACAAGCTTGCCCCGTCAATTCCCGCCGCATTAGGTGGATTGGGATGGGGGCCCTCACCGTGAAGTTATGGACGATTCACAACAAGCTTGTGATTGGACACTCCCCGCTAAGATGGTCTTCTGATGCTCTTTACAAACTATGTGGTTTTCTGCAGCCGTGGATGCCGCTTGGTCGTGGACCAGAGCACGACGACATCAAAACTCTGACTGCAGGTCTCATTAGTGCTTCGCTTGGCGCCCCCACTTCCACGTCCACCACCGGATCCGGACTAGGCGCATGATCTTCATTCGGGGTTGGGCCCCTTTTATTTTCCTTTTTAGGGCTTGTTGAGTTGTGTCCTCAACTGAACCCGCTGCACTTTTCGCTCGTATCGTGTCGTGCTCTTTCGTTGTGTTTGGACCTTTGTTGGATTTTTGTTGTGACTTTGGCGGTTGCTTTATTTATAAAGCGGGGGCGTAAAGCCTTTTTCAGTAATAGGGATAGAGGATGTAACTTTTTTGGCATATAATACATAGTATCTTGGTAAAGTAAGAACCCAGAAATGCAGGAGAGCCTTATATATTTAGAAGGAAGTGCATATTACTTCAGAACAGATGTATAAATAGACCACAAATGATCATAAGCCTCGTGTCTCTTTCTCTCCATCACGCTGGCAGCATGATAGTTAACTCGTTAAATTCTATGAATAAATGGTATATATATGTTTTATATGGAATATATGTCATATGTCATATATTAGCGAAATTCACAATTAAACTTAGGCATAAAAGTTTAAGAAGTTCTTATAATCCAAAGGACGGCTATTTATTTATAAGTTAACATTGAATACATAGTAGTACTGATGGCAGCCGACCAAAAGGAGATGTTAATTGGCTTCCAAGGCCAATCTAGCTAGATCGGATGAATTGATGGCGTATCGTCTTTTTTCATCGCTAGCCTTTAATAGACTGTTGGGAGGTAATGGTCAGTTCAAAGCATAAATCGATAATGCTTTCGAAATATCACGGCAATGTTTAGAGCTAGCTCCTGCTGAGATTGCTTGATTAGTACAGCCAAAAGAGGACAATTACATGGAGTTCTCTGTGCATTTCTAGACCGTACACTGAAGAAGGAGTAACAATCAATGGAAAAATGAAACGTCATGTCATGTACTAACAATTAGTTACTGTTAACTAGTAACGGTCAATTATTGATTTTCTCTTAGCACTAACAGCCGCTAGTTGGATAGCTACTACGGGTGTGACTTACTTCATACTAGATGTGGAGATTGTTGACTATTTTAGCAGTTTTCCATTAAGTTTAATCGAGAAAAGGTGGGTCATAAAGAGAGTGAGTGAGAGAGAATTTATAATGGGACTGACCTAATTTGTTTGACCAAAACACTCTTGAGTTCTTGCTTGCTGCACGAGAGCACATGAAGCTTCATCATAGGTTGGTCGCATAGTTTCTTTTGTTGCCACACACTTTAATGGACAGGTAGCAGGTAAAGGTTAGTATATCAAAGTAAAGCAAAATGACACATATTTCCAAAGTACGGCAATACGCCGCAACCAAACACGCGGTTACACATAGGCACGCATCCGGAGGTTCCAATTTCTCAAAGTGAGATCTAATCATTCTTTAATTTATTATACTATTTTCTCTTTTCAAATATATGGTGCTCCAATGTATTTTCATATCCTCCATTTGATTGACAAAATACGAGTTATATGCATAAACGTACTAGTATATATAGAGAGTTCTTTCCAGTAAGAAACCAGTAATATACTTTTCTCCTATATATTCATATGGCTTCCATATATTTACGTATTTTGAGGTTCAACCTTGTTCATCATTCAACAAAACGTGGGTCAAGTGTCACAAAAGTTATACCATTCACTTCTTGTTCAAAAAGTGTTTCTAATAATATGAAAAAATTATGGCATTTGACTGATACGTTATTGGCCAAAATTGACGATTAGATTGCAATCACAAAATACAGGACAGAGACTAAGTACCTTTTGTGGAATATAACATGCATTTTTTTTATAAAGTGGGGACCTAGAAATACGTGGGATCCTTACATATTTAGAAGGAAGTACATATTACTTCATGACAGATTTATTAATAGACCTCATGATCAGAAGACCTGTTTCTCTTCCTAACCATCACGCTGATAACATGACAGTTAACTCATAAAAATTAGACAAATAAATGCTATATGTTTCTCATATTTTATCTATAGGTAAAAATTAGGCACAACTAGAGAAAGCAAGCTATGGTGGGAGGATGAGAAATAAGGTTTCAGCAGAAAAGAGTTATCAGAAACAAAATCATGTCAAGTATGTATTAAGACATTTTAGTTATGCGTAATAAACAAAGTATATGCACAATAACATAAACACTATCAATATGAACAATTTATAAGAGAGTGGGTGAGAGAGAATTTGAGAAATGTAAAAAATATAAATTTATAGTTGCATCAATTTAGATTGATGATCAAGTGGTATAGCAATTATAGTAAGTGAGATGGATAACTGTGGAAGGATATGGACGCACATGTTTGTCCACAGGAAAAGTTAAAAGGAAACAGCAACTTGGCTTCCTACGAAAACTATGTACAGAAATTTATATGGAGATTAGTAGGTGTTTTATATGAAATTCAAAATACAAGTGGAACAAGGAATTAAAACAAATGGCATTTGATTTCTATTTGGTAACATTGAATATATAGCGCCACAGGAAAAATGGTGAATGTAACATGTCTCAAACATATAGACATGCATGTGTTGCGTATGTTTACAGAAACGTGCATTAGATGTATCATCATGAATGTTCTTGTTAGTATAAGTAAAAAAAATGACATTACTAGCATGGTGTTGGTTGGGCATTTATGAATTGCTTATTCACTTATGGATCAAATTCATGGTAATTGGGAACGGCTGTGAAGTGGCAAATATGAGAAGATCCGAAGAGTATATGCATGTAGGCATATCACAGAGGACATGCATGACATCATGTATCGATCTCAAGGTGGCATCCATACATATCATGTAGAGGGAACGTGTTTTCAGGTATCATCTCTTTGTGCCATGTGTGTGAGATAAAATACCATAAAATAGAAGGAACATAGTGTCGTGGTATGTAAAAGATCATTTTAGTGATGAAATGTGTATCTAATAGCATGGCAAGAACTGAAAATGATATGTTGAATGCACCATACCAAAATAACACAATACTCAATAAATCTAGTCGCACAAATGCGATGATTACCCGACGAGTTAAAAAGTCAACACCTTATACATAGTACAGATTGCAGCCTCCCAAAGGTGAGGTTAATGGCTTCCAAGGCCAATCTAGCTAAGATGGAATGGACTGATGATGTACTCAATAAATCTAGCTAAGATATATACAGTTAGGAGGTAATGGTCAGGGCAATGCTCAGCGCTAGCTCCTGCTGGAGTATAATTCTAGACATGGCCATGTGTTGCATGGAGTGTTGAAGATGGAGCAACGGTCAATGAAAAAGAATATGAAATGTGCTTTCATGTAGTAATAATTAATTACTGTAACAATTATTAACTCCATTGCCAAAATATAAAACGTTTGTGTAGGTTTAGTAGTACGGTCAATAGCAGATGGTCTTTCACCAACCAGCAGGCGCTAGCTAGCTAGCTACTATGTAGTACTCCCTCCGTAAACTAATATAAGAGCATTTAGATTTAGTATTCTAAATGCTCTTATATTAGTTTACGAAGGGAGTACTTCCTCCGTACTTGTTTTTGTCCACCTCGTATTTGACTAGAAAAATACAAATTATGTGTCACAAAAATTATATATTATTAGATAGTTTCCAGTGGTTCTATTTGAATGGCATATATTATTAGATAGTTTCAATGGTTCTATTTTAATGAAGTACAAAGGATCATGAGAGGCCTTCCTCTTCCTCCCATCTCAGTCTCGCAACATGACAGTTGGTCGCTCAAGTTATGCTTATCAACAAGGAGCAAATGATGGTGGCCACCTTAATCACGTCATGCGACTGAGCTCACTTAATTGTTTGACCATAATAATCAAGTACATGCGTGCTGCATGAGAGCAGATATATTATCTTCATAGGTTAGTCATACAAGTTTCTCTTATTGGTACACCCTTTAATGGGCAGGTAGCAAGTAAAGGTTGAGATCAAATTAAAGCATAATGACATATATTTCCAATGTACGGCCGACTACCCTCCTCTACCCACACACTATTACCTAGCTAAGAACAGGAGGATCCCGGCATCCAGCTACTAGTTGCTGAGATCCGAAGCTAGCCGCTCTCCTCTTTAATAGGCAGGTAGGTGGGAGATAATGGTCAGATCAAAGCATAATTGACGATGTTTCCATGTGTTGCAGTCATGATTTCATTTAGCCGCCGGTCCGTGGGGTTCGCACAAGAAACAGTACAGGTTAGTCATTGACAATCACGGTCTGTTTGTCTATTTCAATTCTAAATGACTTTGACTGTGCCGGCATGCGAGGACTTTTCTCCGTAGCTTCTGATCTGACGAAGTATGAACATATGATGCCTGCCGGGCCACCGTTCTTGTATTTTGAAACGGAGGAAGTAAACATAAATTCACGACATAGACTCAGAGGACTCTGCCAAAAATCGCACCGGTATGTATCTCCCTCGGTCCGGTCTGGTGGGAAGCGAAGGCGGGGGATACCACAGTGTGGTTGCGCGTCGTTATGATCGTTAATTTCGTTTGACTGTAGTGGATCAAATAATATCGCCAATTAAGACACGATACAGATTGGTATTTTGGACATAATTAAGTAGTATCCTACCCCTCCTTAATCGATGGATATTTTCTTGCAAAGCAATGCAAGACCGTCGGTCACTTGAGACTAGCCACAGTGGGAGTAACTTCAGCAGTAGCATCGAGTCCAACTCAGCAATTTTGCTTATGTGGCAATGAGTTAATGAAGAAAGAAATAGTTGTAGTAACTTAGCTAGTTACTGTAACATCACATGCTCCAATGCAATATGAGTCTGTAACCTAATAAATGAATCTTTGCATGTTACCACACTTAAGTTACTACCCTCTATGAAGATAGTAATATAGTCTAGGGATATGTGTATGTTACTAGTATATGTTATTATTCATTGTGGCTAGTCTGAGAGATGTATAGTGTCAAGCCCATGTGTTCCGACTGGGCTTGTCGGCTTCGTTTTAATTTCCTTGCCCCGTGCATCGCCCCTCGCCACACCCTGGCTGGGTCCCGTGGGCAGCACACTCGCTGCATTTACATTCACACAGAAAGTTTGTGTTGACACGGCCATGGACGAGCATGTGACCATGTCCACCTTGCACGACAATCATCTAGAATATGACTAGTCAGCGAATGGAACAGACGTACAACCTGGGTGCAATCCCCTTGTCGGTGCACTCCACAGTACGCAGATGTACGTAGTCTCCTGTGTGTTTTCACTAAATACAATTAATCCACATGCGAGTAGGGGTCCGGTAGAACCGGTAACCTGAAATACCGAGCCAAAATATTTTTAATATTTTTTCCTACATCAAGTAACTATGGTGTGTATCCCAGGATATATAATCGCAGCTCTTTTCGTACATGGATCTAATCTGTAACTCATTTCTCGTAGCTGTAGCATTTTCGATACCAAAGGGGTCCAGTATATCGGCCAAAACCTTGCTTATGATCACCTTGATGTATGCCACAATATTCATGTGGGAATACATACATACATAAAACTGCAGCCATATCATATGGTAATACAACAAGCCCTAAGTGCAGCATAATATTCATCATTGAACTAAAATAAATATTTTTCATATAATTCAACCAATCATGATAAGTGGTGTAAATTTTCTGATGCTCTATGGACTAAGCGCACTTAATGTAGTTTTTTTCGTTTCCTCAGATCTTCTTAATCTACAAATTTTAGTACCTTCTCCGTAGATAGATTTATATATTTCTGGTAATGATTTAGTCACATATAATAGCCGTTGGTATGGTAGGTAGGCTCTACGCCAGGCCGAGTACTACACATGTCGATAAAAGCAAAGCTTTTCATTTGCATTGAAGTTAATCACAACATACCCCACATACCCCGCAAAAAAAAAATCACTAGTAACTTGACGCTTAAACTGCAGATCATTTCACCGCTCCTCAACACTACTTGCTCCTCCCACATTTTTTTTTGTCCATCACCAAGAGGAGAGGATCCTCACCTATATTTTCATTCAAACGAGAAATGTAGCTAGTGCAGGGAGAGCCGCGTCCGCGTGTAGATGTAGACACGCCACAGACCGGCGGCTACTTTCTGGACAGGATCTCAAACCTGACAGCCCAAACAATAAGATGATCGACAATGTTCCACACAGTTACATATGACATACTGATCAATTGCACATACGTGTGGTTCTCTTCGTTATGATCATGCCCAGTGCCATGACAAATAGCTAGGTCACAGTTTAGTCATGCTTATCAAGAAACAATGCAATGTCGTGATGAATTGATATATGTATACAATCGCAGTCTGTTTCAACTCTAAATGACAGATTTGATGGCGCATATACACATCTTGGGCATGCGAGGAATTTTCTCGGTAGCATCTGGTTTGACGTGTATGAACACATGATGCCCACCGTGTCACCATCCTTGTATGTTAAGACAGAGGGAGTTAGCTCCAACTTTATTTACATATTATTCCTTATCGTGCATCCCCCCTTGCCACACACCCTGGCCTGGTCCCGTGGGCATCAGACTCATTTATATTCAAAGAAAAGTTGTGTTGACACCACCACGGACGAACATGTGACCATGCCACCTTGTATGACAATCGTCTAAAATATGACTGTATCCAGAGCGCATTTTCAGCGGACGAGCACCTCGTAGGACGACGTTATCTCACCCGCTCATATAAGGATCGTGATTCCCGCGGCGTTATCCAGGATGGCTTTACAAACAGTCCAGGCTTCGTTATACATCAGACCGGTGGTATACAATATTGTATTGAGTCAGAACATAACGCGTCAGATTTAATGCAAGGTATAGGGTTTGGGTGAAGCCAAGGAACACGAACAGTGCTCAACTGGTTTAATGACATGACATGCCCGAGCTTTCCTCTCCAACTAGCCCCACATCACAATGAATGATCAGCTAATCCACCTCGTCGTGCCAGTGAAAGATTCAAAAACCAGTCGTGGGATTTCTTTAGTTACGGTGATGCAGGATCCGATGGAGAATATGTGCCGGTCTCGTATAGGTGGTGATGATGGTTAAGTGATGAGTAATTAGAACTAACCATATTTTGTTTCAAAAAAAACCGAACTATAATCTCATTTAAAAAAATAACTTATATATTCTAGCTAGGTACTAATGTGTGCCTCGTACACCCTACGTGTGGCTCTTGTACTGGATGCCGGGTTAAACTTTGAATCTGGCTGCTTACGTTGATTTTTCCAAAATTTACCTCGACTTTTAAGCAGGGGCCATGCTAAATGGAAAATAATTAATTAGCATGATTTGATCACTGTTGTTTACTTAAGAAAATACTAATGTTTTGGTTCTGTCAAACATGTTTTTAAGGGGACTGCTGAATCCCGACCAGGTTATGATGGAAGATTCTTGTGCATGGCCCGTGTACCTGCTCAACACCTACCAACAGGATAGTGGCTTCTAAAGCGAGAATACAAGGAGTAATAAAGGCGTGGTGGGAATCCAAAGGAAACAAACGAGGCTGATACCGAGACCCGAGAGAGTCGTCATCCAAAACGACTTATTTGGACCGTATCCTGCTTGTGCAACAATTGTCTAAAATTTATCACTGTGTCCACCTTGTACGCGCATGAAATATGACTAGTTACCATCAGCAAATGACCGTGTCCCCCTTGTTGGTGAACTTCTCATTAAGCAGATGTACATATTTTCCTATGTGTTGTGGCCTAGTTTTTTTTTTCAAACCAGATGCCAGTAGGGGTCAGGGTAGAACCGGCAACCTGAAATACCAAACCGAAATATTTCAAATACTATGCTTCCCTACATCAAATAACTGTGTGTCCCAACATATATAATCACACCTGTTTATATGTGTGGATCCTTTTTTTTTGTTCAGAAAAGGGGGAGTACCCCGGATTCATATGTGGATCTAATCTGTAACTCATTTCTCGTAGCTCTAGCATTTTCGATACCGAGGGTTCGGTGTATTGGTCAAAACTTTGCTTATGACTACCTTGGCGCCACATATATGTATATCAGCCATAATATTCATGTGGTAATACATACGTACATACATAAAAGTATGGCCATACCATATGGTAATACAGGGTAAATTCATCATTCAACTAAAATAAATATTTTCATATGATACAGACCAATCAAGATAAGTGGTGTGAAGTTTCTAGTGCTCTATGAACTAAGAGTATTTAATGTAACTTTCTTGTTTTCCTCAGATTTTGATCTTGCAATTCCTGTGCCTTCTCCATACATAGATTTATACGATTTCTAATAATTAGTTCATCACAAGTAAGAGGCATTGGTGTGTTAGGTAGGCTCTATGCCAGGCCAAGGACTACACAGGTACATAAAATCAAGCTTTCAATTGCAGTGAAGTTAATCGCTAGCAATTTGATCTTAACCTTTACTTGCTCCTCGGCACCACTCGCTCCTCCGGGATTTTTTTTTCTTGTATCGATCACCAGGAGGAGAGGATCCTCACCTATATTTTCATTCAAATGATAAATGTAGCTAGTGCAGGGAGAGGCATATTCGCATCTAGATGTAGACATGCCAAAGACCGACGGCTACTTTTTGGACTGGATCTTTAAACCTGACAGCTCAAATGACACGATCATTGACGATGTTCCACACAATTACATATTTATCAACCACACATATGTGTAGTTCTCATCCTTACCATCACGCCCACCGCAATGACAAATAGCTAGGTCACAGTTTAGTTATGCTTAATGCCGTGTCGTGATGAATTGGTGTATGTACACAGTCACAGTCTTTTTGAACTCAAGGACAAGCGTGACGGAACATATATATGCAGAGGCCGTCGTGATGCATTGATGTATGAACACATGATGCCCTCCGTGCATTTGGTTTAACATGTATGAACACATGATGCCCTCCATGATCACCATCCTTATATTTTAAGACATATGGAATTATCCCTGTATGTATGCTCCAACTGGTCGAGGTTCAACCAGAAATTGCACTTGTGTATATCTTCTCGATCGACTGACAAAATTAAGGTGGCTAGCACTATGGCATGTTGTTAAGTACAATCTCACCCCGTCCATAATTGATGGATATGATCAGCCACTTGCCTAATGGTGAAGGATATTTTGTGACGCAATGAACAACCATTGGCCACGGAATAAATCTAGTGTCAAACCCATGTGTTCCGACTCAGCTGGGTAGCTCGTCGACGAATTCTTCATGGGTGTCACATTCACTGCATTTATCTTCACAGAGAAAACTTGTGTTGACACCGCCATGGACGAACATGTGACCATGTCTACCTTCTACAATCATCTAAAACATGACCAGTCACCATCAGCAAATGTAACTGGAGAAATAATCTGGGTACAGTAAATCCCTGTTGGTGAACTCCACGTTAAATAGATGTACTGATATATTTCAATCAAAATTTGAATTTTATATATGTTTCTACCTAATAACGTCCATATATAATATGGTAAAACATGACACATGAAAAAAGTACATCCATGATATTCATATGGTAATACCACACTTTCCTGAAAAGGAGGATAATTCCTTGCCTCTGCATCTACGATAATGGATCATAATCTACCGGTAAAATGACATATGACCCTAGAATGGGTGCAAACCTCACAGAAAACACTTTCAAGGAGTCGCTGCTCAAACATTGACGTTGTTGTTTCAAATCAAAAGGTTAACATGGGGCTATCACCTCCAAAGCAAAGTTTCGAGCCAAGACCTTCTAGAAGGAAACGTCATACGACATCAACGATGCCTGATGTAGCCAAAAAGCATTGATCATGTGTTTTTACCCGGAGAAGATTCAAACTCAATACCAAATCCCCTAATGCCACGCTGCACCCTCTCTGTTGACATGCTTACTGCTGCATCTTCTAGCCGGCTCCCAACATAAAAAAAAAATCTTAGCCCTGCTCGTGGAGATGGAGAATTCGCGAGAAGCATGTTCAAAATGACACCTCGCCCACTTCTAGTCGCTGGTGCACCACCATCATATTGTGTTTCCCGTTGTATGCGCCAATCTGCTCAGCTAGATCTGCAGGCCAGCGGCCTCCCTATGGCACGACGTGATGGCGCCGCTGGCCCAGCACAACTCAACTGGCGGACGCCACAAAAACCTCAGTGGATGGATGCCCAAGATGCATCAGATGTCAGTCACCATAGTTGGCACTGCCTCAAATCCATTGGAAAGTACCACGGCAGAAGCCTTGTTGCTGCCGCAAAATTGCCCACAATATTCTTCATACAACTAGAAAATCCATAATTGTATATTGCAGTCTCGTGGTGTAATCTTATCATGCTCTATTGATTAAGAGAATTTATGTAATTTGTTTTTTCTTTCCTTGCATTTCATTTTTTAGATTACCCTTGTATTTCATTTTTCTTTTACCAGAAAACGATAGAACAATCGTTCTACAGTTAGTAAAATTAATATTTGTATAGATGAGCGAAAAAAGAAGTGAATAGAACGATAAAGGTTCACTCATATTTTCTTGATCCTAAAATTGTTATGACGGCGTGGACAAATTTATATGATTTTCATTTTTTTTGCAGGTGAAAAAAATCATATAATCAGCGACAAATTTATATGATTTTCGTACATAAAATGCTTTGGTTGGGCTGGTGGGCTCTGTAAGCAGAGACAAGGCGTACACACGCACATATAATCAAGCTTTTACACTGATTAATCCGGGGGGGAATGACGGTTAACCTGTGAAACATTTCACCACTCACACTGTGCTCGCTACACCAGCATATTTTAAAATTTTCACCGGGGGGTGGGTGGGTGGGGGCACGGCATACTGATCAACCCCACATATCGTCTGGTTCGCTTCTATGATAAATACGCCTTGATGAGCCGATGGACTACTCGTTTACTTTCCATCTACGTTTTAATGGACATGTAGCAAGTAATGGTCATGTTAAAGCTTAATGAGACTATGCTTACCAAGAAGCATAGTGATGTTGGTTCTTAGCAGCCGCGCTAGGTTATGTATGTGTCTTAATTGATGACTATGCTTACCATCAACGAAGCTGATAAGATGATCGTACCAGCCGTGCCAGTGGCATAATAGTCAAAATATTCTGACGGCCTCAATGAGTTTTATCATCGATTGTTCTATGTCGTGTGCATGTGGATGAGCATCTATATTGTCATTCATTATGCGGCTACAGATCTTTTAAATCGTATAATCTAGATCATCAACATTTCTTATTTTTAGATACAAGTATATATATACCCTTTTATTTTTAGATTAATGACTAATTTTCTTGCTAGGAAGTACTGTGAATCTCATATATATTTGTTTTTATTGCCCTAAATGTACCGCATGGGCTATATGTAAGTTGTTGGGGGAAAATATCGTGTACGTCGATTTCGCCTGAGAGGAAGACGAAGGTCGTGGCACAGCGCAAGTCCGGAGCCAACGACGACGCTGCGAGAGGCAGCGAGCTGCAATGACAAGAAAGGCTGAGCCAGGACCTCGTTAGAGATGGGGACAACGTTATGACTAGTAGCGAGTTGTGGCATCCGAGGCGAAGACGAGAAAGCAGGTTGACGGATGCGGGCCGGGGGGTGCAGGGACGTCAGCGTTGCTGCAAATCGGTGTGGCGTAGGGGGAGGGGGGGTGGCGGTGGCGGCGGCAAGCAACAGCGATAGGGGTGTTTGAGGGGCGGCTAGGCGACGCACCACAGTGCCTGCCAACCGCAGGTGGTGGAGTTAGGCGGATGGTGCTTGGCAAGTCGGCGGCACATAGAAGAAAGAAGACAACAGATGAAGAAGAACCCTGGTGCTATCATGATCGTTGGATGCTGATCGGACGCTCCAGAGAAACCGACTTACACAAAAATAAATTCAAGCTCTCGTCAAGCCATTTACCCATGGCCAGGCCTTATAGATACTTATTTATTTTTAATCACCGAATAGGAGAGTGGTTTTTCTACACCCAGAAGAGCTTGAGCACTAAGAGTGTGTTTGTTTCTAGGGACTTATTAGTTTAGGGACTTAAAAAAGTCTCTATAAGTCTCATCTAAACTAAACAGAAGGGACTTATAGGGACTTAAAGTGGGCATTTGGGACTTATGAAATAAGACTCTTAAGGAGGGACTTATAAGCACTTATAATTGTAATATGGTCTTATAGAGACTTATAAGTCTCAGGAACAAATAGGTAGGAACTTTTTAGGGATTTAGGACTTATAAGTTAGGACTAAAAAAAATCCTAAGATTTATGAACCAAACAAGGCCTAAATACTCAGTTGGTCGTGTATAAAGGCCCGTTGGTAGACGTGCTCTAGCTGGAAGGAGCAGGGAGTACCGGATTACACACGCACACATACATCCAAAGCTAGCTTGCATTTTATTTGCAGTGCACACAGGTAGGTAGCTAGCTAGGCACCATGACGCTCAAGCTCCTAATGGAAGTGAGCCCGCAGGAGCTGCTGGAGTCTCTGGCGGAGCTCCAGAACCACGTGCTCGGCTACGTCAAGTCCACGTCGCTCAAGTGCGCCGTGGACCTCGGCATCCCGGCCGCCATCCATAAGCGCGGCGGCACCGCCACCCTGGCCGACATCGCGGCCGACGCCAAGGTGCACCCGGCCAAGGTCGCCGACCTCCGGCGCATGATGGCGCTGCTCAGTGCCTCGGGCATCTTCACCACCACCGCCGCCGCCGGCGCCGGGGACGACGGCGGTGCGACCGACGACACGGCCGCCGTGCAGTACGGGCTGACCACGACGGGCCGCTTCCTCGTCGGCTGGCGCAACCTGTCCCCCGTGGCGCCCTTCTTCGTGAACCCTCTCATCGTCTCCTCCTTCTTCGACCTGCCTGACTGGCTCAGGAGCGAGCCGGCGCCGGCCGGCGCTGGCTCCCTCTTCGAGCAGGCGCATGGCTGCTCCCGGCAGGAGATGGCGGGCAAGGACGCCGGGTTCGGCGGCGTCCTCAGAGACGCCATGACCGCCGACAGCGAGCTCTTCCTGGAAGTCATTATCGTTGACAAGGGCCGCATCTTCCGCGGGGTGAGCTCCATCGTCGACGTCGGCGCCGGCAACGGCGCCGGCACGCGGGTGGTCGCCAAGGCGTTCCCGCGCATCAAGTGCACCGTGCTGGACCTTCCTCAGTCCGTCGGCCAGGCCGCCGCCGCCGGCGACGACAACCTGAGTTTCGTCGCAGGTGACATGTTCGAATCCATTCCACCGGCGGATGCTGTCCTGCTCAAGGTAGGTACCCATCCATGAATATCACGTATTGGTACCTCGTGGTCACGTCAATGATAAATTGCATCCCAAACAGTGGCACTCTCCGTCCACACATAGTGCAATTGGTGTTCCATTTTCTTTTCTCTTGTCAAAACATTTATTTTTCTTCGAAATTGCTCTCTGTTCTAGAATGTTCTGCGTGACTGGGGCCACGATGACTGCGTCAAGATACTTCAACGTTGCAAGGAAGCCATCCCCGCCAGGAGTGCCGGAGGGAAGGTGATAATCATAGACATGGTAAGAGGGTCTCTGCTCGGCGATAAGAAGATCGCCGAGGTGGAAGCCTTGCAGGACATGTTCGCGATGTGCACCAACGGGGTGGAACGGGACGAGAGCGAGTGGAAGAGGATCTTTTCCGACGCTGGATTCGGCCAAGATTACAAGATCATGCCGGTGTTGGGTCCCTTATCAGTGATTGAGATCTATCCATGAAAAGCCGGCAACTAGACCGTACTAATGGACACCCTACCATATGTTGCACGTATACCTGAACTACAACAGTCTTATTTGTACGTGCGCATGAACTGTGTGTGTTGTTAATAAGCAGGCTGCCCTGTTAAATATGCCTGTATTGTCATTTTTATACCTTCTAGTATCTCTCAGCTACTCCAGCGACATGTGTTTCGGTACAGAAGGAGTATTAAATAACCATACCTCTTTCTAGAATTTGTTGTTGTACTTTGTCAAGCTATATGTCATGTTGAGGTCGATGGTTGGATCTTATTTCTCCTAGCAAGTTAACAGTTTTAATGATATTTTCAAATTTGATATTCTATTTTATTCAAGGGAAATACTTGTGGTGGCAATGGCCACTCCTTTTTTTTTGTTCTGAATGCTTTTGATGCAATATGTTTACTATAAAATTTATTTTATATGTAAGCAAAATATAAAATGCTCACATGGCCAAACTTGTAGAGCTTAGCCCAGCCCAGCCCATTAAAAAAAAAATTTCTTTTCCATCCATGCAAAATAGAAAAATCTTACAGCCAAGTCCCTTAGATTATGCAGCTACCCCCTAAAGTTTGTATTTCCTTACAAACAAGGCCAAAATTTTGACAAGCCTTGTGAATTCCGGCCGAAAATTTCGGCAGCATAACGCATTGGGAAGAATCGCAACATGCACAACAATGCTACAATTGCTCCATGACCAGAAGCACTCGAATCTTCTGGTCGTGGCCCCAGTAATTGGAATGCATGGTGTTCCACTTCAAAAAAAAAACAATTGCTCCACTACCATGTCTTCCATTTTGTGTGTTCTGGTGGATCTTACCTATGGCATTATTTCTAGATTATCTCAAAACGAATTTGTGGTGCGCAGTATAACTTAACAAAGTCATGAGAATTTCGACAGCATAATGCATGCAAATTTCAGCAGCATAACGCATGGAAATGAAATGCGTGCAGAATTCTGAGAGTCTATAGAGATCAGCATCAGCAATCAGTGGAGAGGATTATAGGGCTCTCCTCTCTCTATTTTTCTCATTCCCAAAAATCGACATCATGCCTGCTAGTTGCCTTCGAACAATGTCTTAACCCTAATGAAGCAGAAAGAAATTGACACAGAGTAGTTATTCTTTTATGTAAAGTCACCATAGAGACCAAAAAAGTCTAAATCCCAAAATCCAAACGCCACCAAAAAGATAGGGTTTCCTTCAAAAGAAGTCTATTTCTGGATGTCAATTTAGAGGAAATCTTATAGCGCTCAATGACATGACATGACAAGATGACAACACGATCAATATGGCTAATTAGAAAGAGGACAAGACAACTCTTGACTGGAAACATTAATCAAGCACACACAAATTCATTGATTACAATCAAATGGTTGAAAAAGAATTAGACTCGTTTTATCATCTAAACTTTATTGTAAATGTGTTTATTGTCTAAACTTAAAGAAGCCTGTTCCAACAGTTAGGAGAACCATGGTGTGCCCGCGCTTTCGCTGACCTTGGGGATTGCCCACCGCGAGAGGTGGGACCCCAACCGTCATGGATCGTCGGTGGGAGTGAGACTTTGGACAAGGCGGGCCATCGGATTTGCATGCATCCTTCCACCCGACCTTATCCAGAGCGCGCATCTTCTAGGCGTCGCCGATGCCGTCTACAGGAACAACAGCACCCAGCGAATCCCGGAACAAATCCAGCTGGCAACACAAAATCTCATGAGTAAGAGCCACCACGAGGACGGCATTGCCGGAGGAACAAAAGCTCCATGGCAAAGTCGACGAAACCTCCACGCTAACCACACCCGGAGGCACCAAGCTCGCCGCTAGCTAACTAACATGCCATTCATGTCTTCTATTTATATTTCACATAGTCTTGTTCTTGACTCATTTTAGTTGACAACCAAATTTCATTTTGGCCTTTACATATCCTAGTGAGTCGCTGGTGAATAATGTTGAACATTGTGTTTTGCACATATGCTACCTACTAGCTAGCTTGTGTTCTACTAGCATGTTCTGAAATTAATTTGGTCATGATTCACTAGCAAGTAGATTTCCTATTGTCTGCTCCAACATTGTACCATAATAAGTTAGTGAAAACTGGATTAGACTAAGAATTACAAGGAGCAATACGTGTGTGGTTGACTTCTAGCATGTAAGTGTTCGCAAACAAGGAATGGGAATAATGCAAACACATATAACATCGACCAACAGGTTATATCTGTTTCTACTTGCAGTGGAGTGCATGGATGTAGTACTGTTTGTTAGTATCCCCAGAAACCGTTCTTGGACTTAATTAGCAACAAGGTAATTCAGATACATATGTGTGCTGCTATAAGTGTTGGAACCTTGTTCAACTCCCTAACCTTGGAGCGAATGTTACCTTGAGATTTGCCGGCCGGCTGGCCCGGATATGAGGCGTGTAGCTCGATATATAGTCCAGCTTGAAATCCACATAGAGCAAAGCAACAAATTAATTAATTCAAGAAGAAGGATGAATGAAAGGAAGCATCCAACCAAGAGATGTCGATGCATATACAGTTTGTTTGTCCACTAACCTTTGGTCTATTATCACGCCTAGTGCCTGGGTGGGCTCTTGTCCGGACCTTCATGTCAATCGGATGCATCACTAGGTCTAGAAGAAGAAGAAAAACGCATCAGCTGAGTGCCAAAATTGATTGCCTTAGAGAAGAAGATTAGATGGAGGAAGCAGTGTGTGGTCTTACATCCAGATGGCAACGGGGACGAAACCCATCGGGTTTTGCCTTCCCAAACCCATCCCCACGAGAAAATCGCAAACCCGTCCCGGTCCCCATCACCGTGCGCGGGGCTAGTTTTCTGCCCGTCCCCTAAACCCATCGGGTTTCGGGGAACCCACGAGAAAATCAAAATATTTAAACAAACATAGTAGCGACAAAGAATAACATTTCAACAACAAAATAAGCACATTTCAGCAGCATAACTAGAGCAAATTTCAACAAAAAAACAACCCGACTTGGGACGTGAAGAGGCCATCATTGAGTTCGTCACCGGTGGCGACGCCCTTTCTCCAGATCAGACCGGCGGCAGGGGAGAAGACGTGGAGGGGGGAGGCTCGCCGGCGCAGATCGTGGTCGGCGGATCTTGCGAGATGGGATCGAGCCAGGCGGCACCTGGGGTCCTAGGTTTAGGGTTAGGTATTATGTGGGAGAGAGAGATGAGGGCTCGAGCGAGGGGGAAAGGAGCGAGGGGGAAAGGAGCGGGCGATACTGGCTGTTTGGCCTTCGACACTAGGGGGTGGGCGGCTCGGTAGTTTTGGGTTGGGCCGCGCAGGAGCACTGGTTGGTAAAAAATGTATTTTGCCGGGTTTGCCGGGTTTCGGGTTCGGGGACTACCGAAACGGGTGCAAACCCACGAAACGTGTCGGGTTGTATAATGTGCCCAACAACAGCCCCGCGGGGATGAAAAGACGCCCATCCCCGTCCCCTAATAGGGTAAAAACCCGCGGGGACGCGGGTTTCGGGGCCCCGTTGCCATCTTGAGTCTTACATGCATAGATAGAGAGACACTGTGGATCTAGGCGGCGATGGCGATGGCGGCGGGCAAGCATGGCCGAGGTGCCCAAGACACACGGCGCATACTAACAAGCAACGAAGTGTAGACCCTTGGGTCAATGGGAGCTTGGTGTGTGAATGTGTTGTAGATGAGATGAGGCACGCAAGGGGCTGTGACGCTATGTTGAGGAAAAAGGAAGAGCAAGCAAGGCTGGGCAGTTTATATATAACACACACACACACACACACACACACACACAGAGAGAGAGAGAGAGAGGGGGGGGGGGGGGGTGGGAGCCGTCGGATGGGAGGTCAATCCACGTGAGACATGCGGATTGGTTGGGGTGGTACATAAGACATTCTTATATGTGAATGATTTACCCTTATTGCAAACTCAAAGTTACATGCGATATATATGCGTGGAAATAGATAGTACTTGAGTAGTGAGATGTGCAGTTTTGTAACATCGTGGTGTCACAGTTTTCATCATTCAAGAAAAAATTATGCAATATGCTTCCTACCTAGCATGGTCCGTGGTGCCTGGATGATGCCCTGGCATCTGGTGTGTATATGAACAGCCTGCGCCTGGACAATGCGTAGTTCGTACTGATAACATCATCATCTACATTTTTCTTTCTCTGTATAAGGCTGATGGCATCTGGTGTGTATGCAGCCTCTTGTTACCATGGTCTTTGCGTAGTATGTACTGATAACATCATCTTTCGCTGTAGGCTGATGGCCAAGCATCATTTACAGTAGATCGGACGGGGCGAGGCCGGCTAAGGTCCTTCGCGCCGCCACGGTGTTGTTCCTCCCATGGAAGCCCGTGGTATCCTCTGGCATCGTGAGGTTTCCGGTGTTGCTCAATTTATTACCATTTTTCATTGAAAAATATTATGTGATGGTAACGTAGTATTCTCTCTGTCCCAAATTAAGTGTCTTTGATTTAATACAACTTTAATATAAAGTCAAACTTGTACTAACTTAAAACACATTTATTTTGGGACGGATGGAGTATTATGTTGCTCAATTTGTCTCTCCTTTTTAATTATTTGTCACACTAGTTTTTTTTATCTACTATGTGACATGCATGTTATTACCTATGTTACTCTTATTATATATAGTCTAAGGCAAAAATCTTTTTCCTATCCTCAACCAAGGACGGCGGTGGCGAGGCACCTCAGTTGACCTCGGTTAAGGCCGCTTCTCGTCATGGGCACCGGGGCCTTTGGAGTGGACGCCGCCACCGCTATTGGTCGTCTCCGGTGTGCCGCCGCCCGTCTCCATCGTCCCTCGCCATTGCCCTCCACTTCTTCTAGCCATGTCATGTTGATCCAGAGTCGTGGCTACCATGGTCGCCCCTCCGTCGTCTCAAGTTGGGACCGGTCATCCGACCGCCGGATCCGATCACCCCCTCGCGGGATCTGTTGCTCCCGCGCGCCCATTCAGCTACTGCTTGCTCGGGATCGTCATCGCCATTTTGGTCGTTCAATCACCTTATTGAAGGCTCATCTTATGTGCGCGTGGTTCTATCTCAAGGCTGGTGGCAGACCTGTCCATGTGATGTTTCTCGCTTTTTGGCCTTGTGTTGTACTCTTGCTCTAGCCTGGTTTAGGATTGGTCATCTCAGGGTTGTGGATCGATCGGGTCAGTGATCTTTAGGTCGTGTCGTTTTGGCGCTGTACTGGTCATGCCTTCTTTGGTGATGTATCGTTTTTTCTCTTCTTAATAACTTGCTCCGGCCGCTCAAATACAGCCCCGGCTTCCTCCGCTCCCACCTCGAGAGGGTGTTCAAGCCCAATGTGGCCTTCCTACAGGAGTGCGGGATAGGTACTCGCGATATTGCCAAGCTGTTCATCCCAATGTTGCTAATCATCACTGTCAGCCTAGAGCGCGTCCTGGGGATGGTTGCATACGCCGAACGCATAGGTGTGCCCTTGTCTCTAGGATGTTCAAGAGCGAGGGGAAGATTGCTGCCAAAGTGGAACTTTTATATCAGATTTGATATTTCGCAAAAAAAGGCCGAGCCCGACCAAATGGGTCGGCCGATTGGGCGCACTTTCCAGAAATGTGTAGACTCAGATCTATCTAAACAGACTAATACAGGAAAAAAAACATGTGTATTTGGGTCTGTGCGTTCAAGTTTTTTTTACGATGCTACGGCGGGCTTACGCTCAGGACAACGATAAACGCTGCATGTCCTTTTTTGGGTAGGTCAGGAGAAAGTTCCGTCGGGGGAGGGGGAGGGGGAGGCAGTGCAAAGTGGCTTGGGACTTTGCTTGTGCGCCGTTCTCACATGAGGGGTCTAGGTTTGTTCAACACTTAAACTTGGATTACTTCTTTCCCATTCTTTGTGTAATTCCAAGCAATGAAATCTGACATATTATGCATGGAGAGGGGAATCACTAGCACCCTTGGAGCATCAACTGGCCACAACATTTGTCTAACTAAATCTTCATCCCAAAAATTGGTGACCGGATTGATAAGGTCATCAACTTTTGATAGCCGTGCCCTTCTCTAGGAGTAATAATTTTCCTATTTGTACAGTTTGGGATCCATGCATCTTTTCAAATATCAATATTTAGTCCATTTTCAACTCTCCAAATATAATCATTTTTGAAAGAATCAACGCCCACCATAATGCTTTACCAAGTAAAAGAAGAACCCTTTTTAAAACTTGCATTCATTAGGTCGCCATCCGGGAAATATTTGGTTCTCAAGACAATGGCACATAGAGAATCAGGGTTATCAAGCAGGCGCCACGTTTGTTTGGCTAACAAGGCCAAATTAAGACAGTGTATATCTCGGAATCCCATTCCACCTTGATTTTTTTGGTACACACATCTTCCACCACGCCATCCAATGCATTCTCTTTTGATTGTCTTTGTCACCTCACCAGAAATGCGACATCGCGTCAATGATTCCTTTGTAATTTTCTTTTAGGAATTTTAAAGACGGACATGGCATAAGTTGGGATAGCTTGTACAACCGATTTGAGTAAGATTTTCTTTCCTCCCGCTGATAGCAGTTTTTCTTTCCATCCACTAATTTTCATAATAATTTGATCAATTAGGAATTGGAAACAGTCGCTTTTGTCCATACCCACATTTGCAGGCAAACCCAAATATTTGTCATTAAGGGCTCCAGTCATAATATTCAGAATAATACAAACTTGTGCCTTGTCTTCCACTTTTGTGTTGGGACTAAAAAATATACTAGATTTTTCAACGCTCACCATTTGCCCCGAGGCCGCACAATAGACATCTAAAACTGATTTCAGTGCCTCTGCGTTCCTCGAATTAGCATGCATAAGAATCAAAGAGTCATCCACAAAGAGGAGGTTTGAAATTGATGGTGCATTTTTGCTAACTTTAATTTCGAAAATAGTACCACTCTCCTCTGCATTAGCTAAGAGGACAGTCAATCCCTCCGTACACAACAAAAATAAGTACGGGGAGAAAGGGTCCCCTGCCTTAATCCTCTGCAGTACCACCTATATGTTACTTTCACCGTGGATAGTCTGAGTCCATCGTTTAGCGTGATAGGCTAAAATTGAGGCTTTGGCCCAGGCGCGAGCGGCATCCAAGGAGTAAAGATCGGGTTGAGGGGAAATACTAGTATTAAAAAGGAAACCCAAGCGTCAATTTTGCCCACGCCGCCGCCTGCTCGTCTTCAAATCCTCGAAAAATGCAGGAGAGCGAACCCTAGCACGGGACTCCGCTCCGCCATCGCCGCCCTCCGGCCTCCGCGAGGGGCTCGCTCTACGCCGCCTCCACCCCGTCCGCACCGAGGTGAGCTCTCCGGCACACGCCTGGCAGTTGGTTGGGTATATGGCGTGGTCGCAGAACTAGTAGTTAACTCCCTTCCGCCATGGATTGGTCTCTCGTCTCACCTGTAGCAGCCCGATGGAGCTCACGAAGCAGGGGCGGCCGCGGAGAAGCTCCGTGCCCATGACGAGCCAGCAGCCAGGGCGGCCGTCGCAGCCGTCGCCGCCGCCCAAGGCCAATCCGCAGATGCTCGAGTCCCTGAGATCCAAACTCAGGGAGGCTCTGGCCGCTGCCTTGAGCATCATGGATTCTGGGCAGCAATCCTCTGGAAATTCGGGTTCAGCTGGCGAGTACAGGATCCGTAAGGCCCGAAGCCTAGCATCTAAAATTGAAGAGGAGCTGTTCAAATTGTTCGGGGGGGTCAGCAGGAAGTACAAGGAGAAAGGCGCGTCGCTCGTGTTTAATCTGGAAGGCGAACACAATCCCGTGCTGAGGGAAATGGTTTTGTCCGAACAAATATCACCTAAATGGTTGTGCGCAATGACTATTGGAGAGCTTGTAAAAATGTTTCGGCTTAAGATACAAGTCGATGATAGAGGCTTGGTGAGGAAACCACACATGGGAGAATTTCTAGTTGAGGAGGAAGAAACTGACGATGATGTTTTTCGGGTATCAGCTCGGCCTCAGGGTGATTCACTTCCTTGTGTTGTTCCATCAGAACCCATTATTGCAGCTCAAACCAAATCTGATGATGATAAAACAGCAAGTGCACAACGCAGGGAGATCATCAAGGAATTGGACGACAGTAGTGTGCAAGATGATGAAGTTGTTGGGACGTGGAACAGCAACACATCAAGTGATTTAGAATATCTAGCGGGTGAGATGAATGATCTTGTGCTGCAACCAAGGTATGATGTCTTGAATGGGCCAGAGATCGTCTCATTCTCTGATTTCCTGAGGATCGTTGCTTCAGAACCACATTCTAAACATCGGCCCATTGGTGCCCCGCTGCAAGATGATCGTAATACTAACAAAGCTGAGAAAGTCAGCTCAGCAAATTTCCCCAAAACTATGGACACGGCTGCTGAATCAGAATTCCAATTTCATTCTGACGATGTGCCATTTCCACAAGGTTACTGTCAATCCAAGTTAGAATCACCCATAAACAAACCAGCTTCAGTTCGGGATCCAGTTGATGAACCAAAGGGAGATGTGTTAGCCAAATCCTCCCCACAAATGGTGGATGCTGAAGAATCACGTGTTGTTAATGGCTTGACTCCTGAATTTGGTATGCAGTGTGAGATAACTCCTGATGTTGCATTGACGCATGACAGTATATGGGAGGCAACGCTTCGGCACGAGTCTTCGCGCACAAATATTGTTGCTCTCTTCAAAAGGTTTGTTTCATTAACCTTGCTTATAGTAATTGTACGCAATTAAATTTTGGTAAGAGAGATACACAATTAACTACAAGATGTACTTCATTTGTAATTTCTATATGCATTTTTAACAAACAACACACCAGTTCATTACGTACGTAGAGCATCACATAAAGTTTTGGCAGCATTCTTAATTCATTGTTATGTTGTTTCCGTTTTGCAGTGGTGAAAAACCATGTACACGTGAGTGGCACCGCTTTCTTGAGATTGAGGAACCAGTGAGGCTCAGTGCTCTGGAAGAATTTCTTATAGAGCTTCCTAAATCGAGGAACCATACTATAATGGTAACTATTATTTCCATGTGTGGTTTCATATTTACTATTCTAGTTTAGTGCATCCATTGCTTATTAAAATTGGCAACTTGACTATATTCTTTCTATTACTGACATATACACATCCTTGCACGTTTCCTTGCAAACAATTATGTCTATCGCTTTGACAGGAAAATAATTGATCGTAAGAACCCAGTGGAAGCATGTGCTCCTAAGTTTGCTTTGTTGTGGTTAAATCATAGCTACATAAGCACTAAGTTGAAAAATAATAAATCCAGAGATTCCATGTGATGTAAGCCCGTGCTACTTACAATTTACCAAATATCTGAAATGCAGACCCTCCTTATTTTATCACCACATCTTGAAACTGTACCATTTTGTTAGTATCGTGGACAGCGACAAATGCCCAACTTTAGTTATTATCATGTGATCAATTTATTATAGATAGACTATGTCATGTCTTAGACTCTACCACCTTGGACTCTGAGTCGTATGGTTGCTTTTTTAAAAAAAAATTACTTTATCATAGCCAGTTATACAAGCTATGCTTTGTATCATAAAATCATAATGAAGTGATAACAATTATCTATTGTGGTCTCCACAAATCATATCCCATATCAATAGTCTCTCATCTCCACCCAGTCAAGTTGTCTTGGTAATCCTCTCAGCAATACCCCTCAGGAATATGACCGGGCAAATGCGGCGCATTGGATGGCTGGGCGGCATGCCTTGTATGGGTTGAGGAGAGACTGTATTAGAGAGACAACTTAGGGCTTAGGGGGAGAAATGCAGATAACTCACATTGCTTGATTACAGAAGCAATAACACTCTATAATGCAGGTATCTAATTTGCTGTAAATATTAACTCGTTGATAGCAAAATGATAGGCAAACCTGGATATTTCCCTGTCGTACTTTTATATAGTACCCATCTCGCCGTGTGGCTAGGGCCCCATCCCCTAAAACCCTAAACCATTCAAGCTGGTACCACCATCCTACATGTAATTCCTTCATCGTTCAACCCCATTGCTGCAATACAGTTGTCGCCTAGACCTTGTTGCTCGCCCTCATCATTCTTCCAAGCCTTGCCACTGCTATGCTTGAGCCTCGTCTTATCGGCTCTCTCTCTCTCTCTCATTATGAGGTCCTGCCTCTTGGCATTCAAGCTACCAAGAGACTTTCCTCGTGCTGCCACCTGCTGAAGTTCGTCGCTGCATTGCCAGGTTATGATCCTAGTCTGCCATTGCATGGAGAAGATCTCTCGAAACAGACTTTCGCCCCGCTTTATATATAAAGCCACAACCGAACAAAGTACATAGCTGAATGATACAAGTTAAGGGGCATCCTTCTTACAAAGCCAATCCTAGGATAACCAGATCGCGCAGAATGCACGCGACTTCAAAACTGAAAGATCACAAAGGAAGAAATGATAACAACGCCATACTATGCCCTAGTACACCTACGCTCCACAACAACGCCCCGAGGAGGGAAAACGACGCAAAGCGTCGCCGCTACCAAGTCAAGAAGGTTTTCACCCGAAGCCCAGGCATGGAGAGGAGCACCACAACGACGTCTTCAAGAAGAAAGCGGTGCTTTCGAGCATCACCTTCATCGGCGACAAAGCACGGAGTTTTCACTCGGTCGCTCCACGGTGTCGGTAGGCCACTCGGGCAAGTCGGACGAGCACAGATCACCAAATCTGGAACGTGGCACCTCAGCAACTGGAGCCCGCCCGGGCCATGAAGCAGCACAAAGGTTGTGGAGGAGCAACTCCACTTTGTTGCTACAATGTGTACAACACAAGTGTTGAAGGAACAACTTCAACGTGTTGCGCTAGGTATCACTGTAGAGGCGAATGTAGGCCGATATGGCAGCAAGTGTTCAATCCAGAACTCCTAGAGCACAAGATCTACTCCAAGACCTTAGATAAGAACAACAAGTTCTATTATAGGTAGTGGGTACATAGTCTGGTTTACAAAGTAGAGGTGAGGACCTATATTTATAGGGCTTTGGGAAGCCTTCATGCACTTCTACTTATAGCTGGAACACTCTAGAAAACATTGTTTAGGATTCATCTCACAACTACTTATAACTAGAGAACTCTAGAAACACCGGATAGGGTAAAGAAAACAAAATAAATACTATGCTAGAGTGGAAGCATCTAGAAGTAGCCAAACAGATCTGGCATGTGTTTTTCTTTCTTCTCATCTAGTGTTCCTCATCATTCTCCCCCTGGTTGTTTGGAACTCACCCCCGAGTTATCTTCATAGAACGCTTCTTCTGGATGGTAGAGAGTCAAGTCCGCAACATTAAAAGTGTTGGAGATACCCAGCACAAAGGTTGTGGAGGAGCAACTCCACTTTGCTGCTACAATGTGTACAACACAAGTGTTGAAGGAACAACTTCAACGTGCTGCTTCAGGCCACCCACCGCTAACTCGCTCATCGCCTAGACGACCAAGAGATGTAGCCGTCACCGCAGCCATGGAGCCCGCTGGAGAGCTCATCATGCGACCACCTTCCTGGGCGGCTGCTTCGGCCTCCAAGCCATGAGACAACGCCAACTGCCCGCTTCACAATGCCCAAACCGTGACAGGTAAAGTCCGGCATCAGTCACTGAGCCAGGGTCAGCACCACCACCGTAGGGGTGCCCATGCCTACAGTCCACTCCAATCCTGGTGAACCGAGGGCGACATAGCCTAGTGACTGTCGATGACCATCGTTGAGAATAGATGAGACGACGCCAAGCCGCAACCTAAGACACCGGTCTGGCAGTCGGCACACCGTTGTCCTGTCCACCACATCCATGGATCGACACCGATGCTACAACAAAAGGATGACTCCCAAACCAAGCCGCAAGCACCCACCTCGGCTTAACCGGTGGCGACCGAAAGCCGAGAAGCCCGACTCTAAGGCGACACTGTGCAGGACCTCATTCAGGGAGCACCCAACCTCGGCCATGAGGACCATGTTAAATGCCATACCCGGTGGCCAGTCTGTGTCACCGGCCCACTGACAACAAATGAAACTGGACGAGGTGAGAGCCGCCCCTTCAAGAGGGGGCGCTCATGGCGGCTAGCAACTGCTGCCGTTGAGCAGTCACGCCAACGCCAGCCTCGCCTCCCCATGCCAAGATCTTCCACCACCAGTCCAAGCCACGACCACCACCCACCTCCCACTACCCCACCTCCACGCCGGCGGGAAGGCCCGCCGAAATCCACCGCTTTCAACAGTCACGCCAGTTGCCCCATGGACACTCGACCATGCCACTTCCAGCCCAAGCCGTGGGGTCACGCAGGGCACCACCGTCGCAAGCCTCCCCCCACAGGTGCCAGACAAGCCCCGCCCTCCGCCCCGCGCCACCTGTCGGTGCCCCGACGACAGATCTGGTCGGATCTAGCCGAGGACGAGTAGGCTTGCTACCACCGACACCCCAGAACGCGAGATCAAGAGAGGAGGTTCGACGCCGCCCGGATGCACCACGCCTAGCGAAGCTCTCCACGCACCACCACAAGCTAGCGGCACTGCCTCCAAACAATGAAGGCACGTAGTTGCGCACCCGTCAGCACTGCGGCACCGCCCAAGCACAAAGCCCCGCCCCGCTGACAACCGAGCACTGGCGAAGGAACCTCGCCACTACCAGCACTAAACTGGCTATGCTCGACGGTGCGAATGTGCGACGGTGAGGGAGGAAGACGGAGGGAGGGGGTCTCGGCCGGCCTGCGGCACCCTAGGGATCCCCCCCCCCCCCCCCCCCCCGGCGGGTCGACCCGTGGGCATGACGGGGGAGGGAGAGGGCTGGGTCGGGCTTGAGAAACAAGGAAAACTGCTTCCTGCGTGGAGAACATAGGGATGGTTATAGGAAGGGATCAGCTGACTGGTGGCCCAGTTGTGGCATGTGAAATATGTTGCCATGTGCACTGCCTTGTGGAACTGGAATCTGTATGCATGTATTGACATCCAGTTTTTTTGTGAATTTGAATATTCGCTCTAATCCATATTAAGTGTCACTGATTTAGTATAAAATTGATCTAAATCAGTGACATTTAATATGGGTCGGAGGAAGTAATAAATAAACTACTCCCTCCGTCCCATAATATAAGAGCATTTTTGACACTACATTGATTATGGGACGGAGGAAGTGTCAAAAACGCTCTTTTATTATGGGACGGAAGGAGTACTATCTGGACTTCTAGTAGATTGCCATGTGCACATTGTACTGAATTCAGATGTTGAATATTTTGAATCATCTGTGCAATTTCTCGCCTTTCTAGCTTTCTTGAGTTTTAGTCCTGAAAATATATTTTTCTTACATTGATTATCTGTCACTTGTTTTATAGGTAACCGAGTTACGTTGGAAGGAGGGCTCTCCTGAGAGTGGTCGACATCATCTCTTAAAGGTTCCTCCCTACTATCCTAAAATCACTGTTCTCTAGTACCCTTGAGTCAAAGCTTAGCACGGCAACCGGTCGAGCTCCTGATTTGCTAACCATCTATTATTCTTCTGCAGATTATTGACTCGTATGCCGCCGATGAGACAGTAGGGCTAGTGAAGCCAGCTCAAGGGATCACATTGTACCTATGTCCTTCTCAAGGGAAGGCAGCTCAGATACTTGCTGACCACCTGCCCAAGGAACACTTGGGTAGTTTAACCGTGCTTGGAACATCTATCATTGGAGTCGTCGTGTGGCGAACGTCCCATGCCTCATCTATGGCGCAGAATATTAATCCAGAACCATATTCTACAGGTCAGCCCATTGGTGCCCTTCTGCAAGATGATCGTAATAGTAACAAAGTAGACAAAGTGAACTCGGCAAATTTCCCCAAAACTATGAACATGGCTGCTGTATCAGAATTCCAAATTCATTCTGAGGATGTGCCATCTCCACGAGGTTATTGTGAATGCAAGTTAGAATCACCCATAAACAAATCAGCTTCAGTTCTGGATCCAGTTGAAGAACCAAAGGGAGATGTGTTAGCCAAATCCTCCCCTCAAATGGTGGATGCTGAAGAATCACGTACTGTTAATGGCTTGACTCCTGAATCTGCTATGCAGTGTAATATAACTCCTGATGTTGCATTGACGCATTACAGTATATGGGAGGCAACGATTCAGCATGAGTCTTCGCGCACAAATATTGTTCTTATCTTTAAAAGGTTTGTTTCATTAACCTTACTTATAAAAATTGTATGCAATTAACTTTTGTTAGAGAGATCCACGATTAACTACAAGACGTACTTCCATTTGTAATTTCTATATTTATTTTTAAAAAACAACACACCAGTTCATCACATACGTAGAGCATCACACAAAGTTTTGGCAGCATTCTTAATTCATTGTTACGTTGTTTCTCTTTTGCAGCGGTGAAAAACCATCTACACGTCAGTGGCACCGCTTTCTTAGGATCGAGGGACGAGTGAGGCTTAGTGCTCTTAAAGAATTTATTATAGAGCTTCCCAAATCCAGGAGCCGTACTATAATGGTAACTATTATTTCTGTGTGGTTTTATATATACTATTCTAGTTTAGTGCATCCATTGCTTATTAAAATTGGCAACTTGACTATATGCTTTCTATTACTGACATATACACATCCTTGCACTTGTTTCCTTGCAGACAATTATGTCTATCACTTTGACAGGATAATAATTGATCATAAGAACCCAGTGGAAACATGTGCTCTTAAGTTTGCTTTGTTGTGATTAAATCATAGCTACATAAGCACTAAATCAAAAAATATACTAAAATCCCAGAGATTCCACCTGATGTAAGCCCGTGCTACTGGCAATTTACTGAATAGCTGAAATGCCACGGCAAAACAGACCCTCCTTGTTTTGTCACCACTTATTGAAACTGTATCGTTTTTGTTAGGTTCGTGGACAGCGACAAATGCCCAACGACTTTAGTTATTATCATGTGGTCAATTTCTTATAGACAGACTATGCCATTTCTTAGAGATAGAGTTTGTTATTTTTATGTATAGATTAGACTTTACTACCTTAGACTCTGAGTCAGAAGTTTGCTTTTTTTCAAATTACTTTATCATAGCCAGTTATACAAGCTAAGCTTTGTATCATAAATTCATAATGAAGTGATAACAATTATCTCCTGTGGTCTCCACAAGTCATCTCCCATATCAATATTCTCTCATCTTCACCCAGTCGAGCTGACCTGGTAATCCTCTCAGCAATACCCCTCAGGAATATGACCAGGCAAATGCCGTGTATAGGATGGCTGGGCGGCATGCCTTGTAACGGATGAGGAGAGACTCTATTAGAGAGATGGCTTAGGGCTTAGGGAGACAAGGACAGATAATTCACATTGCTTGATTACGGAATAATAACACGATAATGCAGGTATCTAATTTTCTGTAAATATTAACTCGCTTATAGCACAATGATAAGCAAACTTGGGTATTTCCCTGTTGTAATTTTATATAATACCCATCTCGTTGTGTAGTGAAGGCCCCATGCCCGAAACCCTTGAAGCTGGTACCACCTTCCTACATGTAATTCCTTCATCGTTCAACCCCCTTGCTGCAATACAGTTGTCGCCTATACCTTGTTGCTCGCCCTCCTAATCATTCTTCCAAGCCTTGCCATCGCTATGCTTCAGCCTTGTCTCATCGTCTCTCTCTCGTTATGAGGTCCTGCCTCTTGGCATTCAAGCTGCCAAGATACCTTCCTTGTGCTGCCACTTGCTGGAGTTTATCGCTGCATTTCCAGGTTATGATCCTAGTCTGCCATTGCATGGAGAAGATAGGGATGGTTAGGAAGGGATCAGCTGACTGGTGGCCCAGTTGTGGTTTATGAATTGTGTTGCCATATGTACTGTATTATGGAACTGGAATCATTATGCTTGTATGGACATCCAAATTTTTGTGTGAATTTGAATACTCCCTCCGATCCATATTAAGTGTCACTGATTTAGTATAAAGTAGTAGTACTAAATCAGCGACATTTAAGATGGATCGGAGGGAGTAAAACTACTATCTAGACTTTTAGTAGGTTGCTAGGTGCACATTGTACTGAAATCAGATGTTGAATATTTTGAATAATCTGTGCCCATGTCGTGCCTTTCTGGCTTTCTTGATTTTTGGTCCAGAAAATATTGTTTTCTTACATTAAGTATCTGTCACTTGTTTTACAGGTAACTGAGTTACGTTGGAAGGAGGGCTCTCTTGAGAGTGGTCGACATCATCTCTTAAAGGTTCCTCCTCCCTACTATCCTAAAAACACTGTTCTCTAGTATTTGCCCTTGAGTCAAAGCTTAGCACGGCAACCGGTCGAGCTCCTGATTTGCTAACCATCTATTATTCTTATGCAGACTATTGACTCGTATACCGCCAATGAGACAGTAGGCCTAGTGAAGCCAGCTCAAGGGATCACGTTGTACCTATGTCCTCCTCAAGGGAAGGCAGCTCAGATACTTGCTGATCACCTGCCAAAGGAGCACGTGCATAGTTTAACCATGTCTAGAACATCTATCATCGGAGTCGTCGTGTGGCAAAGGCCCCATGCCCCATCTAGGGTACCCAGCAGGCAAGATTGCTCCAAGAGGCAGGCCACGATTTCCAGCAGTTCACCCATGATTTCCAAGCCATCATCTCGCTCTTCCAATGCTTCTCATCACGAAGTTCTAGCCTCTGACGTTCCTCCGGGCGTTGGTTCTGGTGTTGTTAGGCACCAGGATGGTCTACCTGCTGAATACAATTTGGTTAGCGTCTCAAACTCAGCTGCCGATGTGACAAGGACACAGTCCTACAGGAGCCATCAGCATCCAGTGCACACTTCTGACCCGATAGAAGAAATTATTCGCAAGTATGACAAGCCATATTCTGAAGGTAATCTCCAGCAGGAGCGGATTGTTCAACAACCACACCACCCTTATCAACAGTATCAGCAGCAGCTGCAGCACCATTCCATGCGTCAGTATCCTACAGGAGCCATGCCTGTGCGTGCACGACCCCTGATTTACGGGCACCCCATGCAGCCTGCTCAGCAATCCAACTCTGGTGTGCCCGACGATGGCAGTCAAACCCATGTCACCCGGCCATGGTATCTACGGTAGTTTTGTGCGATCTGTTTGTCATAGATTGCTCGAACTATCTACCTTTTATGCTATGCTATATCGTCTATGTTTTCTTACAATTTGGTACTGTGTTCATATATGCTGCATTTGGAGTTGAGGGTTTGGATATGAGCAGGGCGGCTGTGGATGTGGGCAAACGAGGGTTTGGACGGGTCACGGGTGATGTCCGGTCGTTACTGTGAGGAAGAAATCTAAGAGATTATAGTGAGGTTGATCATTCGTGTGTCTGTGTAACTGGGAGGTCGAGGTGGCAGAATTTTTGTGGCCATGGGTTTGCTTTATGTGTTAAGTTGTACATGTGCTAGTCCTTTTTAATGGTATACGTCTCATTCATTGTGCTTTACACTTCTATTGAACTTTTATAATTAATAGATTTCATATTTCACAAAAACAAATGGCCGAGCCAAACCAAATAGGTCGGCTGGTAGGGTACACTTTCCAGAAATGTGCAAGTGCTGTCCCGGGATGGCGGTCGAGCTCATCGGCGGGCAATGCACCATTGCAGCCTGGAGCGCCTGCTTAGATGCTGATTCAGTGTTGTCAAGTTTCTTAAGGTAATAGCTGAATAATGGTGAGGGTGAAGGTATTTGTTGATAACCTTACAAGGAAGCTGCCTCACGCTGCTGAATGGTATGCTGGCGCTCGCAGAAGGCAATTGAGCAGTAGATTCAGATTTGCTTGAAAAAAGTAATCAGTGAGTTCTTTTTCCCCGACTAAGGGCATTTCTAACCGACCCCCTATCCGCCGTCAGATAAGGAGAAATTCGTTTTTCCTCTAACACGCACCTAGCCGATCCCCAATAACTATTAGCGGGGGATAAATTATTCGCCGGCCCCTATCCCACCCTTATTTTTACTCCACAGCTTCGGTTCGAAGCAAAATTCATGGCCTCTCTCGCAACTCCTCACCCCCCACTACCTCGCCGCCTCGGCGCCTCGGCGCCTGATTCCGACCGGCTCCACTGCCCCCGTTGTCCCCAAGCCGCCACTGTCTTGGTCGGGAATCGTCCCCAAGCTGCCGCCGTGCCATATCTCCCTCGTCCACGCATGCCTCGTAGATGCGCCCGTCGTGCTGGGATGCTCCTTGGCGGATGGCGGCGTAGGGCCGTAGCACTATGACGGGCTAAATGCCTTAAAAAAAGTTAGTAGGGAGCATAGTTTAGCGCACGTATCCAACAGGACAACGAATTTTCTGGTTCAAGAGAAAGAAGAAACATTCACTTGTATGAGAAGCAAGGTATCATGAGTTTCAAGATGGTCATGGAATTATAAGGCCGCATCAAGTTCAGTGTGTTCATGAGACTACAAAAACTAATCTCTTGACACTAAATCAGTTTTAAGAGCATAAACATGCGAGAGCAAGTACTAAGAGTAACAACATTATAAACTGCACTTGAGACATACACCAAGTACTTTATGATCAATTTTTTTATTAGCATGCCCATCTTGTGCAAAGTATGCCATTAATCAGGTTCCCCAAGAAGGCCCAATGTCGTAACCCATTGGTGCGTAGAAGGCAAACTCTGGATCAATCACTTGAGCGAAATCTGTGGTCACCATGATGAAACCAGTATGGAAATCTCCATGAATCAGAGCCTTGGCTCTCTCAATAAACCTGCAGTCCAAACTTCACATAAGAAACACAACATATGCATCACCAACCAATCTGCACAAATTCAGAGCTAGCTGATTACATTTACTTCAATTCAGCAATTTCCACTTCAGCCTATCATCCTCTCGAACCGCTTCAGCGTCAAGAAGAGGCGAATCCATCAACTTTGTTTAGAAGCCATGTATGGATCTGAGAATACAACCTGCTCTGTGAGCCAGCACATCTCCATGTTCTCACAGTACCGAGCAACTGCAATTCAATCACAGCAAAACAAGTAGTTTGGTGATTGCAGTCTATTTTGAAACTAAATTCAGATTTAACTCATGAGCATTGTTCAGTACAAAAGCATAAATATGTTAGGTACCATAGGATGTAGAGGAAATCAAAAGGAAGAAAAATAATTTCCTTGCGGCAAGATGTGTGTAAACAGCCTATAAATCAAAGCTATCCTATCTATTTATTATACTATTATTAAAGCGATAGAAAACGAACGGTAATGATTTGTCGTTTGAGAGTTAAGATATTTGTATGGCCATGATTCATCAACATATGTGATAGTATTATTTGGTACATACAAAACACAAGGTAAAAAAGTAACCTGAAAGACCAATGTACGTCCCGTGCGTGATCAAGAGTTCAAGACGGACACATCCTGCAGCTCAAAAAAATAAAATAAAGGACGGAGAGAGACAGCGTACGGACTAAAGCAAACCGTAAGGACTCACCTGATGTGCAATTAAAAAAGGAGTATCCTGTCATGTGTCCATTGTAATCCAAACAGGATCCCACTAAAAAATAGAATTCAAACACGATAAATCAAGCAGTAAAAAAGGCCCTGTACGGGGGCCACCCCACCATTCCATTACAAAAACAAGCACTGAAAACTCACGTTGGGGAATCCAATATTGAGAACACTCATCGGTATTTGAAGACCGAAAATACTAGATAGACGACACTCCCACGCACGATGCATGCACGATTCACAATCAGATGGATGTGAAGTACTTTATTCTCTGATTCAATGGCTGGATGTGGAGCATCGTTCATGCATCGTTTAAAAACGTCGTGTGTATAGCAGCTTTCTTTGAAGACTCAAGTATTCAAGCCAACCCACAGAACATTAGTATGGTACTTTTATCCGCTGGTCAAAACCATCGGACCAACTTACATCAACATGAATAGAACGGAGGCCAGTGAGAGCCTGCATCGGTTGACTAATGTCCAGGATAGTGACAGAGAAAAGTGGCACTAGGAGGAACTAAAGGTTGTATACATGTTTTTAAAAGGTAAGACACGACATCGCTGTATCAACCAAGGATCACTCGAGTCATGCTCATGTGCCATAAGCAGAAGTAAGAATATTGCACAAATAAATTATTGTGTTTGTCACAAAAAAAAACTGTTGCAGCCATATCAAGAAGCAATAAATTATATCATTATCAAATAAGTCACTTTGGTTGTCCACTGAAAAAATAAGAGGGATTAATTTCAGTTTCGCAAACAAAAGCTGAATAGAACATGGACATGAGACGACACGACAAACTATGAAAAGATTGCCTGGGATAATATTGATTGATGTTTGAATTTTAAATTATAACAATCCGACAAAAAAAATGCAAATTCCTTTTCATAGAACATTATTTTATAAAGCATCTAAAGTACAACCAGCGCCAAGGCAAGTAGTATAAAATACATTATTCGCATACGAGTCATCAACTTTTTCAGCGAAAAATCTTACAAAATATTGGTTGAATCAATAAAAAGTAAATTGATACAAAAATAAATGGTTATGCAAGCTAGGCTGCTGACCTCGGTCAAACAAGCCAGTACATTCATCTATATTTAGGCTAATACTTATGTTTGTTGACTGCGCGAACGACCACCCAAATATATTCACCATGAGCTGATTGGGCTGTATCCTACAGGCACATGGAAAAATGCACATAAACATAACATGTGTCCTACGCTATTGTTCAAACATGAAGATTTGTGGTATAATTAGCATCTGCACTCCATATAAATATGGTAGATATGAATCTGATTGTTCATAATTATAACCCGGTAACGAGTCATATCAATTGTAACCCAGAAATCTGATTGTTCACAAGATCTTTGGATATGGTACTCTTTTTTCGGCATGACTGGTTCTCACAATGATATCAACGTGCTTCAATGTTATCCGGTGTTCGCAAGGCTTGCAGAAGGCCACTGCCTAGAGGTCAACTTTAAGAGCATTGGCCACCAGTACAACAAGGATACTACCTAGCTGATGGTATTTATCCTCAGTGGTCAACTCTTATGAAGACAATATCCAATCCGGAAGGAGAGAAGAAACAGATATTTGCCCTAGAACGAGAGTGCTAGGAAGGACATGGAGCGTGCTCTTGATGTGCTTCAATCTCGACGGGCTATCGTTCTACACGCTGCACTGACATGGAGCACCGAGAAGCTTTGGGGGTGATGACTACTTGTGTGATCATGCACAACACAATCGTGGAGGATGAACGTGATAAGAACATGTACGACCAAGGGTTTGAATTTTAGGTAGAAAATATTGTGCCTAAGCACCAAGAATCGGCAACATTTGAACAGTTCACAAGTTTCATCATGAAATGCGTGATTGGCAAAGTCATATACAATCCAAAATGACTTGGTCGAGCACATGTGAAATCACATTGGCAAACAATAATGTATCGATTCCATTTCATTGGATGTATTTGAGACAATTCAAATTTGGTTGTAAACTTTATGATTTTTATTCGGTTGTGAAACTATTTATTATTATGATACCATATGATTTATTATGTTATAAACTATATGCAATGTTTCTTTTTAGTTAAATAAATTGTCTACATTTGGCCGTCGGCCGGCCGGGCGGACCCAATGTGTCGGCCGCGTTGGGCGCACTGGCACCAGATCCACATAAAAGGCCGAACGCCATCTTAGCCCCACCCAAACGAACAAAATCCGATCAAAACAGATGTGCGTTTGGGATGACCAGTTGGAGTTGGACTTACCATGTGTACGCACCTTTTTATTGACTCTGTGATGTCTGTTATATATGTGAGCTCATCTTTTGCAGACAGGAATGCGTCCAAGGCATCGACGAGACGTGAATGGCTAGATGGTCGAGCAAAGCTATGATGTCGACTTTCACCGACGTCACGTCCGTCCCGTTGCGTCACCCTTTTGTTCTGGATTACGACGTGATGAATTTCTTTCGAACGGACGACAAGACACATAATAGGCTACAGAATAGGACACGACCACACTGGCCCTCAGGGTGGGGCATGCCCTTGGCGTGTGACACATTGGGCCTGCTTCTCGCCGAGATGCAGGACGCCCCTCGCCACCGTGACGCCGCGCGCCGCTGCTCCGACCACAAATTCTCCGGCCCTGCCTCCACATTGCGCACCTTCTCGCACCGTTCTTCCTCCCCTTCCGGCAAGGCCGCGCTAGCTGAGGCCGTCGAGTACGTGATGTGCTCTGCGGCTGCTGCATCTGCCGCCATCTTCACGGCGCTTGCCTCCTCTTCCTCCTCCTCTGCACTGCGAGAATTGACCTCTACGTCTGCTGCATCTCCCTTGAAGGCCATGGAGCGGCTGGGGAGCCTGGAGGAGTGCGTCGTGGCGGCGGCGGACAGCTGCGAGCAAGTGCACCGCACGCTCTTGAATGCGAGGGCGTTGCTGCTCAACATACTCACTGCAAATTAATCTGTTTCCACTGATCTTAACTTCTATTATCACTTGGTGTATGTTTAGCATAAAAAAGTTAAAAGTCTGTTTCGCCCTAATTTGAAACAGCAAAACAAGAGGTTCATTACAAAGGTGCAAATTAGGAAGAAAAATCCATGGAGAAACAGTGGCATCCTCACTAAAGTTGTAGCTCATTTTCTTTAGGTTTTTTTTCGAGAATGACGGGGGAAAATCCTCACCCGTTGTTATATTACTCGAAGGATTCGGCTGTCATACAATGTTTTCATGGAAATGATAAAACAACAAGGTAAGACACACAACAAAGTCGGGAGGAGAGAAGAGAAAAAACTGTCTATGCTAAGCAAAAGCAAGGAGCAAGGTGCAGATGATCATCAGCTGCCCGCGCCCATGGTCATAAAAATGCCTACACCAGATAAGAAGGTCGTCGGACGCCTACACCGGGGAGGGGGGGGGGGGGGGGGGGGGGGGGGGGGAGCCTCACTAACAGAGCGTAGGGTGTCCATGTTGAGCTGCCTCAAGATCTCGGCAGCACGCATACATGTGATGAAAAGGTGGTCGGTGGTCTCGTCGCCGCCGCAGGACTCGCATGACGGGGTGGGGAGCACCTCTTGACGTTGCGGTTCACTCGCATGGTCAGGCGACCAACGGTGAGAAGAAGCGCGAACACGTTGATCTTTGAGGGGAGGCGGGAGGCCCAAATCTCGGAGGAGGTGCGGTCAGTGCAGCTCTGTAAAGAGAGCACTCGGTACACCACACGCAAGGAGAACTGCGTATCTGGGCCCCAGGCCATGATCCGGCGATCGGGTCTGGGGGAGAGGTGGACGGAGCAGACAACCGCGGCTGGACCGAGATGCCGCCATGTAGGACATTGGCGTGGTGTTTGGCCGATGTCACAAATGTACTCACTGGATACATTTATTCCTTTTTCTTCTTTTTTTGCAGGGAAGATACATTTATTCCATGAGGCTTGTTTCGGTAGACCCCCCTCACAAACCGTATAAGGGCAGCATGATCATTTAACCATAAGGTATACCTACACGCCTGTACGTAGACGTACATATCCGATCCACTTGCCCATTGCACAAACTGGTCCATTTTTCTTTTTATTTTTTAACCTTTAAAAAATATGTGCAGAAGGTAGGATTTGAACTCACAACCTCTTCCTTTATTTCCACCCGCTACAATCAACTAGGAGAACTTAATTGTTGTTTCTAGTTACTGCTTTTACTTTTCTTATCCTTCACACTCACGCGCTACTCCAAATTTTGAAGCAATACTGATACAACTGGGAAGCATCCAGTAACATTTTTTGAAACAATCGTCCATCGGATGGTGATCATGACGGAGCGTTCGCTTCGTCACATGGGCCCGGTGCCACCATCGGTGGTGAGCGTGAAGGAGGAGCCACCATCCCCGCCACATGTCCACGTTAAGCGGGAGTCGGCATCCCCACTTCGGCAGGTGAAGGACGAACCAACGTCCCCACCGCACAACCGCGGCCTCCACATCGGCGGACGCGTGAAGGAGCCGACAGGCCGCCAGTGCCTCTGCCATGTGAAGGACGAGCATGCGTCGCCCCCGCCACATAGCGGCTACGCACGGATCAACCCCTCCTCACCACCACGATGCCACTGTCGCCCCATACAGGAGGAGCTGCCGCCAGCGCGATCACCAACGCAAACTCCACTACCTAGGAGGATGCGGTTACGATGGTGCATCCGGCTCTCGCGCCATGGTATCCGTGGCGGAGCGCGCGGCGCGACAGCAGGTGAGGTACGACCGGTGCAATGCCGGTCGCCGCTCCACGTTCGCCAAGACGGACGTGGCGTCAGAATGGGTCCGCAACGACCTGGACCTCGCCGCGGCATTGGCACTTGACCGCTCCGTCACCACCGCGGAGACAGCCCTCGGGTGCCGCCGCCACCTTAACTGCGAGCTCGCCAAGATCGACAAGGAGTGGTCGCTTAGCGCCGATAGGGTGCCGCCGGCGCATTCGGTAGTGGGCAAGGCCGCCCTTCGCACCGCGCAACAGGAGTTGGAGCGACACCTCCGCAAGCATCACGCAGCCACGGCCCTCCGGCATCCTTGAGCCGCTGGAGGGATGATGACGATGACGACGGTCCGGACGTCGATGGCGGTAAGACAGGATAGGGCGGTCACGCTTATGAGATGGTCGTTTGATATAGGATTTAGTATTTTATATATTTTAGTAAAACGGTCGAAATATGGTTCATTTATGTAAATTATATCTGAACTTGAATGAAATCTGCCCGATTTGAACAAATTCCGTTCGTTTCGTTCCAGTAGTTGCTGAAATGTATGCAGGCAATGTTGGATGGTGCCCTCCCGTATCCGTGTCGAGGGATTGACCCCCCCTGTCTGCGGACAGATGCGGGAGAAAATTTGTGGGTCGTTGTTGGAAATGCCCTTACACTGGATATAGATTTTATTTTTATTAGATCAAAACAATTTGTCATGGAAGCAATGTAAATTGCAGTTTGAAAAAAGATGTTTCTGCATAGAAAGGACGATAAGTTGCACTCTGATCAGCTGGAAGCAAAATGTTTTTAGATAGGAAGCACGAAAAGACACATGCTATACAAGAAAAATAATCAATATGTTCAGCTGGAAGCATATTTTGTTTGTATGGAAGCAAATCAAAAATCAAAATATATAGTTGGAAGCATATTTCCTTTGTATAGAGGCAAATCGCTTTCCATGGAAACAAAATGCATGGCGTAAAAATCAGATCTTGCGCAGGTTATTATCTTGCATAATTTAGGGGAGTTGTTAGTACGAAATAAACGTAGTCAGTGCAAATCGCGTTTTTAATGGACCATCCTGCCATCCAGAGGCATCTAATCTAATGGTGTTGGAGTAATCTGATGGTAAGATAAGAATCACTAGTCCGATCCCTAGTTGTTCTCAAGACTAAAAGAAGTACGTAATCAGTTTGAATAAGTGAGTTGTTATAGTGGTCATAGCGGGTGGAAATATTAAAGAGGTCTAGAGATCAAATTCTTGTTCTGGCACACTTTTTTTTGAAGGTTAAAAAAACAAAAAACTACTCTCTATAGAGCGTATACGCGAAAAGTTTATGAAATATGACCATCATGCTCTTTTTTATGAAGAGGTATCAGCTAATCTGAACCGTTTTTGTGTTTAAAGGGAGTTTACCGAAGCAGAAGTGGAGGTCAAAACCATCGGTTGCTAGTAGCCTAGTACAGATTGATCTCAACAATGCTAACTTTCACCGACTCATGTTAGTTGCACTGCGTCATCTTTTGTTTTTTATTAAAACGTGTGCCATGCCAAAATGAGGCCAATTTTTTTCAGGACAGACTGATGATGAGACACGTGGTAGGCTAGGCAATCAGGCATTTTGGCAATAAATCGGCGTCCGTTGCTCTTCTCTCCGGCAAATGTAGGCGGCGGAGCGACGACAACTCTTTGCTCGGAGTGGTAGCGTCCCTGGCAGTAAAGATTTCGGTCTGATGTTGGAGCCTTGTGGAAGATGGACCGGATTGCAATCTACACCTTCTATCCAAGGACTTTTTTGTAAAGTTTCTGGACTAGGTTGTAATTTAATTTTATCCAGAGGTCTTCAACTGACTTGTACTAAAATGCAAAATGAATGAGAAGGTATGGGTCCTTCCAGACCCATCTTCCTTTCAAAAAAATGCCAACTTTCGCCGAACTCGCATTAGTTGTGCCATGTCATGTTTTGTTTTTGATTGAGACGTTTGCCCTGCCAAAACGTTGCTAATTTCTTTCAGGGCAGGTTCATGATGAGACACGTGGTAGGCTACACAATCAGGCAGTTTGGCAACAAATCGGCATCTGTTGCTCTTCTCTCCGGCAAGTGTAGGCGGCGGAGTGATGGTGAACTCTTTGCCCAGAGTGGTAGCGTCCATGGTAGTAAAGATTTCAGCCCGATTTTGGAGCCTTCTAGAAGATGGACCGGATTGCAATCTACAGCTTTTGTCCAAGGACTTTTTTGTAAAGTTTTTGTACTAGGTTGCAATTTAGTTTTATCCAGAGGTCCTCAAATCAGCTGTACTAAAATGCAAAATGAATGAAAGGTTCTGGTCCTTCGAGACCCGTCTTCTGTTCAAAAGAAAAAAAACAACTTTCGTGGGCGTCATGTTAGTTGTGCCGCATCATGTTCTGTTTTTGATTGAGACGTGTGCCATGCCAATCATGGCCAATTTCTTTGAGGGCAGGTTCGTGACGAGACACATGGTAGGCTACACAATCAGGTAGTTTGGCAACAAGTCAGCGTTCATTGCTCTTCTCTTCAGCAAGTGTAGGCCGCGGAGTGACGACGAACTCTTTGCCCAGAGTGGTAGCGCCACTGGCAATAAATATTTTGGCCCGATGTTGGAGCCTTCTGGAAGATGTACCGGATTGCAATCTACAGCTTTTGTCCTAGGACTTTTCTATAAAGTTTATGTGCTAGGTTGCAATTTAGTTTTATCTAGAGGTCCTCAACTCAGCTGTACTAAAATGCAAAATGAATGAAAAGTTCTGGGTCCTTCCAGACCCATCTTTTGTTCAAAAAAATGCCAACTTTCGCGAATGTCATGTTAGTTGTGCCGCATCATGTTCTGTTTTTGATTGAGACGTGTGCCATGCCAAAACGTGGCTCATTTCTTTCAGGGCAGGTTTATGACGAGACACATGGTAGGCTACACAATCAGGCAGTTTGGCAACAAATCAACGTCCGTTGCTCTTCTCTTCGGCAAGTGTAGGCGGCGGAGCGACGGTGAACTCTTTGCCCAGAGTGGTAGCGTCCGTGGCAGTAAAAATTTCGGCCCGATGTTGGAGCCTTGTGGAAGATGGATCGGGTTGCAATCTACAGCTTCTGTCCAAGGACTTTTCTGTAAAGTTTTCTGAAGTAGGTTGTAATTTTGTTTTATCCAGAGGTCCTCAACTTGGTTGTACTGAAATGCAAAATGAATGAAAGGTTCTGGGTCCTTCTAGACCCATCTTCTATTAGGAAAAATGCCAACTTTTGCGAACGTCATGTTAGTTGTGTCGCATCATGTTATGTTTTTGATTGAGATGTGTGACATGCCAAAACGTGGCCCATTTCTTTCAGGGCAGGTTTATGACGAGACACATGGTAAGCTACACAATCAGGCAGTTTGGCAACAAATCGACGTCTGTTGCTCTTCTCTTCGGCAAGTGTAAGCGGCGGAGCGACGACGAACTTTTTGCCCGGAGTGGTAGCGTCCCTGGCAGTAAAGATTTCGGCCCAATGTTGGAGCCTTGTGGAAGATGGATCCGGTTGCAATCTACAGCTTCTGCCCAAGGACTTTTCTGTAAAGTTTTCTGAAGTAGGTTGTAATTTTGTTTTATCCAGAGGTCCTCAACTCAGCTGTACTGAAATGCAAAATGAATGAAAGGTTCTGGGTCCTTCTAGACCCATCTTCTATTAGAAAAAATGCCAACTTTTGCGGATGTCATGTTAGTTGTCTCACATCATGTTCTGTTTTTGATTGAGACGTGTGCCATGCCAAAACGTGGCCAATTTTTTTCAGGGTAGGTTCATGACGAGACACGTGATAGGCTATACAATCAGGCAGGTTGGCAACAAATCGACGTCCGTTGTTCTTCTCTCCGGCAAGTGTAGGCTGCGGAGCGATGACAAAGTTTTTGCCCAAAGTGGTAGCATCCCTGGCAGAAAGATTTCAGGCCGATGTTGGAGCCTTGTGGAAGATGGACCGGATTGCAATCTACAACTTCTGTCCAAGGACTTTTCTGTAATATTTCTGGACTATGTTGTAATTTAGTTTTATCTAGAGGTCCTCAACTCAGCTGTACTGAAATGCAAAATGAATGAAAGGTTCTGGGTCCTTCCAGACCCATCTTTTGTTCAAAAAATGCCAACTTTCGCGAATGTCATGTTAGTTGTGCCGCATCATTTTCTGTTTTTGATTGAGACGTATGACATGCCAAAATGTGGCCAATTTTTTCCAGGGCAGGTTGATGATGAGACACGTGGTAGGCTACACAATCAGGCAGTTTGGCAACAAATCGGCATCCCTTGCTCTTCTTTCCGGCAAGTGTAGGTGGCGGAGCGACAGTGAACTCTTTGCCCAGAGTGGTAGCGTCCCTAAGATTTCAGCCTGTTATTGGAGCCTTCTAGAAGATGGACCGGATTGCAATCTACAGCTTCTATCCACGGAATTTTCCGTAAAGTTTCTGGACTAGGTTGTAATTTAGTTTTATCCAGAGGTCCTCAACTCAGGTGTACTGAAATGCAAAAATTAATGAAAGGTTCTGGTTACTTCCAGATCCATCTTCTGTTCAAAAACAAATACTCCCTCCGTTTTTATTTACTCTGCATATTAGAGTTGACTGAAGTCAAACTTCGTAAAATTTGACCAAGTTTATAGAAAATAATATAGACATTTATCATAATAAATCTATACGATGTGAAAGTACATTTAATAATAAATCTAATGTTGTTGATTTGTTATTGTATATCTTAATATTTTTTATATAAACTTGGTCAAAGTTTGTAAAGCTTGATTTTGACCAAATCTAATATGCGAACTAAATAAAAACGGAGGGAGTACCAACTTTTGCCGACGTCGCGTTAGTTATGCCGCGTCATGTGTTCTTATGCCGCGTCATGTGTTCTGTTTTTGATTGAGATGTGCGCCACACTACAAAGTTGCCAAATTTCTTTGAGGAAAGGCGGATGACGAGACACGTGGTAGGCTACATAATTAGACACGAGGACACTAGGGGCCCATGGTTGTCCACTCATTTTTATTTATTTATTGAGATAAGTTTGCTCACTCGTGTAGGAGCTCGTTGGCTCCGGAGAGTCGTCGTGTCCTATAAAAGACATCTTCCGCCCAACAGAAGGCACCATGCCCAAGCCCAAGCTCAACTCTAACAACAGTAGCAAGCAAGTCCACATCCACATACGCTGGCAACATCTTCACTTCACTAGCAAAATGGGGTTCCGCCAACGACTCGCGGCTCTGACCACCGCCCGCGCCCGCTCCACCAGCCTTCACCGCTGCTCCGACCCGGCCATCGTCGCCCTCCACAACTCCGCCAACGCCATACTCGAGTGGACCAAGGCACCGGCAGAGGCATCGCGCACCGTGTGGATTGGCGAAGGGGTGGACCACCTGAGCCGCCTTCTGGAGGGCCTGGTCGACCAGCTCCGCCACCCGCAGATCATGGCATCGCCGTGGATGGGGCAGTTGCTTCAAGACCTCCTTGTCCTCGTTGACGCACATGTTTGCTTCTGCGAGGTGCTCCAGTCCCTGAAGCTGCTCCTCGTCGAGGCGCAGGCCGCGGTGCGCCATTGTGACGCCGCGCGCCTCGCGGCCGCGCTGCACGGGCGCCGCAGCTTCGACCGCACTTTCTCCTCGTCTTCCTCTATCCTGAAAGCATCGACCTCCACGATGGCTGCGTCTCCCGCAAAGGCCATGGAGCGGCTACGGAGCCTGGAGGAGTGTGTCGTGGCGGGCGAGGATGGATGTGAGAAGGTGCACCGCGCGCTTGTGAACGCGAGGGTGGCGCTGCTCAACCTACTCAGTGGAGAGTAACCTTCTTCCATTGATCTTAGCTTTTATGTACAATAGCAGCACTGCACTTCAGTTAGCTACGGAGAGTGATTAGAATATACTAGATCACACGGTGTACTGATCCTGGATGTCGATTTGCACAGGTGCAAGTTAGGAAGAAAAATCCGTGGAGAAACAATAGTATCTTCACTAAAGTTGTACTAGCTCATTTTCTTAAGTTTGTCACAAATGTATTCACTGGATACGTTTATTCCCTTAATTAAAGGTACATGAAGACATATATTTGTACAAACGTATAGCAAATAAGAGAACCAGATGAACATCACCTCCTTTAACATATCCTTTCCGTCTCGGTTGATTTGTAAGGGTGATGTGGCCTTCGTCTCGGTTGATTTCGATGAGGAGGAGGAGGAAGAAAGCGCGTAGGAGACGTGGAAGCTCATGAGCCTGTACAGATCGCAAAGATGGCCTAGTGCAAAAACCCTATCAAAACACTTTGAGAAGATTTGGCAACTCAGAACGGGGGTCGAGTTTCAGCCGATCAGGAACAATTTCTACACCATTACTCTTTGGGTGAGTTTCAGCCGATCAGGACGCAGTTCCTGTTTGGGTGAGGGTCTTTGATATCCCGTGGAAAAAGCAGACGCGAGCATATGGTAATGCAGTAGGAGGTGCACTAGGGGAAGTGCTGGAGGTGGATGCTCCGGAGAACGGCCACGGCACTAATGAGTTCTTGCGTATCCGCATCAAGCTGCCCTATAATAGACGACTGCAGAAAGAGATAACGCTGGAATATAAGGCCAAGGGGGTGATCAAGCGTAGTACTTTCAAGCTCAAGTATGAAAGGGTGCCTCACTTTTGTTTCCACTGTGGCTTTATGGGCCATGACAAAGACGCGTGCGAGAAGAGGAGAATAGGGATGGCCACCAAAGGATATGATTCCACTCTCCGCTGCTCCCCGTTTAAGAAGTTTGAGCAGAGGCCAGCGTACACCCCATCGCCGGGTCAACCTAGAGCCCGTCGAGCGATGGACTTCTCCCTGGGAAGTGCAGGATCGGCATCGCAGTACTCGGCGCGATCAGAGACGAGCAGGAGCCAGCAACAACAACAACAACAACAACAACAACAACAACAACAACAACAACAACAACAACAACAACAACAACAACAACAACAACAACAACAACAACAACAACAACAACAACAACAACAACAACAACCTGAGATCCCTCCCAGAGTAGATGCGCATGATGGTTTTGAGAACACTGAAGGTGTGGGTGCGATGGAGGCGGATGAGCTACTTGCAAAACATGTTGAAGGGCTGAGGTTGAGGCTTGAGAACGAAAGGCCAGAGTGTAGCAAGGTTCAACATATGAAGAAGCAGTTTGAAGCTAATTCAGCGGCCGGGACAGGGGTTACGCCAAAGCAACACCGGAAGAAGCCGGCCGGGGGGCAAAAAAAGGTGGCGGCGGTCAAGAAGAGTGGGACGATGGTGCGGAGAGATACTCAACTAGGAAGGGACGATATGATACCGGCGTTGCATGATCTGGACAATCTGGAGGTGTCCTTCGGCAGTGTTCGGGAGTCGATGGACTTTAATGATTCCCTGTTGGGCAAGAGACATATGGAAAGCCTGAGGGGCCGTCACTTGATAGCACATGATGGCAATGCAGTAGTGCCTTTCGAGGAAATGTCAGAGGGAGGAGACCAAAAATGAGGGAAATTAGGGGTGCAGCACGTCGAGGATGAGGTTAGCAGTTTAGAGCGTGAGGAGGATCGGGAGGCAACCAGCCTTGGGGCCGCTGGTAAGCTGACGGCGCCAAGTGAGGCGCCCCGTCAGTCGCAATGAGTTGCTTATTCTGGAACTGTCGAGGGGCGGGGAACCCTCGTACAGTTCGTGACCTTCGGGCTCTTTGTCGAGCCCATTCCCCGAAGCTGGTGTTTTTATGTGAAACTAGACAACCAAAACAGAAAATGGAGAGAGTACGTAACAGACTTGGACTGAAGGGTTTTGATGGTGTAAGTAGTCAGGGAAAGAGTGGTGGCTTAGCCTTGTATTGGGATGAATCCTTGTCGGTCAACATTGAGGATATAAATGAAAGGTGGATTGATATTCTCGTAAAACTTTCTGATGACGAACCGTTATGGCGGGTGACGTTTGTTTATGGAGAACCAAGGGTGGAAAACAGGCATTTCATGTGGGAGGGCCTATGTAGACTAAGAGGCAACTCAGATTTGCCATGGCTGGTGGCCGGGCACTAGTAGAAAACGGAGATTTAAAACCGGTTTGTAAGGGCCTTTAGTGCCGATTATGGAAGCGGCACTAAAGTGTGGGCACTAAAGCCCCCCCCCCCCTTTAGTACCGGTTCGGCACGAACCGGCGCTAAAGTGCCACCACGTGGCGTGAGCTCACGCCCTGGTATGGGGGACCTTTAGTATCGGTTGGTGTTACCAACCGGTACTAAAGGGTTTTTTTTGAAAATTTTGGAAAAAAAATTGATTTTTTTTATTTTTAATTTTTCTGAATTATTTGATGATTTAGTCTCTAATCACCTCTCTTAACTGCTCAAGTGTGGATCACTCATTCCAAATTATCTAACTTCCCAACCGGTCACCCATCCCTCTCACTACTCCAGCCCGAGCACGCTTAACTTTCGGGTTCTATTCTCCTTCGTTTCCAAGTCTGCACTTGTTGTTTTCCTGACAATAGTAAGATGTTAATCCTATTAACCCTCAGGAGTTTAGCTTGAGCATGAAGTCACATATTTCATCGTTTGAGTTTGAAACTATTATTCTAAAAAAACAGTAATTATTTAGTAACGCTAATATTTCTTGAATAAGTTTGATCATAGTTTGACCAGATTTGACCAAAATTCAAAAAATTGAAATAATTATTTAGTAACACTAATATTCTTGAATAATTATGTAGTAACATTAATACTTCTTGAATAAGTAGTTTGACCGGATTTAACCAATTTTTTTTTAAAAAAAACTGAAATTTGACCATATCTTTTTTTCCTTTTGGAATTTGAGGATTCTAAAAAATTCCAAACAGGCCAGGGTGTAGAGTTTGAAAATTGCCCTATAGTGCCGGTTTGTGTCACAAACCGGTACTATAGGTCAGACCTTTTTAGTACCGGTTCGTGGCACAAACCGGTACTAAAGGTTAGCCCTTTAGTACCGGTTTGTGACACGAACCGGTACTAAAGGTGATCGTGGGGCCCCGGCCTGACGCCAGCCTGCCATCACCCCTTTAGTACCGGTTCGTGGCACGAACTGGTACTAAAGGTTCAACACGAACCGACATTAATGCATAGCCGTTCGAACCGGCACTAATGATACAATTAGTGCCGGCTCAAATTCAAACCGGCACTAATGTGCTTCACGTTTGACCCTTTTTCTACTAGTAGGGGATTTCAATGAGGCTATGTGGGACTTTGAACACTTGTCGTCGACTCCTCGCCCCCGAAACCAAATGGTCGCTTTCAGGGAATGCTTAGAGGTCTGCCGGCTTGTAGACTTGGGATTTGCGGGCCACCCGTTCACATATGATACCAAACGCGGTGGACGGGCCAACGTCCAAGTGCGGCTGGACCTGGCGGTGGCGGATAGCCAATGGCGTGACCTATTCCCGGAGTGCGAAGTGGCGCACCTCACGTCCCCCTGCTCGGATCACTGCCCCATCATCCTACGATGTGCGCGGGAGACTCGGGTGCGCACCGGAAAGACGCGTAGATACGAAGTTATGTGGGAAAGAGAACCGGCACTGTCGGAGGTAGTCGAAGCGGCCTGGAAAGCAGCCGGTGCAGAGGGCCACCGGGGCAATATCAGCGCGGCCCTCCGGTCGACATTGCTGGCGTTACACAAGTGGAGCAGCAAGAAGGTGGGTAACATCACAAAGGAAATTGAGAAATCCAGAACAAGATTGGAGGAGCTCATCAACACGAATGCAGACCGTAATGAGATACAGAGGGAATCTGATCATATGAACGAACTGCTGTATAAGGAGGAAATGATGTGGCTTCAACGATCGTGAGTAGAATGGCTAAAGCATGGTGATCGAAACACTAAGTTCTTTCACTGCAAGGCCAGGTGGAGAGCACGCAAGAATAAGATCAAGGGGCTGCTTGATGCTGAGGGAAATTACCAAACAACTCATCATGTTATGTCAGGTATGGCGCTCGCCTATTTTCGGAACCTTTTTGAAGCTGACCAAACTTTGCTCCCTGAGACTGTAGTGCCGCTGTTTGAGGAGGTGATCACGGCCGAGATGAATACAAAGCTCTGTGGCCAGTTCTCCGAAAAGGAAATCAGTGACGTGTTATTTCAGATCGGCCCCCTCAAGGCGCCGGGACCGGACGGCCTCCTGGCCAGGTTCTTTCCGCCATTGGAGCATTCTCAAGGATGATATCATTGCAGCAGTCAGCAAGTTCTTTGCTACGGGTATTATGCTGGAGGGAGTAAATGCCACTACAATTGTCCTCATTCCAAAAGTGGACAACCCAAAGATGATGACGGAGTTTAGGCCCATCAGCTTATGCAACGTGGTGTACAAAATCATCTCAAAATGTCTGGTCAACCGGCTCAGGCCTATCCTTGGTGATGTGGTGTCTGAGGAGCAGAGTGCCTTTGTCCCCGGGAGGCTCATCACCGATAATGCCCTCATTGCATTCGAGTGTACACACTATATAAGGCAGGAAAAGGACCCAGAGAGGAGTTTTTATGCTTACAAGCTAGACTTGTCAAAAGCTTACGATAGAGCGGATTGGAGATTTCTCGAGCAAGTGATGCAGAGAATGGGTTTTGCGAGCCAATGGGTGAAGTGGATTATGGCATGTGTCACCTCGGTTCGGTATTGCATAAATCTTAACGGAACCCTCTCAGATTCGTTTGCACCGACGCGCGGGCTTCGGCAGGGAGATCCCCTTTCCCCTTTCTTATTTCTCTTAGTGGCTGACGGTCTTGCTGCCATCTTGCGTCAGAAAGTGCAGGTCCAAGAGATCACGCCCGTAAGGGTCTGCCCAAGGGCACCCGGCATCTCGCATCTGTTGTTTGCCGATGATACTTTGCTATTCTTTTGCGCGACTGCAGCTGAAGCAAACAACGTCAAGGAGGCACTGAATTCTTATGCCCGAGCTACTGGCCAACTTATCAATCCGCATAAATGCTCCATCTTGTTCGGGGAGCACTGTCCTGCTAATATTCGAGAGGAGGTCAAGCAAGTGTTGGGGGTACAGCAGCATAGTTTCAAAGAACGCTACCTTGGGTTACCCACCCCATCCGGACGCATGACCAGGGATAAGTTCCAGAACTTGCAGCGGAAGTTTACAAAGAGAATGGTTGAGTGGGACGCGGCACAAATGCTAGCTCAAAGCGGGAGAGAAGTCTTGATCAAATCGGTGGCCTTGGCGACCCCCACATACATTATGAGTGTGTTTCGCCTCCCCGCCTCCACCTGTGAGGATCTCATGCGGATGATACGTAATTTCTACTAGGGCGTGGAGAAGGGCAAGAAGAAGATGCATTGGAAGGCGTGGACTCACCTGATCAAATCGAAAGCACAAGGCGGTCTCGGCTTCCGAGATCTAAGGCTCTTCAATCAAGCTCTACTGGCACGACAAGCTTGGAGGCAGCTGTCCAACCCAGACAGGTTGTGTGCGCGGCTTCTAAAGGCGCGGTATTATCCCAATGGCGAGCTAGAGGACACGGTATTTCCGTCGGGAGCTTCGGCTACGTGGCAAGGGGTGCAATATGGTTTGGAATTGTTGAAACAAGGGCTTATTTGGCGTGTGGGGAACGGGGAGTCCATTCGTATACGGCGCGATAGCTGGATCCCGAGGAATGGCTCCGGCAAACCTATCACCCCGCAGGGCAGATGCAGATTGAGGCGAGTGGCGGACCTCCTTGACAACCATGGTGCTTGGAGGACGGCCGTGATAAACCAAGTTTTCTACCTGGTTGATGCGGAAGAGATACTGAAGATAAGAACGTCTCCCCGGTTGGGTGAGGACATTATTGCATGGGCTCCGGAGAGAAGTGGCACCTTCACGGTTCGGAGTGCTTATCGACTAGCTCTGGAGGTTCGTTTGAGGCCTTCATCAGTCGCGGCGAGCAGGGCACCGGACGGGCGACGGGCCGTCTGGTCTTTTATATGGAGGTGCCTTGCTCCTCCCAAGGTGCGCACCTTTGTTTGGAGACTCGTCACTGATTGTCTACCCACCTGGGTGAACAAGAAACGTCGGGGTCTCAAGGTTTCTGACTTGTGCCCTCTCTGTGCTTCCGAGCCGGAGGACACGTTTCACGCGTTTTGCAGGTGCCCACGGGCTGTCGGGCTATGGCAAGCTATGGGAGAACACTGGCACATCCCTGAGGTACGGTCGTTCCGGAGGACGGGGTAGGAGTGGCTTGCCCAAAGCCTTTGCGGTCTCCAGGACCGGGAGCGGCTGGAGATGATGATGCTGCTATGGCGCTGCTGGCACGTTTGGAACGAACTCACGCACGACAAGAAGCCGGCCCCTGTCGAGGTTTCTTGCCGCTTCCTGTTGAGCTTCGTGGAGTCCATCATCGGCGCGCAGAACCGGCCGGAGGCTGACCCGGTGAAGGGCAAGCAAGCGGTGGAGTTGCTGCACACGATGTCGCCTGCTCGGACTCCGACGAGCATCCCGCCCCCTGCCAGATGGTCACCTCCCCCGGCGGGTTGGGCCAAACTCAATGTTGATGGGTCCTTTTGCCCCTCGACGGGATCGGCTGGAGCGGGCATGGTGCTCCGGGACAGCTCAGGCACGATCATCTTCTCATCATGCCGCCAACTTCGAACTTGTGCGGATGCACTGGAGGCGGAGCTGTCCGCGTGTATGGAGGGTTTAAACTTGGCACTTCAATGGACACCTCTACCGGTGGAGATCGAGACTGATTGCCTAGTTGGCATCAATATGTTGAGGGGTAACATTGTTGACCGCTCCCGTTATGTTATGTTGATAGATCAGACCAAACGCCTCATGATGGGAGGACGAGAAGTGAGACTAGCTCACATCCCTCGTGATCAAAATACAGTTAGTCATTTACTTGCAGACTTTGGTAGAGTAGAAGAGCGCACTGCTGTGTGGCTCGGTTCTGGTCCAGGCGATGTGCCTGATCTTTGTAAGCAAGACTATCAGTCAGGGTAATCAATAAAGCTTTACCCTCCGCAAAAAAAACATATCCTTAACGTTGCAAACTATAGTTTTTTTTCTTTTGAGAAGGTGCAAACTATATTTTTTTTCTTTTTGAGGAGAATTAGTTCTGATTATTACGCTATAAAGCCCAAGGCATCAGGGTAGGCCAGCAACAATGCCACAGGGCACACAAAATGATTTGATCGGTCTCATACGTATGTTCCCTCCCTACGCCACGCACTGACGCACGCACGAGCAATCGATCCATCTTCTCCATCCCCTGATTACTGATCGAGATAAATACACTCACAGTCACTAAAATTGAGTCGAAAGCACGATACGGTCACCAAACTTTGAAATACACTTGTTACAGTCATTGTATATGATGGGATATAAAAATACGGTCATTGTTGCGTGTATCCGGTGCATACAAGCTCGGTTTGACCACTTGTTGACCGCCGCGTTCTCTTCTCTGATTAGGCCAATCTTGTATGAAAGGGTTTTGTGTACAGAAATCTCTAATTCATCAAATCCCTAGCCGACGGCGGCCCCATCTTCAATCCCTAGCCTCCACTCTCTCACGTGTTGTTCCGCCACTACCTTGTTCGCCACCGCCACCACCTTCATCCCACCCCGTTCTTCTTTCCCCTCGCTGCTCATGTCTGCCGCAAGCTCCTCCGTCTCTGTTGTCCGCTGTAGGGCATTGGCGCTGCCCCGGATCTGCTGCCCCAGCTGCAAGGAGAAGGTGCGCATGTACGTCTCGACGACTGAGAAGCATTACAGGAGCTAGCATTGATGAATACATCCAGCAGCAGGTGCAACATGGCTGTGAATAATGAAGTAAGCCATGGGATGAGTAGGCAGCAAGCTTGTGCATTGATGATGTCAGGGAGGGAGCTGGTGAAGCTCATGAAGATACTGGTTGGTGTTGTGGTAGTGCTAGGTGTTGTTGTTGTTGTGGTCATATTGAAAAAGTGATATTTCAGAAGTTAACATGCTGAAGATGTGGTCAAGATGTTCATTTTGGATGATGTTGAAGATGCTTTGTTGCAATGTTGTTAGTTAGTAGCTGTTGTGATGTACTAGTGTCAGTTAGTAATGAGTCTATGGTGTGTCAGGTTAATTTGGGATGAATGTGATATAATGGTGTGTATGCTCAACTGGAGATGCTTGAACCTATGCTATCTTTTATCAAGTACCATGTTATCTCAAGGCAGCCACCATGTAGCAAAAGCTTCATCCATTACCTAAGTTTAATTCTATTATATTCCTTCTGTCCCGAATTATTTGTCGCATAAATGGATAGAAACGGATGAAAGGAATGTATCTAGAAATGGATGGAAAAGAACAATGTTCAACACTTGGTATGACAACGGTCATTTCGCAAACTGGTTGTGGAAAATGGATATATCTTATCTTGATTTTTTTCAGGTAAGTGAATTTTGGTAGGGCATTGGGCGTGGAAATGGGTATATCTTACCTGAAAATTTTCCTGTGTGTAGATTAGATAGTTGCACGGAAGCGTCTTTTTATTTTCTTCATGTGAAGAATGCTTTAACTGAAATACAAATTTGTACTTGTAACATTCAGTGTTCATATTTGTACCGAAATCCTTTGAACTCGATCGTAGGATGCATCATGCATGAAACAAAAAAAATACAATGTCATTTTCATTTAAAAAAATCACAACGTCAAATCTATTACCCATGTCCTAAGTATACAAAAAAAATATTAAATATCACAAATTGAAAAAAATTATAGGTTAAATTTCAAACAAATATGATGAATTATAGCACATATAGATGACGGTGCCGAGCTTGGAATTGCAAGGTGATTCCATTTCAAAGGTGTGTTTGGATGTTTTAGACTACTTTTGTTTTTAAATCTCACGCAAATTTCACATCTTTGAAATGGGGGTGTGACCGAACAGAAGCCATCTCCCTCAAATGCCCCCCCCCCCCCCCCCCCCCCCTGCCCCAACCAAAATCAAACAGATAAATTTTAACAAAGTATGATATATTATACACAAGCTATTGAAATTACATGCAAACTACCCCAAATTAAGTATAAACTAAAACTTAAATTAAACAGTGCACGGTAATCTCTTTGGCATGCCCGTCGAGGCCACTTGGCATGTCGTTGTTGTCATCGTTAGGGCGTTTGCAAAGGACCGGCCAGCCACAACGACGCGCTCGCACCCAAGCCGCCCAGCCTCTGGCTGGCGTAGGTGTCATGCTCCGACTCTGCGACGCCGAGCTAGAATAGCTCCTGGCTGGTCCGGCTCCAGTGACAGGTGAGGTGTCCCTCTTTGATATGGTCTTCAAGCGGTCCTCGGCCGAGGTTGGCTAGGACCTAGTCTGACGCCACTAGCGTTTTCACGAAGGAGGCACAACGCCAATCGATCGGGGTGAGGGGTTTGGAGCCATCAAACGATGATGTCGAGTTGCGCGACCTACGATTTAGGAACTAGTGGTCCAAGAGGGGCGTGCGACTTAGACGGAGAGGGGCGGGCATCATTGGATGGCCTGCTGGCGAAGCAATGAAGACCGTGGCTCATCCTTGACGCAACGTCCATTATGGACATCATGGTTACGTAGAGGGGACGAAGGCTCAGCAGCAGTCGCCGAGCAACAACCACGCCGAGTCTTCTCCACATATGCCTTCTTGCCCATCGCGGCTGGTGGTGGTGGACATCTGATATTTGGCTCGACTGTATATTAACGATACGAAGGACAAAACAAATGGAATTTAGTTTATGATTCTTTTTTCTGAAAAAAATATGAAGCTCGAAAGATACTACTTACATTGTTTTCCCTGGTAAATTTCACAACTTGTGGAATTTTGGATGACGTTGATGCAGAGGAACGAGTTCAGTGCACACATGCTTGAGATTGGTGTGCTCTGCTGCCTTCGTTCTTCGGACGAGGCTTGCCAGGTACATGCTAATTTAGCATCGTTGGGCCAGGTACATGCTAATTTAGCGTCGCTGGGCCTGAATGAAACTGATAATTTTATCATGAGCCCTTGTATGTCCATTGCATCATTTAGTACAGAAGAAAGAATTACACTGCAATTAACCTGTCCATCTTGATGTCATATTTTCAAATGCTTTCAAATATATTAATGAAGAGTATATCTGCAGGCCCTATATGTTTATGTTCTCAATTGCCATTGCAGCTTAATCCTGGGTCAATCTATCTTTCCATGAAAAAAAGGTTCTCATTTTTGCCATGAAAATGATATGAAGTCCCAAAATTGGCTGAATGTCCTTTTTCGTGGGAACAAATCTGGAATCAATGTGTTAGTCACTGCTGAGGTTGCAGTTTTGATCTAGTCTTTTGGTTGCTCCCTCTAGTTCTTCTAAGTTGAAACTCTTCATTCTTCCTGCAGTAGTTTTGTTTACAAGATATTAACTGTTGTGAAATCAGGTCATCGTTTATTAGTAGTTTGTATCAGTTTTTTCATTTATTTTTCTCTTGTATTCTTGGATAGCCTACTTGCTGATACTTTTTATAGGAGCATCTGATGTCAAAACTGAATACTTCAGTAGTTGGCCGGTAGCATTTTGTTGACAGCCCACACTACGTAACGGATATTTCGAAGGCCCTTGTATGTGTACCAAAGACACAAATTGATGCTTGTATGGTATGGTGCCGAAAAACAGAGGGCATTTCATACACTATGAAGGAACTTATGTTAAGGTAATCTTCAAAAGGGTCATGGCATTACCATGTTAATCTCTGCCATACCTGTTAACTAATTTAATCCATATTAGCACTATTTATATATATGCAGTCACCTTTATCCATTGACATATTTTTTTAGGGATGGTGAGGTGGATCTTATGTACCATCCTCTGTTTTATATTTTGAATTTTTAGATGCACTTTTATATTTGCTTTAGTTGTGTTGGTTACAATCTCTTCTGAAGACATGTAGGCTGGAATTGGGGAAAAGAGAATGAAGATGTGGAATACTATTACCTTAGCCAAAAGAGATTGTCCCAGACAGAGATGATATCTTAACCAAGCTTGATATTAACATTTAAGGTAATGCAGTATTTTTCTCAGTTATACTGAATGCCATCTCTTCTCTTTTAAGTTAAATCTCAGTTTAGGCACGCATGTACCATCTGTCAGATATAGTGTAGTTATAGAATGTTGCAGAATTTTGAACACAGAAATTGTAGACAAGCTGGTGTTCCTCAACTAAGAATCAAGTGTCTGTGAGGAGAGGATGGTGCACATTTATTTGTATGTTCCTGATGTTAGGCTGTGGAAATCGGAAGAAATGATATCTCGGCTGTGTGCTTGCAGTAACACAAAGGACATGGGCACATCCTATTATTGGCAAAGAGCTATGATTTGAAATGAAGATCAGTTGTGTGTCTCAATGCAATGAAGGTGAGGAGAAGGGGTCGTTTGATGAAAGAGGTGACTTGCCAGGTGATTATGAATTGATAAAACGGTACTTTCCTCAAGTAAGAATTGGCTGGGCAATAAAGAGGAGCATACTGACTAATTTACTGAATGTTATAAATTGATGGTGCTTTCTTCCTTCCAGGAGAAGATGTGATGAAACTGGATATAGATGCATAGTTCTTTCTTCTTTCCAGGAGATCGACCATGTATGGTGGCTGGGCCTTTGCTATATTACACGTGATTCTGAAGGCTTTGTTAGTTGATGATGCCCTGCAGCTTCCTTCTTTAACAAGTATTTGTAGCTTGACGCATTCTGAATTTTGCAAGTTATGCAATCCTTCTCGTAGGGTCCTAGAGATTGTATTAAACTCTAGATATGTTACCCTTGGTGCATGTATTGTTCTATGGTTGTGTATGTTAGAATTATAATATAAGTCATGTACCCCTTTGTATTTATCCCGTTGTATAAGGGGTTTCCTGCATATGTTCCACACTTATATATGTATATATAATGGCCTCATGGGAATACAAGTTGCATATTTTCTAACATGGTATTAGAGCCCTAGGGTTTTTTTTCGCACGTCACAACTCGTGCTCGATCCCGTCGTGCACGGCCGTTTCCGTTTCCTTCTCTCCGGACGGCCGCTGCTGCTTCCTCCTATTCTGCTCCAGTGGAATCTTACCGACGGCCTCCTCAGCACGCGCTGGGGCGCTGCTTCTTCTTCTGGAGGCCACAGCCGCCACGTGGTTTGCAAGGTCGGGCAGACTAATCCGGCCGCTCGCTGTTGGCCCGTGACGGCCCGCCTGAACCTGACGTGTGCATGTACAAGTCTCATCCCAATGTGTGCTTGTCCACATGCGGCTGCTGCACCATCTTCCTCCCGTGAAGGCCCGTGACGTGGTGCACTAGCCTCCCCCACTTGATTCTGCTCCGCCGCCGCCTACTGATTCCGATCTGATTTGCTCGGCCGCTGTGTTGGCTTTTTGACTGGTTGCCTTCCGATAAAAAAAAGAAAAAAAAGAAAAAAAAGGAAGCATAATGTCGTCGGGTACAATTTCCTCTCCACAGTGTCCGCTGATTTTGGAAGGCGTACCCTACACTGATCCTGTCTCGCATATGCGCTTTTTCTCGGTGCTTGGTGCTCGTCAGCCTGTGACGTCGTCCGCTACGGCATCTTCCGCCTGTTGTGTTGGTTACTCCTCAGCGACTCTTCTCCCGACCTCTGCACATGGTGACCGTCGCTCTACGTCGACTCCTCTCGCGACTTTCACTGGTAGTGCTGGTGCATATGGTTCCGTCGACTCCGCCTCGCACAGGCGTCTTCCATTGACGCTTGGCGCTTGTCTACATACGGCCTCGTCTCCTCCACCGGCCTGTGTGAATACTACTGGTCATGCTACACCGCCACATCTAGCGGCTTCCACAGGTGGTGGTGGCCGCTTCTCTCCTGATGCTCCCAGTGCTACTGCGTCGACTACTTCAGTTGTGTACTTCACTGAGGAGGAGATTGCGCGACTTCGCGCCCTGCTGGTTGCCTCAGACTCTCTATTGTCGGGCGCATCTACGTCAATCTCTTCAGTTGCGCCCCTGACCGAGAAGGAGATTGTGTGAGTTCGATGCCTGCTATCTCCATCCTCCCGTTCTCCATCGACAGGTTCTGCTGGTTCTGCTGCTGACTCTTCTGGCATTGTGAGACCACCTTCTACACAAGCAGGTACATCTCCGTGGATTCTTGATACTGGAGCATCTTTTCATATGACTCATGATTCATCCACTCTGTCCTCTACTCGACCTCTCGATTCTCCTGTTCATGTTCTTACTGCTGATGGTACCTCTCTCCCGGTTATTGGCCGAGGCATTCTTAGCACTTCTTCTTTTCATGTTCCTGATGTTGCTCATGTTCCCCGACTTACCATGCAGCTCATTTCTGGTGGACAAATTGTTGACTCTGGTTGTCGTGTCATTCTCGACTTTGACTCTTGTTCCGTTTTGGACCGCCATACTGGTACTCTCCTTGGTGCCGGTCCTCGACGTCGTGACTCTCAGGGTCTCTGGGAGCTTGACTGGCTTCATCTTCCGTCCGCTGCTGCTGCCGCCAGTCTCTCCTCCTCTGTTGCCTTGTCTATCAGCTCTTTTCAGCAGTGGCATCATCGCCTTGGTCACCTATGTGGCTCTCGTCTCTCATCCTTAGTTCGACGTGGTCTTCTTGGATCCGTCTCCGGCGGTGTGTCTTTAGACTGTCAGGGCTGTCGGCTTGGTAAACAGGTCCAGTTACCTTATCCTCACAGCGACACTGTGTCTCAGCGTCCTTTTGACCTTGTTCACTCTGATGTCTGGGGTCCAGCTTCCTTTGCCTCGAAGGGAGGTCATCGCTACTATATTATCTTCATAGATGATTTCTCTCGGCACACATGGATATATTTTATGTCTTCTCGTAGTGAGGTCTTATCTATCTATAAGCATTTTGCTGCCATGGTCCACACTTAGTTCTCTACGCCTATTCGTGTGTTCCGTGCTGACTCTGCTGGAGAGTATATCTCCAAGATGTTGCGTGGAGTTCTTGCCGAGCAAGGTACTCTTGCTCAGTTCTCTTGTCATGGTGCTCATGCTCAGAATGGCGTGGCTGAGCGCAAGCATCGTCACCTTCTTGAGACGGCTCGTGCATTGATGATCGCCGCCTCTCTTCCACCTCACTTTTGGGCCGAGGCTGTTTCCACTTCCACCTATCTCATCAACCTTCAGCCTTCCACTGCTTTGCAGGGTGGCGTTCCTTTCGAGCGTCTCTTTGATCGTTCTCCTGATTACTCGGCGCTTCGTTTGTTTGGTTGTGTTTGCTATGTTCTTCTAGCCCCTCGTGAACGCACCAAACTGTCCGCTTAGTCTGTTGAGTGTGTCTTCTTAGGCTATAGTGATGAGCATAAGGGCTATCGTTGTTGGGATCCTATCGGTCGTCGGATGCGTATTTCTCGGGATGTAACTTTTGATGAGTCTCGTCCTTTCTACCCGCGTCCATCTTCCTCAACCTTTTCAGTGGAGGATATCTCTTTCCTCACTTTTCCTGACACACCTCCCTCTGTGCCCAGTATTCCTATTCCTCGTCCTGCTGTTGCAGATCAGACACCATCCTCTCCTACAGATTCTTCTCCACCTTCATCACCGCCACATGCCCCATCTCCACCTTCATCACCGATACCTTCCCCTTCTCCACCTTCGTCCTCGCTACATTCCCCGTCTCCACCTCCAGTGATTCCACCTCTTCCCTCCTTTCCTTTTCATTATACTCGTCGTCCACGTGTTCTAGATAAATCCACTGACGTGCCATCTACTTCTGGTGCGTCGTCCTCCTCATCACAGCCGCCTTATGGTCTTCGGGCTCGGCCTCGCCCTCCCCCTGACCGCTATTCTCCTAGTCGATATGCTCTTTCGGCTATACTCGAGCCTACGTCTTATCGCGATGCTCTTGTTCATCCTGAATGGCAGTTTGCGATGGCAGAGGAGCTTGCTGCTCTTGAGCGCACCGGCACGTGGGATCTTGTTTCTCTTCCTCCCGGTGTTCGTCCCATCACTTGTAAGTGGGTCTACAAGGTTAAGACTCGCTCTGATGGTTCTCTTGAGCGTTACAAAGCTCGTCTTGTGGCTCGTGGTTTTCAGCAGGAGCATGGTCGTGATTACGATGAGACATTTGCTCCTGTGGCCCATATGACCACTATCCGCACACTTCTCGCTGTGGCCTCTATTCGTCATTGGTCTGTTTCTCAGCTTGACGTTAAGAATGCCTTTCTTAATGGTGAGCTGCGTGAGGAGGTATACATGCAGCCCCCACCTGGGTATTCTGTTCCTGATGGCATGGTCTGTCGTCTTCGTCGCTCTCTCTATGGCCTTAAGCAAGCCCCTCGCGCCTGGTTTGAGCGTTTTGCCTCTGTGGTGACTGCCGCTGGTTTTTCAGCGAGTGATCATGATCCAGCGTTGTTTGTCCACATTTCCACTCGTGGTCGGACTCTTCTTCTTCTCTATGTTGATGACATGATCATCACTGGCGACGACCCTGAGTATATTGCCTTTGTAAAGGCTCGTCTTAGTGAGCAGTTTCTTATGTCTGATCTTGGACCTCTTCCCTACTTTCTTGGGATTGAAGTCTCTTCTACCTCTGATGGCTTTTTTATATCCCAGGAAAAGTATATCCAGGATCTTCTTGCTCGTGCTGCTCTTACTGACAAGCGCATTGTTGTGACTCCTGTGGAGCTCAATCTTCACCTCCGTGCTACTGATGGTGATCCTCTCCCTGACCCGACGCGTTATCGTCATCTTGTTGGCAGTCTTGTCTATCTAGCTGTCACTCGTCCGGACATCTCTTATCCGGTTCATATTCTGAGTCAGTTCGTCTCTGCTCCCACATCGGTTCACTATAGTCATCTCCTTCGTGTTCTTCGATATCTTCGGGGCACGATCTCTCACCGTCTATTCTTTCCTCGCTCCAGTTCTTTACAGCTTCAGGCCTATTCGGATGCTACGTGGGCTAGTGATCCTTCAGATCGCCGTTCACTTTCTGCTTACTGTGTTTTTCTTGGTGGTTCTCTCATTGCCTGGAAGACGAAGAAACAGATTACAGTTTCCCGTTCGAGTGCCGAGGCTGAGTTGCGAGCAATGGCTCTTTTGACGGCAGAGGTGACTTGGTTACGGTGGTTACTTCAGGATTTTGGTGTTTCTGTCACTACACCGACTCTGCTCTTATCTGACAGTACAGGTGCTATTAGCATTGCGCGCGATCCTGTGAAGCATGAGCTCACCAAGCATATTGGTGTTGATGCTTTCTATGTGCGCGCTGGTGTGCAGGATCAGATTATTGCTCTTCAATATGTGTCTTCTGAGTTATAGTTGGCGGATTTCCTGACGAAGGCCCAGACTAGAGCACAACATGGCTTTTATCTCTCCAAACTCAGTGTTGTTCATCCACCATGAGTTTGAGGGGGGGGGGGGGGGGGTGTTAGAGTTATAATATAAGTCATGTACCCCTTTGTATTTATCCCGTTGTATAAGGGGTTTCCTGCATATGTTCCACGCCTGTACATGTATATATATCGGCCTATGACCTTATGGGAATACAAGTTGCATATTTTCTAACAGTGTAATTGCTATTGCTTTCGAGTCATCATTAGCAAATGTTCCGACTAGAACATGTTTTTTCTTTTGCACTGCAACAGGATAGGAAGTTGTGCTCTGAACTTTTCTTTTGTACACTGGGAAACTTCTTGTGTTTTAAAATGGTCTTTAATTTTACTCTACCTCTATGAGCACTGCTACGGAATGGGTTATTGAATATTTGGGCAGCAAAGCTGCTGCTCAGTCAACAGTTGAATTTAGCACCAGCTAAAGTTTGCAATTTCTTATTATTTTTAATAGAAAAGCCGCAAATGCTCAAGGAGCTATGTAACCAGTGAATTTTATTAAGTCAACCATGCATTCCATAAAAAAAAACTGGAGTTGATAATTGGATGTAAGCAATTAGATGTGGAATGGGCTAATTGATTTGCCCTGATTTTACTCTACTTTTCTCCTACTGAATTTTGCAAGTTATGCAATCCTTCTTGTATTGTCCTAGAGATTGTATGTAAACTCACTTCTTGTAATTACTGTGTCCTTTCGAGACTTCAGCAAATGTTCAGACTAAACTTGGTATATGTTAATTCTGTGGAAATTATGAGATGACTAAAATTGTTTCTTTTTTTGTTGTATTGATCTAACCCTCGTGGAGGATTATATAGAGTACATGATGGGGTAGAGACTTGGAGTACAAGACAAGTTACATGTGGTTTAAACTAATTCTATCTCTATCTCCTTATCTCTATATTTAACCCAACTTATATTCTAACAAATTCTACTTGAAAATGTGAATAAGACAAAACAAGCAGTGAGTTGACTTACACAATTAACTTAGTTGCAGCCAAAATCAGGGTAATAAACAAATGTTGTTTAACAAGCCATATCGAGCCAAATACAGTGAAAATTTGGTGTCCTGTTTGGAAAAAGCTAAATGGTGTTAATTTCTGCTCAAGTATCAACACTGAACTTGATACTTCATGATAATTTGCATCCACACTAGAACATGTTTTTTCTTTTGGACTGCTCTAGGATAGGAAGTCGTGCTCTGAACTTTTCTTTTGTACATTGGGAAACTTCTGGTGTTATAAAATGGTCTTTGTTTTTACTCTACCTCTATGAGAACTGCTGCGGACTGGGTTATTGAAATATGTGGGCAACGAAGCTGCTGCTCAGTGTGCAATTTCTTATTATTTTTATAGAAAAGCTGCAAATGCTCAAGGAGCTATGTAACCCTTGATTTTTATTAAGTCAACATTCCATAAAAAACAAGTTTGGAGTTGATAATCAGATGTAAAAACAAATTTCTCTGTTTTCCGTTAAGATTTATGCCATGTAAGCAGTTAAGACATGTAAGCAGTTAGATGTGGAATTCAAAGCCGCTAGCTAATTGATGGTAGTTTACTCAGACTAATATTTAGTTCGCCTTCCTCTATTGGTCTTACTAGAGCTTTTCTTTAATGGAAACAGACTTAAAAGAGCCTTTTATGTGTAGGAACAAAGTTCAGCAAGCTAACTAAGTATAAGTATGCATGTTATTCGCCCTCCGATGTGCATGGTTACTTAATCTATCGGCATATTTAACAATTTTTGTGCACATTATGTTTTGCTTCCATGCTTTGTGCGGCTTTAACCTGCACTTCTTTTTCAATTTCCTCATAACAAGTAAACACCTTTTTGACTAGGTGTTGTTTTTCTTGCTTATGTTAAGCTCTACAATGTATGTTCACACCCTTTTTTGTGTGATTTTCAGGCTGTGGCTGCATACCTTTCTGAAACCCTGAGCAGTTTCTGCAGTAGGAGATAAATTCTTTGCCGCCTAATTCTACTTGGAGAGGCTTTTGTTTCCCTGGTTTCTCTCAGATAAATGAGAAGCAGGAACAAGTTAAATATGCACTTTTTGGTAGGACTACTGATGAGAGAATGATGCAGCAATATGAGAGCAATGGTACTGATTCTGTGGATGGTCTGAGATCCGGCAATATATGATAGCAAAGGACTTAAGGCACCGCTGCAGTTGGGCTGGATTGCACCACCGCAGACGCAAGGTTGCTTGATCTGGTTTCAAGTTTCAGCCATGGCGGCGCGAGCTTACTCGACGCACTCTGAAGATGGCAGGTGAAGATCAGCGTCGTACAATCAAGCGCCGCTATCTGGGGTCAGTTGTCAGCGGTTTGGGAGGTGAGGAAGATGAGATGAAGATGTAACGGCTGGGCCTTTTTTCGAACCCTATCTGCCTGCTGGCTGCTGTCTGGTGGGTTTCATTTCTGTTGGAGGAACATTGTATGGTTGTTGGTATCTGTACAAAAAGAGAAACGAATTTGTATCCATTAAATATTCAAATTTTTATTTGATTTTTGGAGGTTTTTTTAACACACTACAACCGCAGATGCTCATGTATACTCATCCCTATGAACGCACATACATGCCCTATCTCTATGAGCATCTCTGAGATATTGAGATGGCACAACATCCTGAGATTGACGAAGTCATCACAAGCGCCTCGTAATTGACGGAACTGTTTCCTTCCACTGAATGAACACCGCTGAAACACCAGAAATAAATTCAATAAACATGCGAGCACCAATACCAAGGTAGGACTTCAACCCCGGTTGGACGGTTCCACCATGCCGAATCTAACCATCTGAGCTATGCCTGGTTTGCTTGATTTTTGAAGTTGAGTGTATATCATGTTTGTATTTTAATTCGATGACAGGTGGCATGCACTAGTAGAAAACAAGGCTTTCATTCGGGCCAGATAAGCCCATTAGTCCCGGTACATTCACGAACCGGGACTAATGTGAGCATTGGTCCCGGTTCATGCGGTTAAAGTCATTAGTCCCGGTTCAAATGAGCCCTTTAGTCCCGGTTTGAGACACGAACCGGGAACCGGGACTAAAGGGTGCGATGCCCTTTAGTCCCGATTCGTATCTCAGACCAGGACTAAAGATTAGACATTTAGTCCCGGTTTGGGACATGAACCGGGACTAAAGTTCTCATTTTCATACTCTACCCCCCGACAAAAGAAAATGATAAAAACTTCAAAAAATAAAATTCTTCGAGATGTAGTTATATTACTACATCTACTAGTTAGAAAAATAAAAAAACTTAAATTTGGATATGTTTTGCAAAAAAGTGCCATGAAAAAGTAAAACTGCTATAACTTTTGCATACGATATCGAAAAAAACGTATAATATATCAAAATGTTCTACAGAAAAATCTGCATCCGATTTTGACAGCCGTAGGCCTGTTTGCAAAATTTTTAAATCCTCAAACTCTAAAAGGAAAAAAAAAGTTATGCTCAAATTTCAGTTTTTTTGAATTTTAGTTAAATCTGGTCAAACTACTTATTCAGGAAGTATTAGTGTTACTAAATAATTATTCAAGAATATTAGTGTTACTAAATAATTATTATAGTTTTTTGAATTTTGGTCAAATCTGGTCAAACTATGGTCAAACTACTTATTCAAGAAATATTAGTGTTACTAAATAATTATTTCAATTTTTTGAATTTTGGTCAAATCTGGTCAAACTATGGTCAAACTATTTATTTAAGAAATATTTGTGTTACTAAATAATTATTATTTTTTAGAATAATAGTTTCAAACTCAAACAGTGAAACGTGTGACTTCATGCTCAAGCTAAACTCCTGAGAGTTAATAGGATTGACATCTTACTATTGTCAGGAAAACAACAAGTGCAGACTTGAAAGCGAGGGGGGATAGAACCCGAAAGTTAAGCGTGCTCAGGTTGGAGTAATGAGAGGATGGGTGAGCGGCCCGGAAGTTAGACGATTTAGAATGATGAGGGGTGATTAGAGATTAGAGGTTAAATAGAGCAGTGATGAGGAGTGATTAGAGATTAAATTGGAAAATAATTTAAAAAATTGAAAAAAATAAAAAAATTCAATTTTTCCGTAAAAATACTTTTAGTCCCGGTTGGTGTTACCAACCGGGACTAAAGGTGGAGCTCCAGACAAAAGCCACGTCGACGGCCTTTTAGTCCCTCTAGAATCAGGACAAATGGCCCTTTTCTACTAGTGACGTATGGGGCTTTGTAGAAGGAAACCTTCCAGCCGAAAAGATTTAATGTACTAACTATATAATGTTTCTTTTTGTATTGTACCACTATTCCCGTTTCCCTATTTCCAAATCTATATAGTGTAATAATTATACAAAATTTGAAGCAAAAAAGTTATGATATTGTTTAGTTGCTATGGTGCCCGCCCAGATCTCCTTCACATGGCCCTTGTGTGACAATAATAACGATACTAAGTGGTGGTTTGTGTTTTTTTATTGAAGTCGGAGCTTCCTTTTTCATCGTAGGTCAAAAAATTGCCGCTACTATGGGGTTCTTTGGATTTCTTTCGAAAGCGAATACGTTGATGTTGTCCTGGTGTCGATGTTTGTCGTATTTCAACGTGTGTTCAGGTCTGAATTTCCCCTGTTCCGTTGTGGACCGGGAGTGGTTTCTCGTCATCATTTTCCTTATTAAGCAGCTAACTCTCTACCACCGCGGAACTTCCGTCTCGCTTGTTGGCCCAAAAAATTGCCATGAATTATGTTTGTTCGATATTCTAGTTGTGGAACAACTTTTTTTTAAACTGTCGTGGAACAATTTTTTGTGACATTTTAAACGCGCCGCGTATCTATCCATATTCCGTACTGTGAAAACAATCTTGGGAAGTTATTTTGGGTTCTGGTGTTGTGTGGTTGGAAATAGGCCGTTGGATGTTATTTGAGTGGCAGGGATTGAATGGAGCTCAGCCAAGTTCAGTTTCATTTCAGAATCCCCGTCCACCACTCGAATACCCCACGTCCAACGCCACTCGAATTCCCCACCGCCGCCGCCGCCGCCGCCGCTGCTCCGCCGTCGCGGCGTCATGCTCCTCCTCCGGCAGCGCGTCCTCTCCCATCTCCTCTCCGGCGCGCCCTCTCCTTCCACCTCCCCACCCCTCTCCCTCCACCGCCTCCTCTCCACCGCCACCACCGCCGCGCCCGCCGTTTCCCCGAACCCTAGCTTCGCCGTGGTGGAGTACCTCGTCTCCACGTGCGGCCTCACCCGTGCCCAGGCACTCAAGGCCTCCGCCAAGCTCTCCCACCTCAAGTCCCCCGCCAAGCCCGACGCCGTCCTCGCCTTCCTCGCCGGCCTCGGCCTCTCCGGCGCCGACGTGGCCGCCCTCGTCGCCAGGGACCCTCTGTTCCTCTGCGCCAAAGTGGAGACAACCCTGTCCCCCGTCGTCGCTGGGCTCACCGGCCTCGGCCTGTCAAATGCCGAGACTGCGCGCCTTGTCTCGCTCGTCCCCGGCTACTTCCGCCACAGATCCGTCGTCTCCAAGCTAGAGTACTACCTTCCACTCTTTGGCTCCATCGAGAACATGGTCCGGCCGCTCAAACATGGCCACTTCTTCCTCCGCTCCGACCTTGAGAGGGTGGTCAAGCCAATTGTCAAGCTCCTAGCAGAGTGCGGGCTAGGTGCTTGTGATATTGCCAAGCTGTTCATCCGTGAGCCAAGGATGCTTAGCGCCAAACCAGCACGTGTCCTGGCGATGGTCTCGTGCGCCGAACGTATAGGTGTGCCCCGTGGCTCTGGAATGTTCAGGCAAGCGCTGCACGCCATCTCATGCTTCAGCGAGGACAAGATTGCTGCCAAAGTGGACTACTTGAAGAAGACACTTAGGTGGTCAGATACCGAGGCTGGCATTGCTGTGTCCAGGGGGCCGTGTTTGCTGAGGAGGTCAAATGATGTGCTGCGCCGTATGTCAGATTTCCTGATCTGTGAGGTGGGGCTTGAGCCAGCCTACATTGCTCATCGGCCGGCTATGCTCACTTACAGTCTGGAGGGACGGCTCAGGCCCCGCTACTATGTTATGAGGTTTCTTAAGGAAAGTGGATTGCTAAATCATGACAGAGACTACTATAGTATGGTGGTGGTCCGTGAGAAGGTATTTGTCGAGAAGTTCATATGCCCTCACAATCAAGCTGTACCTCACCTTGCTGAAGACTATGCAGCTGCTTGCACAGGGCAGGTGCCTGCTACATTCACATTTACATGAACCAAGAAGCAGGAAAATGGATTGCTAGAGCGCGAGTGGAACTACTATTCAGCAGTCTTGGTGACAAAGAAGATTTTCATGGAAAAGTTCGTATGCCTTCACGAGGAAGCTGCCCCCACCTCGCCGAAGATTATGCTGCCACTTGTAGGGAAGTGCCTTCTAATTTCAGAATTACATGACCAAGAACGGGCCATGAGAATTTGTAACTGTGTATGGCGCAAAAAAGTTTATGCTGTGTAGTGAGCTGGTAATCTCTGTCTGTGTGCCTGAGTGGATGTTGGTTGTCTGCTATAGTATGCCAGGTACATGCTAATTTAGCATCGCTAGTCCTGAATGAAACAGGTAATTTTATCGTGAGTCCTTGTATGTCCATTACATCATTCAGTAGAGAAGAAAGAATTACAGTACAATTAACCTGTCCATCGTGATGTCATATTGTCATGCATACTAGAACTAAAAGAGTGTGACATCAGGGCATTCTGCAAATGCTTTCAAATATATTAATGAAGAGTATATCTGCATGCCCTATATGTTTATGTTCTCAATTGGCATTGCAGCTTAATCCTGGGTCAATCAATCTTTCCATGAAAAAGAGGTTCTCATTTTATCCATGAAGATGACATGAAGTCCCAAAATTGGCTGAATGTCTTTTTTCATGGGAACAAATCTGGAATTAACGTGTTAGTCACTGCTGAGGTTGCAGTTTTGATCTAGTCTGTTGGTTGTTTCTAAGCTGAAACTCTTCATTCTTCCTGCAGTAGCTTTGTTTACAAGATATTAACTGTTCTGAAAGCAGGTCATCATTTACTAGTAGTTTGTATCAGTTTTTTCTTTTATTTTTTCTCTTATATTCTTGGATAGCCTACTTGCTGATACTTTTTCTAGGAGCATCTGATGTCAAAACTGAATACTTCAGTAGTTGGCCAGTAGCATTTTGTTGACAGCCTACCCATTTAGCAATACTAGCGGATATTTCAAAGGCCCTTGTATTTGTACCGGAGCGAATTGATGCTTGTATGGCATGGTGCTGAAAAACAGGGCATTTCATATACAACGAAGGAACTTATGTTAAGGTAATATTAAAAAGGGTCATGGCATTACCATGTTAATCTCTGCCATACCTGTTAGTTATTAGCACTATTTATATAGATGCTAGGACATCTTTATGCCTTGGCATATTTTTCTAGGGATAGTAAGGTGGATCTTATGTACGATCCTCTGTTTTATATTTTTGCATTTTTAGATGCTCCTTTATATTTGCTTTAGTTGTGTTGGTTAAAATCTCTTTTGAAGACATGTAGGCTGGAATTGGAGAAAAGAGAATGAAGATGTCGAAGACTGTTACCCTAGCGAAGAGATGGTACCAGAGATGATATCTTAACCAAGCTTGATCTTAACATTTAAGGGAATGCAGCATTTGTTTCTCAGTTATACTGTATTTCATCTTTTCGTACACTATTTTCAGTTAAATCTCAGTCTAGGCATGCAAGTACTATCTGTCAGATATAGTGTAGTTATAAAATCTTGCAGAATTGCGAACATAGAAGTTGTAGACATGCTGGTCTACCTCAAATTAAGAATTAAGTTTTGTGAGAAGAGGATGGTGCCCATTTGTTCGTTCCTGATGTTAGGTTGTAGAAATGAAATCTCAGCTGTGTGCCTGCATAACACAAAGGAGATGGGCAGATGCTATTATTGGCAAAGAGCTCTGATTTGAAATGAAGACCAGTTGTGCGTCTCTTATCTCATGCCAAATTTAGCTTGTGGGAATTATAGAAATAAGATTAATGCAATGAAGGTTAGCCTGTGGGTCGATTGATGGAAGAGGTGACTTGCCAGGTGATTATGAATTGATAAAATGGTACTTTCCTCAAGTAAGAATTGGCTGGACAATAAAGAGGATCATACTGACTAATTTACTGAATGTTGTAGATTGATGGTGTTTTCTTTCTTCCAGGAGAAGATGTGATGAAACTTGATATAGATGCATACTTCTTTCTTCTTCTTTCCTGGCTGGGCCTTTGCTATATTACACTTGATTCTGAAGGCTTTGTTAGTTGATGATGCCCTGAAGCTTCCTTATGTAACAAGTATTTATAACCTGATGCATTCTGGGGTTTTATTCAGAGAAGCTCCTACTTTTCTCTTTCTGAATTTTGTAAGTTATTTAATTTTCTCGTATTGCCCTAGATAGTGTATGTAAACTCTAGATATGTTACCCTTGGTGCATTTATTGTTCCATGGTTGAAGGAAATTAAACAACCCAATATGCTCATGTAATTGCTGTTCCTTTTGAGTCATCAGCAAATGTTCAGGCCAAACTTGATATATGTTAATTCTACTCGAAAAGATGAATAAGATACCCAGTTCATCCTAGGAACTGCAAATCAAAACAAGTAGTGAGTCGACGTACACAATTAACTTAGTTGCAGCCAAAATCAGGGGAATCAACAAATGTTGTTTAAGTGTTTAACAAGCTATATCGAGTTGAATACAGTGAAAACCTGATGTTCTGTTTGAGAAAAGCTAAATGGTGTTAATTTCTGTTCAAGTATCAACACTAAACTTGACACTTCATGATAATTTGCATCCACACAAGGACACGTGTTGTGCTCTGAACTTTTCTTTTATACACTGGCAAACGTCTTGTGTTATTGAAATATTTGGACAACGAAGCTGCTGCTCAGTCGACAGTTGAATTTAGCACAAGCTAATGTGTTTTCTCGAATATGCACGAGAGTGCATATCATCCATTAAAGAAGAGGGGGGAAGACTTCCCAAAGTTTTACAAGCTTATTTACATGACGGCCAAAACTGGCACCACCCACACCGACAAGCGTACTACGTTACATCCTCCCACCCTACTCCCTCTACCTCAAAACCCCTAGCGTTACGCTTCATCATGCCGGCCATGGCCCACAGCCGTCCCTCCTCCTTGATCCGACTCATCGTCAGAGCCACCGAGGGGGACACGCCGTTGAACACGACGCCATTCCTATGTCTCCAAATCATCCACATGGTGAGAAGACATTTGGCCCTCGTGGCTTTCCGATCCTGGGCATGCATATTCTGCCTCTCACTCCATGCGTAGATGTCCTCATCATCGAGAGGTTCGAACTCCGCTCTACAGTGATCTGGCCCATCCAATGCCAAATCTGTCTCGCACAAGCTAATGTGTGCAATGTCTTATTATATTTATAGAAAAGCCGCAAATGCTCGAGGAGCTATGTGACCGGTGATTTTTATTAAGTCAACCATGCATTCCATAAAAAAAGTTTGGAGTTGATAATCGGATGTAAAAACAAATTTCTTCGTTTTTCGTTAAGATTTATGCCATGTAAGCAATTAGATATGGAATTTAAAGCCGCTAGCTAATTGATGGTAAGTTGCTCAGACTAATATTTAGTTCCCCTTCCTCTGTTGGTCTTACTAGAGCTTTTCTTTAATGGAAACAGACTTAAAAGAGTTTTGTATGTGGTAGGAATAAAGTTCAGCAAGTTAACTAAGTATGCATGTTATTCACCCTCCGATGTGCATGGTATCTAAGAGAAATGATTGCTTAATCTATTGGCATATTTAACAATTTTTGTGCACATTATGTTTTGCTTCCATGCTTTGTAGGCTACTGTGGGGCATTAACCTGCACTTCCACTTCCTCATAACAAGTAAACACCTTTTTGACTAGGTGTTGTTTTTCTTACTTATGTTGAGCTCTACTATGTATGATCACGCCCGTTATTGTGTGATTTTTAGGCTGTGGTTGCATACCTTTCCCAGGTGACCCACGCTTGAGTGTATGCGGCAGGTAAAGGTCAACTGCATTTGACCCGACGAAAATGCTACCGTTTGGGCGTTTTTTGAGTGTGCGGCGACTGCTGGAGGGAAAAGTGATGGACGTTTGTTGGGCGGAGTAAACTGGGGAGTAGTAAGCAATCGAGGGCACAGAAATAGAAAACCCTTTGTTGTATGTCTCATCTCAACAGTGATTTAGTGTTGTAACTATTGGGTCATTTTCATTGATGGCTACCTGTGGTTGATGTGTCATCAGGGGTTATAATGATAATGTTGTGGTGGTGTCGATGTTTGTCACTTCTTGTAGTGTGTGTTTACTTTAGATTAACCTTGCCACTCTGGACCGACAGTGTTTTTCGCTGGTTTTTTTTGTTAACTAGGCAATTCGTTTTTTAAGGAAAGACCATCATAGCTAGATACTAGCAATACCCGTGCGGCGATACGCCGCGCCTTGCTGAAACATTGTATTAAAATCTTGTCTGCAATGATGAAAAAGCATATGTGCTATTTCGCTGACTAATTTGTTGATTATTACTTGTTTGTTTCATTTTTTGCATTACTGTGTATGTATGAATATCAAGTTGTTTTGAGAAAAGCTGTACTGCATGAATTAGTCGATACATTTTACAAAAAGGAGATACATTTTGATATTGCGTGCTAAACTTGAATCCCTCATGCTCTTTGGTAATTCATATCATCATTGTATGACCACCTATTGGATTGGTGCCAATGATGAAATGATGAGCCCGCGCGGCGACACGCCACGCCCGTCGATCAGTCGCGACTATGTAGACTGTAGTCCAGGCAATAGAGTAATAAATAATTCATGAAGATAACTGCGAATAGTCAATGTGCCGGATAACATTTAAACATGTACACGAAGAATTCATGTTTTCACGAAACAAGTTAAGGAGTTCAAGCACCAAGATATCAACATAGTGATGTATTGTCGATGTGTCATACATCGATTCAAAAGATATCTCAGTTTCGAATCCAAAAGAAAGAAAGCTATATAACAACTATTTTGACCTTATTCAATGGTAATTATCATGCATACTTAAAGAAAGTTATAACAACTATTTCGACCTTATTCAGTGGTAAGTATCATGCATACTTATTTTGGTGCTTCTCGCCGGAAGCACATCCTTGGGAGGAACACCATTCAGAAGATAATTCCGCACTAACAGAAAGAAAATTTTAACAACTAATTCGGCCTTATCCAACAGTAAATGTTGTGCAGACCATTTTGGCACTTCTCACTTAAAGCACTACTATGAAAAAACAATGTATACAATAATCTGAACTGTAGTATCACGCAGAGGAACATATTACAGAAAGACTCACATGGAACCAGTAAATTAGCTAGTCCAAGTAATGTACAATGAAGCTCCTCATGCATAAAGATGACAGTACACAAAAAATCTGAAAAATTTAATACTTAGCTACCACAGTACCAAGAATACTGACACACTTGTACGTGAAAAGTCAAACAAACCCAACTCATTCATGTTTTGCTGGAAATTAAGGAACCTTGGAGAATTCAGATGTTGTTTCTTGCACCCCTTGCTCTTTGCTGCATGCGGTCCCAACTTCTACAAATCAATCCTCTGCTTGTAGATTAGAAGATCTTGGATGTGGCCACTTCCTCTCTATATACAATTCCCCCAATAAATATAAGCAAAATGATACAAAAGGTTCGCCAAAAAAATTCAAACTTTCTATGTACAATCCTCCCAATATGTAATCAAAATGATAGAAAAGGTTTGCCAAAAAATCAAATAGTCTGTCTGTGAAGGAGCATTGTTGTTAGCTGCTAGGGTGATTTGAAGTTGGTATTTCAACTTGGACAATAAATGGCAGAATTTGGCTGACCACATTAGCATAGTGTACCACTTCATCATTGACCCCATACATTTCAAGTATTGCTTCTACAGGTTCAAGAGAAAGCACTGGTACATGCTCACCTGTACCATTTTCTCAGGAAATTTCTCCAAGAAATGGTGATCAGATCTACTAGAAACCAACTATCCACTAAGAAATAGGTCCCTGGCTGTTCTGCTGACCATGGGAAGTCTGAGAACTGCTCCCCGCATGGACATCGACCAGGTGTCTTATATTACCTAAAACAAAACCCATTGATGAGGAAAACACTATTATTTGAAACAACAAAATGTAACCATGTAGACTAGGATACCGTTGACCAACAAATGAAGACTCGTCAAAGAATGGCATGCAAAACGTAGTGCTAACTCAGCTATGGGTAGCGTAGTAAGATCATGGGGTACATGTAATTGTTTCATAGGGTTTAAAGAACTTAACTGTTAATATTTGAACATTGAGTAACCAAGATTGTAGACCATATGTGATTGAGTGGTAGCACAAAGCTTGCATGGGGATAGATAAAAAAACGCTGGTTTTGCTGGAGCTTGAAACCCAGTGAACTTACAACATCCAAGGAATGCTCACCCTGGACCGAGAAGATTGCCTTCTATTTATCTGTAGCCTGCTCAGGTTGAAGAAAGTTTAAATGACGTGATAAATGGAGCATAACCTGTTCAGTACTCCCTCTGTAAAGAAATAGAAGAACATTTAAATCAATACTTTAACAATCTAAACACTCTTAATCTAAACGCTCTTGTATTTCTTTACGGAGGGAGTATATGAAGCAGCACCTGAATCGGTATATTCTATAAGGATACACACTCAAGATTTGTGAGTACAGCACTTTAAGCCCACTGCAAAAAAAAAAGAATCTTCAGCATGAAAACAATGCAAATTAATAGTGGATACACCAACTACCTTGGCCAACCGTATCTATTCTATAGGGCTTAGAGTTATTTAAATTAAAGCCGAAAACATGTCTAAGCAGCTATAAGTAAAAACTAATCATGATTATCATTTTAGGGCTGTAGAACTGCAACTAAAAACAACCGGTGTACAACTTGCCTGCAGGAAGCCATGCATCACACACTCACACACACAACGACAGCACGCGAGCCGTGCATGCATGCTATGCGGCGGCAGCCAGAGCAAACCGGAAGCATACGGCGCAGCGCACGGGGCGATAGGAGGCGCTCAGGCCGTGGGAGGCGCCGGCGCGGTCCTCTGCAGACTGCGGTACGTAGCTCCTCGGCAACCGCAGCATGTTAGCATGTCCTAGTAGTAGACAACAACCTGAGCGCCACCATTGCCGTCGTACACGGCGACCAAGTGTCGTCGCCGCGGGGAGGCAGAATGAGCCAATGAGGTCGCTGATATGGTAGAAGCAAGGGACGACGACGATGGCCTCCTCTCCGGGCAACATCTGCAGAAGGACTGGAGACGCTCCTGCATGCGCCACCAGGGACCGTCGCGGTCTCGGCAGCCACCGCAGAGAAGACGTCGAGAGGAGAGAGGCAACCCGGCATCGGCGGAGACAACGCTGCTGCAAACTTGCAGTCACGGGCGACGTAGCAGGCGCTCCCTCACGCGGACCCCTCTTCGTCCGGCCCGGCGTCCCAACGAGGTGCACGGCCGTCGCCGCGCGGGCCGTAGCCAGCCACCACTCACGCTCAACCTGCTAAGCTGCTACCGGCGACGCCCACCTCCAGCGCCGGCAACCGGAACGCCCATAGCTCCAGCATGGCCGATTCCAGATCCTCGGCCCTCATGGCTGTTCTATGCCAGTAATCTTCCCCGGCCGGCGATGACTAGACAATCAGGGGTCTCATGCATCCAACTAAAAAAAAACTAATTACCATAACTATAGTTTGCTAGCACACGCGTGGATTGATTAAAATAACGAAAACAATGCTTAAACACGATCCTCCTTATTGTTGTAACACTTGGTGAAATTTGCCGCCGTAGCATCTCATCATTTTACAGTACAACAGTGAGACTCTCACCCTGCTTATAAATTTTTCGCAAAAGATAATGACTTTTTTTGAGCTCAAGATTTTCTCTTACAAAAAAAGAGAAGAAGAATTTCGTTATTATGAGATAAAACAAGTTCTGGTGGACGGAAACAGGCCGTTGGATGTTATTTGGATGGCTGGGATTGGATGGTTACTTTGCTCAGCCAGGTTAATTAGAGAGAATCCCCCACCACACACCACACACCACACCATCGGAGACACAACCGCCGCCGCCGCCGCCGCTGCTCAGCCGTCGCGTCGTCATGCTCCTGCACCTCCGGCAGCGCGTCCTCCTCTCCGCCTCCCCACTCCTCTCTCTCCACCGCCTCCTCTCCGCGGCCGCTGCCCCCCGCATTTCTCCAAACCCTAGCTTCGCCGTCGACGACTACCTCGTCGAGACCTGCGGCCTCACCCGTGCGCAGGCACTCAAGGCCTCCGCTAAGCTCACCCACCTCAAGTCCCCCGCCAACCCCGACGCCGTCATCGCCTTCCTCGCCGGCCAAGGCCTCTCCGGCGCCGACGTCGCGGCCCTCGTCGCCAGGGACCCACAGATCCTCTGCGCCAAAGTGGAGACAACCCTGTCCCCCATCGTCGCTGGGCTCACCGGCCTCGGCCTGTCAAATGCTGAGATTGCGCGCCTCGTCTCGCTCGCCCCCGCCCACTTCCGCTGCAGATCCGTCGTCTCCAAGGTAGAGTACTACCTGCCACTCTTCGGCTCCATCGACAACTTGCTCCGGCCGCTCAAATACGGCTCCGGCTTCCTCGGCTCCCACCTCGAGAGGGATGTCAAGCCCAAAGTCAGTATCCTAGCAGAGTGTGGTCTAGGTGCTTGTGATATTGCCAAGCTCTTCATCCAAACGCCGAGGATCTTCAGCACCAGCACAGAGCGTGTCTTGTGGATGGTCGCGTGCGCCGAACGTATAGGTGTGCCCCGTGAATCTGGGATGTTCAGGCAAGCGCTGCACGTTGTCTCATACTTCAGCGAAGACAAGATCACTGCCAAAGTGGACTACTTGAAGAGGACACTTGGGTGGTCTGATGCCGATGTTGGCATTGCTGTGTCCAAGGCTCCGTTTCTGCTGGCGAAGTCAAGGGACATGCTGAAGCGCAGGTCCGAGTTCCTTATCTCTGAGGTGGGGTTGCAGCCGGCCTACATTGCTCATCGCCCAGCTTTGCTCACCTACAGCCTGGAGGGCCGGCTCAGGCCCCGCTACTATGTTGTGAGATTTCTCAAGGAAAATGGATTGCTAGAGCACGGGCGGAGCTACTATACAACACTGGTTAAGACTGAGAAGGTTTTCATGGAAAAGTTCATATGCCCTCACAAGGAAGCCGCACCATACCTTGCTGAAGACTACGCGTCTGCTTGCAAAGGGGAAGTGCCGGCTAGATTCAGATTTACATGAATCAAGAATGGGCTATGAGAATTGGCAAACTTTGTAAGGTGCAACAAAGTTTTCAATTTGTTGAAAGCTGGTAATTCCTGTTTCACTGTACTTTGCCTAACTTGATGTTAGTTGTCCGTCTGTTAGATGCTGGTATGGTCTGTCGCATGCTAGTTTGGTCATTGCTACCACTTGATGAAGCTAGTCATTAGATCCATGAGTCCTCATATTTCCATGTCATTATAAAATTCTCTGAATGTCAATTCTGGACACTCTTCTCGGAAACAATTTTGGACTTGTTGATGCCACAATACGTTTACCAATCCGAGGATTCTGTTTTGATCCAGTTTGTTGGTTGCTTGTTCTCACTAGTAATTATGTATGTGCAATGCACGTATTAGGTAGGATATTAGTGGCACGTTATATTAGGTAAGGTATATTTGATAAGATATTAATTGCTTTCTTCGCGGGAATGGTAAGATATTAATTACATGGCAAATTTCATGGAATAGCCTTGAGTCTAAACATGTTTATAACTAATGGCAATGGTGGGTAATTAGAGCGTTAAACGTGTTTGGTGCTCAACATTGGAGCAATTTGAACCGCTAGATCACATGATTTGACGGTTGAGATGGTTTGGATCTGCCCCTTTGGGTCTTTTTATATTGGTATAGATTCTTGTGAGGTGAAAATCTTCGTTCTTTCTGCAATACCTTCTTTTGAAGTGATTAAAAGTTGTGAAAGTAATTCATGCTTTACTGGTCTGTATCAGATTTTTCCTTGAATTTTCTCCAGTACTATTTCTTAATGGCCTATTGGCTGATACATTCAGTTCTAGTGACAAGTGATCTCAAAACGGAACAATAGAGTTGTACATTTTCTATTTACGGCCTACCATCCAGTCCAAATCCTATGGCTGGTTAAATCCGAGCCTCCTCATGTTTTGAGCAATCAAGGCTTACATGTGTCTGAAGCAATGTTGTTAGTTCATGATCTATGCTAGCAAACGGTTGGAATATTTACGTCTGTTTAGTGTGGTTTCCAGTCTGCCTAGATTGATCTCAGGTGTTAGCTTTGTTGTTCTGAACATTTGGAAAATGAGAAATTTTACTGTTTTTCAGAGGTGGTTTGTGGCAAGTGACGATGTTGTTCGTGGCTGGAGCTGTGCTTGGAGAATGGCTATAGAAGAGTGGTTTGGCTCTCTGTCTGGTATCTATCAGTAAACTTGTCTGGATGTCGTTCAGAGTGAACTTGTCTGGATGTCGTTCAGTTTGTTGGTTGATGTACTCTAGTTTTGTTCAATTTTAGTTTAATGAGACCTCATGTTCGAGGCATTCAAGCTTGTCAAAATTCAGCACCAATAGATAACAATGTAGTCAATGCTACATTGTTCTTGTTCTGAACTGAATTACGTTTCGGTTTACATTCTCATCTGTGCTGTAACAGTATTTTTTGATCTTTTGCTAGTGTACCAAATTATATGGTTACTAATGGGATGGATGAGAAGACATTGTAAATGATGTCGCAAGGAAATATATATCTTGTCTGATAGTTCTGGGCCTTTGAATGGCTCAAGGACGGTGTTCTGAATTGAAGGATGCCATTTAATGTATTATCTCTGAACTCATTTGGATGCCTGTACCTCTGATGTGGTAACTGGAGTAGCATAGTTGACTCTTGTAGTTTTGATTTCACTGACAAAATCCACACAGGACAAAGGTATTTTGCAAGTATTTATACTCTGTTACATGCACAAGTAAACACCCAGTGTGGTATAGCAAATTAATGTCACACCATTTTCTTTGACAATTTGCAATATCAACAGGAACTGTCTAGCAAAAAAGAAAAAAACACGTTAACATAATTTGTCCCCGTGCATCGGCCATGGGCAATCCTTATTTGTGCCTAGTGTGTTTTTTATTCATCTTTAACGATAGAAAACCACAGCGGTTTTTCTGTTTTTTCCCAGTTTTCTTTTCGCCGGTTTTCCTTAGTTTTTTTTCTTCTTTTGCTATTCTCTTTCACTTTTCATTTTCCTTTTCCCTTTTTAGAAAAATCTGCTTACTTTTCTTGAATATGTGTACTTATCAAATTTACAAACTTCTTTTGAATCTCATGAACTTTTCTTGAAACTTGTCAACTTTTACTTTTTTTTCTATATTTTTCGTTTTTACAATTCCCGAACTTTTTACAAATTGATCAACTTTTTTCATACTTTATGAACTTTTTTCGAATTTGAATGAACCAAAATTCATGAACTTTTTCAAATTTGCTGATTTTTTTTGCAAAATCGGTGAATTGTTTTTCAAATTCGATGAACTTTTTTCAAAATCGATGATCATTTTTCCAAAATTGATGAACTTTTTTTGCACAATCGGTGAATATTTTTTAAAACTGATGAACTTTTTTGAAAACTAATGAACTCTTTTCAAATTCGATAAAAAAATTTCAAATTCGTTGAACTTTTTTCAAAATCGATGAACTTTTTTGAAAAATCGGTGAATTGTTTTTGAAAACCGATGATTTTTTCTTCAAATTCGATGAACTCTTTTGCAAAATCGGTGAATTGTTTTTCAAATTTGATGAACTTTCTCAAAATTCGGAACTTTTTCGCAAAATCAGTGAATTGTTTTTCAAATCGATGGACTTTTTCCAAATTCAATGAACTTTTTTGCAAAAACGGTGAATTGTTCTTCAAAATCGATGAGCTTTTTGCCAAATCAGTGAATTGTTTTTCAAAATTGATGAACTTTTTTTTGCAAAATCAGGGAATATTTTTCAAAATTGATGAACTTTTTTGAAAACTAATGAACTTTTTTTCAAACCTGATGAACTCTTTTTTAATCCGATGAACTGTTTTCAAATTTGATGAACTTTTTTGAAAATCGATGAACTCTTTTGAAAAATCGACAATTTTTTTTTCAAATTCGAGGAACTCTTTGCAAAATCGGTGAATAGGTTTTCAAAATCGATGAACTTTTTCCAAATTCAATGATTTTTTTTGCAAAAACGGTGAATTGTTCTTCAAAATCGATGAGCTTTTTGCCAAATCAGTGAATTGTTTTTCAAAATCGATGAACTTCTTTTTTGCTAAATCAGGGAATATTTTTCAAAATTGATGAACTTTTTTGAAAACTAATGAACTTTTTTTTAATCCGATGAACTGTTTTCAAATTTGATGAACTTTTTTGAAAATCGATGAACTCTTTTGAAAAATCGACGATTTTTTTTTCAAATTCGAGGAACTCTTTGCAAAATCGGTGAATAGGTTTTCAAAATCGATGAACTTTTTCCAAATTCAATGAACTTTTTTGCAAAATCGGTGAATTGTTCTTCAAAATCGATGAACTTTTTTTTTGCAAAATCGGGGAATATTTTTCAAAATTGATGAACTTTTTTTCAAATCTGATGAACCTTTTTTTAATCCGATGAACTGTTTTCAAATTTGATGAACATTTTGGGAAATTGATAAACTCTTTTGAAAAACCGACGATTATTTTTCAAATTCGATGAACTCTTTGCAAAATTGGTGAATAGGTTTTCAAAATCGATGAACTTTTTCCAAATTCGGAGCTTTTTTGCCAAATCAGTGAATTCGGTTTCAAAATCGATGAACTTTTTCCAAATTCAATGAACTTTTTTGCAAAATCGGTGAATTGTTCTTCAAAATCGTTGAGCTTTTTGCCAAATCAGTGAATTGCTTTTCAAAACCGATGAACTTTTTGGAAAATCGGTGAATTGTTCTTCAAAATCGATGAACTCTTTTGCCAAATCAGTGAATTGTTTCTCAAAACCGATGAACTTTTTTGCAAAATTGGTGAATTGTTCTTCAAAATCGATGAACCTTTTTGCCAAATAAGTGAATTGTTTTTCAAATTTGATGAACTTTTTTGCAAAATTGATGAATTGTTCTTCAAAATCAATGGGTGAGTGGGATATAAAATTAGTCATATCTTTAGAGAGCAGAATAACATCATAGCAAACTTTAAGAGGACGGAAAACCGCGATTGGCTCGGATCCAATCCTGCTAATATTATTTTGAGAGCAGAATAACGTTAGTCATGTTTTTTTAAAGTTATCCGGGTTCTCATGGACGCTGCTTTGCCCTTGGGCAACGAGTGGATAGAAATGAGCCGTTGGATGTCATTTGGATGGGAGGGATTGGATGGTAATTTGGCCCAGCCAAGTTCACTTCATTTGAGAATCCACACCAGCGCAGACACACACCACATCCGACGCCACTCAAATTCCCCACCGCCCGCCGACGCCGCCGCCGCCGCCGCTCCGCCGTCGCGGCGCCATGCTCCTCCTCCGGCAGCGCGTCCTCTTCCATCTCCTTTTCGCCGCGCCCTCTCCTTCCACCTCCCCACCCCTCTGTCTCCACCGCCACGCCCGCCGTTTCCCCCAACCCTAGGTTCGCCGTGGAGGAGTACCTCGTCGGCACCTGCGGCCTCACCCGAGCCTAGGCAGTCAAGGCCTCCGTGAAGCTCTCCCACCTCAAGTCCCCCGCCAAGTCCTCCGCGAAGCGCTCAAGACTGGGATTTGTCACTCCGTATAAACGGAGAGGTATCACTGGGCCCACTCAGTAATGCATCATCATTATGAGTTCAGAGTGACCAAGTGTCTGGTCCCCCGCCAAGCCAGACGCCGTCCTCGCCTTCCTCGCTGGCCTCGGCCTCTCCGGCGCCGACGTGGCCGCCCTCGTCGCCAGGGACCCTCTGTTCCTCTGCGCCAAAGTGGAGAAAACCCTGGACCCTGTCATCGCGGGGCTCACCGGCCTCGGCCTGTCAAATGCTGATATCGCGCGCCTCATCTCGCTCGTCCCCGACAACTTCCGCCGCAGATCCGTCGTCTCCAAGCTAGAGTACTACCTGCCGCTCTTCGGCTCCATCGGCAATTTGCTCCGGCCCCTCAAACACGGCTCCGGCTTCCTCGGCTCCGATCTCGAGAGGGTGGTCAAGCCCAATGTCAGTCTCCTAGCAGAGTGTGGGCTAGGTGCTTGTGATATTGCCAAGCTCTTCATCCGTGCACCGAGGTTACTTTGTGCCAAACCAGGGCTTGTCCTGACGTTGGTTGCGCGCGCCGAAGATATAGGTGTGCCTCGTGGCTCTGGAATGTTCAGGCAAGCGCTGCACGCCGTCTCATACAGCGAGGACAAGATGGCTGCCAAACTGGACTACTTGAAGAAGACACTTAGGTGGTCAGATACCGAGGTTGGCATTGCGGTGTCCAAGGCTCCGGTGCTCCTGACAAGGTCACATGATGTGCTGCAACGTATGTCAGAGTTCCTTATCTCTGAGGTGGGGTTGGAGCCAGCCTACATTGCTCACCGCCCGGCTTTGCTCACTTACAGCCTGGAGGGCCGGCTCAGGCCCCGCTACTATGTTGTGAAATTTCTCAAGGAAAATGGATTGCTAGAGCACGGGCGGAGCTACTATACATCACTGATTAGGACTGAGAAGGTTTTCATGGAAAAGTTCATATGCCCTCACAAGGAAGCCGCACCACACCTCGCTGAGGACTACGCGGCTGCTTGCAAAGGGGAAGTGTCGGCTAGATTCAGATTTACATGAACCAAGAATGGGCTATGAGAATTGGTAAACTGTGTACGGTGCAACAAATTTGTCATTTTGTTGAAAGCTGGTAATTCCTGTTTCAGTGTACTTTGCCTAACTTGATGTTGGTTATCCGCTCTGTTAGATGCTGGTATGGTCTTTGCTAACTCTTGATGAAACTGATAATTTGAATCCTGATATGTTAAGGTTAAGTATTCCTGTGTTGCTAACTTGATGTTGGAATACCTGAAGAAGACATTCAGGTTGACTGGTGCTGAGGGTAAGTATTCCTGTGTCTAAGGTTCTGATTTTGTTGGATATCCAAGGAATCGGTTCAGCGGAAGTTTGAGTCAGGCTTACGTTGCTTACCGTCCAGCAATGTTCTATTATAACCTGGAGGGCCCTCTGAAATCTTGGTTCTGCTGTAAAGTTTCTTAAGACAATTAACAAATTTAAATGCTTACTGCACCACAAATTGTTTCAGTGTTCTTGCCTGACAAGAGTTGGTTGTCAGGTCTGGTATGTCTGTGGCATGCTAGGTTGGTCATTGCTAACACTTGATGAAGCTAGTAATTGGATCCATGATTTGTCTCTGAATGTCAATTCTGGACCCTCTTTTTGGGAACAATTTTGGACTAGTCGATGGTCACAATACATTGATCAATCTGAGGATTCGGTTTTGGTCCAGTTTGTTTGTTGCTTGTTCTAATTCTTGTGAGGTGAAAATCTTCGTTCTTTCTGCAGTACCTTTTTTTGGAAGTGATTAAATGTTGTGAAAGCAATTCATGCTTTACTAGCCTGTATCAGATTTTTCCTTGATTTTTCTCCAGTACTGTTTCTTCATGGCCTATTGGCTGATACTTTCAGTCCTAGGGACAACCGAGCTCAAAACTGAACTTTATTTTCATCGATAAAGGACTTACTTGTGTCTGAAGCTATGTTTGGAATATCAGATCTATGATAGCAAATGGTTACTTCTGTTTAGTGTGGTTGGCCAGGCCAACCGCGACTAAAGCTCCTCCCCTATATATACCAGTCCCTTTAGTCCCGGTTTGTGGCACGAACCGGAACTAATGGGGTTGAGACCTTTAGTCCCGGTTCGTGCCACGAACCGGCACTAAAGGTCCCATTTTCAAACTCTACCCCCCCCCCCCCCCCCGCGTGGATCGCCTTTTCAGTTTTAAAAAAAATAAAAGAAAATAATGGAAATGTCAAAAAAATAAGTTTCTCATGTGATATGTGGTCTAGTTGTTGGGAAAATTTGCAAATGTGAATTTTGACTTTATTTGCAAAATCTCTCTGAAATTTGTAAAAATGGGCATAACTTTTGCATACTAACTCGGATGAAAAAGTTTTTTATATGAAAAATCATCTACTTGAAAAGTTACATCCAAATTTAACCGGGGAAACCCCGTTAACCATTTTCAAAATCCTCAAAAACCTAATAGAAAAAAAGTTACGGGGCTTTTAAGATTTAGAGTGGAAAAAATTGAAAAATATTCAAACAGTGGGAAAACTATGGTCAAACAATGGTCAAACTAATTATTCTAGAATATTAGTGTTACTAAATAATTATTTTAATTATTTCAATTTTGGTCAAATCTGGTCAAACTATGGTCAACTGTGGTCAAACTGTGGTCAAACAATGGTCAAACTAATTATTCAAGAAATATTAGTGTTACTAAATAATTATTGTTTTTTAAAACAATAGTTTCAAACTCAAACAGTGAAATGTGTCACTTCATGCTCAAGCAAAATTCCTGAAGGTTAATAGGATTGACATCTTACTATTGTCAGGAAAACAACAAGTGCAGACTTGGAGCGTGGGAGAATAGAACCCGGAAGTTAAGCGTGCTTGGGCTGGAGTAGTGACAGGGATGGGTGACCGGTCGGGAAGTTAGATGATTTGGAATGATGAGGGGTGATTAAAGAATAAATTGAGAAGTGATGAGGGGTGGTGATTACAGACTAGAGGTTAAAATAATTCAGAAATTTGAAAATAAAAAAATTCAAAAAAAATTTCAAAAAAAATTTCAAAAACCTGTGGCGGCCTTTAGTCGCGGTTGGTTTAGTCGCGGTTGGCCAGAAGAACCGCGACTAAAGGTCCTCCGCCCCGACGGCCGCCTAGCGCCCACGTGGACGGGCCTTTAGTCGCGGTTCTTAAGCAACCGCGACTAAAGTGGGGGTCCTTTAGTCGCGCCTATTTGGTCGCGGTTGCGCATCCGCGACTAATGGCAGTTGCGAACCGCGACCAAAGGCCCTTTTTCCAGCAGTGGGACCTGAATGTGGCAGATCCGTTGACTAAACCTCTCTCTAGAGCAAAACATGATCAACACCAGAACTGCATGGGTGTTCGATTCATCACAATGTAACTAGACTATTGACTCTAGTGCAAGTGGGAGACTGTTGGAAATATGCCCTAGAGGCAATAGTAAAATGGTTATTATTATATTTCTTTGTTCATGATAATTGTCTATTGTTCATGCTATAATTGTGTTATCCGGAAATCGTAATACATGTGTGAATACATAGACCACAACACGTCCCTAGTGAGCCTCTAGTTGACTAGCTCGTTGATCAAAAGATAGTCATGGTTTCCTGACTATGGACATTGGATGTCATTGATAACGGGATCACATCATTAGGAGAATGATGTGATGGAGAAGAGCCAATCCTAAGCATAGCTCAAAGATCGTGTAGTTCGTTTGCTGTAGCTTTTCCGAATGTCAAGTATCATTTCCTTGGACCATGAGATTGTGCAACTCCCGAATACCGTAGGAGTGCTTTGGGTGTGCCAAACGTCACAACGTAACTGGGTGACTATAAAGGTACACTACAGGTATCTCCGAAAGTGTCTGTTGGGTTGGCACAAATCGAGACTGGGATTTGTCACTCCGTATGACGGAGAGGTATCTCTGGGCCCACTCGGTAATGCATCATCATATTGAGCTCAATGTGACCAAGTGGTTGATCACGGGATCATGCATTACGGTACGAGTAAAGTGACTTGCCGGTAACGAGATTGAACGAGGTATTGGGATACCGACGATCGAGTCTCGGGCAAGTAACGTACCGATTGACAAAGGGAATTATATACGGATTGATTGAATCCTCAACATCGTGGTTCATCCGATGAGATCATCGTGGAGCATGTGGGATCCAACATGGGTATCTAGATACCGCTATTGGTTATTGACCGGAGAAGCGTCTCGGTCATGTCTGCATGTCTCCCGAACCCATAGGGTCTACACACTTAAGGTTCGGTGATGCTAGGGTTGTAGAGATATTAGTATGCAGTAACCCGAAAGTTGTTCGGAGTCCCGGATGAGATCCCGAACGTCACGGGGAGTTCCAGAATGGTCCGGAGGTAAAGATTTATATATAGGAAGTCCAGTTTCGGCCATCGGGAAGGTTTCGGGGGTCGCCGGTATTGTACCGGGACCACTGGAAGGGTTCCGGGGGTCCACCGGGTGGGGCCACCTATCCCGGAGGGCCCCATGGGCTGAAGTGGGAGGGGAACCAGCCCCTGGTGGGCTGGTGCACCCCCTTGGGCCTCCCCTGTGCCTAGGGTTGGGAAATCCTAGGGGTGGGGGCCCCCCCACTTGGCTTGGGGGGGAAGCCACCCCTTGGCCGCCACCCCCTTGGAGATTGTATATCCTAGGGCCGGCGCCCTTCCCCCAAGGCCCCTATATAAAGAGGGGGAGGGCAGCCGCACCCCTTGCTCTTGGCGCCTCCCTCTCCCTCCGTAACACCTCTCCTCCCCGCTTGCGCTTGGCGAAGCCCTGCCGGGATCCTGCTGCATCAACCACCACGCCGTCGAGCTGCTGGATCTTCATCAACCTCTCCTTCCCCCTTGCTGGATCAAGAAGGAGGAGACGTCTTCCCAACCGTACGTGTGTTGAACGCGGAGGTGATGTCCGTTCGGCACTTGGTCATCGGTGATTTGGATCACGACGAGTACGACTCCATCAACCCCGTTCTCTTGAACGCTTCCGCGCGCGATCTACAAGGGTATGTAGACGCACTCCTCTCTCCCTCGTTGCTAGATGACTCCATAGATTGATCTTGGTGATGCGTAGAAAATTTTAGAATTCTGCTACGATCCCCAACAGGCCCATCCTGTTCGTCGCCGCTCCGTCTCGCTTCGACACGCGCCCATGCCAGCAATGCGTGCGGTGCCATGTAGGCAGGCAGGCTGCTGAGGTGGCACGGTGCCAGGGTCTTCACGAAGATGTGCATGCCACCACGCAGGTGCTTGCTGAGTTGGTCTGGAAGCCATGTGTTGCCACGCAGGTGCCTGCCCAGTTGGTTGGGCTGGCAGCTGCATACGAATGGCGGCGGCGCTTTGGCTGGTGCGGGCCTGGCAGTGGCCCTGCTGGCGCCCTAGGCAAGGGCCTTGCCGGGGGCCCGGCAAGGATCTTGTCGTGGCGTCACAGTTGTCCCCAGCAAGGTGCTTGCTGGGGGTCTTGTGGATTTCCTCGGCTAGGATCCCGCCGCGGGTCGTCGTCTTCCGATCCTCATCTGATCTTGTGTGTTTATGAACTTGACAAAGATCTGCATGTCACCACGGAGGTGCCTCACGAGCCATGGTTCCAATGTAGTTGGCGGGGTCGGAAACCGTGGGCTCAAGGGAGGCTCGCTCTGTTGGCATCGGGCAGGCTGCCCCGGCAAGGCCCTTGCCGGGGCTGCGGAGGCTGCCTCGGCAAGAACCTTGCCAAGGGAGTCTACCTCGCCTTCTTGCCTTCTTGTGCTCCTGGTCTTGGCGTAGCCTTGGTTGTCTTGTACTTTGGCTTCTTTTCGGTTTCCCTCCTCTGCCTTGCTTAGCGTGGCTGTGGGCGCGGCTCTGACTGTCCGTGCAGAAGTAAAGGGGTACAAATGAATGCCCCTACTTTTATAAACCGACAAATTGTAATTTAATAGGCATGAGGCATGGAATTGGGAGTCTAACTAGAACATTTCTAAAAGACAGGACAAGTGAGAATTAGGAGCAAATTGTTTTACAGAGAACATCTTGATGCTTCATCACAATTTTTGTTATCATCACTTACATAATCCCTCGTATATTATCGCTAACAAAACATGATACGACACTTCTCTCTCAAATTCCCACACATAATTCCTATTAGATTCCAAACATTGGATTGGGGACTAAAATGACATGTCCATGTCTAATCTCGACATAGCCCATCCTATAGTTGCCAAAAAGGTGTTGTTAAGTTTAACGATGTTTGAACAATAGTCCAATCACTGATACACAGATGGTTTGTTCTTCTAGATAGGTGTATGTTGGAAGACATGTCAAGTTTTCACCCGCAGAAAAAAAGACACGCGAAGTTTGCTAAAACTAATGATTAAATTACTATTTGAAAAAAAAATATTTGAAGGCTTTTTTGGTGCACTCCTCGGTGGTTTTTCTGAATATTAAAGTCACTTTTAAAATAGGGCTTCAATACTTTTTTTTAGAAGTCAATACCTTTTCTTTTGATAAGTCAATACATCTATTATCTCTATATCTATACCAATATAAAAAGACCCAAAGAGACAGATTCAAACCATCTTGACCGTCAAATCATGGTATCTAGTGGTTCAAATTGCTTCAATGTTGAGCACCAAACACGTTCAACGCTCTAATTATCCACCACTGTCATTGATTATAAATAAGAAAGAATTATACAAATCACCCTCAAATCCACTCTTTGAGATACATACCCCCTGAACTCAAAACCGGGATAAATAACACCCTCAAATCATCAAAACTGGGTTAATAACCCCCTTGAGTGGTTTTTGTCTAATTTTGAATGGTTTTTGTCCCCATGATGCTGATTAGGCGGTGACTGGGCAGAAAACGCTGAGTGGGTCCCATTAGTCAGTTGCCTCTCTCTCCTTTCTTTCTTTTTCCCCTCGCTCCCTTTCTTTCTTTCTTTCTTTCTTTCTTTCTCGTCAATCCCAGACGCCCTCTGCTGTCGCCTCTAGAATCGCCTCCCTGCTGGGGCCTGGCAATCGCAGTCGCCCTCCGCTGCCGTCGCCGTTGTTTGCAGCTCGTCCATCACCGGCGGAACCAAACCATGTGTCCAGGTGCGTGACTCCATCTCTGCTGCTCCTCTGCTTTGTTTCTGGTCTTGTTCGCCGGCGGAATCGCGGCGCCGGTGTACGACCGCGTGCGTCGTAGAGGTGTGGGTTCGGGTGAGGGGAATTGGGCGTCTCTGTACTAGGGATTTAGGGGAAGAAGTATTGTTTTGGATGATGCCCTGTTATGTTCCATCGGTACTACTAGAACAGATTGTAGTCTTGAATCTGAATAAACAAACACGTCGGCGGATACCTGCAAGATTCTCGTGATGGCGCTGATTCCTGTAGAAAGGGAAGCCAGCCATCCATATGAGCATCCCCAGCAGCACAGGGTGAAGCCGATGTCATTGGAGCTTGTACTTTATCACACCATTGGCATTGGAGCAATTGACAAGCTTGTTGGACGTACTTTATCACACCAAAAGTGAAGCCAGCCATCCATATGTACAAGTTGAAGAAGCTCATCTCCTGCCGCTGCTCCACGGGGTCGGCCGTGTCGAACTGGTCGCCCCCAGCGCCGGCAGGCACGTGCGTGCCGCGCCGTCGCCGATGGGGATCAGGTAGAGGCCCAGGAGGAGCAAGCTCAGGTTGGAGCTACGGACCGTCTCGCAGGTCTGCTGGCCAGTGGGACTGCAGGGCGGCGGGGGCGGCAAACGCCATTGCTTCCGCTGGTCGGCGGCGAGAGGTGAGGCGAGGCGCCGGCGACTGGGAGAGATAAAGCGAGGCGAGGGTTCGTCGGCGATTGGGGAATTTTTGCGAAAGAGAAAGGAGAAAGAGAGATAAGGAAGGGATATCTGACTAATGGGACCTATAGTAGCCTACTCAGAGTTTTTTTGCCCAGTCAGCCTAATCGGGGACAAAACCACTCAAAATTAGACAGAAACCACTCAAGGGCCTTATTAACCCGGTTTAGATGATTTGAGGGTGTTATTTGTCCCGGTTTTGAGTTCAGGGGGGTATGTATCCCAAAAAGTGGATTTGAGGGTGATTTGTATACTTCTTTCTATAAATAAACACGTTTGGCATCAAAACGGGATGAAAGCTGGGCCTGGCTCACAAGAGTAGGGCTTCTCGGAGGAGTGATAAGGCTCAAAGGCCCACTTCTTGGAGCGCATCGAGGAGTGCCAAAGGCCGAAACTTTCTCACCGGCAGCGCTCGTTCTCCAATCCCGTCGCCGCCGGAGCCGCCACGCCAGCGCCTCCGCCATGCTCCCCCTCCGGAGCTGCGTCCTGGTGCACCATGCTCTCCTCTCCCACCACCTCTCACGGCTCCACCTTCCGCCTTCTCCTCTCCGCCACCACCGCCGCGCCTGCCGTTTCCCCACCCACCGGATTTGCCGTCGAGGACTACCTTGTCGATACCTGCGGTCTCACACGAGCGCAGGCACTCAAGGCCTCCGCCAAGCTCTCCCACCTCAAGTCCCCATCCAAGCCAGACGCCGTGCTTGCCTTCCTCGCCGACCTCGGCCTCTCCACCACGGTCCACGGACGTCGCCGCCGTCGTCGCGAGAGACCCCAAGTTCCTCTGCGTCGGCGTGGAGAGAATCCTGTCCCCGATCGTCGACGGGCTCACCGGCCTCGGACTGTCGCGTTCTGAGATCGCGCGACTCCTCCCGCTCGCTGCCAGCTACCACTTCCGCAGCAAATCCGTCGTCCCCAACCCCAAGGTGCACTACTACCTGCGCCTCTTCGGCTCCTTCCAGGAATTCCTCCGGGCATTAAAAGGTAACCAACATCTCCTCTCCCACGACCTCGAGAGGGTGATCAAGCGGAATGTCAGATTACTGCAGGAGTGCGCACTAGGTGCTTGTGATATTGGCAAGCTTGCCATCTCTATGCCAAGGATGCTCACCGCCAATGTGGAACAGATATGGGCGATGGTGTGCCTCGCGGCTCTGGGATGTGCAGGCTAGCTCTGCAGTCTGTTGCATTCGTGAGCGAGGAGAAGATCGCCACCAAAATGGAATACTTGAAGAAGACGTTTAGGTGGTCGGATGCGGAGGTTGGCATTGTTGTGTCCAAGGGTCCGTTTGTGCTGAAGAGGTCAGAGGACATGCTGAAGCGCAGGTTCGAGTTCCTTATCTCGGAGGTGGGGTTGAAACCGTCCTACATTGCTCGTCAGCCGTCATTGCTCACTTACAGCCTGGAGGGCCGGCTCAGACCCCGGTACTATGTTATCAAGTTCCTCAAGGAAAATGGATTGCTCAAGCGCGACCCAAGCTACTGTACGGTTTTTAAATGGACCTTGCTGAAGATAATGTGCCTGCCTACCACAGCGCAACGATTTTTCTGGCCTGATGATGTTGTTTGTTGGTTTCCTTTCTGTTAAAAAAGTACTATCTATCACTGAACCTCTTTCAGTCCATGATTCTGCCCGGGTAATTTACATACTCGTTTTTCCAGAAGTACATGGTGCAATAGGCAAGGTCCAAACCCTCTAGGGCACATAATTAAGCTCGGCTTGGAGTAGTAGATGTGGTTACTCTCCACCCCACCATGCCGGTTGCTCGCAGCCGACACGTGGACCGCCTTGGAGCACGCCGAGCACAGGAACACGGCATGGTCGCCCGCCCAGGCTCTGCCATCCTCGGGGCTGTACGCCTGCACCGCCTCCCGGCTGCCGGCGGACGGCGAGGGGCCGGGTGATCAGCAGCAGCGGGATAGCTGGAAGCGGCGCTCCAGGGCGCGCAGTCGTGCGCCGAGGAGCAGCTGCAGTAGACGGCCCCAAGGAGGTCGCCGGCGGCCATTGAGTTCTTGATTCTTCGTCGTGGTGAAACGTATTTGGATTGCGTATCGTTGGCGGCGAGAAAGTTGGGGTATCCAAGTGGGGCAAAAGCGCACGGGGGTTTGACATGGACCCGAAATTTTCAAAAGGAAAAATAATACATTGAAATTTCCAAGTTCTGGAAAAATATATGTATCTGAAATGCACATCTAGATGTACACTGCCTGCAAATTTGCATTAATAAATGTATGTTTGTGTGCTGCACAGATAAACAAAATAGAGATTATTACTTTATAATATTTTACAGGTACGTAGTCAGAATGCGGATATTCTTGTGAGAAAATTCAAATTGTTTTGAAACTTCCAAATGTGTTCCTTCCTAGGTACGCGATGAGATGGTATCAGTTTTAGGGAGAACAAAAATACCTACCCAAAAATATAGGGAAGTACTCTCTCTGTAAATTAATATAAGAGCGTTTAGATCACTGCTTTAGTATTCTAAATGCTTTTATATTAGTTTACAAAAAAAGTAATAACTAGCAAACGTTCGCTAGGAGGACGACCCTGACAAACACACTTCCCACCGTCGCACGCATCTCAACACCGCTGCAACGCCACGTCGGATGGTTCGTTGTCTAGCGCACGTCCGATGGCTGGAGGCGTTCGCTGTCCGGCTATTGCTAGCGAACTCTTGTTTCTTCTTTTTCCAAAAAAATGTAACACGGTCGCTGGAGAGGATTGGAACTCGCGACCTCTCGCGTCGAGCATGGCACTGGGCTGAAGAGCGGGCTTGTGTACATTTGCATCAAAACTTATATTTATATACACCATGGCATTTTTGAAGTTATTTTTAATTCATCCCAAAAATACTGGTTTTTTTTTACTTTATCACAGGGCAGTTTTATTATTAAGAGGATGGCATTTGTATTGCTGAGAGAGACGATGACAGTTTTGTTTTTGACAGCATGGCAGTTTAATTAATAAGAGCATGGTATTTTATTAATAGTATGATGACATTGTTATTATTATGATGATGCCATTTTTTTGTCATTAAGACGATACCATTTTTAATAATGAGAGGATTGCATTTTTATTGGCGATTTTTCATTTTCCTGATTTTTGTTTATGGCATTTTCTATATATATAAAAAAAGCTATTTAAAGGGCCAATTGGGGGGTCGCCATGGCCCTCCCATTGGCGAAACAAGGGAAACGTTTGCTGGGTGGACCTCCACTGGCGAACGAATGCGTTCGATGGGAGGCTCCTCCTCGCTAGCTAAGAGCAACTCTAGCAGACTCCGCAAAACGCCCCGGCCCGCAAAATAACCGCCAAATTGCGGGTTGGGGCCAGAAAATCTGCACGAGCAGACCCCGCATCCGGCATTGGCCCGCAAATTTTTTTACGGGGCGCGACAAATCTTCTCCCCTAACCTCTATCTTCACGGGCTGGGAGTCCGACCCGAGCTCAACCCCCATCCGGCGCGAGATTTGGCGAGAGGGACATTTTCGCGCGCCCTTTCCCGCTCCCCGCACCCTCCGCCACCATCCCCCCCCCCCCTCCGCAAGCTCCGGCTGCTCCTCGCTGGTCGTCCCTCGCCGCCATGGACGACCCCATGCTGCCCCCCGTCACCATCAAGGTCGCGCACGCCCCTTCCCCTCAGGAGGATCTCATCGCCGGCCATGTTGGCCCCGCCGCTGTCGCCAAGCACACGTCGCGCCTGCCCGCAAGCGGCAGGGCAACGTGGTTGTGCAGGTGAAAGTGCAAGCATGCCCTTATATTATGTTTTGATGTTAATGACAATCTACATGTAGGGGACTAACAATGGTTGTCAAGTGAATCTCAGGTGTTGGTCCCCGGTTCGTCAAATTGTGTGTGGATCAAGAGCATATGAAGTGGGTTCTCTCAAGGATGAAGTGTTAAAATGATGTTACATTTTGTTTCCTTGAGTATAGGATTCCACACTATTAAGAGAGGATCGATTGGGTTCGTAACAGACTTGCTCGAGTCAAAAATACTCCTTTCCATAGTTCTTTTTATCCCCTCTTAACTTTGAATCATTATGTCTCTGGGAGTGCCGGATGTCCGGGCCTCGTGCCGGATGTCCGGGCTGCTCCCCGGATATCCGGGCCTAGCCATTCCAGAATGCACTTTTGTGCAATGCTGCTGCCGGATGTCCGGCCCTCTACGCCGGATGTCCGGGCTCCCAGTGCTTGCCGGATATCCGGGCATAGCTGTCCAGAGAATGTTTTTATGCTAGGTTGCGCGCCGGATGTCCATGCCTTCCTGTTATGCCGGATGTCCGGGCTTGACCGCCGGATGTCCGGCCCCTCTGTTTCCTGCTCCGTTTCTGCCTTGCTCTTCAAGTGGCTTGCCAGGCCGGATATCCGGCCCCTAGCCCGGATGTCCGGCCTGCCCGTTCACTTGCACTACAACGGCCATATTTGAGCTCACACTATATATAGCCCTTCTCCCCCGTGGGAGAGGGTTGACCATTCACTTTGAACAAACCCTAGAAAACATTTCACTCTCTCTCTCTCACTCTTCCACACCAAATCTTAGATCCCCAAGGGATTTGAGAGCTTTCAAGAGAAGTTGTCCGATCAAGTGATAGATCCACTCCTTCTCCTTCTTTGCACCAAAGGAATTCGTGATTTGAGCAAGTCTTGAGCTTTTCCCCTTCGATCTTGTTACTCTTGGAGGTTGGAGACTCCTAGGCGGTAGGAGTCTTTCAGAGAGGAATCGACCTTTGTGATTACCCCCGGAAAAAGTTTGTGAGGGTTTGGAGACCACCCCAAGGTCTACCACTAGTGGTTGAGAAACGCCTTCGTGGTGTTGTCTCAAAGGGAGAATAGGGTGAGCCTCCGTGGCGTTGGTGTGCCTTCGTGGTAACATCCACCTCTCTAACGGTGACGTAGCTTCCCTCCAAGGAAGTGAACATCGGCATACATCCTCGTCTCCCGGAGTTGCGGTTATTCCTAACCCTAACTCTCTACTTGTGGTTACTTGTCTCTTAGCACTTACTTATATCTATTGTGTTTGTTTGTCTACTTACTTTTATTACTTATTTATCTTGCTTAGCACTTAGTACTACACTTGCAATTGTTAGGCTCACTTTCATATTCCGCATTTGTGCCTAAAATTGCTAAGTAACAATTAAAATTTGTAATTGTACCTATTCACCACCCCCCTCTAGGTCCATCTCGATCCTTTTAATTGGTATCAGAGCCTCGTGCTCTATTCTTGTGGCTTAACCGCCCTAGAGCAAGATGAACCCTGATGGGACTCCCCTTGTTGTAGATCTGAAGGATAAAGGTGAGGCTTCTTCTGAAGTAAAGACCTTTACTTCCGAGGATCTAGAACGGGCCCTTGCTAAGCAAAAGGAGGAGCATGATGCTTCTCTTGAGGCCTTGGTCCAAATGAGGATAGCTATGTTGTCCACGGTGCTTGCACCACTTTCGGGTGGTGCGGCTTCGAGGCCAACTGTGCCTACTCCGTCACTTGGTCAACAACCTCCTAGCAATGAACACTCCAGTGTTCCTTGGCTTTATGCAAGACCCCAAGTTGAGAAACCTAAATATAACCCTCAAGGCAAACCTCCTTTACTTGATGCCACTTCTGATTTTGCCTTGTGGAGAGTTGCTATGCAGGATCATCTTTGATATGGAAATGATGAGATGCTGGAGATCTTGGAGTATGGTTACCATGTGGTTGATCCAAAGAATCCTACACCAAGAGAAATTTATGACAAGAATCTCAATGACACTACAACCATGTGTATAAGGAGAGGTATGGTTGAAAAGCAAAGGAGACCTTTTATACACATAACAAGTGCCAAGGAACTATGGGAAAGTATTATAAGATCCAAGACCGGTACCTCCACCCTCCGGAGTGCTCAATATGAAATTGCCAAGGGGCAATTGCAAAACTTTTGTATGGAGAAAGGTGTTGGGGAACGTTGCAGAAAACAAAAAAAATTCCTACGTTTCACCAAGATCAATCTATGGAGTCAACTAGCAACGAGAGGAGAGTGCATCTACATACCCTTGTAGATCACGAGCGGGAGCGTTCAAGAGAACAGGGATAATGGAGTCGTACTCGCCGTGATCCAAATCACCGATGACCAAGTGCCGAACGGACGGCACCTCCGCGTTCAACACACGTACGGAGCGGATGACATCTCCTCCTTCTTGATCCAGCAAGGGGGAAGGAGAGGTTGATGAAGATCCAGCAGCACGACGGCGTGGTGGTGGATGCAGCAATGATCGCAGCAGGGCTTCGCCGAGCTTCTGCGAGAGGGAGTGGTCTAGCAGGGGAGAGGGAGGCGCCAAGACTTAAGGTGCGGCTGCCCCCCCTTTATATAGGCCCCCTGGGGGGCGGCCCTAGAGATGGGATCTCCCAAGGGGGCGGCGGACAAGGGGGGTGGAGTGCCCCCCAAGGCAAGTGGAGGCGCCCCCCACCCTAGGGTTTCCAACCCTAGGCGCAGGGGGGCCCAAGGGGGGGCGCACCAGCCCACTATGGGCTGGTTCCCCTCCCCACTTCAGCCCATGGGGCCCTCCGGGAAGGGTGGCCCCACCCGGTGGACCCCGGGACCCATTCGGTGGTCCCGATACAATACCGGTGACCCCGAATCTTTCCCGATGGCCGAAACTACACTTCCTATATATAATTCTTCAACTCTGGACCATTCCAGAACTCCTCGTGACGTCCAGGATCTCATCCGGGACTCCGAACAACTTTCGGATTACTGCATAATCATATCTCTACAACCCTAGCATCACCGAACCTTAAGTGTGTAGACCCTACGGGTTCGGGAGACACGTAGACATGACCGAGACGGCTCTCCGGCCAATAACCAACAGCGGGATCTGGATACCCATGTTGGCTCCCACATGCTCCTCGATGATCTCATCGGATGAACCATGATGTCGAGGATTCAAGCAACCACGTATACAATTCCCTTTGTCAATCGGTACGTTACTTGCCCGAGACTCAATCGTCGGTATCCCAATACCTTGTTCAGTCTCGTTACCGGCAAGTCACTTTACTCGTACCGTAATGCATGATCCCGTGATCAACCACTTGATCACATTGAGCTCATTATGATGATGCATTACCGAGTGGGCCCAGAGATACCTTTCCGTCATACGGAGTGACAAATCCCAGTCTCGATTCGTGCCAACCCAACAGACACTTTCGGAGATACCTGTAATGTACCTTTATAGCCACCCAGTTACGTTGTGACGTTTGGCACACCCAAGGCATTCCTACGGTATCCGAGAGTTGCGCAATCTCATGGTCTAAGGAAATGATACTTGACATTCAGAAAAGCTACAGCAAACGAACTACATGATCTTTTGAGCTAAGCTTAGGATTGGGTCTTGTCCATCACATCATTCTCCTAATGATGTGATCCCGTTATCAATGACATCCAATGTCCATAGTCAGGAAACCATGACTATCTTTTGATCAACGAGCTAGTCAACTAGAGGCTCACTAGGGACGTGTTGTGGTCTATGTATTCACACATGTATTACGATTTCCGAATAACACAATTATAGCATGAACAATAGACAATTATCATGAACAAAGAAATATAATAATAACCATTTTATTATTGCCTCTAGGGCATATTTCCAACAAAAGGTGAAACTCCCAATCAACTCCTTGAGTGACTCATGAATCTCACAGCTGATATTGAGTCGTGTGAGTGTGACAAGACACAAGATGGATTCAACATGACTAAGCGATTCCTTGTGGACAAGTTGCTTCATGATCTTGCTCCATATCACCATCAAATGGTATGGGACATTAGACAACACCATGCCTTCAAGGAAATGACTACAGATGAGATCATATCCACTTTCCAACTATTTGAAGAGTCAAAGGCAAATGCTACAAAACATCTTGCCATGCATGGTACTCCATCGTCAAAGATCAATCTTGCACTGAAGGCTAAGCATGCATGTGAAGATGAGCAAAAGGAAGAAGAAGAAGATGATGGTGAAGAAGAAGATGGTGATGAGGTTGAATCCGATGAGGGCCCTTCATATGAAGACATGGCTCTCTTTGTCAAGAAGTTTAGCGCAGGAAAATTCAAGGGAAGATTTCAAAAGAAGAAAGTAAGAAAATGCTACAACTGTGAAGAAACCAACCACTTCTCAAACGAGTGCTCGTATGGGAAGAGAGAAGACAAACCAAGGTTTCCCAAGACCTTTCCCAAGAAGAAGTTGCCAAATCCTTTGAACTCCAAGCTCAAGAAGAGAGATGGGAAAGCAATGGTTGCTCAAGAAGAATCCGATCCGGATGATGTTAGTGGTGTTGCCGGAGTTGCTCAAGATTCTCAAAACACATTGAGGCTAGTCAACAAGAGTGGTGAAGTTGTCACCTACAACTACATGAAGGATTACAAGGGCAACACTCACAAGTGTCTCATGGCAAAGGCCATGGTAGAAGATGGAGAGGACCAACACTCTCTTGACAAGGTCAAGGTAACCCCACGATCAAATCCTCCTCTTTTCGCTCCTTCTACTTCTAGTGATGAGTATCTTGATGCGGAGGATAGTTATGACAATGATGATATAAATGATCCTATGCTTGCTAAACTAAATAAGTTCATGTGCTCCCTTAAAGGAAAGAAGCTCACTATGTTTCGTATGCTTATGGAGATGGTGAGTAAGCACACCATTTCCATTAAGGAACTCGAAACCCTCGTCACCGAGGAAAAGGAAAAATATGAAGTCCTTGAGCGGAAAGTCCAATATGAGGAAGCACGCAATGATTAACTATGCTTAAAAATTGGTGCAAACATTGATGTTCATACTAGAGATCTTGCCTCCTTGAAAAAGGCTATCGACTCTTGCGAAGAGTTGATGAATGATAAAAGTAAACTTGTAAAGTCTAATGCTTCTCTCTCTAAGGATTGTGAGCTTCTATCCGTGTCCCTCAAGACCAAGGAAGAAGAGCTCACCCTTCTTACAAAGAGTTTTGAGACACTCAAGCTTACTTATCTTGAAACTCTAGCCAAGGCTTACTCTTCTCCTATTATCAATGTTGATGCTTGTACTATTAACTCTAGTAGTGATCTAGCATCTATTCTTGAGGAGAATCGCTTTCTCAAAGCTCAAATCGAGAAAGGGCTGGGCAAAAGAACCTCAATGAGGTGTTGAGCCAACACAATGAAGTGTTTGCCAAAGAGGGACTCGGGTTTGACCCAAGCACAAGCAAGAAGAAGACATCCTCTCAAAAGTGCACCACCCCTCTAAAAGAAACTTTTGTACGAGAAGGGCACAAGGAGAAAGGTAAGGTTGATTGTGGTAAGGCCACAAGGGGCATGCCCACTGTCAACAAGCCAAAAGAGTTCATGCCTCCATCCTATGTTCTTCATAAGACTAAGTGTTGAGGCATATCTCTCTCGGTGTAGTTTTGGTGATTGATGACAAAATGATTGCCGACTAATCATGTGCTTTGAGTAGTTCACAGATTCATCCTTGGCACGAGATGTTTTCTTCCCTTCGGAGTGTCATTCAAGACGGTGTAGCTCTTTCGTTTCTCTTTCGGTGGACTTGATGCGTAGAGGGCACCGTACTATCAAGAGGGGGTCCGCTGGGGTATTGCTTGGGTGGAATCAACATGTACACATCAGCTTCTCACCCTCAGAGCTCTTCCACTTCATTGGAGAGATCTCTTCTCTCTTTGTGTCCTATCTGGGTTCCAGCGGTAGTACCGTTGAGGAGTCACAAGCGGCAATACCGCTCCGCAGCGGTAGTACCGCCGGTGACTCCACAGCAGTACTACCGCTGGCCTGCCTGGCACCACCGCCTCGTCCTCAGCCTCGACGGAGAGATCTTCTCTCTCTTGTCTGTGTCCCAGCGGTAGTACCGCCGAAGGGTCATAAGCGGTAATACCGCACTGGGTCCTGATCCCTGCGGCTCTCCTCTGCGCGGCAGTACCGCTAGCTGGAGCGGTAGTACCGCTGGCTCAGCGGTAGTACCGCCCCCCTTAGCGGTACTACCGCCCTGTGCGAGGCTGGTTGGTGGGGCAACGGTTGGATGTCCCCCTCTTTCCCGTTAACCCACCTCTTCCCCCTCAAGCTCCATTAATGCTCCAAGCTCCATTTTCGCCCGATCTATCTCTCTAGCCAATCAAACTTGTTGATTTGCTCGGGAGTGGTTGAGAAGGCCCCGATCTACACTTCCACCAAGGGATTTTCGATTCCCCCACTCATCCCTAGCGGATCTTGTTACTCTTGGGTGTTTGAGCACCCTAGACGGTTGAGGTCACCTCGGAGCCATAGTCCATTGTAGTGAAGCTTCGTGGTATTGTTGGGAGCCTCCAATTAAGTTGTGGAGATTGCCCCAACCTTGTTTGTGAAGGTCCGGTTGCCGCCTTCAAGGGCACCAATAGTGTAATCATGGCATCTCGCATTGTGTGAGGGTGTGAGGAGAATACGGTGGCCCTAGTGGCTTTTTGGGGAGCATTGTGCCTCCACACCGCTCTAACGGAGACGTACTTCCCCTCAAAAGGAAGGAACTTCGGTAAGACATCCTCGTCTTCATCGGATCCACTCTTGGTTATCTCTTACCTTTACTTGTGCAAGCTCTTTAGTGTTACTTCTCTTGCTTGCTTGTTTTCTTGTTGTTATTGCATCATATAGGTTGCTCACCTAGTTGCACATCTAGACAACCTACTTTGATGCAAAGTTTAATTTGGTAAAGAAAAGTTAAAAATTGTTAGTTGACTATTCACCCCCCCTCTAGTCAACCATATCGATCCTTTCAATTGGTATCAGAGCCTCGTCTCTTTATTAAGGACTTTACCGTCCAAAGAGTATGGTTGATACCGTAGACGGTGTGGAGGAACACTCTGGTGTGAATCCGACGTCGTCAACGGGCGATGGGGGAACCTCGGTCTCTCGTGAGGAGTTCAATGTGGCCTTGGAGACATTGAAAACCTCCATGATGACCGAGGTTGAAAGCATGTTTACTAAATTTCTTGAGGGGCTTAAACTATCCACCGCATCATTGAAAGTGGGTGATCCCATCGACAAGGTGACAGATTCTATCTCCGACAAGGGGGAAGCTATTAGTGAAAAGGCTCCTTCTTCTAGTGGTAAAAATGGCACCGGCATCTTTGCTCATGTGGAACCACCACTTGTTTATGGTGGACCGGTTCCTTCCACTCATTTGAATCATGCCGTTCCTCCCCCTAAGATTGTGAAAAATGAAGACTTTGATTCTTGGGTTTAACGCTTTAAACGTCATTTAAATCATGTGAACACTAAACTTTGGGGAATCATTGAAGAAGGTTTCTATCTGCATGATCCAAGCAACTTCACTCCTCGAGAAGCCGCGGATAATCAATTTAATGAGAATGCTCTCTTCATCATTCAAGATGCAATCCCACCCGAAGACCTACCTCATCTTCGGCCCTTCGCCTTGGCCAAAGACGCATGGATTTATGTTGTCTCCCTATACCGGGGAAGCGCAAGCATTCAATGCTCCAACTATGAAGTGGTGCAAGATGAGGCCGATGAGTTTGCAATGAAAGAAGATGAAGAACCTCGTGAGCTTTATCGGAGAGTAACCAAACTCGCGGTCTCACCCCGAGATCACGGGAGCAAGGACACGGATGACAATTGGATCAAGCGCAAATTCCTCAAGGCAATGATGCCCTACCATAAGGCCATATCCTCCGTCATTCGTCAAAGATCGGACTTCCACACTTTGACCTCAAGCGAAGTGTTGGATGAGTTTGTGGCCATGAACATTTTGGACAAGACCGCCGACAATGCGGTGCTTCGTTCTCAAAGGGCAAAGAAGCCCAACCTTGCATTGAAGGCCAAGCTCTCCGTTGAAGAAGAAGAAGAGGAGAGCAACCCCGAGGATACGAAGTATGCATATCATGAACACATGGCACTTGCTTCAAGGCAATTTTGGAGCAAGAAAAACTTGAGGCCAAACTTTAAAAAGAACAACTCAAGTGGCCCGAAGAGCAAGCAACGTGTAAGGAGTTGCTACAATTGTGGCAACGTGAGTAATTTTGTTGCGGAGTGCCCGTATGAGAAGAGGGAAGACAATGGTGGCAAGCTCATCCGAAAGGACAAGGCCAAGTCGTTCCCCAACAAGAGCAACTTCACCAAGAAGACTCCTCCCATGGCATTGGTGGTACAAGAAGATTACAATGAGGATGACGATGATGATGAAGGTGATGAGTCGGTTTCCATGGCCTCCGTTGCCATTGCGACGACTCCACGGGTGTCCCTCTTCGACTCACCCAATGAGAGCATCACCGCCAAATGCCTCATGGCTAAAGCCACCAACAAGGTAACCCCCAACATCAAAACTACCATCATTAATCATCCTTCTCTGATGGATAGCATTAATGAACTTGAGGGAGCGAATGTGGAGGCAAATGAGTTTGAGGCCTTTATGGGCAAACTTAAGGGAAAATCCAAGAAGCGCTTTGTTTCTCTCTTGGAACAACTTGGTGAAGCCAATGACATGATCGAGGCTCACGAAGACACCATCACTAAGATGGAAGGGCATAGTCGTGACTTTGCCGATGAGATTTCGGATCTTTCCAATGCTCTTGAGGAAGAGCGTGGTCTTCGTTTGGCTCTTGAGGAGTCACACAACGTTGATCATGCTAAGTTAAAGAAAGATTATGATCATGTCCTCATTGTTTCTCATGTGCTAAACTCCGAGATGTCCGAACTTGAGGTTGATCTTGCTAGACTCAAAGAGGAGTTTGATCTACTTGACAAGGCTCACAAGGTCTTGAAGGGTGCTCATGCTAGCCTCAAAGAGTCTCATGATCAACTTCAAGTAAAGCTAACCAAGGAAAAAGCCACTTTTCCTCGTATGATGTTAATTGATAATGCAAATGCTACTAACCCATGTTGTGAGCATGTGCATCTCATTGAGGAGAATGCTAAGCTAAAGGGGCAACTTGAGAGAGGTCTTGCGACTTGCATACAAGGCAATAAGAACCTCAATGACCTCTTTATCAACCAAAAGGGAGTTGTGGCCAAGGAAGGGGTTGGGTACGTGCTCGACTCCAAGAACAAGAAGAAGAATGACAAGACCAAACGTCCTCCTCCTCTCATGCAAACCTTTGTGAAGGAGGGAGAGAGTGCCTCCGAGGAGAAGAAGAAGAACAATGAGAAGGGTGGCGTTGTCAAAAAGGGCAATGCCACTCCTCGCATCAAAGCCGACGACTTTAATCCTTCTTATGTGTTATGCCGTGCTAGTGATGGGCATGTCTATGCCAAATTCGTTGGTTCTCCTCATGAATACATTGAATGGTCTATTTGGGTTCCAAAGACCCTTGTTACTAACATCAAAGGACCCATTACAAAATGGGTACCTAAAACCAAGCATTAATCTCTTGTTGGTGTTTGCTTCCAGTGGGGGATCATGGTTGCTCGATAGCGGAGCTACAAATCATATGACCGGAAGCAAGGACTTGGTGGTGGACGTGCACAAGATTCCATCTATGCCCACCAATGTCGAGTGGGGTGACGCCTCATCCTCTAAGGTATTGGGACTTGGCAAGGTGGTCATCTCTCATGATCTCACGATCGAGAAGTGCTTGTATCGAAGGAAAGCTACATGAGAAGGCTCACCCTCCCACGACTATCATTTACTCAAAGAGGCCTTTGGAGCTCCTTCACTTGGATCTCTTTGGGCCTCCATCCTTCGATAGTCTTGGAGGTAGGAAGTATTGCTTGGTGATTATGGATGACTACTCAAGATACACGTGGGTGTATTTCTTCAAGAGGAAGAGCGAGACCCAACAAACCGTCATTGACTTTGCAAATGAAGCACAATGTCAACACAATGCAAAGGTCTTGACAATAAGAAGTGACAACGGCACCGATTTCAAGAACTACACCTTGGATGAGTTTCTTAGTGATGAAGGGATCAAGCATCAATATTCCGCACCTTACACCCCTCAACAAAACGGTGTTGCGGAGAGGAAGAACCGGACGTTGATGGATGCGGCAAGGACCATGATGGAGGAGTTCAAGTCTCTGTACAACTTTTGGGCCGAAGCCATCAACACCGCGTGTCATGCATCCAATCGGCTCTACCTCCGCAAGGGCTTGAACAAGACTCCATATGAGATACTCACCGGTAACAAGCCCAACCTCAAGTAATTTCGGGTGTTCGGGTGTAAGTGTTTCATTCTCAAGAAAGGTGTTCGGTTGTCTAAATTTGAGGCTAGAGCTTATGAGGGCATATTTGTTGGTTATGCTACAAACTCTCATGCTTACCGTGTCCTCAATAAATCCACGGGACTTATTGAGGAGACATGTAACGTGGAGTTTGATGAGAATAACGGCTCCCAAGTGGAGCAAAGTGGCACTTGTGATGTAGGTGATGAAATTCCTCCTCAAGCCATAAGAAGAATGGGTGTTGGTTTTATCCTACCCATTGAGGAACCCCTTGTGGCCGAAGGAGAAGGACAATGCTCCACTCAAGTGGAGCCATCACCAACCCAAGGCCCACATGCTTCCGAAGAACAACATGGAGGCCCTCGTCCTCAAGAACATGATCAAGGGCAAGATCATGCTCAAGACGGTGTTGACACATCAAGTGATGCCGAAGGTCAAGTTCTCTCCTCCGAGCAAGTTCAAGAACAAGAACAAGCTCAAGACGACACTCAAGATGATCAAGTGACCACTCCTCGTCTCACCCTCGAGGAGGATTTGGAGCATCGTGCCGCCAAGGTTGCTTCCAAGCTCTCCACCAAGGATCATCTCATGACGAATGTGCTTGGAAGCTTAAGAAAGGGGGTAAGCACTCGTAGACAATTAGCAAACTATTGTGAGCATCACGCGTTTGTCTCTTGTGTCGAACCCCACAAGGTCTATGAGGCGCTAGAAGATTCGGATTGGCTCAATGCCATGCATGAGGAACTCAACAACTTCGAGCGCAACAAAGTGTGGAGATTGGTGCCAAGACCGACGGGGAACCACAATGTCATTGGAACCAAGTGGATATTTAAGAACAAGCAAGATGCCCATGGAATTATCATTCGCAACAAGGATCGTTTGGTAGCACAAGGCTACTCCCAAGTCGAGGGTATCGACTACGGTGAAACCTTTGCTCCCATTGCTCGTCTTGAATCCATTCGCATGTTGATTGCATATGCTTCTCATCATAACTTTAAGTTACAATAAATGGATGTGAAGAGTGCTTTTCTTAATGGTCCTATTAATGAATTGGTTTACGTCAAGCAACTCCCCAGGTTCGAGGATCCCTACTTTCCCGATCATGTGTATCAACTCGATAAGGCACTCTATGGCCTCAAACAAGCCCCACGTGCGTGGTATGACCACCTTACCGAGTTGTTACAAGACCGTGGTTTTGAAGTTGGGCTAATCTACCCCACTCTTTTTACTAAGAAGGTCAAAGGGGAGTTGTTTGTGTGCCAATTATATGTTGATGATATTATCTTTGGTTCACCTAACAAAGCTTTCAATGAGGAATTTGCCGCTCTCATGACCTCAAAATTCGAGATGTCTTCCATGGGAGAGTTGAAGTTCTTTCTATGGTTCGAAGTGAAGCAAAGAAGAGAAGGAACCTTCATCAACCAAGCCAAATACACTCAAGACATGCTCAAGAGATTCAAGCTAAGTGACGTCAAGCCGGCTTCCACTCCAATGCCCACCAAGTGCCAACTTGACATAGATCCCAATGCAAAAGTGGTGGATCAAAAGGTATATCGCTCCATGATTGGATCCTTGCTTTACCTTTGTGCATCTAGACCGGATATCATGTTGAGTGTGGGAATTTGTGCATGGTTTCAAGCCGCACCTAAGGAATGTCACTATGTGGCGGTCAAACGAATATTTCGATATTTGGCTCATACCCCAAACTTTGGCTTATGGTACCCAAGAGGATCAAACTTCAAGCTTGTAGGGTACTCGGATTCCGATTGGGCGGGAGACAAAGTGGATAGGAAGTCCACTTCCGGAGGGTGCCAATTCCTTGGTTGCTCTTTGGTAAGTTGGTCTTCCAAAAAGCAAAGTTGTGTATCTCTCTCTTCCACCGAAGCGGAGTATGTAGCGGCCGGTAGTTGTTGTGCACAACTCCTATGGATGAGGCAAACTTTAAAGGATTATGGTGTCACCTGTGACAAAGTGCCTCTTTGGTGTGACAATGAAAGTGCCATCAAGATCTCTCTCAACCCGGTGCAACACTTCAAGACGAAGCATATTGAGATTCAGTATCACTTCATCCGAGATCACATTAGGCGAGGAGAGATCGAGCTCAACTATGTCAACACTCATGATAACCTTGCAGATATTTTCACGAAGCCCTTGGATGAAGCAAGATTTCGTGAGTTAAGGCATGAGCTAAATATCATTGATTCGAGCAATGTGGCTTCAACCCTTGCACACCCCACCACGCTCAATTTGCTGTCTAGTTTAGGTGTAGGCATGGACATAGGGGGAGTGTTGTTCTCTCAATGAACTCTCCTCCCCCATTATGCATAAATTGATCAAGTCTTTCACTTTAGCCATTATTGATGGTACTTGTGTTTCAAAGACGAGTTTTGGTCATGGGCCCAAGGTTAAAATCTTCGCGGTGCCATACCTCTTGACTCAAACATAGGTGGCCTCGGGCACCGCCCTCTCTTGAAGAGGTGTGTCTTGGCCGTTTGCTGGTGTGCTCTCTTTTCTTGCCTTTTTGTTTTTCCTTCGAGCTAAGCCATGTTGTTTGGTTGCCGTGGCGTGTTGGGCGGTACTACCGCTGGTGGTGTGTGGTACTACCGCTTATAAGTGGTACTACCGCCCCCCATCATGGTACTACCGCTGAGGGACGGGACCAGGGGTTATATCGGTGCAGGGGGTGGTTTCTTCTCCCCCATACCCATTCGCTTTGCCCCCTCTTTCCTCTTCCTCTCTCCAGACTCGCTTCGCCACGGGAGGCCTCCGGCGGATCTTCGTCTCCGGGGCGTCCCTCTCCATTTCCTTCGGTGGAGTCGATCCCCACCTCATTCTCTTGCCATGGATGCCGGTATTGCCCCCGTTCCTTCTCTCCTTTTGTCTCGTTTTCAGATCCTGTTTCTTAGGGGCAATGGTGGTTGCATCTCTAGATTTTTGGATAAATCTAGGCTTGAGTAGGTTGGAGAAGGCAACTAGACTATCTAGATTAGAGTTTGGTAGGAATATTTTTGAATTTGGCAGGCCGGTAGTGTCGGATCTGACCACGGTAGTAGGAAACTGCTGTTTCCCCGCCTCGAGCGGTACTACCGCTCTCATTGGAGCGGTACTACCGCCCTCTTTGGAACGGTACTACCGCTTGGGCGGTACTGCCGCGGGCATGTCACGGTACTACTGCTGCCTGCCAAGTTCCATCATGTTCATGCCTTACCTTGATCCTTTTGTTGTGTTTGTTGGCTTATGCTCGTTCTTTCTGATTGTTTTGCGTGTTCTTGTGTTTGGTTCTAGGTGATGAACATCCTGAGCATCAAGCTCGCTGTGTCAACCCCGGGCGTGCAACGTCAAAACACTACCGCACCTCTGAGACAGCAGGTGGTTCCTCTAGCACTCAACCCCACCAGTAGGTACATCTGTAAGTGCTCCTCCACCACCTCAACAGTCGAAGAGATCCGCCAACAAGCCAAAGGGAAAGACTGTGACTGAGATGACTGCCAAGGAGTTTTGGGAAAAGCGTCGCCGCAATCCCTATGAGGTAGACCAAGATCGCACTTTGGTCAACCGCCCGTTCTGGAACCGCTTTCAGTTTGACATCTATTTTGATGTGATCAAGGCCAAGAAGAATCTCTATGTTGATGTTCGCTCCATCGACACTGATGACATGGAGAAGGACCCTGAGTACTTTGGCGAAGCGCTTTAGATGTGCACTCAGCTAAATATTCTCAGGATCATGCAGTTCAACAAGGATTTTGATGCAGATTTGGTGGCTCAATTCTTTGCTACCGTTCATCTTGGAATGGATGCCGACATGACTCTGACTTGGATGACCAATGGCAAGTTGCTTTCCGTCAAGTGGAAGGCCTTCATGGAGTTACTTGATGTGGAAGATCGTGGGCTTGACACTTCAGTAGGTTTCCGCCCTCATCGCAATACTACATCCGCTCACAAGCAAGCCCTTTGGCCCTACTGCACTGTGAAGGTTCACCCAGTGACTAAGAAGGAAACCTATGAGCTGTCTACGTATCTGGACATTCTTCATTGTGTCTTCTGTGAGACTCTCTTCCCTCGCATCGGGAATCTGGATATGGTCCACTCATATCTCGTGGACATGCTTCTTTTCTGTCAGCATGAGAAGGAAGCAAACACTGGAGAGAGCCTAGGTATTTCTCATGTTATGTGGTCTGAACTTCTCTCTGCCGTTTCTGAGCGCAAGTGCCCGATATATGGTCCATTCATCATGAGGCTCATTGAGAGGGCCTGGGCATAGATCTATCCCAGAGTGATGCTGGAAACTGGAGACTTGGTTTCTCATGAGATCAAGCGTCTGAGGAAGAAGGACAATTGGGGCACTCCAGCACCTAAACCCGGGGGTCCGTCTGCTGTTGCTGCCATGGAGACCGAGGGTGGGGCTGCCACTGATGATCGCGAGGAGGACCTTCATGGGCAAAGAAGCTTAAATGGAGTCTCAAGAGCAGAACCTTCATGGGCAAAGAAGCCATGGAGACCGAGGGTGGGGCTGCCATGGAGACTCTAGTACAGAACCTTCATGGGCAAAGAAGCTTAAACGCAAGATGAATAAGCTTTTCTGCATGGAGTCTCATGGTCAGTACATGAATCATGTGGCGGAGAAGCATGCCAGGGTGCGCCACAAGGAGCTCATGCGTCACCTGGGAGCGACAGTTGCCAGTGGTTCTGAGGGACAAATCACTGAAGAGGAGGAATGGATTCACCAGCATTGCCCTTGGACCGACTCCGACGCCGAGAAGTTTCTGACCAACGACGGAGATGCAGACGATCACGCTGAGATGTGATGTTCAGCTTGCCATCACCTGGAGTCGTAGCTTCTCTCTTTGCCCTTTTGGTGTCTCAATGCCAAAGGGGGAGAGAGTTTAGGGATTTGTGTTGTTGCCGTGCTGCGTGTGTTTCTTTGTGTCGTCTTGTGTTTTCTTGTGTGTTCTCTTGTTGTCTTTGTTTGGTTTGGTTTGGTGCCTGTGAGACCTAAGTTCTAGACATATGGTATGAGACATATGCTCCCTATCGCTATCTTATTACTTATGTCTATTTAGTACTAGAGTATATTATGAGTTGCATGCTTGTCCTGTTTTATACTCTTCTCTCATATATCATGTGCTTAGAATTGCTGGACTATAAAATATAGGGGGAGTGTTGATCTGGATGTGTGTGTCTTACTTTCCAAAGGCTCCACTAACTAGGTGCACACATTCAGGGGGAGCTCGTCTATATTTTATAGTTCTTAGTTTTCTTACTTTTATATCTTTTCCTTGTGTAACTCCCTAGTTGTCATCAATCCACCAAAAAGGGGGAGATTGTTGAGGCATATCTCTCTCGATGTAGTTTTAGTGATTGATGACAACATGATTGTGGACTAATCATGTGCTTTGAGTAGTTCACAGATTCATCCTTGGCACGAGACGTTTTCTTCCCTCCGCAGTGTCATTCAAGATGGTGTAGCTCTTTCGTTTCTCTTTCGGTGGACTAGTTGCGTAGAGGGCACCGTACTATCAAGAGGGGGTCCGCTGGGGTATTGCTTGGATGGAATCAACACATACACATCAGCTTCTCACCCTCAGAGCTCTTCCACTTCATTGGAGAGATCTCTTCTCTCTTTGTGTGTCAGGACACCGATTCCAAGTCACATCGATCTAGCTGGTAACACCTCATATCACTTTGCGGCCTCATGCACGGTATTCCCACGGGTGTCGCCTTACCATGGCCCAGGACCGTTTGCGCCTTTCGGCTCACGTATATGATAGTGTCACTAGCATCCATATGACAGAACCCGGACCGACATGGCTAATCGTGAACCCAAAGCGGCACCAACCTATGGGGACAGGCATACATGAATCACATCGAGCATGTCGGTCAGCAGCGTGTGAATACGGGCTGTAGCATTGGTGTTGGGGATATCACTACTAGGCGTAAACCGGCCTATCTGGGCCGGGTTAACTTCGTTAGTAGTTAAGTATGTTAAAGCCCAAGAAGGCAGATGAGGGCTCAAGGCCCATAGTCGGTTCAAGGCCTGTAGCCGTAAACCGGCGTTGGTATTTAACTTGTACTGTAAGTTAGGAATAAGTAGAGACCAAACCGGACACATCTATGAGCCGGTATTGGGACTCTGTGAACTGACGGGCGTCACCCGTGTATATAAGGGGACGACCCGGCGGCGGTTCAAGGACAACAGACAACAACTCGAGACATAGGCGAAGCTTGTTTGCTCCCTAGTCATCGAAACCCCATCAATCCCATCACAACTAGACGTAGGCTTTTACCTTCATCGAAGGGGCCGAACTAGTATAAACTCTCTTGCATCCCTGTGTCCGCTTTAACCCCTTCAAGCTAACCCGTCGCGATGGCTCCACGACTAAGTCCTTTCTCTAGGACATCTGCCGTGACAAAACCACGACAGTTGGCGCCCACCGTGGGGCTATCGTACGATGGTTTCAAGTTTTTGGAGGGCTACACTGTGGGCCGGATGACTAAGAGTCATCGCGGCAAGCTCTACATCGATGATGCAGGCTGGGGCCCCGAGGCCGGCTCAGTTGAGTATGGGTACCGGGTCCCCTTTGGTGGCATACACATTTTCATCGGCAAGATTGGTGAACCGGGCCCTGAGCCGGACATCTGCACCGACCTCATCGAAACGGCTTAGCGTGCACGGTCCGCCCGGGTTAAACCGGCCGTGAAACGTGCCTTCGTGGGAGTTATCCATGGAGGAAGTTACGAGGATGGATCGGAATCTCGCGGCGAGACCGTCGTTTATTCCGGCGACGAGTCATCAACCGGAGAAACCGAATCTCTATATCAGCTACAAGATGGCCGGATTGGGGGCTGTTCCGACGGCGACAGTATTCCGGACCCCTCTGATCTACCCAACCGAGTTGGAATATTCATGGCCGGCACACAAGCAGCGCTTCATTCTTCGACCGCCGCGCTAATAACCTCCGGTTCAGCAGCGGTGACAGCTGCCGGGGCAGGAAGCTCTGCACGCCCGCCGGCTCAAGTTCTATCAGATCTATTTGATGCATTGGCTGCGCTTATGGCAGAAGCTAATCCGGCGGATTAGGAAGTCCACAACGCGGAGATTGCAAAGGTGAAGGAACAGTTCACCCAGGCCAAGGCGGACCTGGAAGCTGAGAATGCCAGGATGACCATAGAGCGGGCCGCTTTGGATGCACAAACCTACAGGCTCATGTTGGACCAGAACGCGTCGCATGAAGTCATGAGGAGGAAGTACCGATCCCGTTTGCCTTCGGTTTTCGAGGCCAGAGACCTTTTCAACACCCCAGGAGCAGGAACCAGTAATCCGCTGGAGGGGAACCGGGCGGAAGCTCCTGGGACCGGTGCGCCGGTTCAGCCCCGTCCGATGAATCCGCCTCATCAAAACACTGTTATACCTCAGGCTGTCTCAACACCTCCGGGTCACTACTCCAACCCAATGGACAATCTTGTTGCCGCTGCTGCACGGCTGGAGGCCATTCCAATTGAAGGCGACTCACCACAGGCGATAGAGACGCGACGGGTCAAGGAGCTTCTTAGGACAGCTTTGGACCAACAGGAAGCATACTCATATAGCCGCGACCGGATCCACTCGACCCCTCGCCCAAGCCAGAGCTATAGCAGGCGTATGGATGAACCGGCAGTGTCAAGCAATGAACGACGTGGAGCACCCCGCGGCAACAACCCGGCGGGTGGTGCTGATAACGCTCAGGAGGTGGTGGACCGGGCCCGAGCTCGCAGGGAGGCCGAGTTAGCCGCATAGTATCAGGCTCGGCAGCTTACGCCGGTTTGTCCAACTATCTTGGTCGAACCCGGTGTTACTTCTAGGTCTTTGGGGGTGCCTTGCCTTGTCCCCGCTTTATGCAATGTGCGCCTGCCCAAGGATTTCAAGGGCCCGCGCAAGGTACCAAATTACACGGCGGATCAACCCCCAGAGACGTGGGTGGAGAGCTATGAGATGACCATGGAGATGCTTGATGTGGATGATGCGGCATGTGCGAAGTACTTCACCATGATGCTTGAAGGAACGGCCCGCACTTGGTTAAAAAGCTTACCGGCCAACTCTATCAGTTCATGGGCCCAATTACGAGCCCGGTTTATCAGTAATTTCAAGGATACATGTAAGCAGCCTATGTCGATAGTGGACCTAGCTGCCTGTGTCCAGGAGGAAGGAGAATCAACGACTCATTGGGTGCGCCGGGTCTCACAAGTGTTGCATTCATCAGACCGCATCAACACTGACACTGCAGTCTTAACCTTAGAAGGCAACTGCCGGTTTGGGGCCCTAAAGCTGAAGTTGGGACGGATGAAGTGCCATTGCACTGACATGGGGACCCTCATGGCCGCTTTGGTAAAGTATGCTGATTCTGATAGTACCAAGGATCCCGAATCTGATGACAACAAGGCAGGGAAGGGAAAGAGGAACAACAATTCCAAAGGTCAGCAGCATCACTTGGCAGGCAATGGTGGTGGAGGCAAGCGTAAAGCGGATGGTAACATGGACTTTGTGGCTAACACCAACGCGTAGGACAAGGGCCAGCGACGCAGGGGTAAATCGCCAAATCGCAATGGAGCACCCAACCCTAACCCGGACCGCCTAAATTATCTACTAAGCCAGCCCTGTCCAAGACATGGTACGAAGGAGGTGCCAGCAAACCACCTTTGGAAGGATTGCTTCATTATGCAGGAGTTCAAGAATTCTAATGCTTTCCGATATGATCATGGCTCTGGCGGTGCCTCAGGATCCGGGCCGGGTTATGGTGGAGGAAATTCCGGTTCAGGATTTAATGGTAATCTGGGCGGACATAATAATCAAAATAATCAGAACAACCAGGGTGGTTACAACCAACAGCAGCAACAGTCAGGTTACCAGAGCAACCCAAAGCAGTTGAATAGTGGGCAGTACCATGTCTTCACCACTAGCTTGGACAAGCGAGACCGGAAGGTTCAGAGGCGGGCAGTCAACTCTGTTGAACTGGCCGTGCCCCGTTATCTATGCTGGTCTGAACAGCCAATCATATGGAGCAGAGAGGATCACCCTCCCCAGGTTGATAATCCGGGCCAGTTGGCTCTGGTGGTGGCGCCTCAGGTGGGAAATTACAAGTTCACCAAGGTGCTCATGGATGGAGGGAGCAGCATTAATATCTTGTACTATGAGACCTTCCGTCGTATGGGACTAACAGATAAAAATCTCAAACCGTCCAATACGGTGTTCCACGGTGTGGTACCTGGCAAGTCAGCATATCCTGTTGGTAAGATAGCTCTGGAAGTGGCCTTTGGAGATGATCATGATTCCAGGTCGGAGACATTGACGTTTGAAGTGGTGAAAATCCAAAGTCCATATCATGCCCTATTTGGGCGACCGGCCTACGCCAAGTTTATGGCACGGCCCTGTTATGTGTATTTGCAGCTCAAAATGTCGGGTCACAAGGGGACAATAACGGTTCACGGAAGCCGTAAAATCGCTTTGGAGTGCGAGGAAGGAGATGCGGCCTACGCAGAGTCGGTTTGTGCCACCGAGGAGCTGAAGTATTATAAGGACAATGTTGATCCGGCGGACATGACTCCATTAAAGAAGCCAACTACGGAGCATGATCCGGCCCTGAAGTTCAAATTGGTAGCAGAAACTAAGCTTGTTGACTTCGTACCTGGCGATTCATCCAAGTAGTTCAGCATCAGTGCCAACTTGGATCCGAAATAGGAAAGCACGCTCATCGAGTTCATCCGTGAGAATCGGGACATTTTTGCATGGAAGCCCTCTGACATGCCAGGTGTACCGAGGCAACTCGCTGAGCACACCCTCAATGTGGATCCTAAGTACAAACCGGTGAAACAGTTCCTCCACCGGTTTAACGAAGAAAGACGCAAGGCGATTGGAGAAGAGGTAGCCAGGCTCTTAGCAGCTGGCTTTATTGTTGAAGTTTTTCACCCTGAGTGGCTTGCCAATCTGGTGCTGGTCCTTAAGAAAAACGGCACCTGGCGCATGTGTGTGGATTACACAGATCTTAATAAGGCTTGTCCAGCAGATCCTTTTGCCCTCCCCCGTATTGATCAAATTATTGATGCTACGGTGGGTTGTGAGCGTTTAAGTTTTTTGGATGCATATTCTGGCTATCATCAGATCAAAATGGCAGTTAAGGACCAGGAGAAGACAGCATTCATAACTCCCTTTGGAGCCTTCTGCTATGTGTCTATGCCCTTTGGGCTCAAGAGTGCCCAGGCAACTTATCAACGATGTGTACAAAATTGTCTTCACAAGCATATTGGCCGTAATGTACATGCTTACGTGGATGATATCGTGGTTAAGTCCAGGGAGAAGGAGACTCTGGTTGACGATTTGAAGGAAACCTTTGATAACCTGAGGACGTACAAGATGATGCTTAATCCGGCCAAGTGTGTTTTTGGTGTACCGGCAAGCAAGTTATTGGGTTTTCTGGTGTCCAGCAGGGGAATTGAGGCTAATCCGGAGAAGATCACAGCCATCACCTCCCTGGCTAAACCGAAGTGTATCAATGATGTTCAACGCCTGGCAGGCCGGATTGCCGCGTTAAGCCGGTTTATCAGCCGCCTTGGTGAGAAGGCAATCCCTTTGTATCAGATGTTGATGAAGACGGATCAGTTCGTCTGGAGTTCCGCTGCTGATGAAGCGTTTGAGGACTTAAAGCGGCAATTAGCCAATCCGCCTGTGCTCGCTGCTCCCATTGACAAGGAGCCGTTACTGCTATATGTTGCTGCTAATGCTCGTGCGGTCAGCGTGGCTATTGTGGTGGAGCAAAAGAAGGTAGGTAAGGAGCATCCGGTTCAACGTCCGGTCTATTATATCAGTGAGGTACTCATTGAGTCCATGCAAAGGTATCCGCATTGGCAGAAGCTGGTGTAAGAAGTTTTTATGGCAAGCCAGAAGCTTAAGCAATACTTCCAAGGGCACCCAATTACGATGGTCAGTTCTGCTCCTTTGGGGGATATCATCCAGAACCGGGAAGCGACTGGCCGGATTGCCAAGTGGGCTATAGAGCTTGGGCTGCATGGATTGAAGTATGTGCCTCGGACGGCGGTTAAGTCTCAAGCACTTGTTGATTTCATCAATGATTAGACGGAAATGCAAGCACCTGAAGAAAAGCTGGATCACACATATTGGACCATCCATTTCGACGGATCCAGGTAATTGGAAGGCTCGGGGGCTGGAGTCGTATTAACTTCCCCACGAGGTGATAAGTTTTGTTATGTTCTCCGCTTAATGTTCCCTTGTACTAACAATGCAGCTGAGTATGAAGCCTTGCTCCATGGTCTCCGGATGGCTAAGGAGATGAATCTAAGTCGAGTTAAGTGCTTCGGTGACTCGGACCTCGTGGCTCAACAAGTATCTGGCACTTGGGACTCCAAGGACCCACTCATGGCAGCATATCGTCGTGAGGTGGATACTGTTGCAAGTCACTTTAAAGGCTATCAGGTGGACCATGTGGACCGATGGAAGAATGAAGCGGCGGACGCCTTAAGCCGGCTGGGCTCTCAGCGTAAGCCGGTCCCGCCCAATGTTTTTCTGGATGTGCTGCACAACCCGTCGGTCAAGCTCCCTGGTGAAGCGGATTTGGCTATTCCTGATCCGGAGGCTCAATTGGTGGCAGCTCTTCATGTCATTCCGGATTGGACGCTTCCTTACCTGGCGTACATGAACCGGGGCGAGTTACCAGAGGATGAGACTCTAGCCCGACAGATAATCCGATGGTCCAAGTCCATGACTATTGTCAATGGCGAGTTGCATCATCACAGTGTATCAGGGGCGTTTCAACGCTGTGTGTCTCCTGAAGAAGGCTGTGAAATTTTGCGTGAGATCCACGAAGGAGATTGTGGTCACCACGCCGGTTCAAAGTCTTTGGTAGCTAAAGCGTTTCGCCATGGCTTCTATTGGTTAACTGCTCATGCTGATGTGGAGGATCTGGTCAGAGGATGTGATGGTTGCCAAAAGTTTTCAAGACGTGCTCATGTGCCGGCTCAAGAATTGAGAATGATTCCAATTACTTGGCCGTTTGCGACTTGGGGGCTGGATATGGTTGGGCCTTTCAAAAGGTCCAAAGATAAGAAGACCCACCTCCTGGTGGCGGTTGACAAGTTTACAAAGTGGGTGGAGGCAGAACCTGTTAGCAAGTGTGATGCGGCCACGGCGGTTCAGTTCATCAAATTCCGGTTTGGCTTTCCACACAGTATCATCACAGATAATGGTACCAATTTGTCCAAGGGTGCCATGAAGGAGTTCTGCGAACGGGAGCACAACCGGCTTGATGTTTCATCAGTGGCACACCCACAGTCCAATGGTCAAACAGAAAGGGCTAATCAAGATATCTTGAAAGGCATCAAGCCCTGGCTTATGGTTACTTTGCAGAGAACACCGGGTTGTTGGGTCGAAGAGTTACCATCTGTGTTATGGAGCATCAATACTACACCCAACAGATCAACAGGATACACACCGTTCTTCATGGTTTATGGAGCGGAGGCGGTTCTCCCCTGTGATATACGTCATGATTCACCTCGTGTGGCGGCTTATGTTGAAGCGGACAATGAGACAGCACGGCAAGACGCTTTGGACCTATTGGATGAAGAACATGACATAGCAGCCGCCCACTCGGCGATTTACCAACAGGATCTTCGTTGTTATCACAGTCGCCGAGTCAGAACTAGAACCTTTCAAGAAGGAGATTTGGTGCTTCGGCTCATCCAAGATCACACTGATATGCATAAGCTATCCCCACCTTGGGACGGACCTTTCGTGGTCAGCAAGAATCTGCACAATGGGTCATACTATCTGATCGATATTCAAGAGCATAAAGACTCATGTACATCAGAGGAGGAGACCAACAGGCCGTGGAACATAGCTCATCTTCGGCCTTACTATACCTGAGCCATTGGCTCTACTTATGTACATATTATGACAATGTATATATTATGATTAAATAAAATAAATCGGAACCTCAGCTAAAGCGGGGTATCTGTCCTTTTACATCATGTGTGGTTACACGGAGTTGTTCTAAAGCGGCCTCCGGTTTACCCCTTGAGTTAGCTTTTCAAAGCATCATGTTATATCACTTGGGGGCTTGGTCATGTCCGAACCAATGCAACACCTCTTGATAGGCGAAATCCACCAGATCACTTGGGGACTTGGTCACGTCTGAACCAGTCACGCCTCTTGATCGGCCTTAGGCCACAAAATCACTTGGGGGCTTGGTCGAACCCGAACCATTGCCACGCCTCTTCATCGGCATAAATGCCAAGGTTTCATTTGGGGACCTGGCTGACTTGAACCATAGCTACACCTATCGGGAGGTTGGTCATGTCCGACCATGGTAACGCCATCTGATCGGCTCAAATAAAGCCTCTTTCTGCAAACGGTTTTATCATTGCCTTTGCTTCATATTTTTTCTTTGAAAGATATTTCTTTCTTTTTTGCATTTTTTAAACCGACAAAGTTTTAAGCCGGTTCAAACTATCAATTGACGGAACACGGTTCATTTTTAATCCGGAGACTATTTGCCCGGTTTGATTTTTTGTTAACATCCAATTACGGAGTAACACGGTGCTTTATTATAACCCGGCACGGTTTACATGGTAAACCGGCATTACATATATACAGAAGCTGCTAACCTCCGTTTCAAGATTGGCTAAGCCAACTTCATGCCCAACGATGGCAGGTATCATGTATCTCAAAGATTTGATCATATGCTTACATTTCAGATATTTTGATTTCACATATGCAAACATCATACTCCGCCTGACGGTACAGCCGCGGTGGCACTGTAAGATTTTTATATTGCAGAAAATACTTTGGAAAGTTCATCACCCAAAGGAAGAACAAGTTGTAGTAATTATGCACGAAGGCATATCAAAATCAAGAGTATCGGCTGGCCTATTACAAGGCAACACGGTGCCCAAAACAAGATCATTGTTTTTTCAAAGGAGAAGCAGTTTAAACCAGCTTCCGGTTCAAGCTTGGTCACCATCCTGGCCTGATGGTTGTGGGTCATCCCGCGCCGCTTCAACTTCAGTTTCTCTAGCCAGCGGCTGGAAATCAACAGTTGTCCAGTCGATTCCCATTAATGCTCGAAAGACAGCTTCATCATGGATCAGCAACGACGGTTCAATATCGGGAGCGTAAGTATGCTTACGGATTGGAGGGATAAGATTTTCCGCTTCATGAATTGGTGCAGCTACTTGCTTGTTTTGATTGTCATATTGGGCTTGATAATGAGACAAGTCTGCTTCTTCAGCCAATTGACAAGCTAGCGGACGCACCTTCCAGTTTATTGCTCGCAGATCCGCTTCACTAAACTCTGACCCATCTTCCTTCAAGCTGGGATAGCCCTGAGCCGCTTCAATAGGATCAAAATCCGGCACCCAAGCTTTTGCCTGGATTAAGGCATTGATCGCACCGGTTCGAGCAGCAGATTTCTTCAGCTCTTCAACCCGGGCAGGAAGCACCGACAGTTTCGTCAGAGTGTCCTGAATCAAAGTGGGCGCCGGTTTGTTGTGGGATGCAGTACAGATGATACGCTGTGCACCAGTGTACAATTGTTCGATCAACATATAGGCGGCTTTCAATTTCTTCCGCACATCTGACCCCAAATGACCAATGCGTGTCCCTGAAATATCACAAAGGGTTAACAAACCGGCAGCTCTGTAAGACGGCAGAATCAATTCAGAAAACAAACCGGCTTACCAAAGATAGCAGTGGTCATGGCATGCACGTGCCGCTTTATGCTGGTCAGTTCGTCTACCACCGGTTTTAGTGCAGCCTCGGCGCCTTCTGCTCGCTTGGTTAAAGCGGATTTTTCAGTAACCCAATCCGCCCGCTCCTTCTTGAAATCCTTCTTAAGCTGTTCCATGACTCTTAAGGCGCTGGTCAACTCCTCTTTTGCTTTTGAGGTTTCAGTCTGTTGGGACTTCAGATTTTCTTGGAGATCGGCAATTTGGGTCTCTTTTGTCTTCAGCTCAGCCTGCATACAGACAGTTATATGATTCATCAAGCAGTGCAAGAATTGAAGCACCAACCACATAACAAGTTATGCACTTGGCGCTTGGGGGCTAATGCATATTTGATCTTCCTATTTCAATTGATTACAAAGTCCCAAGCTCAATACAAGTATTCAACTTGGCACTTGGGGGCTAATGGCTATTTGTTCAAATAAGTTCTGATGCGGCGATATTAATTACTTAAGTCCCGGTTTAACTACACTAAGTTGAACCGGCCCTTGGGGGCTACATCAGCGAATTTCGAGGCATTAAGATTTATATTAGTAAGTCCTGGTTTGAAAGAAGATTACAAACCGACCCTTGGGGGCTAGGAGAGTCAGCAAGAATTGAAACATACAAGCAGGAAAGAGCATATGAAAGTTACCTCATATTTATCTTTCATCATGTTAACCAGACCGGCTTCATAGTCACGACTGGTATACAGCCGGTTCAGATAGCCGGAATGGATGTCTTGGGCGTTCAGAGCAGCGTAAGTCGCCAGATCAACATTCCACTTGCCTTTGCCAAAGGCAGCAAATTCTTCCTTTGCAGTATGTTTAGACAAAGCGACAGGATTGCTTGGCTCTGTATGGCCAATGCCAGTAATAACAACTTCATCATCCTTGGCATCGCCGGTTTGCACTGGGGCGTTGGCTTATCAGTAGGGTTTGTTGGATTGGTGGATTTCTCAATCCGGATGGGGCTTGTAGGCTGGTTGACAGGACTTGAGGTATCAACAGGCCTCTCTTCAGCAATAAGATCGTCATCTCGCTGCGGTGGATCATTGGGTATATCTTCAGGAATAGCCGCTTCAAGATCTGGTGTTTTGCCCGGTTCAGGGACGGCATCCTCCTCGGCCGCTTTATCCAGGCGAGCCTTCTTGCTCGGCCTAGGCTTGGCCCTGAAAGGAATAACAAAGTCAAATACAGCATATGTTCCAAGGTGATGTACCGGAAATGTTGTGCTAAAGTATAGCTTACCCAAGCACCATTTTGAGCGGTGGCAGCTGAGTAGTCGATGATTTGCCAGAGGATGCGTGGGAAGTAACCTGATAATCGGAGTCAGATGGATTAAGAGGTTGACGAAAACAGCCCGCTTTAGGACAAGCACTGACAAGCAAATTAGAGACCTCCGAACGGCGTTTCCGAACCGGATTGTTCGGTAAACCGGCGGAGGTAACTACCTGGCCACTGTGCCGGGTTGTGTGGCGAGCTTCGTGGTGTTGGGTCTTCATAAGAAATTTGGGATCCAAGTAAGCAAGAGGATGAGAAAATTTAACTTTCCGGTTTGCCTGACGGATTTTTATTGAAGGCAAAGGTTCTGAATCGGAAGAAAGAATAATTACCTCTGCAGCATCAGCATGGCTGGCTTCGGCATCATCCTGACAAATATCATCATCAATAAGACGCATGAAAAATAAGCCAAGTGAGTCAAGTTCTACCTCAAGGTCTGGATTATCCACATCATCATCAGGGGCCGGATCAGAAGATGCAGTGGTTCTCTTCTTGTGAGCAAGCCGTTTTACGACTTTAGTCTTTGGTCGGGTTGGTCGCTCCGGTTTGTCTGGTTTTTCTGGCTTCTCCTGTGGAAGTTTCTTGCTCCAAAATGGATCATTACCCTGTTTAAGCAGACATTGATATTAAACAATGACCAGATATATCAATAACAGGTTCAGTAAAAAGAAAAAAAATCAAATTCTTACAGCTGGCGGTTTGTTGGTGGCACAAAAGGGAAGCAGGCCGGTTCGAGCACAGACATGTTCCGGTTCATTGAGCATTTTATTCACAGCCTCTGTGATTTCTTCGTCAGTGAGCTGGATGTTAGCATGTCGCAGCGGGTCGTCAACACTGACAGTATACTCGCACATCAAACCGGCGCGCTGACTAAGGGGCAGTATGCTCCACGATATCCAACAGCGAGCGAGATCAACCCCTGTTAAACCGTTGGCCATGAAGGCTCTGAGCTTGGACAGTTGAGGAGCGTATTTGCTTCTCTCCTTGGTAGTCAACCTTTGCGGAAAGGGGTGTGTATTGCTAAGCCACTCCGGACGAAAGCCAGGCAAAGGATTTTCACCAGCAGGGGAGGTGTCTTTGCAATAGAACCATGTTTGATTCCATTCTTTGGGGTGGCTATGCAGTTTGGCGTGAGGGTATGTGACCTCTTTCCTTTTCTGAATCGCCACACCGCCTAATTCCGTATTGGAACCGTCAGAAAACTCAGTACGGCGGTTTAGATGGAAACAGTCTCTGAACAATTCCACTGTGGGCTCCTCTTGAAAGAACACCTCACAAAGCACTTGGAAGTGACACATGTTTATAACAGAGTTGGGGCCAGTGTCTTGTGGATGGAGTTGAAAATCGGCTAAAACGTCCCGGTAAAATTTAGAACCAGGCGGCTTAAAGCCCCGGGCTAAGTGGTCTACGAAGACGATGACCTCTCCTTCTTGAGGTGTGGGAGGACATTCTTTGCCAGGAGCTCTCCAATGGATGGTGTTTTTGCTGCCTAAAGCACTGATCAGGACTAAATTGTTCAGTTGAGTCTCTGTGACGCGAGAAGGAACCCAGTTGCACTCATATACTTGCTTGGCCATGATGAAATCTACAAGATAGGTGATTCCGGTTCAAGAATGAATTGATTAAAGTGCACTGGTATGTACAATGTTAAACCGGAGACAGTTCTATCTAAACCGGAGTTTTATGAAGCAACAGCATCCGGCGATTCAACAAGGGGACTAATGGTATATACCAGTTTGGCAATTTTTCTACAAAGTTAAACCGCCGTCTCTAAGCATTGAAACAGTTGAGATTGTGGATGGATAAGTGTACAGAAACAGATTTCGCAAGATTTCTCTACAGCGACGGATCTGAAGCAAGTTCAGAAAACAAGGAAAATATTCAAGGTTCAAAAAAGAACAGTACCGAATCAATGGGCAGAGATACAGGCAGATCTATGGTCTTGAAGCATATAAGTAAAGGCGGATGCTAAGAACTACCGCTACATAGAGCAAATGTTCACAGGTTCATCTAAGATCTATCATATGAGTACGAAGCAGACGATGAACACTGAAGAACTTGGAAACCCTAGAATGGATCTACGGGGGAAAAGGTGAAGAACTCACCGGAGCCGAGGAAGAAACAGAAGGTCACCGCGATGCTCTGGTATAATCAGGGTGATGCAGCGGCCAAGGTCGGAGCAGAGGTCATCAACAGCGGCGGAGCTCCGAAGCTGGACGACGCGGGGAAGATGGAGCAGAAGGGCACGAAGGGGAAAAAGAAATGACCCTTTGGTCCTATTTATAAGGCAAGGGACCACGGGTTTGGAAACGAAGCTGTCGCCTTAATTGTCGCAGACCTATTAAACAGGTGACGTCACGCCGGTTTACAACGACCAGAGAAGATGACGTCACGGCGGTTCAACAAACTACAAGAAGATATTGAAGATAAATATTTTTGCTAAGGATTGACATGAACCTGTTCAAATCAATCTGGGGCCTAATGTTGGGGATATCACTACTGGGCGTAAACCGGCCTATCTGGGCCGGGTTAACTTCGTCGGTAGTTAAGTATGTTAAAGCCCAAGAAGGCAGATGAGGGCTCAAGGCCCATAGTCGGTTCAAGGCCTGTAGCCGTAAACCGGCGTTGGTATTTAACTTGTACTGTAAGTTAGGAATAAGTAGAGACCAAACCGGACACATCTATGAGCCGGTATTGGGACTCTGTGAACCGACGGGCGTCACCCGTGTATATAAGGGGACGACCCGGCGGTGGTTCAAGGACAACAGATAACAACTCGAGACATAGGCGAAGCTTGTTTGCTCCCTAGTCATCGAAACCCCATCAATCCCATCACAACTAGACGTAGGCTTTTACCTTCATCGAAGGGGCCGAACTAGTATAAACTCTCTTGCATCCCTGTGTCCGCTTTAACCCCTTCAAGCTAACCCGTCGCGATGGCTCCACGACTAAGTCCTTTCTCTAGGACATCTGCCGTGACAAAACCACGAAGTTGGCGCCCACCGTGGGGCTATTGTACGATGGTTTCAAGTTCTTGGAGGGCCGCTTTAAAGGACTCGAGGGCTACGGTGTGGGCCGGATGACTAAGAGTCGTCGCGGCAAGCTCTACATCGATGATGCAGGCTGAGGCCCCGAGGCCGGCTCAGTTGAGTACCGGTACCGGGTCCCCTTTGGTGGCATACACGTTTTCATCGGCAAGATCGGTGAACCGGGCCCATAGCCGGACATCTGCACCGACCTCATCGAAACGGCTCAGCGTGCACGGTCCGCCCGGGTTAAACCCGCCGTGAAGCGTGCCTTCGTGGGAGTTATCCATGGAGGAAGTTACGAGGATGGATCGGAATCTCGCGGCGAGACCGTCGTTTATTCCGGCGACGAGTCATCAACCGGAGAAACCGAATCTCTATATCAGCTACAAGATGGTCGGATTGGGGGTTGTTCCGACGGCGACAGTATTCCGGACCCCTCTGATCTACCCAACCGAGTTGGGATATTCATGGCCGGCACACAAGCATTCCAATGTGTGGTAGTAATTGTTCATGGATCACAAACACAGAACTCAGTTCCTGAGGACGGCTGAAATGAGACAACCCGCCATGTACTCCTACATGGCCTCTCACCGCTACCTTTACCAAATCGTGTTCACACACTTAGCTCACACACAGTAGGACATGCTCAACACCATTTCAACTCATCCCCGATGAATCAGACTTGACTCAACTCTAAGCAGTAGCAGGCATGACAAGCAAGCATGAATGTGTAGGCACATCAGGGCTCAAACAACTCCTACTCATGCTAGTGGGTTTCATCTATTTCCTGTGGCAATGACAGGTCATGCAGAGGAAAGGGGTTCAGCTGCCGCAGCATGTAACAATTGAAACGGTGTTGTCCTAATGCAGTAAAAGAGAGCAGGAGCGAGAGAGTGGGATTGTATCGGAATGAACAAGGGGTTTTTGCTTGCCTGGCACTTCTGAAGATAATATAGTTCTTCATCGGTGTCATTGATCAATCGTCGGAACCACGTCTATCGGGGGGAACAATCACCGGCAAACACAGAAAGAATACAATCAATGCAATGCAACAATATGATGCATGATCAAGACATGGCAATATGATGTGAGTTGAGCTAATGCAGCTAGCAATGATTTAAATGAAGTTGGTTTGAACCCAAGGTTCAAATTCAAACTCCATGTAAGACATTTCAAATGCCATTAATTCAAATTGTCTTATACAGCAACTTTAAGTTGTTCAAACATGCATGAAAATGGTACAGACGGGTAGATTAGATTTTTCTGATCATTTTTCATATATAATTTATCTTATTTGGAGTTACGGTCGAATTTCTATGATTTTTCAAAGTTTTGGATATTTTCTGAATTAAACAAATCATTTCTGATTTATTTAAAATCCAGAAAAGCATTTATGACCTCATCACTGCATCACTGTGACGTCATCTAGTCAACAGGACGGGTCCAGGTCAAACCTGACTCTGGGCCCACATGTCATAGGCTCTGTACTAATAGAGAGTTACTTTTTTTGTTAAACTAAATTAACCAGGGGTTAGTTTAGCGGGTGGGGCCTGGTGTCAGTGGGTGTGGTTTAATTAGAGCCTAAACTAATTGTTGCCACGTCGGCTAAACAGGGTTTCGGCGCGGGCGACCTCATCCGACGGCGGAGGCATGTCAGAATCGCTGCTCCGGTAGCGGTTCGATGCGCCGAGGGTACCGGTGGAGAGCTCACACTCGTGCGCGACTAGGGGAGGCCTCAGAAGGCGGTGGGGTGGCCGGGAACGACGACCACGATGGCTTTGGCGGCGGCCGGAGCTCGGGCCAGCACGGGCGCGGTGGCTGCAGCGCGTTAGCCAGAGAGCAGAGGAGAACGTCGGGATCCTGGGGACCTGGAGAGCATGCGGGGCTACTAGAGCGAGCGGAAGAGCTCCGGAGCGCGAGGTTCACCGGCCATGGCGATGGCCGGAGCTCGGTGCTTGCGGGGACGGCAGCTACGGCACGAGAACGAGCAGGGGAGGAGGGGGAAACGAAGGAGTCCTCACAGCGAAGTTATTTAGCGGCTCAGACGGCTCGGGGAGGCCCTCTTCGGCGCGAATCGACGGCGGCGATCCACGGGTTGCCAGCGAGGAAGACGATGATGTTGACGGCGCTGCAGTGCGCCCGGGCTTCTCATCTTCAGCGTTCAGACGAGGACGAGCTTCTCTCCGCGGCTGGACACGGCGCGGGGCCTAGGGTGCGCGGTGGCTACGGGTTTCACGGCGGTGAGCGCTTGACGGTTGCGGCCATGGCGAGGAGAGGGCGAGAGAGAGGGCAGAGGGGGAGAGTGAAACGTCCAGGGGTTCGGGGCGGCGCCGAAGAGAAGGCCCGAGGCATTGCGGTGGCCTCGATGACGCAGGCGAGCAGGGAGGTGCGTGCCACCGCGGGCGCGCGGGAGTTGTCTCCCTCCTCTGCCTACTGGTAGAGGTAGGTGATGACTGGCACGGGCCAGGTGGGCTGGGCAGCACAGCTGGGCCACTAGGCTGTAGGTAAGCGCGAGGTAAGGTTTCCCTCTTTTCTGTTTTTTTTATTTTGTTCTGTTTGTTTTGATTTAGTTTAGGCACTAAATCATTTTAATAAATTCTGAAAATTATTGTGGATGTTAGATAAACTATTTCAGAGCTCCACAAATAACTTCAGAATATTTGGACCATTTAAAATATATATAGCATTTAAATGGCTCCAACTCAAATACTTTTGTGTTAATTCAAGAATCCAAAAATGACCTAAAAATATATTCATCATTTTTAGCAGAGGTTTGCACCTTAACCAGAAATCATGAACTTTTCTTAGAGCATTTTGGGTTCATTGAAAAAGATTTTATTTGAACCTATTTGAATTTCATGTGGTGCTAGGGTTTGATCATCCCCATTTCAAATTTCAAACAATATAGACATGATCCATGGATGCTTATGAAACTAATTGCAATCAAATTCTAGGGTTGTGACAACTCACCCCCACTAAACAAGAATCTCGTCCCGAGATTCAAGGCGTGAGATAAGAAGACAGGGGGGCACAAAGCTAACACCATCTTCTCGATCCAATTGCTCTTCTCGAAGATGTTGATTCATTGCATCATACTGATCTTGACATCTTTGCTTTTGAGATCTGCACCCAACACGACAAGGGAAAGAGAGGAAAGCTCTACAGGGTTCGATCTTCACGAAGATCAAGCAAATGATGATCAACTCACGGAATGAGATGTTGAACATCTCTTGAACTGAGAGGCAAAACACTCCTTAAAAGGACGGAAGAAACAATTGACGAGGGTTCACTAGGTAGGCAACAATTCCACACCTAAGAGGGTGGTGAACGGTTGTCAACGTAGCGAGGAGTTGAGTTGCCATGATACCATAACGGGGCTCCTCAGGGAAGGTGACTCGTAGAATCATTCCTTAAGTGGCAAAAAGAATTACTTTTGATTCAGAGATCATTGAAACTCTTTATACCAGCCTAAGGCAATTTACGAACAATCGTTTGACGGAGTTCGGGAGAACGACACACTCGGTCTAGAATGGATGATGTGAACTACCTTGTTGAAGACAACGCAAGGGATGATTTTGCTTGCACGTGCTCTCAAGAACTTGAGCATTTCCATATTCATCAAGGTTCTACCAACATCCGTGTCGAGGATCCTGGCATCAAATCTTACTACCATGATGAATAGTGATGGACAATGCGGATACAAAGGAAGATAACACCTTCTCAGACTTCCCCTTAGCGAGGCTAAGGAAATAGAATCTGGATGATCGACCGAGAGACATTTAGCACTCCGCTTCTAATGTTCTCCTTGATGTGCTAGCGTAATCCATTCGTAGATGTGGTTTGATATCTAGGACATCAAGTAAAAGGTCGGACTTCGGGAACACAAAAATCCATAAGGAACAACTATTGGAATAATCCTTCAAAATCCTTATGGGGAGGTGGCCAACTTTCTCAATCAATATACTACAATAATAAGTCCTCCATCCGGGTGTGTTGGCCACAACATCCACTTTACCGGGTTACAGAGAGACCAATATTATAGTTCTTGAGAAACGTTCCAACCATCATATCTGCCTGAGATTCGGATCTGGTTGGTGTCAGGATATTCCAGACTCATCAAGTCTAGAAAGAACAATGAAAGTTTGCAACACAATTCGACGAGATGACGTTGCGAGATTCTCGAGAAATGAACTACGATAGCAAGCTCCAAAACATGAGCTGGTTCTGCTACAAACCTGTGAACACGCTATCCAAGACAAGCATGACCATGTAGTAGTCTTATAATAAAACACTACCGTGTTCAAGTGGGGAACCATCATCGGGGATATCGAAGTCTTGTGCATTACCATGGATTAGCACTTAACTCCTTTTCCTAGAACAAATCAGTCAGTGGCTTGGTGTGCTAGGGACACATATGGAGTGGAGGCGGCCAACCTATCAAACCATGATGTACTTCCCACATATGTGTGACTAACTTGGGATGATTCCAGAAGAAACAAAACAAACCTTTCTCAAATTCATGGCGACAACTTACACCTAATGCACGTGAACTTGGAGAAAGTCACTTCTTACACCAAACAGGTATTTCATAAACGGGACATGAAGATAATGCTTACAAAAGTTTCCAACACTAGCTTGATGTTCAACATGAATCAAGGAGGAGACAAGGATGTTGTCGATGGGCTCAACAACAATTCATCCAGGTTTCCATATAGATGGAATTCCACAACTACATGAACAAGATGATAGTGTTGGTCAGACCCAAAAGATATAATGGTGCATGCTCGAGGGGTCAACCAAGAGTAAGACAACATTATGAATATCATTGGTTCTGATTTTACTTGACGATAGCCCATACTCAAGTCAAAGTTTTGACAAGGTAATAGATCAACTAATCACGAGGATCAATCGATGAAGATATCACCTATCTTCAACACAAGCAAATATATCCCTTGAAATGAGCTAAGCTGGTAAGCTTTTATCTTCCAACTCTCCAAGTTATTGTTTAGCTTAACCAACTAGCTCAGGGGGTAACTGACACAGATTTCTTGGAGAATGGCTGGTTTACAAGAAACCAACTCGATCACGAGCTCAACATAGCGGTCAGGTGAGAACTTGGTAACACTTCCGAGAAGATTTTCGAAAAATCACGAACCACCGATATGTTACTGAGCTCGGGAACAATCTTGCTTTTCAGCGCAAGACGATATGGTCAAACAAGCAAGGGATTGACACAATCCTAACTCATTGATCGAAGAGTGCACCGGAAATAAGGACTAGGTAGCACAATCAACCTTAGGGTGATGATTCAATAATCAACACGCTAAGAATGAGGTTATTGTCCAATTAACTACCAAGCAATGAGATTGCTAGGAGCATAGATTTCACACATCACAATTCACTTGTCGGTATTCCGGTTGCGACAAGACGACACCGAGGAATGAATAAGGATGGCGAGAAGTATCACTACGTCAAGAATTCATAAGGGAAGGTGCAATTCTCATGACAATCCTGACATAAAGAGAGCAACACTCCAAGGTAGAAGAGAGTCAAAAGTTGGGTTGCATTTTGATCTGCGGAATACAACTGCTTTGACCCAATCCTAGATATGGATGAGGTACTGGAGTTTGTTTCTCCTAGTCATTCTGAATAGAATGGCTTGACGGACCACAAGAATGAAAGGCATCGATAACACGAATGCACAGCTACTCCTGACTATCAACTGATAGACAAAGACCAAAGTACAACTAAAGAGGGACAACTCAAGGAACATATAATTTTCTGAGTTGTGGATGCATAGATTAGTATGTCGAATAAAGCTCAACATATTTCTTCCGGAAAATCCATGCAGAAAGGTAGAACTGGCAGAGTCACAGCATAGAATGGAGACCTCATCAAGAGCACTCTTGTTGTGATCATTGGTTCAAAGATCTTCTGCCATAATGGTTCATGGTATTTGGAAGAAGGAAATACCACAGACCTCGAGGACTATCGCAAAGGTTACCAATATCCTAAAGGTACCAGCAACACTATCAACACGAGGTAAGTAGAGTGGATCTTGGGTCAGGAACCTAGGAGTAGAATACCTACTACTAGATGGCATCACGGGATGCTTTCGAGAATAATGGCCAGAATCATCACACTGGAAATACAAAACATGGCTAGGTTACTAGATGATACCCTAGGACACCTAGGGTCATAATAATAATTCCAACATATATGTCGAGGTAATAGAATACCTCAACTCAGCAATTATTGTGGTTAAACAGGCCCAAAGAAACATCGGGAACGGAAATAAGGGGTTTGCAAATGCATCAGACTATTTTAGAAACCTAGGATGACTCGGACAGCATAACGACTGTAAATGCTCGAAATGATTTGAGACATCCTGCAAAGATGGTGGCATAACCTCTCAACATCACAATATCAAGGTTCTGAGGCCAGCTATGAACATATGGAAGTAGTAGGAAATGAACTGAGGCTTGAACTCAACAATCCTAGGCAACTATGGTTTAGTAACACGTCATCCTGAGATATAGAAGAGAAGCCTAGTTCTTAACCCCGTAGAAAGATAAGATGACTCAGATCAGAAGGCCATAGGGTAAAGGAGTAAAAAGAGCCTTATGTTCCCTTCCACAATCAATTCCCTTATATAACTAAAGCATTTCTAGACTCAACTTCGACCAGTATGGCTTGGTAATCCTACAGTCAGTCAGGCTCTGATACCAAAGCTGTCAGGACCCCGATTCCAAGTCACATCGATCTAGCTGGTAACACCTCATATCACTTTGTGGCCTCATGCACGGTATTCCCACGGGTGTCGCCTTACCATGGCCCGGGACCGTTTGCGCCTTTCGGCTCACGTATATGATTGTGTCGCTAGCATCCATATGACAGAGAACCCGGGCCGACATGGCTAGTCATGAACCCAAAGCGGCACCAACCTATGGGGACAGGCATACATGAATCACATCAAGCATGTCGGTCAGCAGCGTGTGAATTCGGGCTGTAGCACTGGGCTAACAGGACTCCGGGAACCCGGGCTGTAGCAGGCTAGGCAGGACTCCGGATGTCACCACGTGACATTTCCCCGAAGGGACAGACACAGGAACGAAGTGAAACACATGCCGGCCAGTCAAGTGTCCTGAGCAGTAGTGCTGGGCTAGCAGGACTCCGGTGAACCGGGCTGTAGCGGACAACTATGGCTCATGGAAACACTAGACTACATTTCCCCATAAGAAAGGCTGCCAAGGATAAACAACTAGATTGTCGGATCCCACACATACCAAGCATTTCAATCATACACACAATATGCTCGATATGTGTAAATACCACATGGCATCACAACATAACTCTACGACTCAAGTATTTATTCATTAGGCTCCGAGGAGCGAGATATTACAAATATGGGTCTCATGACCCAACATTCAGAGCATACAAGTCAAAGCACACGCGGAAGCTTAACTTGTCTGAGTACAGACAACTACAAAAGAAGAAGGCTCAGAAGCCTGACTATCTACAAGACCCTCCCAAGGGTACAAGATCGTAGCTGAGGTAACAAGCTAAACGTCGAAGTCGAAGCGGAACTACTAGTGATACTGACGTCTCTCTGCAAAACATAAATTAAGAAAATGTGAGTACAAATGTACCCAGCAAGACTTACATCAGAACTAGCTACATATGCATCATTATCAACAAAAGGGATGGTGGGGTTTAACTGCAGCAAGCCAGTTTTTGACTCAGTGGCTAACCTGAACTACGACTGCAAGTAACTCTTTTGAGGTGGCGCACACGAGTCCACATATTCACCATATCAATACTCCACTATGGATCCGCTCCCGTCTCCCTACGAGAAGGCCATACATAGCACTCACGCTTATCTTGCGCATTTTAGAGTATCCAGTTCCACTTGTCTATGAACTATGCAAGGGGTCCAATTTTCCATATCCGAGGAATCCGGCTATTCGAATAGATAATGATAACCCTGCAGGGGTGTACTTCTTCACACATGCTCTCGCCACTTACCACCATGTACACATCGTGTATCTCGGCAACCTTCAAGCGGAGGCCTGGCGAGGGAGTCGGCCACGACCTGACTAACCAACAAGTCTCTAGTCCAGGTTTATCACCTATTCGGGTTCCATCCGCAAGGAGATCCGGCCGGGGTGTCGCTCACGGCCCCAAACGATGTGTGCAGGGTTCCCAAGCCCACCATCTGGGTGCCACTTGGTACACCGTGCCACTGTGCCTAGTCTGTCCCAAGCCCACCTGTACCGGGTACCACTTGGTAGACTACTAACACTACCTACAAACACCAGAAACTAGTTGCAACTCCTGGACAGAGATCAGGTTGATTAATAAGTCGAGAGGGGCACTTAAGCATTCCAATGTGTGGTAGTAACTATTCATGGATCACAAACACAGAACTCAGTTCCTGAGGATGGCTGCAATGAGACAACCCGCCATGTACTCCTACATGGCCTCTCACCGCTACCTTTACCAAATCGTGTTCACACACTTAGCTCACACACAGTAGGACATGTTCAACACCATTTCAACTCATCCCCGATGAATCAGACCTGCCTCAACTCTAAGCAGTAGCAGGCATGACAAGCAAGCATGAATGAGTAGGCACATCAGGGCTCAAACAACTCCTACTCATGCTAGTGGGTTTCATCTATTTACTGTGGCAATGACGGGTCATGCAGAGGAAAGGGGTTCAGCTACCGCGGCATGTAACAATTGAAACGGTGTTGTCCTAATGTAGTAAAAGAGAGCAGGAGCGAGAGAGTGGGATTGTATCAGAATGAACAAGGGGTTTTTGCTTGCCTGGCACTTCTGAAGATAATATAGTTCTTCATCGGTGTCATTGATCAATCGTCGGAACCACGTCTATCGGGGGAAAAAATCACCGGCAAACACAGAAAGAATACAATCAATGCAATGCAATAACATGATGCATGATCATGACATAGCAATATGATGTGAGTTGAGCTAATGCAGCTAGCAATGATTTAAATGAAGTTGGTTTGAACCCAAGGTTCAAATTCAAACTCCATGTAAGACATTTCAAATGCCATTAATTCAAATTGTCTTATACAGCAACTTTAAGTTGTTCAAACATGCATAAAAATGGTACAGATGGATAGATTAGATTTTTCTGATCATTTTTCATATATAATTTATCTTATTTGGAGTTACGATTGAATTTCTATGATTTTTCAAAGTTTTGGATATTTTCTGAATTAAACAAATCATTTCTGATTTATTTAAAATCCAGAAAAGCATTTATGACCTCATCACTGCATCACTGTGACGTCATCTAGTCAACAGGACGGGTCCAGGTCAAACCTGACTCTGGGCCCGCATGTCATAGGCTCTGTACTAATAGAGAGTTACTTTTTTTGTTAAACTAAATTAACCAGGGGTTAGTTTAGCGGGTGGGGCCCGGTGTCAGTGGGTGTGGTTTAATTAGAGCCTAAACTAATTGTTGCCACGTCGGCTAAACAGGGTTTCGGCGCGGGCGACCTCATCCAACGGCGGAGGCATGTCGGAATCGCTGCTCCGGTAGCGGTTCGATGCGCCGAGGGTACCGGTGGAGAGCTCACACTCGTGCACGACTAGGGGAGGCCTCGGGAGGCGGTGGGGTGGCCGGGAACGACGACCACGACGGCTTTGGCGGCGGCCGGAGCTCGGGCCAGCCTGGGCACGGTGGCTGCAGCGCGTTAGCCAGAGAGCAGAGGAGCACGTCGGGATCCTGGGGACCCGAAGAGAACGCGGGGCAACTAGAGCGAGCAGAAGAGCTCCGGGGCGCGAGGTTCACCGGCCATGGCGATGGCCGGAGCTCGGTGCTTGAGGGGACGGCAGCTACGGCACGAGAACGAGCAGGGGAGGAGGGGGAAACGGAGGAGTCCTCACAGCGAAGTTGTTTAGCGGCTCAGACGGCTCAGGGAGGCCCTCTTCGGCGTGAATCGATGGCGGCGATCCACGGGTTGCCAGCGAGGAAGACGATGATGTTGACGGCGCTGCAGTGATCAGACGAGGACGAGCTTCTCTCCGCGGCTGGACACGGCGCGGGGCCTAGGGTGCGCGGTGGCTACGGGTTTCATGGTGACGAGCGCTTGACGGTTGCGGCCATGGCCAGGAGAGGGCGAGAGAGAGAGCAGAGGGGGAGAGTGAAAAGTCCAGGGGTTCGGGGCGGCGCCGAAGAGAAGGCCCGAGGCGTTGCGGTGGCCTCGATGACGCAAGCGAGCAGGGAGGTGTGTGGCGCCGTGGGCGCGCGTGCGTTGTCTCCCTCCTCTGCCTACTGGCAGAGGTAGGTGATGACTGGCACGGGCTAGGTGGGCTGGGCAGCACAGCTGGGCCACTGGGCTGTAGGTAAGCGCGAGGTAAGGTTTCCCTCTTTTATGTTTTTTTATTTTGTTCTGTTTGTTTTGATTTAGTTTAGGCACTAAATCATTTTAATAAATTCTAAAAATTATTGTGGATGTTAGATAAACTATTCCAGAGCTCCACAAATAACTTCAGAATATTTGGACCATTTCAAATATATATAGCATTTAAATGGCTCCAACTCAAATACTTTTGTGTTAATTCAAGAATCCAAAAATGACCTAAAAATATATTCATCATTTTTAGCAGAGGTTTGCACCTTAACCAGAAATCATGAACTTTTCTTAGAGCATTTTGGGTTCATTGAAAAAGATTTTATTTGAACCTATTTGAATTTCATGTGGTGCTAGGGTTTGATCATCCCCATTTCAAATTTCAAACAATATAGACATGATCCATGGATGCTTATGAAACTAATTGCAATCAAATTCTAGGGCTGTGACATTGCGTCATGTCTGGGTTCCAGCGGTAGTACCGTGCAACCCAGCGGTAGTACCGTTGAGGAGTCACAAGCGGCAGTACCGCTCCGTAGCGGTAGTACCGCCGGTGACTCCACAGCAGTACTACCACTGGCCTGCCTGGCACCACCGCCTCGTCCTCGGCCTCAACGGAGAGATCTTATCTCTCTTGTCTGTGTCCTAGCGGTAGTACCGCACTGCCCAGCGGTAGTTCCGCCGAAGGGTCACAAGCGGTAGTACCGCCCTTACCACCGCGGTAGTACCGCGCAGGGTCCTGATCCCTGCTGCTCTCCTCTGCGCGGCAGTACCGCTAGTGGGAGCGGCAGTACCACTGGCTCAGCGGTAGTACCACCCCCCCTTAGCGATACTACCGCCCTGTGCGGGGCTGGTTGGTGGGCCAACGGTTGGATGTTGCCCCCACTATAAAAGGGGGTCCCCCTCTTTCCCATTGACCCACCTCTTCCCCCTCAAGCTCCATTAATGCTCAAGCTCCATTAATGCTCCAAGCTCTATTTTCGGCCGATCTATCTCTCTAGCCAATCAAACTTGTTGATTTGCTCGGGAGTGGTTGAGAAGGCCCCGATCTACACTTCCACCAAGGGATTTCGATTCCCCCACTCATCCCTAGCGGATCTTGTTACTCTTGGGTGTTTGAGCACCCTAGATGGTTGAGGTCACCTCGGAGCCATAGTCCATTGTGGTGAAGCTTCGTGGAATTGTTGGGAGCCTCCGATTAAGTTGTGGAGATTGCCCCAACCTTGTTTGTGAAGGTCCAGTTGCCTCCTTCAAGGGCACCAATAGTGGAATCACGGCATCTCGCATTGTGTGAGGGCGTGAGGAGAATACGGTGGCCCTAGTGGCTTCTTGGGGAGCATTGTGCCTCCACACCGCTCTAACGGAGACGTACTTCCCCTCAAAAGGAAGGAACTTCGGTAAGACATCCTCGTCTTCACCGGATCCACTCTTGGTTATTTCTTACCTTTACTTGTGCAAGCTCTTTAGTGTTACTTCTCTTGCTTGCTTGTTTGCTTGTTGTTATTGCATCATATAGGTTGCTCACCTAGTTGCACATCTAGACAACCTACTTTGATACAAAGTTTAATTTGGTAAAGAAAAGTTAAAAATTGTTAGTTGCCTATTCACCCCCCCCCCTCTAGTCAACCATATCGATCCTTTCACTAAGGAAGGAGAAGTTTATGCAAAGTTTGTTGGTCCTCGAAATGCATTTCGGTTTTATGCTATTTGGGTCCCTAAGATCTTTGTGACTAACTTGAGAGGTCCCATTGCAAAATGGGTGCCTCTAACCAAGTAATAATTGTGTGTAGGTTGCCTTCTCCGGTGGAGTAAAATGGGTGATTGATAGTGGATGTACCAATCATATGACCGGAGATAGCAAATTGCTCTACGACTTCATGGAAGCTATTCAACCATTTATGAGCATTATGTTTGGTGGAGGATCAAAAGGACAGGTACTCGGTTTGGGTAAGGTGGCTATCACAAATGACATGTCTCTTGCAAAATGCCATGCTTGTCTAATCCCTTAAATAACATTTGCTTTATGTTCGCCAATTGGCTTCTGTTGGCTATGATACACTATTTGGACTAACGGATGTGAAAGTCTTTAAGAGAGATACTATCGAAGTGGCCTTTGTTGGAGAGTTGGATGGCAACCTTTACACGGTTGATTTCTCGAAAGAGAGCACATTCCATGCAACTTGTCTAATGGCCAAGGCCGACAAGGGGTGGCTATGGCATCGCCGGCTAGCCCATGTAGGCATGAGAAATCTTCAAGATCTCTTAAAGGGAAATAACATGGACTAACAAATGTCTCTTTTGAGAAAGATCGTGTGTGTAGTGCATGCATAGCCGGGAAGCAACATCAATCAAAGCACCCACCCATGAATATTGTGTCTACTTCAAGGCCTTTGGAGCTCCTTCATGTGGATCTTTTTGGGCCTCCTTCATGGGATAGTCTTGGTGGGAAAAAGTATGGACTTGTCATTGTGGATGATTACTCAAGGTATACATGGGTTTTCTTCCTCAAGTCCAAGGACGAGACGAAGATCACCTTCATTGACTTTGACAAGCAAGCACAACGCAAGTTTGACAAAGAAATTCTGGCAATAAGAAGTGATAATGGATCCGAGTTCAAGAACTACACCTTGGAAGAGTTCCTTAGTGATGAAGGGATTGAGCATCAATATTCAGCTCCATACACTCCCCAAATAAATGGTGTTGCAGAAAGGAAGAACCTGTTGGGGAACGTAGTAATTTCGAAAATTTTCCTACGCACACGCAAGATCATGGTGATGCATAGCAACGAGAGGGGAGAGTGTTGTCTACGTACCAACGCAGACCGACTGCGGAAGCGATCACACAACGTAGAGGAAGTAGTCGTACGTCTTCTTCCCGATCCGACCGATCCAAGCACCGTTACTCCGGCACCTCTGAGTTCTTAGCACACGTTCAGCTCGATGACGTTCCTCGGGCTCCGATCCAGCAAAGCGTCGAGGAAGAGTTCCGTCAGCACGACGGCGTGATGACGATCTTGATGTACTACCGACGCAGGGCTTCGCCTAAGCACTACAACGGTACGATCGAGGTGGAATTTGGTGGCAGGGGGCACCGCACACGGCTAAGGAACGATCTCAAGGATCAACTTGTGTGTCTTGGGGTGCCCCCTGCCCCCGTATATAAAGGTTGGAGGAGGGGGAGCCGGCCGGCCAGGGAGAGGGAGGCGCAGGGGAGTCCTACTCCCACCGGGAGTAGGACTCCTCCCTCCAATCCTAATCCAATTAGGACTCTCGGGGAGAAAGGAGAAAGAGGGGGGGCCGGCCCCTTCTCCTAGTCCTACTAGGACTTGGGGAAAGGGGGGCGCCGGCCAGCTTGGGCTTGTCCCTTTTCTCTTTTTCCACTAAGGCCCAATAGGCCCATTAGTCTCCCGGGGGGTTCCGGTAACCCTCCCGGTATTCCGGTAAAATCCTGATTTCACCCGGAACACTTCCTATGTCCAAACATAGGCTTCCAATATATCAATCTTTATGTCTCGACCATTTCGAGACTCCTCGTCATGTCCGTGATCTCATCCGGGACTCCGAACAATCTTCGGTACATCAAAATGCATAAACTCATAATAACTGTCATCGTAACGTTAAGCGTGCGGACCCTACGGTTCGAGAACAATGTAGACATGACCGAGACACGTCTCCGGTCAATAACCAATAGCGGGACCTGGATGCCCATATTGGCTCCTACATATTCTACGAAGATCTTTATCGGTCAGACCGCATAACAACATACGTTGTTGCCTTTGTCATCGGTATGTTACTATCCCGAGATTCGATCGTCGGTATCCAATACCTAGTTCAATCTCGTTACTGGCAAGTCTCTTTACTCGTTCCATAATACATCATCTCACAACTAACATATTAGTCGCATTGCTTGCAAGGGTTATGTGATGTGCATTACCGAGAGGGCCCAGAGATACCTCTCCGACAATCGGAGTGACAAACCCTAATCTCGAAATACGCCAACCCAACATCTACCATTGGAGACACCTGTAGTACTCCTTTATAATCACCCAGTTACGTTGTGACGTTTGGTAGTACCTAAAGTGTTCCTCCGGTAAACGGGAGTTGCATAATCTCATAGTTATAGGAACATGTATAAGTCATGAAGAAAGCAATAGCAACATACTAAACGATCGGGTGCTAAGCTAATGGGATGGGTCATGTCAATCAGATCATTCAACTAATGATGTGACCTCGTTAATCAAATAACAACTCTTTGTTCATGGTTAGGAAACATAACCATCTTTGATTAACGAGCTAGTCAAGTAGAGGCATACTAGTGACACTCTGTTGGTCTATGTATTCACACATGTATTATGTTTCCGGTTAATACAATTCTAGCATGAATAATAAACATTTATCATGATGTAAGGAAATAAATAATAACTTTATTATTGCCTCTAGGGCATATTTCCTTCAGTCTCCCACTTGCACTAGAGTCAATAATCTAGATTACACTGTAATGATTCTAACACCCATGGAGCATTGGTGCTGATCTTGTTTTGCTCGTGGAAGAGGCTTAGTCAACGGGTCTGCAACGTTCAGATCCGTATGTATCTTGCAAATCTCTATGTCTCCCACCTGGACTAAATCCCGGATGGAGTTGAAGCGTCTCTTGATGTGTTTGGTCCTCTTGTGAAATATGGATTCCTTTGCCAAGGCAATTGCACCAGTATTGTCACAGAAGATTTTCATTGGACCCGATGCACTAGGTATGACACCTAGATCGGATATGAACTCCTTCATCCAGACTCCTTCGTTTGCTGCTTCCGAAGCAGCTATGTACTCCGCTTCACATGTAGATCCCGCTACGACGCTTTGTTTAGAACTGCACCAACTGACAGCTCCACCGTTTAAAGTAAACACGTATCTGGTTTGCGATTTAGAATCGTCCGGATCAGTGTCAAAGCTTGCATCAACGTAACCTCTTACGGTGAGCTCTTTGTCACCTCCATATACGAGAAACATATCCTTAGTCCTTTTCAGGTATTTCAGGATGTTCTTGACCGCTGTCCAGTGATCCATTCCTGGATTACTTTGGTACCTCCCTGCTAAACTTATAGCAAGGCACACATCAGGTCTGGTACACAGCATTGCATACATGATAGAGCCTATGGCTGAAGCATAGGGAACATCTTTCCTTTTCTCTCTATCTTCTGCAGTGGTCGGGCATTGAGTCTTACTCAACTTCATACCTTGTAACACAGGCAAGAACCCTTTCTTTGCTTGATCCATTTTGAACTTCTTCAAAATCTTGTCAAGGTATGTGCTCTGTGAAAGTCCAATTAAGCGTTTTGATCTATCTCTATAGATCTTTATGCCTAATATGTAAGCAGCTTCCCCGAGGTCTTTCATCGAAAAACTTTTATTCAAGTATCCCTTTATGCTATCCAGAAATTCTATATCATTTCCAATCAGCAATATGTCATCCACATATAATATTAGAAATGCTACAGAGCTCCCACTCACTTTCTTGTAAATACAGGCTTCTCCAAAAATCTGTATAAAGCCAAATGCTTTGATCACACTATCAAAGTGTTTATTCCAACTCCGAGATGCTTGCACCAGTCCATAAATGGATCGCTGGAGTTTGCATACTTTGTTAGCTCCCTTTGGATCGACAAAACCTTCTGGTTGTATCATATACAACTCTTCTTCCAGAAATCCATTCAGGAATGCAGTTTTGACATCCATCTGCCATATTTCATAATCATAAAATGCGGCAATTGCTAACATAATTCTGACGGACTTAAGCATCGCTACGGGTGAGAAGGTCTCATCGTAGTCAACTCCTTGAACTTGCCGAAAACCTTTCGCGACAAGTCGAGCTTTATAGACAGTAATATTACCGTCAGCGTCAGTCTTTTTCTTGAAGATCCATTTATTCTCAATTGCTTGCCGATCATCGGGCAAGTCAACCAAAGTCCATACTTTGTTTTCATACATGGATCCCATCTCAGATTTCATGGCCTCAAGCCACTTTGCGGAATCTGGGCTCACCATCGCTTCTTCATAGTTCGTAGGTTCATCATGATCCAGCATCATGACTTCCAGAACTGGATTACCGTACCACTCTGGTGCGGATCTCACTCTGGTTGATCTACGTGGTTCAGTAGTATCTTGCTCTGAAGTTTCATGATCATCATCATTAGCTTCCTCACTGATTGGTATAGGTGTCGCAGAAACAGTTTTCTGTGATGTACTATTTTCCAACAAGGGAGCAGGTACAGTTACCTCGTCAAGTTCTACTTTCCTCCCACTCACTTCTTTCGAGAGAAACTCCTTCTCTAGAAAGTTTCCAAATTTAGCAACAAAAGTCTTGCCTTCGGATCTGTGATAGAAGGTGTATCCAATAGTTTCCTTTGGATATCCTATGAAGACACATTTCTCCGATTTGGGTTTGAGCTTATCAGGTTGAAGCTTTTTCACATAAGCATCGCAGCCCCAAACTTTAAGAAACGACAACTTTGGTTTCTTGCCAAACCATAGTTCATAAGGTGTCGTCTCAACGGATTTTGATGGTGCCCTGTTTAACGTGAATGCGGCCGTCTCTAAAGCATAACCCCAAAACGATAGCGGTAAATCAGTAAGAGACATCATAGATCGCACCATATCTAGTAAAGTACGATTACGCCGTTCGGACACACCATTACGCTGTGGTGTTCCGGGTGGCGTGAGTTGCGAAACTATTCCACAATTTTTCAAATGTACACCAAACTCGTAACTCAAATATTCTCCTCCACGATCAGATCGTAGGAACTTTATTTTCTTGTTACGATGATTTTCAACCTCACTCTGAAATTCTTTGAACTTTTCAAATGTTTCAGACTTATGTTTCATTAAGTAGATATACCCATATCTGCTTAAATCATCTGTGAAGGTGAGAAAATAACGATATCCGCCACGAGCCTCAATATTCATCGGACCACATACATCGGTATGTATGATTTCCAATAAATCTGTTGCTCTCTCCATAGTACCGGAGAACGGTGTTTTAGTCATCTTGCCTATGAGGCACGGTTCGCAAGTACCAAGTGATTCATAATCAAGTGGTTCCAAAAGCCCATCAATATGGAGTTTCTTCATGCGCTTTACACCGATATGACCTAAACGGCAGTGCCACAAATAAGTTGCACTATCATTATTAACTTTGCATCTTTTGGCTTCTACATTATGAATATGTGTATCACTATCTTCGAGATTCAACAAGAATAGACCACTCTTCAAAGGTGCATGACCATAAAAGATATTATTCATATAAATAGAACAACCATTATTCTCTGATTTAAATGAATAACCGTCTCGCATTAAACAAGATCCAGATATAATGTTCATGCTCAACGCTGGCACCAAATAACAATTATTTAGGTCTAATATTAATCCCGAAGGTAGATGTAGAGGTAGCGTGCCGACCGCGATCACATCGACTTTGGAACCGTTTCCCACGCGCATCGTCACCTCGTCCTTTGCTAGTATCCGCTTATTCCGTAGTCCCTGTTTCGAGTTGCAAATATTAGCAACAGAACCAGTATCAAATACCCAGGTGCTACTGCGAGCTCTAGTAAGGTACACATCAATAACATGTATATCACATATACCTTTGCTCACTTTGCCATCCTTCTTATCCGCCAAATACTTGGGGCAGTTCCGCTTCCAGTGACCAGTCTGCTTGCAGTAGAAGCACTCAGTTTCAGGCTTAGGTCCAAACTTGGGTTTCTTCTCCTGAGCAGCAACTTGCTTGTTGTTCTTCTTGAAGTTTCCCTTCTTCTTCCCTTTGCCCTTTTTCTTGAAACTAGTGGTTTTGTTAACCATCAACACTTGATGCTCCTTCTTGATTTCTACCTCCGCAGCTTTCAGCATTGCGAAGAGCTCGGGAATAGTCTTGTTCATCCCTTGCATATTATAGTTCATCACGAAGCTCTTGTAGCTTGGTGGTAGTGATTGGAGAATTCTGTCAATGACGCAATCATCTGGAAGATTAACTCCCATCTGAATCAAGTGATTATTGTACCCAGACATTTTGAGTATATGCTCACTGACAGAACTGTTCTCCTCCATCTTGCAGCTATAGAACTTATTGGAGACTTCATATCTCTCAATTCGGGCATTTGCTTGAAATATTAACTTCAACTCCTGGAACATCTCATATGCTCCATGACGTTCAAAACGTCGTTGAAGTCCCGATTCTAAGCTGTAAAGCATGGCACACTGAACTATCGAGTAGTCATCAGCTTTGCTCTGCCAGACGTTCATAACATCTGGCGTTGCTCCAGCAGCAGGCCTGTCACCCAGCGGTGCTTCCAGGACGTAATTCTTCTGTGCAGCAATGAGGATAATCCTCAGGTTACGGACCCAGTCCGTGTAATTGCTACCATCATCTTTCAACTTTGCTTTCTCAAGGAACGCATTAAAATTCAACGGAACAATAGCACGAGCCATCTATCTACAATCAACATAAACAAGCAAGATACTATCAGGTACTAAGTTCATGATAAGTTTAAGTTCAGTTAATCAAATTACTTAGGAACTCCCACTTAGATAGACATCCCTCTAATCTTCTAAGTGATCACGTGATCCAAATCAACTAAACCATAACCGATCATCACGTGAGATGGAGTAGTTTTCAATGGTGAACATCGTTATGTTGATCATATCTACTATATGATTCACGCTCGACCTTTCGGTCTCCATGTTCCGAGGCCATATCTGTATATGCTTGGCTCGTCAAGTATAACCTGAGTATTCTGCGTGTGCAACTGTTTTGCACCCGTTGTATTTGGATGTAGAGCTTATCACACCCGATCATCACGTGGTGTCTGGGCACGACGAACTTTGGCAACGGTGCATACTCAGGGAGAACACTTCTTGATAATTTTAGTGAGAGATCATCTTATAATGCTACCGTCAATCAAAGCAAGATAAGATGCATAAAAGGATAAACATCACATGCAATCAATATAAGTGATATGATATGGCCATCATCATCTTGTGCTTGTGATCTCCATCTCCGAAGCACCGTCATGATCACCATCGTCACCGGCGCGACACCTTGATCTCCATCGTAGCATCGTTGTCGTCTCGCCAATCTTATGCTTCCACGACTGTCACTACCGTTTAGTAAAGTAAAGCATTACATCGCGATTGCATTGCATACAATAAAGCGACAACCATATGGCTCCTGCTAGTTGCCGATAACTCGGTTACAAAACATGATCATCTCATACAATAAAATCAGCATCATGCCTTGACCATAACACATCACAACATACCCTGCAAAAACAAGTTAGACGTCCTCTACTTTGTTGTTGCAAGTTTTACGTGGCTGCTACGGGCTTAAGTAAGAACTCATCTCACCTACGCATCAAAACCACAACGATAGTTCGTCAAATAGACTCCGTTTTAACCTTCTCAAGGACCGGGCGTAGTCACACTTGGTTCAACTAAAGTTGGAGAGACAGTCTTCCACAAGCCATCTGTGTGCAAAGCACGTCGAGGGAACCGGTCTCGCGTAAGAGTACGCGTAAGGTTGGTCCGGATCGTCTCAGCCAACAATACCGCCGAACCAAAGTATGACATGCTGGTAGGCAGTATGACTTGTATCGCCCACAACTCACTTGTGTTCTACTCATGCAAATAACATCAAACCATAAAACCTAGGCTCGGATGCCACTGTTGGGGAACGTAGTAATTTCGAAAATTTTCCTACGCACACGCAAGATCATGGTGATGCATAGCAACGAGAGGGGAGAGTGTTGTCTACGTACCAACGCAGACCGACTGCGGAAGCGATCACACAACGTAGAGGAAGTAGTCGTACGTCTTCTTCCCGATCCGACCGATCCAAGCACCGTTACTCCGGCACCTCCGAGTTCTTAGCACACGTTCAGCTCGATGACGTTCCTCGGGCTCCGATCCAGCAAAGCGTCGAGGAAGAGTTCCGTCAGCACGACGGCGTGATGACGATCTTGATGTACTACCGACGCAGGGCTTCGCCTAAGCACTACAACGGTACGATCGAGGTGGAATTTGGTGGCAGGGGGCACCGCACACGGCTAAGGAACGATCTCAAGGATCAACTTGTGTGTCTTGGGGTGCCCCTGCCCCCATATATAAAGGTTGGAGGAGGGGGAGCCGGCCGGCCAGGGAGAGGGAGGCGCAGGGGAGTCCTACTCCCACCGGGAGTAGGACTCCTCCCTCCAATCCTAATCCAATTAGGACTCTCGGGGAGAAAGGAGAAAGAGGGGGGGCCGGCCCCTTCTCCTAGTCCTACTAGGACTTGGGGAAAGGGGGGGCGCCGGCCAGCTTGGGCTTGTCCCTTTTCTCTTTTTCCACTAAGGCCCAATAGGCCCATTAGTCTCCCGGGGGGTTCCGGTAACCCTCCCGGTATTCCGGTAAAATCCTGATTTCACCCGGAACACTTCCTATGTCCAAACATAGGCTTCCAATATATCAATCTTTACGCCTCGACCATTTCGAGACTCCTCGTCATGTCCATGATCTCATCCGGGACTCCGAACAATCTTCGGTACATCAAAATGCATAAACTCATAATAACTGTCATCGTAACGTTAAGCGTGCGGACCCTACGGTTCGAGAACAATGTAGACATGACCGAGACACGTCTCCGGTCAATAACCAATAGCGGGACCTGGATGCCCATATTGGCTCCTACATATTCTACGAAGATCTTTATCGGTCAGACCGCATAACAACATACGTTGTTCCCTTTGTCATCGGTATGTTACTTGCCCGAGATTCGATCGTCGGTATCCAATACCTAGTTCAATCTCGTTACTGGCAAGTCTCTTTACTCGTTCCGTAATACATCATCTCACAACTATCATATTAGTCGCGTTGCTTGCAAGGCTTATGTGATGTGCATTACCGAGAGGGCCCAGAGATACCTCTCCGACAATCGGAGTGACAAACCCTAATCTCGAAATACGCCAACCCAACATCTACCATTGGAGACACCTGTAGTACTCCTTTATAATCACCCAGTTACGTTGTGACGTTTGGTAGTACCCAAAGTGTTCCTCCGGTAAACGGGAGTTGCATAATCTCATAGTTATAGGAACATGTATAAGTCATGAAGAAAGCAATAGCAACATACTAAATGATCGGGTGCTAAGCTAATGGGATGGGTCATGTCAATCAGATCATTCAACTAATGATGTGACCTCGTTAATCAAATAACAACTCTTTGTTCATGGTTAGGAAACATAACCATCTTTGATTAACGAGCTAGTCAAGTAGAGACATACTAGTGACACTCTGTTGGTCTATGTATTCACACATGTATTATGTTTCCGGTTAATACAATTCTAGCATGAATAATAAACATTTATCATGATGTAAGGAAATAAATAATAACTTTATTATTGCCTCTAGGGCATATTTCCTTCAGAACCGCACCCTTGTGGAGATGGCAAGGTCCATGTTCGATGAATACAAGTCGCCACATAGTTTTTGGGCCGAGGCCGTCAACACTGCATGTCATGCATCAAACCAGCTCTTCCTCCGCACGATATTGGAAAAGCCTCCATATGAGATCCTAACCGGGAACAAGCCAAATGTCAAGTACTTTCGTGTATTTGGGTGTAAATGCTTCATCCTCAACAAAAGAGAGCGGTTAGGAAAATTTCAATCTAAAACCATTAAGGGCATATTTGTTGGCTATGGATCAAAATCTCACGCCTATAGAGTCTACAACAAATCCAATGGATGTGTTGTAGAAACTTGTGACGTGGTGTTTGATGAATTTAATGGCTCCCATGGGAAGCAAGTTGATCTAAGTGATGTAGGTGAAGATGATTCTTCTCAAGATATCTTGACAATGGGTGTTGGTGCACTTCTTCCAATGGAACAAGACCCTCATGATGATGAAGAAGAAGAAGAAGAAGATGAAGGCCTCACACACCATCAAACTACTTCAACACCCATACCATCACAAGCCCCTATTACTCAATCAATACCCATAGTCCATGTACAAGATGATGATCAAGTTCCTCTTCATGATAATCATCAAGAACAAGATCATCCTCAAGGGCAAGAACAAGAAAGTGGAATCATTGACAATGAACTTAAACAAATGCAAGAAGATGAAGAAGATTTTCCACCACACATTAATGATCCATATGTTTAGGACGTGGATGCTGGACATGAAGTTGAACCTCGCGAAACCTTAACCTCCATCATGCCTCGAGTGGCCGGTCGTGTTGATGTTGATAAAATCCTCACCGGCATATCGGAAGGTAGAGTCACTCATAAAAAATTAACAAACTTTTGTGCTCACTTCTCTTTTGTGTCTAGTGTTGAGCCTCTCAAGATACAAGATGGGTTGATAGACAATGATTGGCTCATTGCTATGCAAGAAGAGTTAAATAGTTTTGAGCGCAATCAAGTGTGGTCATTAGTCAAGAGGCCAACTACAGAACACAACGTCATTGGAACAAAGTGGATTTTCAGGAACAAGCAAGATGAGAATGGCGTAATCATCCGCAACAAGGCAAGGTTAGTGGCACAAGGGTACTCACAAGTTGAAGGTTTGGACTTTGGTGAGACCTTTGCCCCCGTTGCCTGTATTGAATCCATTCGCATCTTACTTGCTTATGCTGCTTTCAATGGCTTTACGTTACATCAAATGGATGTGAAGAGTGCTTTCCTTAACGGTCCTCTACAAGAAGAAGTATATGTATCACAACCACCTAGGTTCGTTGACCCCGATCACAAAGACTATGTGTATAAACTTCATAAGGCTTTGTATGGCCTCAAACAAGCACCTCGTGATTGGTATGATCATCTTAAGAAGTTTCTACTCGATGATGGTTTTGTGAGAGGGGTGATCGATCCCACTCTTTTTACTAAGAGGGACAAAGGTGATTTGATCTTATGCCAAATCTATGTAGATGATATCATTTTTGGTTCTCCTAACATTCATTTATGCAGGAAGTTTGCGGCATCAATGACCAAGAATTTTGAAATGTCACTCAATGCGGATTTGAAGTTCTTCCTCGGCTTTCAAATCCAACAATTTCAAGAAGGAATTTTCTTGTCTCAAGCCAAATACCTCAAGGATATCCTAGCAAAATTTGGTATGACTGATGCTAGCCCATGTAAGACCCCCATGCCAACCAAAATTGTACTCACTGAAGACTCAAATGGTATCCCCTTCGACCCGTCTAAATACTGATCTATGAATGGTTCATTGTTTTATCTTTGTGCATCTAGACCAGACATCATGTTTAGTGTATGCATGTGTGCTAGATTTCAAGCTTCCCCTAGGGAAAGCCATCATAAGGCGGTTAAGCATATTCTTAGATATCTTGTTCACACCCCAAAGTTGGGTCTATGGTACCCCAAGGATGCTAAGTTTGATCTCATTGGGTACACGGATGCGGATTGGGCTGGAGACAAAGTGGATCGTAAATCCACCTTCGGTGCATGTCAATTTCTTGGACGCTCCTTGGTAAGTTGGTCCTTGAAGAAGCAAAATTGTGTTGCCCTCTCCACCGCCGAAGCTGAATATATTGCAAGCGCCAGTTGTGCAACTCAGTTACTATGGATGAGGCAAACTTTGAAGGATTACGGTATCACCTATAGACATGTGCCTCTTCTATGTGATAATGAAAGTGCCATTAATATTGCTGAGAACCCCAAAGATCATACCCGCACCAAGCACATTGACATTAGGTACCACTTCTTGAGAGATCATGTGAAGAAGGGTGATATTGACATTGCTCATGTTGGCACAGATATGCAACTTGTAGATATTTTCACCAATCCATTGGATGAAGCAAGGTTTTGTCAACTTAGGCGTGAACTTGGTATCTTGGAGCTTGACAACATTATGTGAAATCTAGTACTCATTCATGCATGAACATTCTGTCTTGTCTTGATGTAGGCATATATTTAGGGGGAGACATTCAATTCATGAATATTCTCACCCTACATAATGCATAAATAGAACAAACACTCTCAAAGTTTCATGGTTCTCGAACTATGGGCTTTAATATGATGGAGTCGTGACCATGTGCTCAAAGTCTACATCTTTGCGGTCCTATGGTCCATATGCTCAAACATGGTGACCTCGGTCACCGCTTGTACCTTGCATGTATGGATCTTTCATTACTTATTTAAGTTGGGTGGTTATTTTTATCTTAGTATGACCATAGATGACTCAGACTTCTACCCATATAAATCACTAAAAACTCCTTGGCGGAGTCTATATTCAAGTCTTTGTGTTGACTCCTTGAAAATCCATTCCCCATCCTTCTCTCTGTCCAGTGGCCGTACATCCGGCTCCTCTGCCGGATATTCAGGCCCTATAACAAATCCCTGCTGCTGCGCAAGGCACCATCCTACATCTCCAGTGGCCGGATTTCTGGGCTGGTCCCCGGATGTCCGACCCATTGGACCTATTTCTTCTGCTCCCTGACCTCCAACCGCCGGATATCCGGGCCATGCCCCGGATGTCCGGCCCATCGCCGCACCATATAACAGAGGAGGGGCTCGGGCTTTAGGGGGAGTTACTCACTCGCTCCCATTTCCTCTCCCCATCTCACCACACAGCCCATCGCCGCCGGGGTGTGCTCCGGCACTGCCCCAGCCAGTCTCCGTCGATCTCCAGCCCCGATCTCCTGCCAACGGACTCTCCTCCTCCCGATCTACGACTCTATCCAATCCATCTCTTGGATTGTGGCTTGAGTCTCTCGGGAGGGGCCGGTGTTTGGAGGGATTCACCGCCGGAGTTCTTCATGGCTCGCACCAAGAACTGCGGTCCCACGCGTCCCGAGGTGTCTTCTCGGGGTAAGAATGTTGTCTCTCTCCATCTCCCTTTTGCTTGTGACCAAAATCTGATTAGGGTTGCATTAGTCTCCATGTACATCTTGCCATATCTATTGCTCTCACGTTTTGGTACTGAATACCTAAGCCTACAATCACCTCTATATGTACTTGGCTACTCAACTTAACCATGGGCATGTAAATTTTTTTGATCTACCATTTCGACTTGTCCTATGGTCATAATCAAAAAAAATGTTCATCCCACGGTTTAATTTGGCGTATCCTTGTTCATATCCTTTGGCTTCTTCTTATTGGAATCTACTCATTATCCATTTCAGTTGATCGCCGGCAAGGCTCAACCGACTCCGATGAGCATGCTCGGCCTAAGAAGAAGAAGACCACCACCAAGAAGAAGAAGCAGGCACCATCCACCAGTCCGTCGGCCTCGGATCCAGATGATGCGGACTATGTTGGAGAGGAAGAGAATGACAGTGCACCAAGACAGTCTGTTGGACAGTCCAAGCCCGGTACTAGGAAGGCGCCGGTGCCTCAAGTTCGTGGTTCTGCCATGCCCATTACCCATGGTCGTCGCATCTCCATGGAGCTTCCTGACAGTGGAGGTCACGCCACTCACAACTTCACAACTGTGGGGGCGGGGCAATATCTTCAGTTTTGTCAGGATGTCAATCAATATGAGATGATGACTGATGCCGAAGATCCTCGGTTCCGGACTCATATGCAGCAGGATCTCTATTCCAGTTTTGTCCATGGGCGTGGCCTTGCTCCTCACTCATACTTGGATCTCAACTTCCTGCGTGATAATCCTGCCATGTTCCTTAACGATCCGGTCAAGATCATTGATGATATGACTCTTGATCCCGCAATGACCTTCAGGTGTGATTGGAGTGAAGCTGCCATCCTGCAGTTCTATGCCACCTGTTTCTTTGGTCCGGACAACACTCTCACTTGGATGACCGATGACACCACACTGAGCATCACCTATGACAGGTTTGTTTAGATTTTGGGTCTCTCCAGTAAGCATCACCTATGACAGTATGGATCCAGAGTACAAGCCCAAAGGGATTGATGCTTGCATGCCTCTTGTAAAACCTCCCTCTCAGCTCACTGATGAAGAGAAAGCATATCCAGTCAATGAAGTATCCATATTTCGTGCTCCCTTCTTCATCCTCTATCAGTGTGTGCTTCACACACACTACCCTAAGAAGGGAGATCGCTCGAGGGCTCGCAAATATTGCATTGACTTGATGGTTCGTATGCATGAGAAACCCACTAAGCCTCTGGACACAGCCAACTTCATTTGGCATGAGATCCGTCTTTGCAACTTCATTCAGACGCACCAGTTCCCTCATGCTCCATTTATTCAGGCTCTGATTGATCACACTGCTCCCTTTGAGGTGGTTAAGCCAACTGTGAACTCCATTTGGAAGCCTCCTCCTCATATGCGCGTGGTAGCTCTTGCTCCTACTCAGCCTAGGAGGTCTGCTGGTGGGAGGACAGCTGCTCCCACTCCGCCCACTGGTTCTTCTGTTCCATCTTCCTCGACTGCTCCTCGTTGTCGTTTTGCATCATTATTGGGTAAGGCTCAATCTGCTATCATGAAGGCGATCAATTTCAGCTATCAGCAAAATCATGATGTTCAGAAGCCCCTAGTCATCTCCAAGAATCTGCTCAAACAGCGCCTCCGTGACCGTGGGAGTCCCGTTAGTGATGATGATCCTCTTTCCGCAGCTCCATCCTCGTCCACTTACGGCTTTCCATCTCGTGCTGAGTACCCCGAGTTCTTTGATGATGATGATGATGACATCTGCCGGGAGTGATTGAGCCTGTTTAGTTCTTCGCCCCTTTTTACTTGTTGCTGTCAAAGGGGGAGAAGTAGTATCTTAGTAATATGGTCATGCTATGAGATGTTATTTCAACTTTATGTTGCTACCTATGGTACTTGTTCGTTTGAGACTATGTTACTATTCATGTGTCTGCTTGTTCGTCTAAGACTATGTTTTGTTAGTGTGTGGCCATGAAATGTTCTCAGTCTATTTGATGTGTTATGATGATTTCATATGTGCTTGTCTCTCTTTTTTTTCTTATCTCTTTGTGTTACATATGCTATCATACGAACTTTTGTGTGGGTCATCCTAATATACTCATCGCATGCACACAATGAGGGGGAGCTAAAAGAAAATTGTAACTAAACATATTTTGTATCCTTTTGCTCTCATGATTGTCATTGCTAAGATTATTTATTACACTTATGATACTACATGTATGATTTTCATCAACAAACAAAAAGGGGGGAGATTGAAAGTGCAATCATGCCCTTATATTATGTTTTGATGTTAGTGACAATATACATGTAGGGGACTAACAATGGTTGTCAAGTGAATCTCAGGTGTTGGTCCCCGGTTTGTCAAATTGTGTGTGGATCAAGAGCATACGAAGTGGGTTCTCTCAAGGATGAAGTGTTAAAATGATGTTACATTTTGTTTCCTTGAGTATAGGATTCTGCACTATTGAGAGGGGATCGATTGGGTTCGTAATAGACTTGCTCGAGTCAAAAATACTCCTTTCGATAGTTCTTTTTATTCCCTCTTAACTTTGAATCATTCTGTCTCTGGGAGTGCCGGATGTCCGGGCTGCTCCCCGGATGTCCGGGCCTCTCGCCGGATATCCGGGCCTAGCCATTCCAGAATGCACTTTTGTGCAGTGCTGCTGCCGGATGTCCGGCCCTCTACGCCGGATGTCCGGGCTCCCAGTGCTTGCCAGATGTCCGGCCTCCTTGCCGAATATCCGGGCATAGCTGTCCAGAGAACTTTTTTATGCTGCGCTGCGCGCTGGATGTCCGGCCACCTGCCGGATGTCCGGGCTTGACCCCCGGATGTCCGGCCCCTCTTATTCCTGCTCTGTTTCTGCCTTGCTCTTCAAGTGGCTTGCCAGGCCGGATGTACGACCCCTAGCCCGGATGTCCGGCCTGCCCGTTCACTTGCACTACAACGGCCATATTTGAGCTCACACTATATATAGCCCTTCTCCCCCATGGGAGAGGGTTGACCATTCACTTTGAACAAACCCTAGAACACATTTCACTCTCTCTATCACTCTTCCACACCAAATCTTAGAACCCCAAGGGATTTGAGAGCTTTCGAGAGAAGTTGTCCGATCAAGTGATAGATCCACTCCTTCTCCTTCTTTGCACCAAAGGAATTCGTGATTTGAGCAAGTCTTGAGCTTTTCCCCTTCGATCTTGTTACTCTTGGAGGTTGGAGACTCCTAGGCGGTAGGAGTCTTTCGGAGAGGAATCGACCTTTGTGATTACCCCCGGAAAAAGTTTGTGAGGGTTTGGAGACCACCCCATGGTCTACCACTAGTGGTTTAGAAACGCCTTCGTGGTGTTGTCTCAAAGGGAGAATAGGGTGAGCCTTCGTGGCGTTGGTGTGCCTTCGTGGTAACATCCACCTCTCTAACGGTGACGTAGCTTCCCTCCAAGGAAGTGAACATCGGCATACATCCTCGTCTCCCGGAGTTGCGGTTATTCCTAACCCTAACTCTCTACTTGTGGTTACTTGTCTCTTAACACTTACTTATATCTATTGTGTTTGTTTGTCTACTTACTTGTATTACTTATTTATCTTGCTTAGCACTTAGTACTACACTTACAATTGTTAGGCTCACTTTCATATTCCGCATTTGTGCCTAAAATTGCTAAGTAACAATTAAAATTTGTAATTGTACCTATTTACCCCCCCCCCCCTCTAGGTCCATCTCGATCCTTTCAGCAGGGCCAGAATCCGGCTGCCCCCGCCGCGATGGCCCGCGCTCCGGGCGCCAACGCCGTAGTGCGATCCCGGCCGGCGGCGGAGAAGGCCGGCAAGGCCGCGAGCGCAAAGCGGAGGAAGGTTCTGGCTTCAAGCAAGACATCTTCTTCAACCTCTCACGCCACCCCCACCCACCCCCACCCCCCCCCCCCCCTCGGCAAGGAGGTGCTCCGGCGATGCCGTTCAACGGTGCCGCTCCCACCGCGAGCGAGGTGTTCGACGAAATGGCCGGAAGGTATATCTCTTCGGTCTTCGACTATTCTCTTTCATTTTTCGCCATTGTTCTCGATAGCTCGTGACTTGTTATCGTTCGCTATAGTGGTGGTTCGAACAATGCAACAACTGAATTCGTGAACTTGTTGAACACGAACGCGGTTAACATTGATCAAGCCCCTTTCGAACCATTCGGCTACAATGAAATGAAGGGCGGTGTGGACGATCATGGTTGTGCGGACAAGTTGGAGGAGATCGAAGCGGAAGCGTTTGAGCATTCACAAGCAAAAACTGGGAAAAGGCAAAGATCGAAGAACTACATGATCTTGGAAGATCAAGCTTTGATCAAAGCATGGAGTGCGGTGCCTCTTGATGCATGCACAGGTACTAATCAAACCTCCAAGAGATATTGGCAAAGGATTGAAGATCAATACTTCCGCATTATGAAAAACTACCCCAATAGGACTCCACCCACATTTTGGTCGCTTCAAGGTCGTTGGGAGAACATCAAGCCTATGTGCAGCCGTTGGACAGGTTGCTTGGAGCAAGTACGCAATGCACCTCCAAGTGGCACCGTGGAGTCCGACTATGTGAGTTTGCTTTGCCTTTGTTCAAGTTGTGCATCATCATAATGTATCATGAGAAATGATTGCATCACTTTGTTCACATTGTGTAGGACAATATTGCTCAACATAGATACAAGGACATGGAAGCTTTGAAAGGCAGATTATTCAAATTAGAGCATTGTTGGGAGTTGCTCCAAAAGTGCGACAAGTGGAAGTTGATCGACAAAGAATCCCCACCAAAGAGAGGCTCACTTACAAACATGGATGAAGATGAGGATGATGATGGCCCAAGAAATTTGAACAAGCCTGATGGCGACAAGAAGACTAGAGAGAAGATAAAGAGAGAACAAGAAGCATCGAGCTTGAGGGAGAAGATTGATGTCATGGTGCAATCAAACGAGTTGATGTTGTTGAGGTCATTGGAGATCAAGAAAGAGTTGGCCGAGAAGAAGGCAAAAGAGAAGCAAGAAAAATAGCAAATGCTCAAGGAAGAGGGGCTGCGCAAAGCTGCCATTAAGGAGAGAAAAGCACGCGCCTCTGAAAACAAATCGATGTCATTGTTGCTCGCCGAAGAGAACAAGATCATGTCAATGAACCGCAATGACATAGACGACGTCACCAAAACATGGCATGATATGGCAAGGAGAGAGATCTTGAAGAGGAGAATGGTCGCCTCGGCCGGTCCGTCTGCTAGTTCCGGTGATGTTTTCTCTGTTCCATATGTTGGCAATGTGGATGATATCGGTGCGGGAGTTGGAACAAGCGACGGAGGTGGCTACGGTGGCGCCGATGAACTTCAAGATGGACTCCATGACGCGTAGTGAAGATCGACCCCCAAGATGATGCCTGACATGGGCGCGTACCTTTGCATGCCCTCTTTTGCGTAATGAACTTTGCTTTTATTTGCGCACAAACTGTTTATGTCATTTGAATTTGAACTTGTTTGTGAAACCCTATGACAAATTTCAGATTTGCAGTTTGTCAGGAACCTGACAAGGGTTTTGAGCGAACTGACTCTTTCTCACACGAATTCAGAGATGAATTTGGGGAAATTTAAGCTAGGGTTTGCAGGAAGAGGAAAGTAGCAAGCACGCCACCGGCGGCTAGGGTTTATACCCGATTACAATAACATCATGTCCAAAACTGAGAGCGAGGGGTGGCTTTATAGCCATTACAGAGAGAAAAGCAAAACAGAAAGTGAAAACAGAGCACATGGCGTGTCGGGCAATGAACAGCGTCACTCGGGGCGATGATAGCCGTAGGATGAAGGATCCACGACTCTGATGACAAGCCAGTGGCGAGTCGTTATCTTCACTAGAGAGCCACTGGATGGCAGATCGACGGTTGAGATTGCTTCCGGCACGTAGAAACAGGGGAAGTCTTCAGAGATACAGTCACTGGCCTGACAATTCCCCCCTGTTGAGACAAAGCTTGTCCTCAAGCTTGGAAGGAAGGAAAAACCTTCTGTATGAAGGCCGAGTCCTCCCAAGTGGCTGCTTCTTCAGGCATGTTGACCCACTTGATCAACCATCGGATGACTGGAATGCTGATGCTGCCTTGAGGCCTGGGAATTAGCTTTCTGTCAAGTATTGCTTCTGGTTCCATTTTTATCACTCCATCAGCATCCACCAAGGGCAAGTTCTCGAAAGGAACCACTTTTGGGCCAATGTGCCTTTTGAGCTGGCTGACATGCATGGAAGGTATTGTGCAAGAGACAGCCTTCGGGTAGAAGGAGTTGGTAAGAAGCTCTGCCCACTCGTTGCAAAATTCTGAATGGACCATAGAACTTGGAGTGCAATTTGAGGTGTCGGTGCAGACTCAATGATGTGTGTCTATATGGTTGCAGTTTCAAGTAAACCATATCCCCCTCCTCAAAGGACCTTTCATGTCTGTTTTTGTCAGCATAATGCTTCATTCTTTGTTCTGCCTTGACAGATTTTGCTTGATCACTTCCAGTGCTAGTTCCCTGTTCTGTAGTAAATATTCACTGTCCTCAGAAATGGAGTCAGGTAGTGCAGACTCAGCTACCATGGGTGGAGGAAATCCATACAAGGCTTGAAAGGGGGTCATTTGCAGTGAAGTATGAAAACTTGTATTGTACCACCACTCAGCTAGGGCTAGCCAGCCATGCCACTTTCTTGGCTGTTGGAAACACATGCATCTCAAGTAGTTTTCCAAACATTGGTTCACCCTTTCTGTTTGGCCATCAGTTTGTGGATGGTAGCTAGTGCTCATGTGCAGTTTGATGTTGAGGGATTTGAACAATTGCTGTCACAATTTGCTGGTGAAACTCTTGTCCCTGTCAGTGATTATGACCAATGGCATTCCATGTAGTTTGAACACTGTATCAGAAAAAGCTCTGGCTACAGATTAGACAGTTATGGGGTGTTTCATAGCAATGAAGTGAGAGTATTTTGTGAACCTATCAACAACAACCAGAATAAGGTCCTTGTTCTCAGAAGTTGGTAATCCTTCCACAAAGTCCATACTAATGTGGGCCCAAGCAAAATCAGGGACTAGCAGGGGCTCAAGCAAGCCAGGGTAAGGAGTGTGCTCAGCTTTGTTTAGTTGACACACAGGGCACTGTTTGATGAAGTTAATAACATCTTGTTTGAGTCCATGCCAGTGGAATACCAAGTGTACTCTATGATATGTTGCTCTTTCTCCTGAGTGGCCTCCTAATTCAGAGTCATGGAATGTTTTTAGTATGTCCTGTCTCAGGGAAGTTGCAGTTCCAATGACAATTTTGTTTTTGTATCTCAAGATACCATTCTTGTAGGTGTAACCAGTGGAGTTATCTTTGCTGGTGGCACACTCAGCTATGAGATCTTTGACCTTTTGATCTGCAGCATAGCTTTTGAGGACTTCGGATATCCATTTTGGAGTAGTAACACTAGTGGAGAGGAGGGAGATCATGTGCTTCACTCTTGACAGGGCATCAGCAGCTCTATTTTCTTTGCCCTTTTTGTACTCCACTGTAAAATTGTAACCCAGCAACTTTAGCAAAAGCTTATGTTGTATTCCCTCAGTTAGCTTTTGCTCTTGAATGTATTTCAGGCTCTCCTGGTCAGTTCTGATAATCAAAGAAGTTGCTAGGAAGTAGTGTTTCCATATTTTTACAGCCTCAATAATTGCTAGAGCTTCTTTGTCATAGGTGGACCAAGCTGCTGCTTTGGGTCCTATGGATTTACTAAAATAAGCCAGGGGTCTTCCCTCTTGCATTAGTACAGCTCCCAGACCATATCCGCTTGCATCAGCCTCTAGGATAAATGGTTTGGAGAAATCTGGCAATGCCAGAACAGGAGCTTGTGTTAGCTTTTCTTTAATAGCTGAAAATGATGCTTGTTGCTCTTGCTGCCAGGAAAAGGAGCCTTTCTTCAGACAGTCAAAAAGGGGCCTACAAATTATGCCATATCCCTGAATAAATCGCCTGTAATAACCACTCAGGCCCAAAAAACTTCTGAGTTCAGTGACTGTTGTGGGAGCTGGCCACTCCTTTATAGCAGCAATTTTTGTGGGGTCTGTTGCCACACCTTCCTTGTTAATAACATGACCCAGATATTCTATCTCAGACTGTCCAAAAGAACATTTGTCCAGTTTGGCATATAAGTGATTTTCTTGCAACACTTGGAGTACTTTCTTCAGGTGTAGTTTGTGCTCTGCCATGGTCAAACTGAACACTAGAATGTCATCAAAGAACACTACTACAAAGTCAAAAGGGCCAAACAAAAAGTTCATAAGAGCCTGGAAGGAAGGGGGTCCATTTGTTAGCCCAAAAGACATTACTAGGAATTCAAAGTGCCCTTGCAATGTAGAGAAAGATGTTTTGTGGATGTCTTCCTCAGCCATTCTTATCTGATGGTATCCACTTCTAAGATCTATCTTAGAGAAAATTGTTGCTCCTTTTAACTGGTCCAGAAGATCTTCTATTATGGGAATGGGATATTTGTTTTTGATGGTGATAGCATTCAGTTTTCTGTAATCAATACAGAGTCTCCAAGTTCCATCCTTCTTTTTGACCAGGAGTACAGGAGAAGAGAAGGGGCTAGTGCTAGGCCTAATCAGCCCGGCTTTGAGGAGCTCAGCAATGATTTTCTCTAGAGCTTCTTTCTGGTGGTGAGGTACTCCGTAAGGTCTCTGATTCACAACTTTTGCTCCTTCTACTAGTGGAATTCTGTGGTCACAAGCTCTGCTTGGAGGCAATCCAGTAGGTGCACTGAATAATTTTTCATACTGCTGAATAAGTTCTTGGAGCTCCATAGGGATGGGGTGATCAGCAGCATTTGTTACAGTGTGACAGGTAGACAGGAGGAAAAATCCACAGACAGCTTGATCCATCAATTTTTCTGCATCATCTGTGATTTCCACAGGGGAAGATAATGGCACAGTTTCATCCACAAAAGTGGCTTGAGTAGTTGGTGTTGCATTAATTCTCATTTCCATCTTAATGAAGTCCATCAGCACAGGGCTGTATTTTCTTAACCAATCCACTCCCAAGATGATATCATATCCCTTCAGTTTTAAGACTCTAAAGGTGTCCTGTAGTTGTATGCCTTGTATTTCATAGGGGCAATTGTGAGAAGTGAACTCACTCCACAGAACTCCTCCACTAGCTACTAGCACTTTGATTTTTGGGTTTGGAGTAGGTGCAATAGGTAGTTTTGCAGCTATGTTAGGAGACACAAATGTGGAGGTGCTACCACTGTCCACAAGTGCAGTAGCCATTGTTTTTCCCATCTGAACAGTTAAGATAAAAGTGTTCTTAACTGGACCAATGCCCATAGCAGCATGCATAGAGACTTGGAGCACAGAATTATCAGGAGGTGGTGCAACTTGGTCTAGCTCAGGATCTTCAAAATCTGTGACATAGATGATTTCTGCATTTTCTTCTTCCTGTGCTTGCAATGCTTGTACTTGTGCTTTTTGGCTCATTCTACACACTTGTCTGTGGCCAGGCACCCAAGGTTCTCTGCATTTGTAGCAGACTTGGTTTTGCTTTGCTTGCTGTATGATTGTGTTTCTGTTTTGTATTGGAGCAGCAAGGGGTGGTTTTGTTTGGTCAAATACCACTTGTCTTTTTGGTTGAGGGATATAAGACTTGGATTGAGCAGGAGCCCCAGCTTTTTCCATTCTCCTAGCATACCATACTGCTGTCTGCATATCTGTTGGTTTAAAACACTCCACATGGCTTCTGATGTAAGGCTGTAGCCCAGAAAGGAAACTGGTTACATAATAGTCATTGGGTATAGCAGGGTTTTCTCTTCTCATGCAATTCACCAGCTGTTCAAACTGCTCCACATACACAGCTACAGTTGAGGTTTGGGAAATAGCATGGAAAGAATTGACAATGTCACAAGCAGAGTCTATAGAAAACCTATCTGCAAGATAAGAGCAGAATCTATGCCATGGCACATTGTGGGGGGGAAATCCAGTTCCTCTCCACCATTGTATAGCCGGGCCTTGCAAATAAGAGACTGCTAATTCGGTTCTGTGCTCTAATGGAGTTCTTGCAACAGCAAAGTACTGTTCTAAGTTCTGAATCCATGACTCTAGGTCAATACCACTGAATTCCGAAATGTTCAGTTTGGCTGGTTTTACTGTGAGCACATTCCTTCTTTCCTTGAATGGGGAGTGAGGTCTTTTATTTCTGTCTCCTCCATCTGGCCACTCCTCCTGTGCATGATCATCCACCTGAACTGGTTGTTGCTGGGGAGGTTGGACTTGAGGTGCTATAGCTCTGGTGTTGGCAAAATTGGGGTGACGATATGGCACTTTCGGTGTACCATCCAAATTGAGCTCTTTTCCTATATTATCTCTCAATACTGCTGTCCCTATGGGGGGTGCCTCCTTTTCCACCATAGCTACTGAGGGTGGTGTATTCGCAATCAGCTGTTTGGGCCTGCCCGGCGCAATGATTGGAGAATGGACCTGCGGATGCTTGGGCTGTACGCTCCCTTGTGCTGACTGCTCATCAGGGATCGCGGCTGGTTCAGGAAGAAGTAACAAGCGCTTAAAGTTGTCTTGGATCTTGTCGAAATTCTACTGCATTGTGACAAAGTTCTTGTTGACCATGGACTGGAAGTCCTGGAATTCTTTCTTGTCCTCCTCCCGGTAGCGATGTAGGGTCTTGATATCCAGTTCCAGCGACTGGAGCTGCAGGACACCTGTGTCACAAGACTAGTCCGGCAGGGACATGGTTTCCTCCTTAATTCCAGAAAGGGTGGGAAGGGAGGGATTTAGCCAACGAGCTTATGTTCTACCGCCGCCAACTCCGACTCCTGCGCCCGCCACCAAGAAGCACCGCCGGATTTCAGCTGCTGGGATTTTACCGCAGGAGAATTGCTCTCCGGCAACCAGAACTGACTTCAGACTGCCTCCGAATTTTGCCACTCCGGCCGCCTCCTACACCGCCGCCTGAGCAGGAACTTGCAGAGGGATTTTAGGGCCGATGTACCAACCACTACACGCCAGATCCAACGCCTCCGAGAACCGATTGGGCCTCTGATACCAATTGTCAGGAACCTGACAAGGGTTTTAAGCGAACTGACTCTTTCTCACACGAATTCAGAGATGAATTTGGGGAAATTTAAGCTAGGGTTTATATTGCAGGAAGAGGAAAGTAGCAAGCACGCCACCGGCGGCTAGGGTTTATACCCGATTACAATAACATCATGTCCAAAACTGAGAGCAAGGGGTGGCTTTATAGCCATTACAGAGAGAAAAGCAGAACAAAAAGTGAAAACAGAGCACATGGCGTGTCGGGCGATGAACAGCGTCACTCGCGGCGATGATGGCCGTAGGACGAAGGATCCACGACTCTGATGACAAGCCAGTGGCGAACCGTTATCTTCACTCGAGAGCCACTGGATGGCAGGTCGACGGTTGAGATTGCTTCCAGCACGTAGAAACAGGGGAAATCTTCAGAGATACAGTCACTGGCCTGACACAGTTTTTCTTTTTGCGGGTCGTTGCGTTGTTGCCTGAGCAAAACCCGCATAGCCAACCCGTAAAAAAAGCATATTCCGCGAATATACTTTTTTATGGATCCGTTTGGGGGTCTGCATCTGTGCTAGCCCGCACCGGCCCACAAAAACGGTTTTGCGCGAACTGCAAACGCGTTTTGCAGGGTCTGCTAGAGTTGCTCTAAGGGGTCCAAAATATGAAAAGCACATCTGACATTTATATTTGACCAAGAAATTGCTAAAAAAATGTAGATTTATGTTTTTTAAATGAGAATATGTGGATTGTGCAATACAAAATTAATAGAGATCAATGGGTTGGCATTCAGAAACCTCTTTTCATCTTGTCCAATTAATCTGTATCTATTATATATTATACTTCAAGTATAGTTGCTGAACAAAGGAAATCAACGTGCCTTACATTACAATGCAACATCTTGAACCTTATATATGGTTAGAATTTTGCAATTTCATAAAATCCTCTATATGACTAACTGGAGTATATTTTCCCGTAAAAGGGAAAAAAACTGGAGCATATAGTGTCAGAACCTCCAGCACCATGCAAACAGATACTACGAAAAGAGAACTGCAAATCATACCAAAATATATATTTAAAATAACATCAACCAATGTCGATGAACAAAGACACCGCAGAGTGTCGTCTGTTGCTGGTCAGAATTCAGCGCAGCAGAAGCGCATTTACAGGAGTGACAAAACTTATTGTTTCTTCCATTCCATGGGAAGATATTTTCTGAGAAAGATCCGCCAATGGCTTGCACGTCATGTTCCTTGAGGTTAAAAAGAAGAAGAAATGTGGCCGCAGGGACAATGGTGGAGACAGTTAGATAGGGACGCCATAATTCACAATCTTCGTGAGGGCGGAGTTGAGCACACGCTTCTCCTTCTTGACCTGAGAGGCTAGGCCAGAAATCTGCCGGGAAAAGAGAAAACAATGTTGACATGAACTTACATTACAAAATTCTCCAGCTTCACCAACAACAAAAAATTACATGTATTTACAAAGGAGATGGGCGAAATCTATTGTGGACGGATTGACGAGCAAAGATAATAGTACAACTAGTCAACACATAACCTGTACATAGTTGAAGAGAATAGTAGTGCAATGAAGTGCAAACTACAGTTATATTTACTGACCTCTGATCGAAATTCAGATGCATGTGCTCTTGGAAGCTGATCAAGAATTCCCTTGAGACCTAAGAAGGAGAATTTTATCATATGTAAGATTCAAGGCGAGAAATTTCCACACCAAATTCGAAGTTATTAAACAAAGCAATGGCCTCTCAAGGAATTGCACGCACCTACTGCTTGGTTTTCAATATCACTGATTTGCTTCAACTCAGTTTGAATGGCACGCCCTTCTTCCCTGAGAAGGTGTACATCCATTCCAATGTTATATGAAAAATAAATAGAAACAGAAATGATAACTGGGTCAAACAAGGAACTACATGCCTGAGTGTATTCCATCCTTTCTGGAATCTTTTTTCTGCTGTTGCAGCTCGATCCTGGAACGCATATGCAATAGTTTTAACCATGAGTAACATAGAAATTACAATTCCCAGGTTGTAAACAAATGTCTTGGTGTTCAATCTATACATAAAGAAAGTTACCATCAGTTTTTGGCTTTCATTCGACATAAGATTCACTGTTTGCCGCATGTGATTCACTTCAGCCTGGATGCCAGAAAGTAGGGTCTACAATACAGCAAGTTGCGTTAGACAACCCACCTATTATTATTTTTTGTTTCTAAGGAAAATCAACCCTGTTGTTAAAGACTGCAGGTACCATAAACGAACTTCATAAAACCATGATCATTTATGTTCTAAAAACAGAAGGAACTGTATTATAACATGCTGATGCAAATAATAAAACATATTGCTAACAGGTCAGAGTTAATCAACAAGTAGTAAGATATGACAAATTATAAGATGGTTCATGTAGCTTAAGCTAGCAAATAACTTGTCAATTCACAATGAAGTATGAGCTAATTAAACTGACAGGTAGTGCTTACCTCCTTGCTGACAAATACACGCCGTACACGTTGGATTAGGTAGCTCCTTGGCCCTGGGACAATCAATGACTCAGTTTCAGTCATACTAAATTTAGCAGTATACAAGAAAGCATCCAATTTTTCAGCCTTCATGGAACATCATAGAGCAAACTTCCACTGAATCAACAACCTTGTACTCCCTCTGTAAAGAAATATAAGAGCATTTAGATCACTACTTTAGTGATCTAAACGCTCTTATATTTCTTACCATGAAATGCTAGAAACTACACCTAAACATTAAAGGTTGGATAATCTGAACTGAATTTCAGAGAAGCTGTAATATAATTCACCTGATCCAATATTAAAAGAATAATGCAATGAGACAACCTGAATCTACAGGGAAAGGATATGTGCACGATAATTTAAGTTGGACACGGTTAACTGGTTTGCGGCAGTATCAAGACATTCCAGATAACTGAAAGAAATGAAACATAAGTTTTAAATTCTCATTCAAGATACAGGAGGAAATGGTTCAACATGTGGCACTATTCGCAAACAACTAAAAATCATTATCATCTACAAGAGTAAATAATCTGCAAAGCATTCCTCCACACGCAGGTACCGTATTTCTTTGTGAATAGCAAGCAATGACAAATCAGATTCTAATACAAACATCTCAATCTCATCCAACATAACGCCACAAAGCAAATGGTTTCCAGGGAAATGAGATTACTTTTGAGCAGCACGATTCCTGCAACCGTGGCTGAGCCCGCAGCGATGCCCGGATGCTCGATGGCCATGATGACACCCTCTGCAAAGGCAGCAACAATCAATACTTGATTTCAACATATACAGCCACAAATGCGCCAACGAGACATCCAAATCCGACCATTGGACATTCATCTGACCCAAGCTAAGCATGATAATCCGTCCATAATTATGCGATTTTGTAACCCACGATCTGCTCACCTTTGATCTTGCCCAGCGCCATCTGCTCACGAGCAAAGTACTCCTTCTTCACCCATTCCAGCTCTTCCTAAATCAAGAGAAAAATACAAATTTTGGTGAGATCGGAGCGAGGGAAGGGAATGGGGGGGTAAAGGGCGGACCTTTGCGGCCTGGGTGAGGGTGGGGACGGCGGCGAGCGCGCTGGCCATGGCCGCGTTGGCGGCGTCGGACGCGGCGATGGCGGAGGAGTAGGCGTGGGCGTGGGCGGTGTCGACGGCGGACCTGGCGGCGGCGGCCAGGTCGGCCCCGAAGGCCTCGCCCCGGCGCGTGTAGTCCGCGGCCGCGATCGCCGCGGAGGACGCGGAGGAGGCCACCATGGAGGAGATGGACCCGCCGCTCTCTGGCTGCTGCTGCGGCGGCGGCGAGTCGCCGGCGGGAGCGGACGGCGCGTCGGTCATGGCGGCGGCGCGGTGGGGTTGCGGCTCCGTCGGATCCGGACCTGTTTTGCGGAAATGGGATTGGAAAAATAGATTTGTGGAGCCCGCTTTCAAGGCGTGGACACGTATTCGGGCTAGACGCTTTCCATTTGTTCACTCTCTTCGCTTCATTTTTCACCTCTTGGCTCTTTTTTCGCGAATACGCAAAGCTTGCGTATTATTTCATTGATAGAAGAAAAAGAAAAAGTACAACAAAAAATACAACACATGACACAAGCGCAGACAGACGTAAACATGGTGCCCGAAGCAGAGAGACAAGGGATGTTCAGCCCGAACAGAGGATACATCACAGCTAAAACCTACCTAGCCTGAACGAAGCACGGCAATGCCGAATCAACAGGAATTCCATCATCTCTCAACCCGAAAACCGGGGACACCGCGAGCGAGTAAGATAGCGCCTTCAAGAAGGAAAAACGACACCGAGACGCCGTCGCCATCCGATCCGGAGGAACCGGACCTAGGGTTTTCCTCGAGCTCGAAGAGGGGCGCAGCTGAAGGCCTTGGCAACGCCTTCAAGAAGGAAACGACACCCGCGGGCGCCACCGTTGCCAGCACCGGCAAGCCGAGCAGGGATCTTTCCCTGGCCTGAAGCTGAGCAATCCCATCGCCTCCAAATCAGGAATCAAAGATGAGGAAGCTGAAGTTGGTCGGAACCACCATGTCGAAAGGGGTTTGGCGGGGGCTACGCCTGCCGTCGGAGGGTGGCACCGCCGGAACTGCGAACGTTGGGTCTGGCAAAAGGGGAGGCTTTGATGTACATGGTAGGACAGACGACGAAGCAAACCACGCGAGGGATGGAGCGATGGCGTTAAGCAACACCGACAAGTTAGGACTGGAGAGACGCAGATCCGAGCTGCCGTGGCCTAAGCTGCCAAGACGTCGGCGAGCCAAGTGAGTTGGAAGGGACGCAGCCACTCGGTCACCAAGGCCGGAACTGCCCAACAAAGGAAGACGGCGACGAGGGACACCGGAGAGACGCGGTCCCAAGGTCGTCGGGGCCGGAACAGCTCCAGCAAGGACCCATCATGAGGTATCCCGTGTGGCCGTGTCTGTCACAACCACAGAAGCATCGCCATCTCCGCGCAAGAACCGTTAGCGAGGCTCGGGAGGAGGAAGTACCGCCGGAGACGAGGGGGCGCCTGCACATGGGAGGCAGGACCATCCCCGCGACCGGCCGCGGGCCCCACACCGCACCCACGGCCAGCAGCATCGCGCCGCTGTGAGACGTGGGGGAGGCTGCAGTGGATGGCGCGAAAGGCCGTGGCCAGGAACACCGGATCCGCCACCGGACAGGCAGGCTCGGGCAGCAGCAGCAGCAGCTAGGAGATGGCGCCAGGGACGCGTCGGGGAAGGAGCCCGGGGCCGCGGGCGTCGCTCTTAGAGATGTCAAACACCGTCTCATGCTCTTTCATGAACCATTGGAAGGTGAGAGTATGTGTTGATTTATAATGACCATGAAAGGTTCATCGCAACGAGGAGCAAGGTGTACGTAATCGCGGGCTAGCATATATGTCCATGTGTTGTAATAATGGGAGAAAAGCGAAAGGTTCAGTGCCACACGTTGTTTTTAATGATAACGTAAAGGTTCAGTGGCACAGGGTCGGCCCACCCGTTTGCGTTGATGCCTATGTAACTTTGTATACCGACTAACAAGATAAGGTGTAGAATATATTTGTTTTTTGCGGGGTAAGGTGTAGAATTTTTCACCCATGCATGACCGAAACCAAACAGACTCTATGTTACTTTGTTACTTTATATGCCGGCTTTTTATACGATAAGGTGTAGAATTTGTCTAGGCAACACAATGCCACAATAAAAAAAAGTTCAATTAACAGATTATTTTTACATGGACAAGGATTCAAAGCCATCCCCGGTTTTATTGATCGTGGATTGGCGATGGTCATCAGTACGTATGAGGGACAGGTCACATTCAGATCATTGTCACAGACGGCGCGTCATTGCTATGATTTAGGCCGGGCTACTAATTGTAGATTGAAGGCATGACGGCATGACGAGATAGGAACTTCATGGAGTATGAGTAGTCCATGAAGATGTAGCTGGAAGAACCTCTGTCAAACAAGGTATGCCGGAAGTGTCACAATTGAGGTCATTGCCATGATAATCACACGCCATAGTACCCGATTGCTTCTCAAGCCTACCTACCTAGCTCCACGTACATGGAGAGATCAAAAGGCCATGCCAAAGCATGTTCTAGTAGCTAGCTATGTTCATACGGTTCTTTTCAGTTCCATGTATGTATGTGATGCATGATGCATCACTCAAAAGAAAATACCCTAGTTGGTCTATGCTAGCTTCTCAAAATCACCATCGTTGGTATACAATTTATAGAACCTACATTGTTGCCGATGTGTTCATCAATGCATGGTGCACTAGTAGAAAAGGGGGCTATGGTTCAGGCCGGAGCAGCCCATTAGTCCCGGTTCAGACCATAACCGGGACCAATGGGGACATTGGTCCCAGTTCGTGAGCCCAGGGGGGCGGCCGGGCCACATGGGCCATTGGTCCCGGTTCGTCTGGACCTTTTGGTCCCGGTTGGTGGGACGAACCGGGACCAATGGGCCTGGCTCCTGGCCCACAACCATTGGTCTCGGTTGGTGGCATGAACCGGGACCAAAGGCTCCCCTTTAGTGCCGGTTCATGCCACGAACTGGGACCAATAGTGCTGCCTATATATACCCTCGCCCGCGAGCAGAGCACTCCAGTGCTCTGTTTTTCTGGGCCGGCGAGGGGAGGTGTTTGTGGTGCTCTAGCTCACCTCCTATGCACATGAGGTGTTCGATGAAATGCCCGAGCCACACTAGTTAAGGTTTCTCCTCTCGAAGCTCGACCTCAAAACTCCATTTTCCTCGAGATTTGTCTAGATTTAGCGGTCCGTCATGCCCCACCCCCGTCTTCACCGCCGTCGATCACCCGCGCCGATCTCATCACCGACACCACCGTGGTGAGCCTCTTGTTCTTATCTTCTTTCTGAAAGGAAAAATATTGTTACTTGTATGTTTAGATAAATACTTGTATCATTTTCTTACTTTTATTATTGCATCTTATATAGTGCAATGGTTTTGGTATCCGCCCTCGTCGGCCCTCGTCCTGTCTATGATTCGGATGTGGTATATACATTAATATTTATAACTATTGGTTCATTTATTGTTTATGAAAATTATGCGGACCAACGTGACATAGATTTTATTTGTCTAGGATGTATGTGAACCGGAAATTCCAACCGACCCTATTGTCGAGAGGTTAAATTTAATTGAAGAAGAAAACAATTTCTTGAAGGAAAAAATAAAAAAAATTGAGGAGGAGAAGATGATATTGGAGTTGCATGTTGCGGATGTCGTCGATGATCACAAGATCAAGATGGATGCAATGCGCTTGAAGATTAGAAAGATTAGAAAATATGCCATTCAAACCGAGGCTTGGTATCATTATGCCGTTGGATCAATTGTTACCTTGGTTGCGATTATGATCGCCTTTGTTTTTGTATTAAAATGTTTTACATAGTTTCAATGTATGGTTTAATTAATTAGATGCTCTTGAGAGCTATATGTTGTTAGATGAGAACTATGTATGTACTTTGCTTTTAATGCATGTGATGATGAACTTCTATTAATTTGGACACTTAATTATATATAATGCACGCAGATGAACTGGCAATGGATGTACGGTGATAGACACACCTCCGAGTACATTAAGGGCGTGCATGAGTTTCTCGATGCGGCTGAGGCAAACAAGCAGAATGGTTTTATGTGTTGTCCATGCCTTGATTGTGGGAATACGAAGTCTTACTCTGACCGGAAAATCCTTCATACCCACCTGCTTTACAAGGGTTTCATGCCACACTATAATGTTTGGACGAGGCACAGAGAAATAGGGGTTATGATGGAAGACGACGAAGAAGAAGAGTACGATGACAACTACGTGCCCCCTGAATACCGTGATGTTGCAACGGGGGGAGCTGATGAAGATCAAGAGGAACCAGACGATGTGCCCAATGATGCTGCAACGGGTGAAGGTGCTGAAGATCAAGAGGAACCAGACGATGTGCCCGATGATGATGATCTCCGCCGGGTGATTGTCGATGCAAGGACGCAATGCGAAAGTCAAAAGGAGAAGCTGAAGTTCGATCGCATGTTAGAGGATCACAAAAAGGGTTGTACCCCAATTGCGAAGATGGTAACACAAAGCTCGGTACCGTACTAGAATTGCTGCAGTGGAAGCCAGAGAATGCTGTGCCTGACAAAGGATTTGAGAAGCTACTGGAAATATTGAAGAAGAAGCTTTCAAAGGATAATGAATTGCCCGACAGTACATACGCAGCAAAGAAGGTCGTATGCCCTCTAGGATTGGAGGTGGAGAAGATACATGCATGCCCTAATGACTGCATCCTATACCACGGTGCATACAAGGATCTGAACGCATGCCCCGTATGCGGTGCATTGCGGTATAAGATCAGACGAGATGACCCTGGTGATGTTCACGGCGAGCCCCACAGGAAGAGGGTTCCTGCGAAGGTCATGTGGTATGCTCCTATAATACCACGGTTGAAACGTCTGTTCAGAAACGGAAAGCATGCCAAGTCGATGCGATGGCACAGTGAGGACCGTAAGGAAGACGGGAAGTTGAGAGCACCCGCTGACGGGTTGCAATGGAGAAAAATCGTGAGAAAGTACTGGGATGAGTTTGCAAAGGACCCAAGGAATGTATGGTTTGCTTTAAGCGCGGATGGCATTAATCCTTTCGGGGAGCAGAGCAGCAATCACAGCACTGTTGGAAATATGCCCTAGAGGCAATAATAAATAAGTTATTATTATATTTCCTTGTTCATGATAATCGTTTATTATCCATGCTATAATTGTATTGATAGGAAACTCAGATACATGTGTGGATACATAGACAACACCCTGTCCCTAGTAAGCCTCTAGTTGACTAGCTCGTTGATCAATAGATGGTTACGGTTTCCTGACCATGGACATTGCATGTCGTTGATAACAGGATCACATCATTAGGAGAATGATGTGATGGACAAGACCCAATCCTAAGCCTAGCACAAAGATCGTGTAGTTCGTTCGCTAAAGCTTTTCTAATGTAAAGTATCATTTCCTTAGACCATGAGATTGTGCAGCTCCCGGATACCGTAGGAGTGCTTTGGGTGTGCCAAACGTCACAACGTAACTGGGTGGCTATAAAGGTACACTACGGGTATCTCCGAAAGTGTCTGTTGGGTTGGCACGAATCGAGACTGGGATTTGTCACTCCGTGTGACGGAGAGGTATCTCTGGGCCCACTCGGTAGGACATCATCATAATGTGCACGATGTGATCAAGGAGTTGATCACGGGATGATGTGTTACGGAACGAGTAAAGAGACTTGCCGGTAATGAGATTGAACATGGTATCAGGATACCGACGATCGAATCTCGGGCAAGTACAATACCGATAGACAAAGGGAATTGTATACGGGATTGATCGAATCCTCGACATCGTGGTTCATCCGATGAGATCATCGTGGAACATGTGGGAGCCAACATGGGTATCCAGATCCCGCTGTTGGTTATTGACCGGAGAACATCTCGGTCATGTCTGCATGCTTCCCGAACCCGCAGGGTCTACACACTTAAGGTTGACGCTAGGGTTATAGAGATATTAGTATGCGGTAACCCGAATGTTGTTCGGAGTCCCGGATGAGATCCCGGACGTCACGAGGAGTTCCGGAATGGTCCGGAGGTAAAGAATTATATATAGGAAGTACTATATTGGCCATCGGGACAAGTTTCGGGGTCACCGGTATTGTACCGGGACCACCGGAAGGGTCCCGGGGGGTCCACCGGGTGGGGCCACCTGCCCCGGGGGCCACATGGGCTGTAGGGGGCCTTGGCCTATATGGGCCAAGGGCACCAGCCCCAAGAGGCCCATGCGCCAAGAGAAGAGGGAAAGGAAGAGTCCTAAAGGGGGAAGGCACCTCCGAGGTGCCTTGGGGAGGAGGGACTCCTCCCTTGGCCGCACCCTTCCTTGGAGGAGGGGCCAAGGCTGCGCCCCCCCCCCTCTCCCTTGGCCCTATATATAGTGGGGGAAGGGAGGGCAGCAACACCTAAGCCATGGCGCCTCCCTCTCCCTCCCGTGACACATCTCCCTCCTCCCGCAGCGCTTGGCGAAGCCCTGTTGGAATCCCGCTACTTCCACCACGCCGTCGTGCTGCTGGATCTCCATCAACCTCTCCTTCCCCCTTGCTGGATCAAGAAGGAGGAGACGTCGCTGCTCCGTACGTGTGTTGAACGCGGAGGTGCCGTCCGTTCGGCGCTAGGATCATCGGTGATTTGGATCACGACGAGTACGACTCCATCAACCCCGTTCTCTTGAACGCTTCCGCGCGCGATCTACAAGGGTATGTAGATCCACTCCTCCCTCGTTGCTAGATGACTCCATAGATTGATCTTGGTGACACGTAGGAAAATTTTGAATTATTGCTACGTTCCCCAACAGTGGCATCATGAGCTAGGTCTATGCGTAGTTACTATGCACGAGTAGAACACAAAGTAGTTGTGGGCGTTGATTTTGTTCAATATGCTTACCGTTACTAGTCCAATCTTGATTCGGCGGCATTGTGGGATGAAGCGGCCCGGACCAACCTTACACGTACGCTTACGTGAGATCGGTTCCACCGAAAACATGCACTAGTTGCATAAGGTGGCTGGCGGGTGTCTGTCTCTCCCACTTTAGTCGGATCGGATTCGATGAAAAGGGTCCTTATGAAGGGTAAATAGCAATTGGCATATCACGTTGTGGTCTTTGCATAGGTAAGAAACGTTCTTGCTAGAAACCCATAGCAGCCACGTAAAACATGCAAACAACAATTAGAGGACGTCTAACTTGTTTTTGCAGGGTATGCTATGTGATGTGATATGGCCAAGAAGAATGTGATGAATTATATGTGTTGTATGAGATTGATCATGTTCTTGTAATAGGAATCACGACTTGCATGTCGATGAGTATGACAACCGGCAGGATCCATAGGAGTTGTCTTAATTTATTTATGACCTGCGTGTCAACATAAACGTCGTGTAATTACTTTACTTTATTGCTAACCGGTAGCTGTAGTAGTAGAAGTAATAGTTGGCGAGACAACTTCATGAAGACACGATGATGGAGATCATGGTGTCATGCCGGTGACGATGATGATCATGGAGCCCCGAAGATGAAGATCAAAAGGAGCAATATGATATTGGCCATATCATGTCACTATTTGATTGCATGTGATGTCTATCATGTTTATACATCTTATTTGCTTAGAACGACGGTAGTAAATAAGATGATCCCTCATTAAAATTTCAAGAAAAGTGTTCCCCCTAACTGTGCACCGTTGCGACAGTTCGTTGTTTCGAAGCACCACGTGATGATGGGGTGTGATAGATTCTAATGTTCACATACAACGGGTGTAAGACAGATTTACACACGCGAAACACTTAGGTTGGCTTGACGAGCCTAGCATGTGTACAGACATGGCCTCGGAACACAAGAGACCGAAAGGTCGAGCATGAGTCGTATAGAAGATACGATCAACATGAAGATGTTCACCGATGTTGACTAGTCCGTCTCACGTGATGATCGGACACGGCCTAGTTGACTCGGATCATGTAATCACTTAGATGACTAGAGGGATGTCTATCTGAGTGGGAGTTCATAAGATGAACTTAATTATCCTGAACATAGTCAAAAGGATTTTCCAAATTATGTCGTAGCTCACGCTATAGTTCTACTGTTTAGATATGTTCCTAGAGAAAAATTAGTTGAAAGTTGATAGTAGCAATTATGCGGACTAGGTCCATAAACTGAGGATTGTCCTCATTGCTTCTTAGAAGGCTTATGTCCTTAATGCACCGCTCAGTGTGCTGAACCTCGAACGTTGTCTGTGGATGTTGCGAACATCTGACATACACGTTTTGATAACTACATGATAGTTCAGTTAAACGGTTAAGAGTTGAAGCACCGAAGACGTTTTTGAAACGTCACGAAACATATGAGATGTTTCGAGGGCTGAAATTGGGATTTCAGGCTCGTGCCCACGTCAAGAGGTATAAGACCTCCGACGATTTTCTTAGCCTGCAAACTAAGGGAGAAAAGCTCAATTGTTGAGCTTGTGCTTAGATTGTCTGAGTACAACAATCATTTGAATCGAGTGGGAGTTGATCTTCCAGATAAGATAGTGATGTTTCTCCGAAGTCATTGCCACCAAGCTGCTAGAGCTTCGTAATGAACTATAACATATCAGGGATAGATGTGATGATCCTTGAGATATTCGCAATGTTTGACACCGCGAAAGTAGAAATCAAGAAGGAGCATCAATTGTTGATGGTTGGTGAAACCACTAGTTTCAAGAAGGGCAAGGGCAAGAAGGGATACTTCATGAAACGGCAATTCAGCTGCTGCTCTAGTGAAGAAACCCAAGGTTGAACCCAAACCCGAGACTAAGTGCTTCTGTAATAAGGGGAACAACCACTGGAGCAGAATTACCCTAGATACTTGGTAGATTAGAAGGCTGGCAAGGTCGATAGAAGTATATTGGATATACATTGTGTTGATGTGTACTTTACTAGTACTCCTAGTAGCACCAGGGTATTAGATACCGGTTCGGTTGCTAAGTGTTAGTAACTCGAAATAAAAGCTATGGAATAAACGGAGACTGGCTAAAGGTGAGCTGACGATATGTGTTGGAAGTGTTTCCAATGTTGATATGATCAAGCATCGCAAGCTCCCTCTACCATCGAGATTGGTGTTTGCATTGAGCATAGACATGATTGGATTATGTCTATCGCAATACGGTTATTCATTTAAGAAGAATAATGGTTACTCTGTTTATTTGAATAATACCTTCAATGGTCTTACACCTAAAATGAATGGTTTGTTGAATCTCGATCGTAGTGATACACATGTTCATGCCAAAAGATATAAGATAGTAATGATAGTACCACCTACTTGTGGCACTGCCACGTAAGTCATATCGGTATAAAACGCATGAAGAAGCTCCATGTTGATGGATCTTTGGACTCAATCATTTTTGAAAAGTTTGAGACATGCGAACCGTGTCTATTGGTGTATATGCATGAAGAAACTCCATGCAGATGGATCGTTTGGACTCACTTGATTTTGAATCACTTGAGATATGCAAATCTTACCACATGGGCAAGATGACTGAAAGCCTCGGTTTCAGTAAAATGGAACTAGAAAGCAACTTGTTGGAAGTAATACATTTTGATGTACGCAGTCCAATGGATATCGTTATGTTCTTACTTCACAGATGATTTGAGTAGATGTTGAGTATACTTACTTGATGAATCACCAGTCTGAATTATTGAAAGGTTCAAGTAATTTCAGTGTGAAGTTGAAAGATCGTCATGACAAAAAGATAAAATATCTATGATATGATCATAGAGATAAATATCTGAATTACGAGTTTGGCACAGAATTAAGACATTGTGGAAATTATTTCACAACTAATACAGCCTAGAATACCATAGTGTGATGGTGTGTCCGAACATCATAACTGCACCCTATTGGATATGATGCATACCATGATGTCTCTTATCAAATTACCACGATAGTTTATGGGTTAGGCATTAGAGACAACCACATTCACATTAAAGAGGGCACCACGTAATTCCGATGAGATGACACCGTATGAACTATGGTTTAGAGAAACCTAAGCTGTCATTTCTTAAAATTTTGAGGTTGCGACGCTTATGTGAAAAAGTTTCAGGCTGATAAGCTCGAACCCAAAGCGGATAAATGCATCTTCATAGGACACCCAAAACAGTCGGGTATACCTCCTGTCTCAGATTCGAAAGCAATAAGGGATTGTTTCTAGAATCAGGTCTTTTCTCGAGGAAAAGTTTCTCTCGAAAGAATTGAGTGGGAGGATGGTGGAGACTTGATGAGGTTATTGAACCGTCTCTTCAACTAGTGTGTAGCAGGGCACAAAGAGTTGTTCCTGTGGCACCTACACCAATTGAAGTGGAAGCTTATGATATTGATCATGAGACTTCGGATCAAGTCACTCCCAAACCTCATAGGATGACAAGGATGCGTACTACTTCAGAGTGGTACGTAATCCTGTCTTGGAAGTCATGTTGCTAGACAACAATGAACCTACGAGCTATGGAGAAGCGATGGTGGGCCCGGATTCCGATAAATGGCTCGAGGCCATAAAATCCGAGAGAGGATCCATGTATGGAAACAAAGTGTAGACTTTGACAGAACAACTCGATGGTTGTGAGGCTATTGAGTATAGATGGATTTTAAAAGAAAGACGGACAATGATGGTAAATGTCACCATTAAGAAAGCTCGACTTATCGTTAAGATGTTTTCTGACAAGTTCAAGGAGTTGACTGCGGTGAGATTTTCTCACTCGTAGCGATGCTAAGAGTCTGTTGGAATTATATTAGCAGTCACTGCATTATTTATGAAATCTTGCAGATAGGATGTCAAAACATTGTTTCCTCGATGATTTTCTTGAGGAAAGGTTGTATGTGATACAACCGGAAGGTTTTGTCAATCCTGAAAGATGCTAATAAGTATGCAAAGCTCCAGCAATCCTTCTAAGGACTGGAGTAAACATCTCGAAGTTGGAATGTATGTTTTGGTGAGATGATCAAAGATTTTGGGTTTATACAAAGTTTATGAGAAACTTGTATTTCCAAAGAAGTGAGTGGGAGCACTATAGAATTTCTGATGAGTATATGTTGTTGACATATTATTGATCAGAAATGACGTAGAATTTCTGGAAAGCATATAGGGTTATTTGGAAAGTGTTTTTCAATGGAAAGCCTAGATTAGGCTACTTGAACCTTGAGCATCAAGATCTATAAGGATAGATCAAAACGCTTAATGGTACTTTCAAATGAGCACATACCTTGACATGATCTTGAAGGTGTTCAAGAAGGATCAGCCAAAGGAGTTCTTGCTTAAGTTGTAAGGTATGAAGTTAAGACTTAAAGCTCGACCACGGTAGAGTAGAGAGAAAGGACGAAGGTCGTCCCCTATGCTTAAGACGTAGGCTCTACAGTATGCTATGCTGTGTACCGCACCTGAAGTGTGCCTTGCCATGAGTCAGTCAAGGGGTACAAGAGTGATCCAAGAATGGATCACAGGACAGCGGTCAAAGTTATCCTTAGTAACTAGTGGACTAAGGAATTTTCTCGATTATGGAGGTGGTAAAAGAGTTCGTCGTAAAGGGTTACGTCGATGCAAGCTTAACACCTATCCGGATAGCTCTGAGTAGAGATACCGGATACGTATAATGGAGCAACAATTTAGAATAGCTCCAAGTAGAACAGTTATTTGGAATAGCTCCAAATAGAACGTGGTAGCTACATCTAGGAGATGACATAGAGATTTGTAAAGCACACACGGATCTGAAAGGTTCAGACCCGTTGACTAAAACCTCTCTCACAAGCAACATGATCAAACCCAGAACTCATTGAGTGTTAATCACATAGTGATGTGAACTAGATTATTGACTCTGGTAAACTCTTTGGATGTTGGTCACATGGCGATGTGACCTGTGAGTGTTAATCACATGGCGATGTGAACTAGATTATTGACTCTAGTGCAAGTGGGAGACTGTTGGAAATATGCCCTAGAGGCAATAATAAATAAGTTATTATTATATTTCCTTGTTCCTGATAATCGTTTATTATCCATGCTATAATTGTATTGATAGGAAACTCAGATACATGTGTGGACACATAGACAACACCCTGTCCCTAGTAAGCCTCTAGTTGACTAGCTCGTTGATCAATAGATGGTTACGGTTTCCTGACCATGGACATTGGATGTCGTTGATAACGGGATAACATCATTAGGAGAATGATGTGATGGACAAGACCCAATCCTAAGCCTAGCACAAAGATCGTGTAGTTCGTTCGCTAAAGCTTTTCTAATGTAAAGTATCATTTCTTTAGACCATGAGATTGTGTAGCTCCCGGATACCGTAGGAGTGCTTTGGGTGTGCCAAACGTCACAACGTAACTGGGTGGCTATAAAGGTACACTACGAGTATCTCTGAAAGTGTTTGTTGGGTTGGCACGAATCGAGACTGGGATTTGTCACTTCGTGTGACGGAGAGGTATCTCTGGGCCCACTCGGTAGGACATCATCATAATGTGCACAATGTGATCAAGGAGTTGATCACGGGATGATGTGTTACGGAACGAGTAAAGAGACTTGCCGGTAACGAGATTGAACAAGGTATCAGGATACCGACGATCGAATCTCGGGCAAGTACAATACCGATAGACAAAGGGAATTGTATACGGGATTGATCGAATCCTCGACATCGTGGTTCATCCGATGAGATCATCGTGGAACATGTGGGAGCCAACATGGGTATCCAGATCCCGCTGTTGGTTATTGACCGGAGAACGTCTCGGTCATGTCTGCATGCTTCCCGAACCCGTAGGGTCTACACACTTAAGGTTCGGTGACGCAAGGGTTATAGAGATATTAGTATGCGGTAACCCGAATGTTGTTCGGATTCCCGGATGAGATCCCGGACGTCACGAGGAGTTCCGGAATGGTCCGGAGGTAAAGAATTATATATAGGAAGTACTATTTCGGCCATCGGGACAAGTTTCGGGGTCACCGGTATTGTACCGGGACCATCGGAAGGGTCCCGGGGGGTCCACTGGGTGGGGCCACCTGCCCCGGGGGCCACATGGGCTATAGGGGGTGCGCCTTGGCCTATATGGGCCAAGGGCACCAGCCCCAAGAGGCCCATGCGCCAAGAGAAGAGGGAAAGGAAGAGTCCTAAAGGGGGAAGGCACCTCCGAGGTGCCTTGGGGAGGAGGGACTCCTCCCTTGGCCGCACCCTTCCTTGGAGGAGGGGCCAAGGCTGCGCCCCCCTCTCCCTTGGCCCTATATATAGTGGGGGAAGGGAGGGCAGCAACACCTAAGCCCTGGTGCCTCCCTCTCCCTCCCGTGACACATCTCCCTCCTCCCACAGCGCTTGGCGAAGCCCTGTTGGAATCCCGCTACTTCCACCACGCCGTCGTGCTGCTGGATCTCCATCAACCTCTCCTTCCCCCTTGCTAGATCAAGAAGGAGGAGACGTCGCTGCTCCGTACGTGTGTTGAACGCGGAGGTGCCGTCCGTTCGGCGCTAGGATTATCGGTGATTTGGATCACGACGAGTATGACTCCATCAACCCCGTTCTCTTGAACGCTTCCGCGCGCGATCTACAAGGGTATGTAGATCCACTCCTCCCTTGTTGCTAGATGACTCCATAGATTGATCTTGGTGACACGTAGGAAAATTTTGAATTATTGCTACGTTCCCCAACAAGCACCTGGCCGGTCACTCTATGTATGTATAACCTTCCTCCTTGGATGTGCATGAAGCGGAAGTTCATTATGATGCCAATTCTCATCCAAGGCCCTAAGCAACCCGGCAACGACATTGATGTGTACCTAAGGCCATTAGTTGAAGAACTTTTACAGCTGTGGAATGGAAACGGTGTACGTACGTGGGATGAGCACGGACATGAGGAATTTAACCTAAAGGTGTTGCTGTTCGTGACCATCAACGATTGGCCCGCTCTCAGTAACCTTTCAGGACAGACAAACAAAGGATACCACGCATGCACACACTGTTTAGATGACACTGAAAGTATATACCTGGACAAATGCAGGAAGAATGTGTACCTGGGCCATCGTCGATTTCTTCCGACCAACCATCAATGTCGAAAGAAAGGCAAGCATTTCAAAGGCGAGGCAGATCACCGGAAGAAGCCCGCCATGCGTACCGGTGATCACGTACTTGCTATGGTCAATGATTTACACGTAATCTTTGGAAAGGGCCCCGGCGCAGTAGCTGTTCCGAATGATGCTGAGGGACACGCACCCATGTGGAAGAAGAAATCTGTATTTTGGGACCTACCCTACTGGAAAGACCTAGAGGTCCGCTCTTCAATCGACGTGATGCACGTGACCAAGAACCTTTGCATGAACCTGCTAGGCTTCTTGGGCGTGTATGGAAAGACAAAAGATACACCTGAGGCACGGGGGGACCTGCAACGTTTGCACGAAAAAGACGGCATGCCTCAGAAGCAGTATGAAGGTCCTGCCAGCTACGCTCTTACGAAAGATGAGAAAGAAATCTTCTTTGAATGCCTGCTCAGTATGAAGGTCCCAACTGGCTTCTTGTCGAATATAAAGGGAATAATAAATATCCTAGAGAAAAAGTTTCAGAACCTAAAGTCTCATGACTTCCACGTGATTATGATGCAACTGCTTCCGGTTGCATTGAGGGGGCTTCTACCGGAAAACGTCCGATTAGCCATTGTGAAGCTATGTGCATTTCTCAATGCAATCTCTCAGAAGGTGATCGATTCAGAAATGGTACCAAGGCTAAGGAGTGATGTGGCGCAATGTCTTGTCAGTTTCGAGTTGGTGTTCCCACCATCCTTCTTCAATATCATGACGCATGTCCTAGTTCATCTAGTCGACGAGATTGTCATTCTGAGGCCCGTATTTCTACACAATATGTTCCCCTTTGAGAGGTTCATGGGAGTCCTAAAGAAATATGTCCGTAACCACGCTAGGCCAGAAGGAAGCATCTCCATGGGCCATCAAACAGAGGATGTCATCGGGTTTTGTGTTGACTTCATTCCTGGCCTTAAGAAGATAGGTCTCCCTAAATCGCAGTATGAGGGGAGACTGACTGGAAAAGGCACGCTAGAAGCGGACTCAATAATATGCAGGGACGGGCATTCTTGGTCTCAAGCACACTACACAGTTCTACAGAACTCTACCTTGGTGACCCCGTATGTCGATGAACACAAGAACAGTCTGCGCTCCAAACACCCGGAGCAGTGCGACGACTGGATTACATGTGAACACGTTAGGACTTTCAGCAGTTGGTTGGAAGCACATCTCAGAGGTGACAACACTGTTTGTGATGAGTTGTACTTGTTGTCCAGGGGACCATCTTTGACTATATTGATTTACAAAGGATACGAGATAAATGTGAATACATTTTACACGATTGACCAAGATCAAAAGAGCACCAACCAAAACAGCGGTGTCCGCTTTGATGCAACAACCGAGAAGGGAAAGGCCACATATTATGGTTACATAGTGGACATATGGGAACTTGACTACGGACAAGATTTTAAGGTCCCTTTGTTTAAGTGCAAACGGGTCAATCTGTCAGGAGGCGGGGTACATGTAGACCCACAGTACGGAATGACAACAGTGTATCTGAAAAATCTTGGGTACACTAACGAACCATTCGTCCTAGCCAATGATGTGGCACAGGTTATCTATGTGAAGGACATGTCTACCAGACCGAGAAAAAGAAAAGATAAGGAAACGAATACATCATACGATGAGCCAAAGCGCCACATAGTTCTTTTAGGAAAAAGGGATATCCTAGGAGTGGAGGGCAAGACAGACATGTCTAAAGATTATGAAAGGTTTCATGAAATTCCTCCCTTCAATGTCAAGGCTGACCCAAGCATCCTGATAAACGATGAAGATTATCCATGGTTACGGCGCAATAAGCAAATGACAAAAGCGAAGAAAAAGTGAAGACTTTCTCCCACAACTATTATGATGATACCATGCCAAATTTGTAACAGACGAGCATGCTATGCCAACTTTTTCAGAGTTCATTTGAAAACTATGAATTTAGGTCGAATTTTCTCTATAGGTGCATCTATGTTCATTTTTTAGTAAAGTTAATCACAAACTTGTGATTCACACAAATTTCAAAGAACTCAAATTTTAACTATTCAAATTTGAGTTTATAATTTTTCTAAAACTAATGGCACTAACAGAAAATTTATAATTTTGCTGACCTAAAAGCAAAAAGAATAAAAAAATAAAGCAAAAAACAAAAGAAAAGTGCCTATAATATTTGTTATGACTAAATAAAATTACCAAATTGAGTATAATGATAAAACACAGTAATATTAAATAGCAGGAAAAACAATGACTCAAAAATCAATTTTTATTGTAAAGTTATTCATAAACTAGTGACATAAAATAAAAAACAAATCACTACAAAACTATAAGTATTTAGTTCTAAGTAGAACGAAAAAAATAGCAAAAAAAATGCCACCAACTGGGCCACCACGGCCTGAATACGACTAGAAACCCAACCGTGGGCCAGGATTCAGGCCCGCAGCAGGCCCAGTAGGCCCACAGGCATTGCAGTGACAGATTAGGCTCGAAAGCCTGCAGTTGAGAGGAGCTCAAGAGGGTGGGCGCAACAGCGCTTATAAACCACTCCCGAGCCCTCTCAACTAGCGAGGTGGGACTAAACTTTTGGGCGCGGGGCAGCACAAGGCCATTGGTCCCGGTTGGTGGTACGAACCGGGACCAAAGGGGTGCATTGGTACCGGTTCGTGGCACCAACCGGTACCAATGCCCCTCTTTAGTCCCGGTTGGTGCCACCAACCAGGACCAAAAGAGGGGCATTGGTACCGGTTGGTGCCACGAACCGAGACCAAAGGCCTGGGTATATAAGCAGGACTTAGGAAAATTTTAGTTTCTCATCGACCAGTTTGCCCTCAGGCCCGCCCGACAACGCCGAGCACATCGACGCCGCCAGGCTGCCCCGACGCCGTCCGCCACCCCTGCCGTCGCCCCCGACCGCGCCGTCACCGTCGCCCGTGCCCCGCCGTCGCCGTCGCCGACGTCGTCCCCGAGCCCGCGCACCCCTGCCCTCGCCCCCGAGCGCGCGCGCCTCCGCCGTCCCCGAGCCTTCCTCGTCGCCGACGCCACCTCGGGGTGAGTGTCGCCCCGTTCCCCTGCTCCTCCCCCTATACTGGCCGCCGACACCGCCGCGCGCTGCCATCGCGCCGCCGCCCCTGCCCTTCGCTGCCGCCTCGCGCCGCCCCTGCCTGCGCGGCCGCCGCGCGCTGCCCCTGCCCTTAATTTTTTTTAGTTTATTTTTTTTCATATGTGTATGTATAATCTATATGTGTATGTGTATGTATATGTGTATGTATATGTCTATGTATAATGTATATGTGTATGTGGTTAGTTTAATTTTTTTTGTTCATAGAAATTTTGATCATATATATATATATATATATATATAAAGTTTTTGTTCATATATAGAAAGTTAGAAGAAAATTTAGAATATGCTAAAATTTAGAAGAAAAAGAAGGATAGAAAAGAAGAAAATAAGAAAGGGAAGAAAGAAGAAGAGGAGAGGAAGAAGAGGAGAAATAAATAAGAAGAGGAAAAAAGAAGAAAAAGAAGAGGAGAAGAAGAAAGGAATAGAGGAGAAGAAGAAGAAAAATAGAAATTTCTATTTTTTCTTCTTCTCTATTCCTTTCTTCTTCTCCTCTTTTTTTCTTCTTTTTTTCTTCGATCTTCTCCGATCTATTCCTTTCTTCTTCTCCTCTATTCCCTCTCCCGATAACTTCAACACGAGGCGGGGTCGATATACCCCTCGGATAACTTCGACATGATTAGCTAGCTAGTTCTACGTTTGCCACTAATATATCCATTTGTCATGTTTGAATAATAATTGCCATGTTGTAAATATTTGTAGAAACTATGGACACCGCCCGAGACGAAGCAAACGAAGAGCTGTTGAGGGACATAATCGCACAAGGAAGTGATGTCGTCTCGGTGTATCTCAACGACACCGATGGTACTGTGGAAGGAGAGGGTGAAGAAGCTGGCTCTGGTGACCTAATGCCGGTGCAAGAATAAGAACGTGAGGACGGCTCCGGTGACCCAATGCTGGTGCAAGAAGGAGACCGTGATGACGGCTCCGGTGACCGAACCGAGTCCGGCCAGGTATATATATTAGTTAAGCCTGTGCTGACTAGCTAATTGATGCATTCATTGTTTTGGTATGTACACATATTAATTAAGTCTTTGCTCTTTTTTCTAGCCCTCCGGATCGAGCACAACTGAGGTAAAGAGACGAGGCCCGAAGAAAAAATTGAGCTCGGATGAAAGGTTTGAGATCATAGCAATCGCGCCCGACGGCCAACCTATTGAACCCATCCGAACAAAAGAAGGCATTTGTTGCTCAGTGCGGGGTTCTGGTTAGGGACAAGATCCCGATCAGCATCCAGCAATGGTTCAAGCCGGCTATAGAAGACCCTGAGGTGTCTTACGTTAATGATATGCAGAAAAATGATCTTTGGACTGAGCTGAAGACAAATTTCACCCTACCGCCAGAGGATGATCCGGAGAAGCCAGTTAAAGAGCAATTAATCAAGTCTTTTGCTCTTAAGAGGATGGCAGAACTATTCAGGAGGTGGAAGAATGACCTGAATAGGTTTGTCGAGAAAAAAGAGACACCAAAATTCAAGGGCATATATGAGAAGATCAGAGATGACTGGCCTGCATTTGTGGCCTACAAGACATCGGAAAAGAGTAAGAAGATGTCGGTGACAAACAAGAAAAATGCTACGAAGAAGAAGCTTCACCATCGCACGGGGTCAGGTGGCTACCTCGTAGCCCGGCCTAAGTGGGCCAAGGCTGAGAATGATCTGCTTGCAAAAGGGATCAAACCAGAGACAATGAGCTGGCCAGACCGTTGCCGGACTTGGTTCTTCGGGGCTGGCGGAACCTTGGACCCTGTAACAGGGAAGTGCATTTGGACGGATGAGCAACTTGACATACCCTTGAAGAAGCTTCGGTACTATATCGCTGCAGCGCAGAAAGGGACGTTCCTTCCAGACAGAGAGAACGACGAGCTCACAAAGGCCCTCGGAAATCCTGAGCACCCTGGACGGACACGAGGCACGCCAGGCTCCATTCCGTGGAAGGCTGGGTTTCCGGACGCAGGCGGTTACAAAAGCCAGGAGAGGAGGAAGAAAGTGCAGCAGTCCGAACTGCAGGCGCTTAAAGTAAGGGTACTCGGGATAGAGGAACGAGAAGCAAATCGCAACAAACGAACTGCCGAAGCTTCCCCTGAAGCTACCCCGCCATCTTAGCGGAGAAGCAGCGTGGCTTCCACCGAGGTGCTTCAGCCGGAGCTTGTCTTGACGGCTCCTGCCAGCTATCCCGTGGATGCTATCACGGAGGCTCACATTTGCCACCTTATGACGCAATGGATGAATATGAAGGTCAAGGCGGCTGTTGGCTCTGTTTTTCCTAATGAACCCGACGCAACTTTTCACTGCTAGCCGATTCCAGAAGGATATGCTAAGGTGATGGTGGATGAAATAACGGAGGGATTTGAGGACGTCTCGCTTGACCACCCTACCGGAGAAGGGGAGACTCGGCTGGGTTCTGCTCTGAAGACTCCATGCCTATGGCGGAAGGAGCTCATCAACCTTCCAAACTGGACGCCTCCGCCTCCTCCTCCTCCGGCGAGTCAGGGCACTCCGCCTTCTCCACCGCCTCCTCCTCCGGCGAGTGACGATCAGGGCCCTCGACCGGCTCCTTCTCCGGCATGTGGCGGCACTCCGCCTCCTTCCCCGCTTGCGCCGGCGCGCCCGAGCAGCCAGTCTACTCCTTCTCCGCCTCGTCAGCAAGGGCGGAAGAGACCCACCGCCGCTCCAGCAGCTGCTCCGGCACGTCGTAGTCCTTCTCCTCCGCCTCGTAAGCAAGTCAAGAAGACTGCCGCTCCGTCTGCTCTGTCGGCGTCTAGCAGTACAGCCAGAGGCAGGAGGAAATACAGATTCGGTCCTTCTCTGAAGACTCCAGAGAAGTTACCATACGAGAGGACCCTGGAGGAGAACGCGAGGATCGCGCAAACCGAGGTGGATGACTGGTTTGAAGGGTTGAAAGCAAAGAGAAATCCACCTCCGAAGGAGAAGCTAGATCGGGTGAAAGTGAAGCGCACTCTGGCTGCCTTGGCAAAACCACCCAAGTCTCCGCCGAAAGGCAACTATGAGCGCATTATTGGAAAGGCATTTGCCGAAGCGCAGCGGTCGGGAAGTACTGTCAGTGATCAAAGGATGAAAGAACGACGAGCTGGGAAACAAATTGCCCAGCTCGGCGAACAAGCAAAGCAATCGTGCCCCCCGCTCAAGGTGCCTAGCGTCGATCCGAGGATGGCGCCCGGTTATAACAATCCTGACGATTACCTGCCCGACGATGTACATTATGATTTCCTAGACATGCAGATACACAGATACGAGTACGGGAAGCCTCTCATCAAAGATGAAAGATCTCTAACAACGATGATGCGAAGATTGCATGATTGGTACATGAAAATCTGCAGAGAGTCTGGGGGGAGGAATACTTTGTATATGAGAGTTAAACCGGGGCATGACCTCGTTGGAATTGAACTATTGCATGTTCCATTTGAGGAGTTCTATCAGTTTTTCAATCAATTGGCCCTCGATAAAGCAACGGTCACCTGCTACTATCTGTAAGTACTACTACTTCTGTCATTAAGTACTCTATATAGCTCAGCTCTTTCATTGCATGTATTTATAATTATCCTCACTATATTATGCAGATTGAAGATCGCCGAATTGAAGAAAAGACAAATCGGTGATATTGGGTTCATTAACACAAATCTCATAGATGCAGTCCAGGTTAAAGATCATGCCGCAGATACTAAGGCCAGCTTGCTACGATCATTCAAAATAAATGAACACAAAGATATAATACTCTTTCCTTACAACTTCAAGTGAGTGTTGTCTTGTGCATATTCGGTTTCCATTATATATTAGTCCAGGTTATAGTAATGTAATTGATGAGTTATGCATGCGTGCGCAGTTTCCACTATATTCTCCTGGAGATATTAGGCTTGAGAAGGGAGTAGTAACTGTCTTGGACTCGAGACGAAAAGATCCCCAGGAGTATGCGGACATGACTGAAATCCTCAAGAAGTAAGTTAAATCGATCATTATCCACCATATCAGCAAATTTGTTCATTTCCTAATATCAAGTAATTGTTTTCTTTTGTGTGGCAGTAAATGAACACAAAGATATAATACTCTTTCCTTACAACTTCAAGTGAGTGTTGTCTTGTGCATATTCGGTTTCCCTTATATATTAGTCCAGGTTATAGTAATGTAATTGATGAGTTATGCATGTGTGCGTAGTTTCCACTATATTCTCCTGGAGATATTAGGCTTGAGCAGGGAGTAGTAACTGTTTTGGACTCGAGACGAAAAGATCCCCAGGAGTATGCGGACATGACTGAAATCCTCAAGAAGTAAGTTAAATCGATCATTATCCACCATATCAGCAAATTTGTTCATTTCCTGATATCAAGTAATTGTTTTCTTTTGTCTGGCAGTGTTTGGAGAAAATTCAGCACAAAATCCCCAGGACTCCCGAAGGAGCTGGAATTTAGATACCCGAAAGTAAGTACTATAGTACCATGTTCCGCGCGTCTCCTAGCTATTGATTCAAGCGCTAGTTTCATCAATACCATTTGGCATTCTTGCTTATCTGTTTGATTGACCTCTATTTCTTGTAAAGTGGTTGTGGCAGGAACAAGGGAATGATTTCTGTGGATACTACGTCTGCGAGTCCATCCGCCACACGACCTGTGAGCGGGGCGGGTACTCTGAGAAACAATATGAAGTGCGTACGAAATAATATTCACAATTTTTGTTTATTACCATCATTTGTGTTGAGTTTCATTCATTCATATATATATATATATATATATATATATATGTATGTATTGACCCCCTTCTTCAAATTAGATGTTTCGCCAGCGGGATGAACTCCTAGAACCAGGTCGCATGCGAGCAATTCGAGAGGAATTGGCGGCATTCTTTCTTGACCACGTGATCGCTGAAGACGAAGAATACTATGTGGACCATGCGTCCATAATTTAAGAGATTATATTTGTAAAAGATAATTATTGTATATATGTAGCCGGTAGTGTCGGACAATAGATATACGAGAACTTGTTGTTCGACCAATCTCTCAGAGAAAGAGAGGCAGTCGATATCACTTCTCTCTGTATGCATATATGTTCATGACGATCTTCTGTTTCCTTCGTTTGCTTACTAGCTAGTTAGCATGCCTAGTCCTCTCTATACGTATGTATAGTACGTAGCGTCGACCAAGCACGGACATAAGAGAGGACACTTCTCTCTATTAATTAGCTATCTAACACAATATATGAAATACCTAAATTAACCCCCCAAACCCCCCAAACCCCCCCCCCTTTCAAAAAAACCAAAAACCCCAACCACAGAAATGCTGACGCGTGGAGGTCTATTGGTCCCGGTTGGTGCCACCAACCGGGACCAAAGGCCCTCCTGCCTGGGCTCGGCGCACAGGCCACGTGGAGGCCCATCTGTCCCGGTTCTGATTTGAACCGGGACTAAAGGGTGAGGGTATTAGTAACGACCCTTTAGTCCCGGTTCAGGAACTGGGACTAAAGGCCCTTACGAACCGGGACAACAGGCCGATTTTCTACTAGTGGTGGCTAATAGTTTATGGCGGAGAAATTATTATGGAGATTTGTTACTTGACTTTATATCTTGCGTGGTTGGAGACAACTATTGAGAGAATGGAAATCCAGAGATATAAAGTCACTTGTTTGGAAGCAAGAGATTTTTAGAAGGGAGTAAGTGTGAGAATTGAGAATCCAACATTTCACATTTTAGAGGGGAGGGCATGAGAGCTGTGAGGGGAATTGCTTTACAACAAACATTTTGACCATTCATCATAAATTATGTTATCATTTCTTAGCAAATCTCTCATAAATCCTCACTAAGCAAATAAGGGAATAAACTCCCCTTGAATTCTCGGAGACCATTTCCATTTGATACCAATAGAAGATTGGGATTAAAACTAATAATCAACCTCTATCCTCAACTCCCTCCTCTAAACCATCATTGCACTTTCTGGTAGATGCCAAATGTGTTGTTAGAATATTTCTGCGATACTTGAAAAGTAGCCTAACAATCCAAAACTACATGCATACAGTCAATAAAATTGCAGGGTTGGCATACTTCATGATAAATATAGGTTGGAAGACAAGTCATGTTGGCTAAGAGCATCTCCAGTCGCGCCCCCAATAGCGCCCCCCCCCCCCCCCCCGCGCGATTTTTTAGCGCCGGTACCGGGCAATAGCACCGGTCCGTAAGGCCCTTTAGTGTCGGTTTAGTAACCGGCACTAAAGTGTGGACACTAAAGCCCCCCCCCCCCCCCCCCCCCGCGATTTTTTAGCGCCGGTACCGGGCAATAGCACCGGTTCGTAAGGCCCTTTAGTGCCGGTTTAGTAACCGGCCCTAAAGTGTGGGCACTAAAGGCCCCCCCCCTTTAGTACCGGTTCAGCATGAACTGGTGCTAAAGGGAAACCACGTGTCATGAGCCAGGTCCGAGGGCCGGGAGCCCTTTAGTACCGGTTGGTAACACCAACCGGTACTAAATGTTTGTGGGTTTTTGTTTCAATTTTTATTTTTTAATTAAATTTGTGTTATCAATTTAATTTAGGATTGTTTTACGTTATAATGAGTTGTAGTCGTCGTCATCATCATCATCATCATCATCATCATCGCATATTAATAAATAAATAAACTCTAGCTAGCTAAAAATCATCGCAGTCATCTAATTACCACTATTTAATCATCATAGTCATTACCGCTAGCTATCTAATCATCACCAACACTGGCTAGCTTAAAGAGGAAACATTCACTTTGTAACAGAAGTAAAGATATCATCAAGTTCAACATAATCATCACCAACATCGAAGTTCAGGACACGGACATGAGACAAGTACTAATTAAGAGCATGAACTAGTAGCTACTCCTGCTGCTCTCTCTCAGGTAGAATAGCATAAAACATGTATAGCTCTCCTGATTCATCATACTGGAGCATGCAGATGAATCTGTCTCCTAATCTTGGGTTGCGCTTCTCCTTGCTGCCCCCTAGTACTTCTCTGCGATCGTTAACAATTTTGCTTCAATCTTTCACTATTAAGCATTCTTCGCTTTCAGAAATCCTGAATGCACTCATGTGTAATGTAGGATATCTTGGTCGTAAGCTAACCATTGACATGTGACCTTTAGTCTCGATCCACTGAGGCACAACTGTCATCGGAAGTCCCTGTTGAAGAACATCGTATAGTAATTAATATACTAAGCAATGAAAGTTTAGCTTCAGAAATAATGTATGCAAAAGATGCACTAATTAAGGACAAATAGTTAAAATCTTACCATCTTTCGAATATAGATGTGACCGTAGTTCAATACGATCACCATTGGTCGCACGTTTTGAGTACTGACATTTCTAAGTTCAGGAAAAAAAGTTGTCTTGACAGTATTAAGATCCTCAAGCCATGAAACATAATGACTTATTTCCTCGCAGTTTAGTTCAGCCCCGGGGCACTAGTAGGTCCTGTCTACCAAGCGCCGGACATGTTTGCTTGAACCGAAATAAGCTGACAATACAAATTAGTTGTCAACTATTTTTGAATAAACTGTATCAAAGACATAAACATATGCATGCATGGTTGAGAAAAACTCACATAATGGTAGAACTGGAGGCGTTTGCACATCGACCCAGATGTCTATATTACCTTCAATATCATCTTCTGGATGAATATCAAAGGTGATAACCATATCAGGCTCAAATGCATAAGCCTTGCATAGTGCTTGCCAAGTTTTGCATTCAAAATGGGTGTATGTATCTCCATTATATAATTTGACGTTGACAGTATACTCATGCTCCATCTTCAAGTAAACTCTCTTTACCTTCATATCATCTATAGCACTAAAACCTATCTTATCCAAGACAAAAATTCTTGCATGGCAGGGGATGCGCTAGTAGAATAGTGAAAATTTAAAATTATAAGTTGAAGCAAATGAAGCATAAGTTTTGCATTCAAATAATAATTGCCAAAGTGACTTACTGTATCAATTTCGAAAGTCTCATACAGCTTGATGCTGAAGCGCCTACCATCAACAAGGAAATTTCTGTCGCACAGGCCGCGCTGGTCTTTACAGTGTTCGTACATAATGAAATCTTTTTCGTCGTCAGATGACATTTCCTATGTTCATATAGGTGAAACATTAAACACCTATTACTATCTAACATTAATTAATATCTAACCAAATATATATTCATCTAACATTTGACATTAATATATCTAACTATATTCATCTCTAAAATTGACATTACTATATATTTAACTTTTCTATCTAATTCATCTAACATTCGACATTAATCTAACATTTATATAAACTCAAAATATATAAAAAAATTAAATAAACAGAAAAACTCATTAACAAATAATATTTTAATTAGATCATTAAATCTCAGATACCTAAATTTTCTTACTAAAAATAAACTAGTTATATTAATTATTGACCTAATTCAAATCTCATATACCTAAATAAACTAGTTCGACAATTTTCTTACTAAAAATAAACTAGTTATATTAATTATTCAACTAGTTCAAATCTCTAGTTCGACAATTTTCTATCTACCTAATTCATCTAACATTCGATCATCTAATTAACTTTTCTAAAAAACAGAAAATAAGTACAAAAATGTGTGTGTGTGTGTGTGTGTGTGTGTGTGTGTGTGTGTGTGTGTGTATGTGTGTGTGTGTATGTGTGCGGCCCCGTACGCCGCCGCCCCGTACGTACGAGCGGGCGCGCCGGCGTACGGGGCGGGGGCATCGGCGTACGGGCTAGGTGCGACGACGACGGACGGCGGCGCGGCGGGTACGCGAGAGCGAAAGACGTACGGGACCGCGGCGCGACGACGACGGACGGCGGCGCACGGCGTTAGTGGCGGCGGCGCGAGACAGCGACGACGATGGGCGGCGGCGGGGACAGCGACGACGACGATGGGCGGCGGCGGGGACAGCGACGACGACGACGGGCGACGGGCGGTGACGACGGGTTCGAGCGGCGCGCGAGAGGTTGGAGACGAAAGTGGGGAGATGTAACTGAAATTTTCGTAAGTGTCGTATATATAGGAGAGACCTTTAGTACCGGTTGGAGTCACCAACCGGTACTAAAGGCCAACTTTGGCCAGGCCAAGAGGCGGGAAGAGCAGGCCTTTAGTACCGGTTGGTGGCTCCAACCGGTACTAAACGGTGGTCTTTAGTACCGGTTGGAGCCACCAACCGGTACTAAAGGCCTCGCGCTGCCACCCCAAAGTTTAGTCCCACCTCGCCGGGCGAAGGGCAGCCGCACTGCTTTATAAACCCAGCCACGGCTACCTCTTCGAACTCCTCTATATAGCAGGCTTGTGGGCCTAAATTCTGCGCGCTGCCCTGTGAGTCTGCTGGGCTTTTAAGGCCTGTAATTGCACGCCCGTGGCCTAGCAGGCCCACAGGCCAGCGCCCCAATTTTTTTACGGTTTTTTTTTCTTTTCTGCTTTATTTTCTTCTATTTATTTCTGCGTAGTTTTTTGTATAGTTTTTTCTTTTCTGTTATATTTATTTTCTTCTATTTATTTGTGAGTAGTTTTTCATTTAGTTTGCCAAAATTCAACATTTTCAGAGTTCATTTTGTAGTGATTTTCAATTTCACGGTCATTTTGTAAACGATTGAAAAATAGCAAATATAATTTTTTTCTTTTCTGCATTATTTTTTCTTCTATTTATTTCTGAGTAGTTTTTTCTTTTCTGCTATATTTATTTTCTTCTATTTATTTCTGAGTAGTTTTTTATATAGTTTTTTTCTTTTCAGCTATAGTTTTTTTTTCTTTTCTGCTTTTTTTTCTGCAAAACTTGATGGACAAAGTCTGGAGTTATAACCAAAGTTAAAAAAAAAAGAAATGCCGACGTGCAATTAGTTTTTCATAACAGAAGAAGTCCGGAGTTGTAATAAGTTATTAAAAATAAAAAGAGATGCAATGCTCGTTAATTTGCTTCAAGCCTTTCGGAATAGTGTAAACTGCACTGCGCATAGCTCCATGCAGTCTACCATATTCCTGAAGGCTTGAAGCTAAGCAACGTGAGCATTGAGCCTCTTCTTCATCATCTCTGCACTCAGGGCTTATAAACCGCTCCTAGTCCCTCTTTCTTCGCGAGGTGGGACTAAAAAACAACTTACTAAGAAACTGTAGTACTGGTTCATCTATGAACCGGTACTAAAGGTGCTCGTGGGGCCCCAGCCTTACCTGACACAACCTCATTAGTACCAGTTCGTGGCACGAACCGGTGCTAAAGGTTCGCCACGAACCGGTACTAAAGAGCTCCTCCCGCCTAGCAATTGGAACCGGTACTAAAGAGCTCCTCCCGCCTAGCAGTTGGAACCGGTACTTAAGAGCTCCTCCCGCCTAGCAGTTGAATGGTGCATACTGAATGCACAAAAAGTTTGGAGTTGTAATAAGTTAAAAAAAATGAAATGCCTTTGTAACAGATGAGTTTAATTTCGTTATAAACCCGAATACTTCGAAAGAGATTGTCCAGTTTGTAAATGAAGTGCATCCAGTTTTGCCGTAACCCTCTCTACTTTTTTGAACATGATATGTGGTTTATTTTTTCTTCTATTTATTTCTGGGTAGTTTTTTTCTTTTCAGCTATAGTTTTTTGAACATGATATGTGGTGCATACTGAAAGCAAAAAATATAAGAGCATTTAGATCATGATCTTATATTTCTTTATAGTCTAAATTGTCGATATGATCTTATAACATCAAAAATACTTTGATCATCAATGATCTTTGTGTGTACAATCTGAATTGTCAATATGAGTCATCAACGATTTATAAACCGATGAAGACTCATATTGCGGCCACAAATTCTACACATAGAGTTCAATGAAGACCAAGTGCTTGTGATAGTTTGAGAAATAACATATTTAAGGTGATAAAAGGCTTGTTAGGGGAGCGAGGTGAGACTAAAAACAGCTTGCCATAACCTCATTAGTACCGGTTCGTGGTACGAACCGACATAAATGGTGATGGTGGGGCCATAGCCTGACCGCAGACTGACACAGCCTCTTTAGTACCGGTTCGTGGCATGAACCGGTACTAAATGTTCGCCACGAACCGGTGCTATTGTACACATTAGTGCCAGCTGAAATTCAAACCGGCACTATTGTGCTTCACATTTGACCCTTTTTCTATTAGTGGGTGGTCGAAAATCGGCCTAGTCGTGCCCCACGATCTCGTTTAGCGCCGGTTTGGGCGAAATATAGAACCGGCGATCCCGCCCCGAACCCAAGCGGCCGGGTGTCGCCTGGGCGCGTCGGCACAAGCGAAAAGCCGCCGTTTTCTCCTGCTTACCCCCTAGGATCTCATCTCTTCTCCATTCCTCCCGCCAAACGCTCGCCTCCTCCCTACCCTTCCGCCCGCCATGCCACCGAAGAAGTATGTGATGTCGCGCGCCGCGACGGATCCCACAGCCGCCGCGGCCGCCGCCCAGCCGAAGCAAAGGAAGCCGAGGGTGCCGCTATCCAAGCCCCCCGGCATGAGCAACGCCGAGTGGAAGGCGGATGTGGAGCGCCGGGAGGCCATCACAGCCGACAGGCGCAACAGGGCCAAGAAGGCCAAGGAGAAAGCGGCGCACGCTAAGGCTGCGGCGGCGGCGGAACAAGCGGAGGCGGCGCACGCGGTGATGATGAATCCACCCGGTGGGCACTATATGCGGCCTGGAGCCAGCAAAGCGTCGGCTCTCCGGCCGGATTCTCGCCGTCGCCGCACCCATGGAGCATGTCATCATCGGGCTATGCCGATGGGGACGCCCATGATGGCTTCAACCCCAACATCACCTTCCCCCATGGGCGCCCTGTCCAGTGCACGCCCTCGCCCGCGTGCAGTACCCACCGTACACGTACTCGCCGCCGGACTACGCAGCCTCACCGACGCCACCTCTACGCCGCGTCCTCTACTCGCGAGCCGCATCCTCGACGCATCTCGGCGACGCCGACGCGATGGAGGCCGACATGGAGGACATCATCGCCGCCGGCTCGGCTGCTGCCGCCGCTTCCCCAGGGTTCACTACCCAGGACGACTCGATTAACCTCGGCGACATGGACGAAGAGCTCGACTACGGCGAGGAAGAGCCAGAGGAGGAGGAAGAGGAGGAGGAGGAACCGGCGCCGACGAGGAAAGGCAACAAGAAGAAGAAGAAGAAGAAGAAGAAGAAGAAGAAGAAGAAGAAGAAGAAGAAGAAGAAGAAGAAGAAGAAGAAGAAGAAGAAGAAGGCTAAGCCCGGCGAGCCACGCATCAAGTGGGCGTCCAAGGAAGAGGAGTGCCTCGCCGAAGCGTGGAAGGTCGTCTGCCTCGACCCGGTCACCGACACGAACCAGATCATCGAGATGTATTGGGACTACATCAAGGCCGAGTTCGACGAGCGGAAGCTCGTCGACCCCTACTTCAAAAGCGTGCACATGCAGCATGGGTCGAAGGCGATGGCGAACCATTGGGAGCTCATCCAAACGGCGTGCAACAAATGGCATGGGATCGTCGAGGAGGTCGCGGCTCGCCCGAAGAGCGGCACCAGCTTCGAGGATCAGGTATCGCATACTGTTGCCTTCCGCCGTGTGCGCCGCGTGCGCGCCGAGCACGACGACTGATGTTCTTTCCTTCGGCGTAGCTGCTTCGCATGTTCGCCATGTTCCGCGATGACAACAGCGACGTGGAGTTCAAGTACCTCCACGTCTTCAGGCGGAACGACAGGTGCGAGAAATGGGCGGCCGTCCGACGCACCCTCGCCAAAGCCAAAGAGACGTACAAGCCGGACGCGCTGACCGCGGGCGCGGCCGACGGGCGACCGGACGGCAACAAAGGTGCCAAGAAGGCGAAATACGCCGAGTCGGCTGCCGCACGTGTGCAGGATTCCATCGAACACTGCCTCGCCGACGCCAAGACCAGGGCCGCCCAGCGAGAAGAGAAAACTGAGGCGAGGTGGGCTGTTTTGATGACGAACAACGCCGTCAAACTCGACTTGCTCCGGACCAATGCCGCCGCGAAACTCAAAGCTCAAGACGCGAAGAAGAGGAATAACGACCTCGCCTTCTTGATGGGCGGTGCTGACATGCTCCAGAGCGGCGACGAAAAGCTCAAGGCGTGGTTCTTGGCGGAGCGCAGCCTCATCCTGAATCAGATACCGGCCGGTGCCGCCGCCGCCGCTGCCCAGCCCGGCGGCTGATGACAATGCCTCCGCGACGCCCAGCCCCACCGACGATGCCTCCGCCGCGACGCCTAGCAGCACAGAAGCCGCGCCGACCAGCCCGGAAGCCGCGCCGACTCCTTCCAGCCCGTGTACGCCGCCGCCGCCGCCGCCCGAGGTTGAGCTTGACGTTTGATGCACTCCTTCCGCGTCCTTCCTTTTCTGTACGCCGAACTACTTCGTGTTCTTTTATTTGATCGCCGAACTGTGCCACCGAATCGCCGAACTATTGCGATGATCGCCGGTTTGTTGTTTCTTTGAGCGGGAACGATGGAGTTTGAATATGGGGCGTCTTGGGGGGCGGCACCTGGGGGCGTGGCTGGGAGAAACGAACCCCAGGGGCCGATCTAGCGCCGGCTCGCTCCGAGGCCGCGCTTTTTCGGCACCCTGGGGGCCGAATGGCTGGAGATGCTCTAATATTGATGATTACATTGCATACCTGGCCACATGTAATGCTAATTAGGGGTGGTTCAAGAAATGTACAAATGAGGGGACTGAGCGGGGCCTAGAGGTGCTAGATTGTCCATACTCCAGTAATTTGGTAAAAACAAAGGTACATGCATATGAAGTGCCATGATTTGGCTGACGAGCATCTGGTAGCTTATCAATGTCATTCACACAGGTCTTGAGATGTCAACCTGTCAGGGCACCTCCAACAGGTGCGCTAACATTACGCGCCAGGAAGATTTCCATGGCCTTTACACTATATTCCTTGCCAATCCTATGATTTCTCTTTGTGTCGATGCTAGTAACTAAGTTGCCCGGCGCTTGCGGGAGATATGCATGCATTAGTACAAGAAGAATTTAGGCGAAGCGCCTCAGATGGTTTCTTGCGTTGGGAGCCGAAGCACTAACAAATTTGTCTAAGTTAATGAGTTAAAAAATTGTTAATTTAAAGAAATTGATTTATATTTTTGAGCTTGGTTTAAGTGACTTTGTTTCTCTATGTTGATTTTTTATACGATAAGGTGCATCATGTTTCTAGGCAACATAGTGAGACAAAGAAAAAAGTTCAATTAATATATCATTTTCAAACTGATAAGGATTTAAAGCCACCATCGGGTTTATCGATCGTGGATTACATTCATATTCATATCATTGTACAAGACCCCGCAATCACTGCCCATTCACCGGCAACTTCCCCACACCGTCACCACCTGCGACCCAAGGGTTTCCTCTGTAGCTCGTGCTCAATCGCTGCCGCCAATGGCGACGTTCCCTTTCGATCCCACTCCTTTCCTTCCGCGTGGATTGCAAGCCATTGAAGCAGAAGGGAGACCAGCTCGAGTTCGGGTCATCCATGGTGATGTCCAGAAGCGCAATGAGGATCTGGCAATAGCCTCTATTTCCTATGCCCCAAGGTGAAGTTCACTTTGCAAATGTTTGTGACATTCTTGGAGAGTTTCTTACCCAAGATCAAGGAGTGGGGTTTACGTCCATCACAACATGCCCGTTTGGCCAAGCATTTGTCAGATTCAACAGTACTTTTGATAGAGATCGACTAGTTAATAGGGGCCCACGAAGGCATAATGATATTCACATTATCTTTCAGAAGCATGACGAGGATGTGAATTGGAAGAAATTTAGTCTGAATAGAGAATGTTGGATTCTTTTGGTTGGTTTCCCAGCAGATCTTGGAAATATGTTTGAGATTAATAATGCTGTAGCTAATTTCAGTAAGTCGATGCTTTGGGATAGAGTCGGATCTTCAGATGCAGCCATTTTAATCAAAGTCAAAGTAGATGAGCTGAAAGGCATCCCCATTAGTCTGGTTGTCACTGGTACCAACCAGGACAAAGGTCAGTCCTTGTCCTGTTTTTTTTTTTGAAATAAACATGTACTTTATTTATTAAAAATAATTGTTACATCGTCAATAAGTAAATGCACAATGTCCTTCACAGGCTCCTCAAACCAGTCAGTAGTAACTGAAAATTTCGCTAGCCTAGCAATTTTATGAGCCACCTTATTTGCTTCCCTATTACAATGTTTAAATCTAACAAGCGGAAAATCACAAGCTATGAAATAGCAATCATCGAACACTGCCGCCGCCGCTCCCACCGAATGTCCTCCATTTTCCATTATTTCAGTCACCTCCATATTGTCAGAATTAACGACAAGACGATTAAAACCCACCTTTTGTGCAAGGAATATGCCGAATCTGAGAGCCAAAGCTTCTGCTGTTAATACGTCAGCACACCACTCAATCCTCCAGTTTCCACCAACAATAAATCTTCCATTATCATCTCTGAGAACAGCTCCAGCTGTGCCCCTAAGTAAATCATGGTCATAAGAGGCATCAACATTAATTAAGCTTACCAAAACCCATAGGAGGTCTTGTTCATCCTCCTGATTTAGTAGTTGCCTTAGGGGAGTATGCATTAACATAGTTAGCCGTTATAGCCCGGGCACCCATGGAAATTTGGTTTGCATCTTGAAACTTTCCTTCATGAACCAGTTTGCGTCTATCCCACCATAAGTACCAGGCTGTAACAGCGATCAGTTCAAGTGCTTTTGGAGAACCCATTATCGCTAATTCTTGTTCTGGCATAAGTAGTAAGAATTCCAAAACCGCCTCTCCCGCACGATCAGTAGCACAAGCTTTATTGATCACCTCATGTAATCCTAACTTGCCCCATATCTCTTTTGCCTTTTGACACATCAATAAAACATGTTTTGTATCTTCTGCTCCCTTCGAGCATGATGGGCAATTGGGCGATACTTTCATGTGCCTATTCGCAAGCGTAACACGGCATGGGAGGGTTCCATACAAGGTACGCCAGATGAAAATTTTAACCTTTGCCGGACAAGATAATTTCCAAACCTTACCCCCAAATAGGATTTGCCTTGATTCTTCCCATACTATCAGCATGTTGCAATTTGTTCCATGTTGCGTGTTCCATTCCTCCAAATAAGTTGACCGTACAGTGAAAACACCATTTTTTGTATAACTCCAAGCAATGAAATCCGACATATTTTGCATCGGGAGGGGAATTGCGAGCACCCTTTGAGCATCGATTGGCCAGAACGTTTGATTCACCAAATCTTCATCCCAAGAATTCGTGACTGGATCAATGAGATCAGAAACCCTTGACAGAAGGTGCCCCCTTCTCAGAGTAATGATCCTCCTATTCGCACAGTTCGGGATCCATGCATCTCTCCAAATATCAATATTTTGTCCATTTTCAACCCGCCAGATATAACCATTTTTAAGCGAGTTTACTCCCGCCATAATACTTTGCCAAGTAAAAGAGGAGCCCTTTCTTCGTTTTGCATTCATTAAATCCCCTTTCAGGAAATATTTAGCCCTCAAGATCGATGCACATAAGGACTCGGGATTATCAATCAGGCGCCATGCCTATTTGGCTAACAAAGCCATGTTGAAACAATGTATATCTCTAAAACCCATACCTCCTTGATTTTTTGGTACACACATCTTCCACCATGCCATCCAATGCATTCTCTTCTTGTTGTCCTTGTCCTGTTGTCATAGTGCAAGATGCAATCATTGTCGATGCCCCCCAAATGAAGATCCTATTCTTGCTGATGGAAACCCCTCATCCAAGCCCACCTGAACAGTTTCATCACCCAAATCAGTTTAATCACTTCTTTAGACCGCAGCCCTAACATCTTCTAGTAAATCATCAGCCACTCGCCGTCGGCCTCCTCCTTGGCGAGCCAATGCACCTTCCAGCGCTCAAGGTGGGCCGCCTCCTCCTCCGGTGTCGCGGCGTAGTGGACTGGAGGCGCGCTCACCCATTCGCGGCACTCGTCGGTCCACGAGTAGGACTCCTCGGGCCAAGTGGGTGCCGGCGGCGACCGCTTCCGTGTGGGCGCTGGCTCGGGCTCCGGCTCGGCCTTGGGCTCGACGAAGGGCGGCGGTGGCGGTGGCGGGACGAACAACGGAGCGTGGACGGAGTCCCCCGTCGCCGACAAGTCAAGGGCCTGGTCCAGCCCATTCCAATGGGCGTCCTCCTCAAGCCAGCTCGTCTCCAGCGCGTGCTCCAGGGCCTCTTTGAGGGAGGCTTGGTATACCGCCTCCACCTCCTCCTCCTCTGGCAAAACCTCTGGGGGCGGTGGGAGAACACGGTGGACGCCACGGCGGCGCTCCTAGTTGGGGGAGTCTCGCGCGTAGGCAAGCATCGCACACTGTTCCAACGTAAGGACCTCGTGATGCCGGCGAACCTCCTTGGCGTGCGCCCGCGTTGGGCGCGACACCGCTGGATTGGGGATCCGATGCGGGTCCAGATGCCAGCCGTGCGGCAGGTTGACATCTAGATACTGCAGGGGCCGACGGTACTGCCAGTGCTACCGCGCCTGGTAGACTAGTATGTACAACCGCTCTAGCTCCCGCAGTGACGAGCCGCGTTTAGCCGGCGGAGGAGGAAGCGCGCGGGAAGGGCTCGCGCCGGAGCTGAACCTTCCCTTACCCTTCCCACTGAAGAAGCCCGTGGTTGGTGGCTGGCTGGCTAGGGTTTCGTGGTGGCTGGCTAGTGTTTTCTGGTCGACGGCGAGGGAGTAAGCTTGACCAGATGCGGATTGGGAGATGAAAGTGGATGAGGCCGGCGCCGCCGCACACTTCCGTTAAAAAGGACGGGTACGTGACCCTTCCATACACTGTCAGGCGGACTCGAGGTAGGGGCTTCCATTAAATACGACCGCGGGTGGTTGTTGAGCGGTCGGCATTATGGGGCCGCGGCGGACACCGAGGGGACGCACAGCGCGTCCGCCCATGAGTCGGCGCGGAATCGAAACGGATGCATTTTGGATTTGGATCGGCGCATTGGACCGGCGTTTTTATCCGCGACGACCCAAACGGTCCTGGGCGAACAAAATGGGTCGCCCGGTTGAATTTGCTCAAAGGGTAGAACCGTAAACTCGTTTGCGTAGTAGTACAGGTGTAGAGATGCCAAATGGTGTGAAGATGTCCTTTGTTGTTTCACGGTACTGCTGTGCTGCAAACCCACTTCACTCCAACGGGAGCTGGGGTCGCGGCGAGGGCCGTCGTCGCCGGCGCCGGGGAGGCAGCGCACGACGGAGGGCCGTCTCGTCGTCCCCAGCGTCAGGGCCGCGACTGGCAGCAGCGAGCAGGGGAGGGGGAGATCTCGTCCTCGTCCCCCTCAGCGCCGTCCGCATCGACCAGCTCGCCGGCGGCCAGATCTCCTGTAAGTCGCAGCGTACCTCCTACAGCAGCTGTAGCTCGATGGTCAACATCCTTGCGGCGAGCCATGGAGCAAGCCCGTCCTCCTAACTCTGCTCTCGTTGTTTCCTATCCCAGGTTATCGCCCAGGCTGCGCCGATCCGGTCCGGTAGGTGGTGAGCGGTGGCGAGGCATTCTTCAGGCCAGGTGGAGCTATGAGCCGCCGCTTTCCCCCTGGAGCTATGAGCAGACGCATCTTGGAGCGGAAAATTCAAGACCGGTACCATGCCGGACACATTGGCACTCACGACGCACTCAACCTGTTCGACGAATTGATCCAGGTTGCTGGGCCTTCCTCGGTCCGCGCCATTAACTGCCTCCTCACCGTCGTCGGCCGTGATTGCCCTGCGCTGGGCGTCTCCCTCTTCAACCGTGTTGCAAGAGCCAAGGTGCCTCCCCACAATATCACCTATAGCATTCTAGTCGATTGCTGCTGCCGTGCTGGCCGCTTGGACCTTGGACACGCTGCCATGGGACACGTTATTAAGCTGGGATTTGCAGCAGAAGCCATCGTCAATTTCAGCCACCTACTCAAAGCCATCTGCGCCAAGAAGAAGACCAGCTATGCAATGGACATCATACTCCGGATAATGCCCGAGTTCTGCATACCGGATGTTTTCTCCTACAGCATTCTTTTCAAGGGTCTCTGCAACGAGAAAAGAAGCCAAGAGGCTCTCGAGCTGATTCACATCATGGCTGAGGATGGAGGTAGCTGCCAACCTAATGTCGTGTCCTATAACACCGTACTTGATGGCTTGTTGAAAGAGGGTGAGGTGGGCAAGGCCTACAGCCTATTTTGTGTCATGCTACAGAGGGGAATTTCACCGAATGTTGTGACCTGCACTTCAATCATCTCTGGCATGTGCAAAGTTCATGCGATGGACAAGGCAGAGGAGGTTCTTCAACAGATGACTAATAGAGGTATTCTGCCAAATAGTGCCACATATAATAGTCTGATACATGGATATTATTCATTAGGACAGTGCGAGGAGGTGGATCGAATTTTCAAAGAAATGTCCAGAAATGGTGTTCAACCAGATATTGTAACTTATAATATACAGATGGATTATCTTTGCAAGAGCAGAAGATGCGCAGAAGCTAGGAAGATTTTTGATTCCATGGTCAGTTTGGGCCAAAAACCAGATGTTACTACCTACAGCATACTGCTTCATGGGTATGCTATGGAAAAATCTTTTCATGATATGCTTTGTCTCATTGATTTGATGGTAGGTAATGGTATTGCACCAAATCATTATGTCTACAACATACTCATATCTGCATATGCTAAAGAAGAAATGGTTGATGAAGTAATGCATATATTTAGAAAAATGCGGCAGAAAGGATTGAACCCTGATGCAGTGAGCTATGGAACAGTAATACACTTACTTTCCAGGATTGGTCGAATGGATGATGCTATGTGCCAGTTCGCTCAAATCATAACTGAAGGGTTAGCTCCTGATATCATAGTTTTCAACTCCCTTATTAGTGGTTTCTGTTCTTGTGGCAAATGGGAGAAGGTTCATGAACTATTTTCTGAGATGTTGGATCGCGGCATCTGTCCCGACAGAGTGTTCTTCAACACTGTTATGGATCACCTTTGCAAAAATGGAAGGGTTATGGAAGCCCAAGATGTGTTCGACCTGATGGTACACATGGGTGTGAAGCCTTTTGTCCGTGATTACAACACACTGATACATGGATACTGTTTAGTTGGTAAGATGGATGAAGGGAGGAAGTTACTTGACAATATGTTCTGAATTGGCTTGAAACCGGATGATTTCACCTATAGCATACTGATTGATGGTTACTCTAAGAAGGGAAGGATAGATGATGCATTGGTTGTTTTCAGGGAAATGATGGACGGGAAGGTTGAGCCTTCTGTTATCACTTTTAATATTATGATTGGTGCATTGCTTAAAGGTGGCAGGAAGGAAGAAGCCACAGATTTGTTTAATGGTATCTGGGCCAAAGGATTAGTGCCCGATGTTGTTACATATAGCTTAATGATACAAAAACTTATAGAAGAAGGTTCTCTACAAGAGTCTGATGATCTATTCCTTTCTATGGAGAAGAATGGATGTGCTGCCGACTCCCGTATGCTAAATGCTATAGTTAGAAGCTTACTTCAGAAAGGGGAGGTGCCGAGGGCTGGGACTTATCTGTCTAAAATTGATGAGAGGAGGTTCACCCCTGAAGCTTCCACTGCTAGCTTGTTGACTGCACTTGTGTCAGAGGGGAAAGGCCAGGAATATAAGGAGTTACTCCCTGAAAAATATCACTCTTTTCTGGAACAGGGCACTGATTGAAACCTTTTCTATGGATTTTTCCTAGATGCCCTGGAGTGCTAATCGAGGGGTGAACTTCTCTTTGTAGGTTACTTCTTCCAACCTTTTCCTTTTTTAGTACGTTTGAAATGTAATAATCGTTGGAGAAACTGTAGTAAACTTTCTGACTGTCAACCTTTTCTAGAGATTTTTTAGTACTTCTTCCAACAAGCTAGTAGTAAACTTTCTGACTATCACCATTTTGTTGATCCACTATATGTGTTTCATACATATGGATGGCTACTACTTCAAGGGAGTTGCACATTTGGCCTCAGCTACGCTGCAATTTTTAATTAGTTTTGTCAGTCCTGGATTTGTCCTAATAAGTTATCCTTGGCACCTTTTGCCTTACTTTTCTGCTGTACTGATGGTCATATGCTAGATATTCAGCCCTTCATAACTTGAGTAAACTTTGGAGTAAAGCTATGGCAAGTTGGCAACCATTAGACTTCGAGAACGACCACAATCAATGCATGGTAGGTTAAACTGTCAGAAGTATTTATGATCTGTTTAGTTTGAAAAACTGTTTATAACAGAGCATCCTTGGTTTCTAGCTTGCCAACAAGGACCAAAGGAGGACAAAAAAAGAGAAGGAGAAATGGAGTTCATAAAATAAATAATGGTCCCAGAAATACGGCTAGCAATTGCTGAGGAGAAGAAAACTTGAGCAGGCAGCACAGAGAGCTACAAATATAGGGAGTTATTAACTAAAATGGGCCATCACTTGCTGAGGAGAAAGAATAAGCTGTAGTATGTATCCGAATGAGCTAGCAGATGACGAAGTCCAGAGTAGGGCAGCTGGGGTGTGTGCTGAGTGACCAACTTATATTTCACAAGAGTATTCATTGAAGTCCTTGGCTAAGTTATCAACTTTATTTGTTCTATGAAATGAATAAAGGTCATAGAAATATCTTTTTTTTATTTTTTATATGGAGAGTACTTGAAAGATATATAAACAAGGTGGCTCTTTCTAATGAATAATTATCAAAATTTGCATCTGTACGTCCACATTTTTTCCTTCAGACCTTGGGCAGTTTACTAGGATTGTAGCGTGTTTAATACTTCCGATTGACACGAGGCAAGGTTAATATGTTTTTGAAGAAATTTATAGTTGTCTAATTGTATTATTGTACAGTTGCAGAATGAGAAATTTTTGTGGTTTCAATAAAATTCATTTTGATGCGATTTTTCTTGTACCAGTTTTACAACGATAGCACTTGTTCTATGTCAGTGATAAACTTGGTGCGTCGTCGCATGTAACTAGCCAGCCGGCCAATGTATTAGTTGCTACTGTTACTGAATCAACACACAGGTTCGTCTAGTTCCAAACCTTTTTTTTCATGTCATTGTATATTTGTTGGCTACATGTTTTCTGAAATTCAGAGGAAAATTGGAGCTTTACCTCCTTGTGAGTCCTGCTAGTTGATCTAACCATGGATTGTAATAAGTAGGCGCTGAGAATGAATTTCTCACAGGTTCCATGAGTTCCAATTACTGTATAGTTTATTTTTTTAGGAAGCAGAAAAGCTTTGAGTCTCGTTGTATTGAAAAGGCAGGAACAGAGTTATGTACAGGAGAAGAAACAGAGCAAGGAAAGGGAAAAAGGAAAGGAGGGCCGGCGGGATGTACAGTACTTCTTGCTCTTACAAATATGTTACCCCTTCTGTGACCATGTTCACCGATGTTCTTTGCTAATGTATTGGGCAGACACATTATCGGGTGTAGCCAAGGATGCTCTTCTTCAAGGTGCAGATATGCTTCTGAATCAAGTTATGACGGTGATGAATGCTCAGGATAAAAGCACGGTACGTGCTTTAGGCTCTTACCACCCTTTGTCCAGTGTGATTCTGTTTTGGCTTACTGTGCGGTCTCTCACGTTGCAGCTTGCATCAAAATTCTTAGCACATTTGGTGATAATGTTACTGTTATAGCTGTACCAGTAGGTTTCCCTCAAAACCAGTGGCTGTTACTGATTCTTGAGCCCGGGGAGTGGCTAGCACTGAAAATGATTGACGCGTACCAGCAAACTTCAAGAGCGACCACAATCAATGCATGGTAGGTTAAACTGTCAAAACTATTTATAACTGATAAGAGTATATGATCTGTTTAGTTTGAGAAACTGTTTATAACAGAGCTTCCTTGCTTTCTAGCCTGCCAACAACGACCAAAGGAGGACAAAAAAATGAAAAAGAGAAATGCTGTCGCTGTTGGAGAAGAGAACTTGAGCAGGCAGCACAGGAGAGCTATAAATATAGGGAGTTAATTAATTAAAATGGGCTAGCTCTTGTTGAGGAGAAAGAATTAGCTAGTATGTACCCGGATGAGCAGTACTAGATTAGCTAGCAGATTGCAAAATCCAGAGCAGGGCAGCTGAGGGTGTGTGCTGACTGCTCTCCCCAGGGCTGCCTTTGTGGCTTCAAGGGTGCCGTGCAGTCTTCATTGGGGCGTGTGCTGACTTGCCGCCCACCTTGGGAAGGCCCTCAATGAAGTCCATGGAGATGTCGGCCCAGACCTGAGAGGGCACCTCAAGGGGCTGTAGTAGCCCGCGAGCTGCAGTGTCTCCGTCTTGTTGCGCTGGCACGTCACGCAAGACCGCACCAGCACGCGCTCGCCGGAGATGTAGAAATCTGCTCGGAGATGATGGAGGGTCTTCTGCACGCCCTCGTGGCCGACCGAGTGGACCATCACCAGGGCCTGGTGACGGAGGTCGCCGTGATCCGGCACGAAGAGCCGGCGACCATGCAGGAGCAGACCATCGGCTAGCCACCACGGGTCCTCCAGGTCGCCATCTGCGAGGCGCTGATAGAGGAGTTGCGCGTCCGTGGCGCTAGCGGTAGCTCGACGGATGTCGCCGATGAAGGCGAAGGAGGGTCCTGAGCGGATGCAGAGAGCTGCCCCCACGGAGTCGACGGCGTCCGTGTCAAGGTCGGTGTCGCGGCGGGACAGCGCGTCTGCCACGGTGTTGAGGCGACCAGGACGGTACTCAACGGTAAAGTCGAACCCGAAGAGCTTGCTGATCACCGGGGCATTGGAGAGGCCAAAGGGCATCACCAAGGACCCGAAGTGGCCTTGATGAGTGCGGAAGACTATCTTTGCGACATCATCCGGGTGCATCCGCACCTGGTGATATCCCAAACGGAGAGCTTGGGGAAGAAGTGTGCCCCATGTAGCTCGTCCAGGAGTTCATCCACGACCAGAATGGGAAATTTGTCCTTGAGTGTCCTGGCGTTAAGAGCACGATAGTCGATGTAGAAGCGCCACGTACCGTCCGCCTTGTGAACGAGGAGAACCGGCGCCGAGAACGGTGAGGTCGAGATCTGGATGATGCCCAGGGCAAGCATGACCGGGCATTGCCGCTCCAGCTCGTCCTTCTACACCTGGGGGTAGCGGTATGGACGGACCGCCATGGGAGCTGTGCCAGGGAGCAGGTGGATGCGGTGGTCATAGACTCGAGCTGGCGGAAGACCCTGGGGCTCGTCGAAGAGGTCGCTGTGCTGCTGCAAGAGACGAGCCAATAGGGGCTGCTCGGGCTCGGCGGCGACCGCCGTCAGCTGTGGATGGGGCGTCGCTGATGAAGGGCCACCCACGCCCTCCCACCGGACGCGGCGACCTAGGTGCCAGAAGACCATCGTCATGGCGTCGACGGCCTAGAGGATGGGACCCAGAGTCCGCAAAAAGTCAACACTGAGGATGAAGTCGAAGCAGCCCAAGTCGATGCCGACACACATGATGGTGAAGTGCTCGTCGCCGACGCTGATGGGGACATGCCGCGCAATCCCGTGACAGTGGAGGCGATCACCATTAGCGACGGTGACCCGGAGTTGCTCCCCGCCCATCGGCTGGAGCGCCAGGCGGCGCATGGTCGACGCGGGTAGAAAGCTATGGGTGGAGTTCGTGTCCAGCAGAGCCAGGAGGCGCTCGCCATGGATCGTCGCCGGTAGCAGCATAGTCTTCTCCGCTCGTATACCTGCTAGGGCATGGAGGGAGACCACGAGTGCAGTCGTAGGAGCGGGGGCTGGCCTGACCTTCGCGTCCACTGGGTGGGCAGGGCGTCGAGCTCCTTGACCGTGTCCTCCTCGACGTAGTCCGCAGCCTCCAAGTAGAAGAGCCGCGGGCAGACGCGCACGTAGGGCTCGTCGTAGTTGTAGCATAGCCCCTGGCGATGACGCTCGAGCTATTAGGCCGGTGTGAGCTGGCAGAAAGGGCGTGGCGCAACCGGTGCGTTGGGTGCTGCGGGAAGCCTGGGCAGGATGCCCTGGCGGTGGCGACGTTGGTGGAGGCCGGGGAGGCTAGCGGTTGCCCTGGGACGATAGTGCCTGCTGCATGGCCACCACGCGTCGCTCGAAGGCGCGTGCATAATACATGGCTATCTGGATGTCCTGTGGCCCGCGCATCTCCACGTCCATGGGGATATGATCCGGTAGCCCGCTAACAGACAACTCGGCCCGCTGGCGAGCCGTGACACCGGGCGCGTGGCAAGCTGGAAGCAGTCGGCGAAGTCTTGCACCGTGGAAGTGAAGGGCAAACGCCCAAGCTTCGCCAAGCGGCTCCTGCAAATCGGCGACCCGAACCATAAGAGGCATAGCTCACGAAAACGCTCCCATAGAGGCATGTGAAGGAAATATGCCCTAGAGGCAATAATAAAGTTATTATTTATTTCCTTATATCATGATAAATGTTTATTATTCATGCTAGAATTGTATTAACCGGAAACATGATACATGTGTGTATACATAGACAAACAGAGTGTCACTAGTATGCCTCTACTTGACTAGCTCGTTAATCGAAGATGTTTATGTTTCCTAACCATAGACACGAGTGATGTGATTGACATGACCCATTCCGTTAGCTTAGCACCCGATCATTTAGTATGTTGCTATTGCTTTGTTCATGACTTATATATGTTCCTATGACTATGAGATTATGCAACTCCCGTTTGCCTTGTGTGCTACCAAACGTCACAACGTAACTGGGTGATTATAAAGGAGCTCTACAGGTGTCTTCGAAGGTACATGTTGGGTTGGCGTATTTCGAGATTAGGATTTGTCACTCCGATTATCGGAGAGGTATCTCTAGGCCCTCTCGGTAATGCACATCACTTAAGCCTTGCAAGCATTGCAACTAATGAGTTAGTTGCGGGATGATGTATTACGGAACGAGTAAAGAGACTTGCCGGTAACGAGATTGAACTAGGTATTGAGATACCGACGATCGAATCTCGGGCAAGTAACATACCGATGACAAAGGGAACAACGTATGTTGTTATGCGGTCTGACCGATAAAGATCTTCGTAGAATATGTGGGAGCCAATATGAGCATCCAAGTTCCGCTATTGGTTATTGACCGGAGACGTGTCTCGGTCATGTCTACATAGTTCTCGAACCCGTAGGGTCCGCACGCTTAAAGTTTCGATGACAGTTATATTATGAGTTTATATGTTTTGATGTACCGAAGGAGTTGGGAGTCCCGGATGAGATCGGGGACATGACGAGGAGTCTCGAAATGGTCGAGACGTAAAGGTCGATATATTGGACGACTATATTCGGACATCGGAAAGGTTCCGAGTGATTCGGGTATTTATCGGAGTACCGGAGAGTTACGGGAATTCACCGGTGAGTATATGGGCCTTATTGGGCCATACGGGAATAGAGGAGAGAGGCCAAAAGGAAGGAGGCGCACGCCCCCCCCCCCCGCCTCTGGTCCGAATTGGACAAGGGGTGCAGCCCCCTTTTCCTTTTTCCTCTCCCCCTCTTTCCTTCTCTCGTACTCCAACAAGGAAAGGAGGAATCCTACTCCCGGTGGGAGTAGGACTCCCCCTTGGTGCGCCCTCCTCCTAGGCCGGCCGCCTCCCCCTTGCTCCTTTATATACGGGGGCAGGGGGCACCCCATTGACACAACAATTGATCGTTTGATCTCTTAGCCGTGTGCGGTGCCCCCCTCCACTATATTCCACCTCGATAATACTGTAGCGGTGCTTAGGCGAAGTCCTGCGTCGGTAGAACATCAACATCGTCACCACGCCGTCGTGCTGACAAAACTCTCCCTCAACGCTTGGCTGGATCGGAGTTCGAGGGACGTCATTGGGCTGAACGTGTGTTGAACTCGGAGGTGCCGTACGTTCGGTACTTGATCGGTCGGATCGTGAAGATGTACGACTACATCAACCGCGTTGTGCTAATGCTTCCGCTTTCGGTCTACGAGGGTACGTGGACAACACTCTCCCCTCTCGTTGTTATGCATCACCATGATCTTGCGTGTGCGTAGGAATTTTTTTGAAATTACTACGTTCCCAACAGTGGCATCCGAGCCTGGTTTTATGCGTTGATGTTATATGCACGAGTAGAACACAAGTGAGTTGTGGGCGATAGAAGTCATACTGCTTACCAACATGTCATACTTTGGTTCGGCGGTATTGTTGGATGAAGCGGCCCGGACCGACATTACGCGTACGCTTACGCGAGACTGGTTTTACCGCCGTGCTATGCACACAGGTGACTAGCGGGTGTCAGTTTCTCCAACTTTAGTTGAACCGAGTGTGGCTACGCCCGGTCCTTGCGAAGGTTAAAACAGCACCAACTTGACAAACTATCATTGTGGTTTTGATGCATAGGTAAGAACGGTTCTTGCTAAGCCCAGTAGCAGCCACGTAAAACTTGCAACAACAAAGTAGAGGACGTCTAACTTGTTTTTGCAGGACATGTGATATGGTCAAGACGTGATGAGATATAAGTTGTTGTATGAGATGATCATGTTTTGTTGAAGTTATCGGCAACTGGCAGAAGCCTTATGGTTGTCTCTTTATTGCATAAGATGCAAGTGCCAAATAATTGCTTTACTTTATCGCTACGCGATAGCAATAGTTGCAAGAGCAATAGTTAGTGAGACGACCATGTGACGACACATTGATATAGATCAAGATGATGGAGATCATGGTGTCATGCCGATGACGATAGAGATCATGACGGTACTTTGGAGATGAAGATCAAAGGCGCAAGATGATCATGGCCATATCATGTCACATATTTTTTATTGCATGTGATGTTTATCTTTTATACATCTTATTTTGCTTTTTTCGACGGTAGCTTTATAAGATGATCTCTCACTAAATTTCAAGATAAAAGTGTTCTCCCTGAGTATGCATCATTATTGCCAAAGTTCGTCGTGCCCAGACACCACGTGATGATCGGGTGTGATAAGCTCTACGTCCATCTAAAACGGGTGCAAGCCAGTTTTGCTCACGCAGAATACTCAGGTTAAACTTGACGAGCCTAGCATATGCAGATATGGCCTCGGAACACTGAGACCGAAAGGTCGAGCGTGAATCATATAGTAGATATGATCAACATAGTGATGTTCATCATTGAAAACTACTCCATTTCACGTGATGATCGGTTATGGTTTAGTTGATTTGGATCACGTGATCACTTAGATGATTAGAGGGGTGTCTATCTAAGTGGGAGTTCTTAAGTAATATGATTAATTGAACTTAAATTTATCATGAACTTAGTCCTGGTAGTATTAGCATATCTATGTTGTAGATCAATAGATCGCGTTGTTGCTTCCCTATGTTTATTTTGATATGTTCCTAGAGAAAAACTATGTTGAAAGATGTTAGTAGCATTGATGCGGATTGGATCCGTGATCTGAGGATTATCCTCATTGCTGCACAGAAGAATTATGTCCTTGATGCACCGCTAGGTGACAGACCTATTGCAGGAGCAGATGCACACGTTATGAACGTTTGGCTAGCTCAATATGATGACTACTTGATAGTTCAGTGCACCATGCATGCTTAACGTCTTAGAATCGGGACTTCAAAGACGTTTTGAACGTCATGGACCATATGAGATGTTCCAGGAGTTGAAGTTAATATTTCAAGCAAATACCCTAGTTGAGAGATATGAAGTCTCCAACAAGTTCTATAGCTAAAAGATGAAGGAGAATAGCTCAAACAGTGAGCATGTGCTCAGATTGTGTGGGTACTACAATCGCTTGAATCAAGTGGGAGTTAATCTTCCAGATAAGATAGTGATTGACAGAATTCTCTAGTCACCATCACCAAGTTAGTAGAACTTCGTGATGAACTATAATATGCAAGGGATAACGGAAATGATTCCCAAGCTCTTCATGATGCTCAAATCGACGAAGGTAGAAATCAAGAAAAACATCAAGTGTTGATGGTAGACAAAACCACTAGTTTCAAGAAAAGGGCAAAGGGAAGAAGGGGAACTTCAAGAAGAACGGCAAGCAAGTTGCTGCTCAAGTGAAGAAGCCCAAGTCTGGTCCTAAGCCTGAGACTAAGTGCTTCTACTGTAAAGGGACTAGTCACTGGAAGCGGAACTACCCCAAGTATTTGGCGGATAAGAAAGGATGGCAAAGTAAACAAAGGTATATTTGATATACATGTTATTGATGTGTACTTTACTAGTGTTCATGGCAACCCCTCAGTATTTGGTACTAGTTCAGTTGCTAAGATTAGTAACTTGAATCGGGAGTTGCAGAATGAACAGAGACTAGTTCAGGGTGAGGTGACGATGTGCGTTGGAAGTAGTTCCAAGATTGATATGATCATCATCGCACTCTCCCTATACTTCGGGATTAGTGTTGAAACTAAATAAGTGTTATTTGGTGTTTGCATTGAGCATGAATATGATTTGATCATGTTTGTTGCAATACGGTTATTCATTTAAGTTAGAGAACAATTGTTGTTCTGTTTACATGAATAAAACCTTCTATGGTCATACACACCAACGAAAATGGTTTGTTGGATCTCGATCGTAGTGATACACATATTCATAATATTGAAGCCAAAAGATGCAAAGTTAATAATGATAGTGCAACTTATTTGTGGCACTGCCGTTTAGGTCATATTAGCGTAAAGCGCATGAAGAAACTCCATGCTGATGGGCTTTTGGAATCACTTGATTATGAATCACTTGATGCTTGCGAACCATGCCTCATGGGCAAGATGACTAAGACTCCGTTCTCTGGAACAATGGAGCGAACAACTGACTTATTGGAAATAATACATACTGATGTATGCGATCCGATGAGTATTAAGGCTCGCGGCAGGTATCGTTATTTTCTGACCTTCACAGATGATTTGAGTAGATATGGGTATATCTACTTGATGAAACATAAGTCTGAAACATTTGAAAAGTTTAAAGAATTTCAGAGTGAAGTGGAAAATCATCGTGACAAGAAAATAAAGTTTCTACGATCTGATCGCGGAGACGAATATTTGAGTTACGAGTTTGGTCTTCAATTAAAACAATGTGAAATAGTCTCACTGCTCACGCCATCAGGAACACCACAGTGTAATGGTGTGTTCGAACATCGTAACCGTACTTTATTAGATATGGTGCAATCTATGATGTTTCTTACCGATTTACCACTATCGTTTTGGGGTTATGCATTAGAGACAATTGCATTCACGTTAAAAGGGCACCATCTAAATCTGTTGAGACGACACCGTATGAACTATGGTTTGGCAAGAAACCAAAGTTGTCGTTTTTTAAAGTTTGGGACTATGATGCTTATGTGAAAAAGTTTCAACATGATAAGTTCAAACCCAAATCAGAGAAATGTGTCTTCATAGGATACCCAAAGAGTCAGTTGGGTACACCTTCTATCACAGATCCGAAGGCAAGACATTCATTGCTAAGAATGGATCCTTTCTAGAGAAGGAGTTTCTCTCGAAAGAAGTGAGTGGGAGGAAAGTTGAACTTGATAAGGTAATTGTACCTTCTCCCTTATTGGAAAGTAGTTCATCACATGAATTTGTTCCTGTGACTACTACACCAATTAGTGAGGAAGCTAATGATGATGATCATGTAACTTCAGATCAAGTTACTACCGAATCTCGTAGGTAAACCAGAGTAAGATCCGCACCAGAGTGGTTCGGTAATCCTGTTCTGGAAGTTATGTTACTAGACCATGACGAACCTACGAATTATGAAGAAGCGATGGCGAGCCCAGATTCCGCGAAATGGCTTGAGGCCATGAAATCTGAGATGGGATCCATGTATGAGAACAAAGTGTGGACTTTGGTTGACTTGCCCGATGATCGGCAAGCCATAGAAAATAAATGGATCTTCAAGAGGAAGACGGACGCTGATAGTAGTGTTACTATCTACAAAGCTAGAATTGTCACAAAAGGTTTTCGACAAGTTCAAGGTGTTGACTATGATGAGAGTTTCTCACTCGTATCTATGCTTAAGCCTGTCCAAATCATGTTAGCAATTGCCGCATTTTATGAAATCTGGCAAATGGTAAACAAAACTGCATTCCTTAATGGATTTATTAAAGAAGAGTTGTATATGATGCAACCATAAGGTTTTGTCAATCCTAAAGGTGCTAACAAAATATGCAAGCTCCAACGATCCATCTATGGACTGGTGCAAGCATCTCGGAGTTGGAATATACGTTTTGATAAGTTGATCAAAGCATATAGTTTTATACAGACTTGCGGTGAAGTCTGTATTTACAAGAAAGTGAGTGGGAGCACTACAACATTTCTGATAAGTATATGTGAATGACATATTGTTGATCGGAAATAATGTAAAATTATTCTGCAAAGCATAAAGGAATGTTTGAAAGGAGTTTAGGCGAAGCCCTGCGTCGGTAGAACATCAACATCGTCACCACGCCATCGTGCTGACGAAACTCTCCCTCAACGCTCGGCTGGATCGAAGTTCGAGGGACGTCATCGGGCTGAACGTGTGCTGAACTCGGAGGTGCCGTACGTTCGATACTTGATCGGTCGGATCGTGAAGATGTACGACTACATCAACTGCGTTGTGCTAACGCTTCTGCTTTCGGTCTACGAGGGTACGTGGACAACACTCTCCCCTCTCGTTGCTATGCATCACCATGATCTTGCGTGTGCATAGGAATTTTTTTGAAATTACTACGTTCCCAACAGCATGCCGCCCTCGTCATGTTCGAGGGCGTCATACCACGTCTGCGCTGCGCCCCGGAGGTGATAGGAGGCGAGCCAGGTGTGGTAGGATGCGAGCGTGCGCTGTCCCCTGAAAAACTGGTCACACTGATTAAGCCAATTCAGGGGGTCCTCAGTGCCGTTGTAGGTGGTGAAATAGAGCTTGGAGAAGCGCGGCGGCGTGTGGTTGTGGCCGACCGGGGGGGGGGGGGGGGAGGGGTACGCCTCGTCGGCGCGGGGCAGCGAGGATGACGGTGCCGAGTAGGTGGGCATCAAGGGCCCCCCCTTGGAACAAGGGCCCGTCGACGCCGTCGTAGGGGCCCGACGGGGCTGGCAGGCACGCCGAATGGCAGGGGTGCACTAGTAGAAAAAGGGTCAAATGTGAAGCACATTAGTGCCGGTTTGTATTTGAGCCGGTACTAATGGTATCATTAGTGCCGGTTCGAACGGATTTGCATTAATGCCGGTTCGTGTTGAACCTTTAGTACCGGTTCGTGGCACGAACCGGTACTAAAAGGGTGGTGGCAGGCTGGCGTCAGGCCGGAGCCCCACAATCACCTTTAGTACCGGTTCGTGGCACGAACCGGTACTAAAGGTCTAACCTTTAGTACCGGTTCGTGCCATGAACCGGTACTAACGGGGTCTGACCTATAGTACCGGTTGGAGACACAAACCGGCACTATAGGGCAATTTTCAAACTCTACCCCCCCCGTCCCCGTGGATCGCCTTTTCAGTTTTAGTAAAAATAAACGAAAATGATGGAAATGTCAAAAAAATAAAAGAAAATAAGTTTCCCTTGTGATATGTGGTCTAGTTGTTGGGAAAATTTGCAAATGTGAATTTTGACTTTATTTGCAAAATCTCTCTGAAATTTGTAAAAATGGGCATAACTTTTGCATACTAACTCGGATGAAAAAGTTTTTTATATAAAAAATCATCTACTTGAAAAGTTACATCCAAATTTAATCGGGGGAACCCCGTTAAACATTTGCAAAATCCTAAAGAACCTAATAGAAAAAAGTTACGGGGCTTTTAAGATCTAGAGTGGAAAAAATTGAAAAATATTCAAACTGTGGGTAAACTATGGTCAAACAATGGTCAAACTAGTTATTCTAGAATATTAGTGTTACTAAATAATTATTTTAATTTTTTGAATTTTGGTCAAATCTGGTCAAACTATGGTCAAACTGTGGTCATACTATGGTCAAATTTATTCAAGAAATATTAGCGTTACTAAATAATTACTGTTTTTTTAGAATAATAGTTTCAAACTCAAACGATGAAATGTGTGACTTTATGCTCAAGCTAAACTCCTGAGGGTTAATAGGATTGACATCTTATTATTGTCAGGAAAACAACAAGTGCAGACTCGGAAACGAAGGAGAATAGAACCTGAAAGTTAAGCGTGCTCGGGCTGGAGTAGTGAGAGGGATGGGTGACCGGTCGGGAAGTTAGATGATTTGGAATGAGTGATCCACACTTGAGCAGTTAAGAGAGGTAATTAGAGACTAAATCATCAAATAATTCAAAAAAATTAAAAATAAAAAAAATCAAATTTTTTTTCCAAAATTTTCAAAAAAATAAAAATAAAAAAACCTTTAGTACCGGTTGGTAACACCAACCGGTACTAAAGGTCCCCCGTACCAGGGCGAGAGCTCACGCCACGTGGTGGCACTTTAGCGCCGGTTCGTGCCGAACCGGTACTAAAGGGGGGGGGGGCTTTAGTGCCGAAATGTTAGTAAGGCCCTTACAAACCGGTACTAATGATCCGTTTTCTACTAGTGGACGCGCGAGCGGAGACGAGACATGCGGCTGACCGAGGGCCATCGTGTAGACCGGCGACGACGACCCGGCCGACCAGGCTGGTAACGGAGAAGGCGACGACGGAAACCACACCTGGTGGATGGGTACCCCGGGCATCGTCGTCGGAAGGGCCGGCCAGGAGGTGACTGGTGGCGGCAGCGGTAGCTGCAGCTGCTGCATCAGCGGTAAGGCGGGGGCGACAGAGGTCGTCGGGGGTGGCGGCTGCCACGGCAACTGCGGCGGCCCCGTGATGGCGGCGACTGGAGCTGCCCGCTGTGGCCCATAGGGCCCCGCCAGGAAGAGGCGGATGCCCTCGACCGCCTGGGTGAGGTCCCGGAGCACCGCAGACATCTCCTCCGAGGTGAGGACGGTGGGGGCGACCGCGGGAGACGTCCCGGCGACGCAGGGGACCGTTCCGGTCAGGAGCGGGGTGCTGCCCGCGATGGTCATCGGTGACGAGGAGGTGATCGGCAGCAAGACGGTGGATGGGCGGAGGAGAAGACATGATCGAGCCTGAGACAGCTGATACCAGATTGATAGGAACCGGGTCCCTACCAGGATGAGTTCTCAGGTTGTAGGGGTGGAAGGAGGGTTGACGTGAAGGAAGGCGAGGCCGGCGGCGCTGGGGTGTCGTCCTTGCGCGCGCGAGAGAGAGAGCGCGCGGAGGCAGCTAGGATTAGGTCTCCTGGCTCCCTTCAGGAAGCCGAGCAAATATGATTGCTTCTACTTAATCTCAAAACGGATTCTTATATGAGTTTATATAATCCTCCTAATAAGATAATTGGGCTAAGGCCCTAACACGATAAGATAACTTGAGCTGGGCCCCTAACTGCCTGCGCCATGAGGCCTCCTCCGGCTAGTGTATGCCGGTCATAACAGACCCCATACAATAGCTTTCATGCACTTCTTTGTATTTTCAGTAGCTTTTGATCATCGTTAAGATCGATATTCAGCTTCCTCATATTTTGTAGCTGGCCAAAATCATGAAGAAATTAAATTGGCTGCTTAAATGTTCTGACCTGTTTTAACATCTCTAGTGCTTGCATCTCCCCAACATCTCTAGTGATTTTGTAGCATTATTCATTTAGAGAAGGGATTCCCCACAACAATCCAGATACTTGAAGTGATTTTGCATGAGACAATACAAGACAAATCTCTAGAAAAGAATCACTCTCCTTGGTGGCTTGGAGGGGGAGTTGATGAACTGTGCTTCGTATCTGATCAAGAGTTGGACGGGCAACACAATGGTGTAACAAAGTTCTCTTTGATTGACTTGGATATGATGAAGTCCATGACTGTATAATGAACTTGAAAACTTTTAACATTACCATACTGGTCTGTCTTCAGGTTGGATCAAACTTCTATTCACAAGCTTACTAGAAACACCTCTATCCTAACTCATGTACTACATATCTTCTCCATGGAAGTATCCTTCAGGAATCCAGCACTGGTCCTTCATCTTAATAGTAGATCATTTTGTAAACATATTGAGGCATAGAGACATGTTTTTAGATGAGGGTGAAGATCACAATAACAAAGTGACAAAATCAGCATATTTTCTGTGATGTCACTTGTTTCAAGTGCAGAACCAACTGAATTTGCTATGTGATTTATGACTGATATTAGTGTAGTTTTACCGCGTAGAGAAAACACTGAAATAAAATAACAAATGCATTGTTCTTCTTGACAAACTACCATAAATAAGAAATGTTGAAACAGGTGATTAAAATGGCGCAAGGCATGACAGGGCCACCGTATTAATGCCTCCAATTTTTGAAATGATGGCATTTTCGACATTTGCAGGGTCTCTAATTAAGCAGCAATAGGGTCTGAGTAACTGAGAGTACCCAAAAAAAAGCATGGCTGACATTTGGCAGTGTGCATTTACCAGGCAATACCATGAAAATATATATGGTTTTTATTGAGGGTGTACGGCAATCAACAACACTGATACATATCGCCGCAGAGATCTGCAAGTGTATGGTTGGGACAGAAAGAGGGAGCATAGCACCCATGTGCTCTAATCAAGTGCATTTCCGATGGCATGGATATATATTCTACACAATGTGCACACAAGAAAAAGCAAACTAGCTAGTTCTAGAATACCATGACTGTATTTTGCTACTATTAAAAGTTTGTAGACAGAGAATTGTGAACAACCATTGGGAGTAGGAGGCATCAGGGAAGAGTGGAACAGCAACCCAAATGTGTGGAGATGCATAGTTCAATGTAGGCAAGAACGCAATGACAAGATTGAGCACTTTGTGGCCAGAGGAGGCGGGAATACCACCCAAATGTGTGCAATAGCAGAAGCCGGATGTAGCCACAACCCTGACGCCCCCAAGTACTTTGGGGCCAGAGGAGGTTCTGCAATAGCGCGCTCGATTTGCTGCCGAGACAATCCTGCACAGAGCTAGCAAAAGCTGGCCTGATTGATTTTTCTCCAGCCGGTGGCTACAACTGCGGGTAAACATGACGTAATAATAGTCACAGACACTTAACGTGCACATAGGGGTGTTGCAGGAATTGAGTAGACGTTAAGTAGCACTAAGGCTTGAGCCACCGAGAGTGCCACAAAATTAACATGGCATTACAAATAAAAACAGTTTTTAATTGAGGGTTGCACTATTACATATTGGTGCATGGGTCCCCATATCATGTGTATTGTTGGGACAAATAATAGAGGGAGTGTAGCACCCATGTGCTCCAGTCCCATGTATTCCCCGTTGCTTGGATATATATTCTACCAGTGTTCACACAAACAAAAGCAAACTGGTTCCATAAAAACAGAGACATCAGTATTAAAAGGTTGTAAATAGGAAACATAGATGATGAGCTAGTGGCTTTGAGGGGTTAGAGAAGAATGGAAGAAGTCCTGAACTAGAAGCACTCAGGATTAGGAGGCATCAGGGACAAGAGGAACATCCATCCAAATGTGTGTAGGTGATAGGGTCGAAAATATGCTAGAGCTAGGGCACATGGTCGTTGCTGGCAATCTTGAGCTAGAGCAAAGTGCCGACGTCGACAACCAAGAGCTACAGGAAGAGTCAGAACACAGCTAGAGCTAGACTACACGCTTGTTTCTGGAACTTTAATTGCGGGAGACACGGAGTTGTCTCCAACATCATCTTTAGTTAGCGGCCCGAGGCTTTGTCGCAAATAGTCATTTTCTTCTATTTGGCGTTCGCTCAGATAAGTGGTTGTGCTACTCCCTTCTCCCTTCCAGCTTGTGTATGTGATAGCCGACCATGGTATCTATCGTCTATGTTTACTTGCGAAAACTACGGAAACAATAGATTGATGCGATAAATAAAGCAGTAAATGGTTGTTCTGAACTCCTGCACCTGCTTAAGTTTTTTAAAATAGTTGCTTTCTCTCTGCGATCGATAGTGGGTTTTGTGGTGAGAAGTTTGCACTCATGGTGCCTTGCTCCTTCCTTCCTGCTTGTGTCCTGCTACCCATCTTTTCGAGTGCTTGTGTGCACTTTGTATCTAACCGACTAATTTGTTCCTATTTCGTATTGATTTCATTTTGGTTTTATTTTTTATTTATCCTTTATTTATTCTTTTATTTTTCATTTTTCTCAAATGCTTGATTTTTTAAAATTCGAAAACATATTTTTGAAAATTCATGAATCTTTTCAAATTTCATTTTTTCCAAAGTTCAAGTTTTCTTTAAAAAATCATGAACTTTTCATTTTGCAAACTTTTTTCAAGTTTTGAACTTTCCAAAGTCTTGAACTTTTTTCAGATTTGTGAAGTTTTTAGCAAATTTCCCGAACTCTTTCAAAATTTATGACCTTTTTACAAAACAATTGTATTTTTTTAGGAAAAAAAGTTTTTTCTAGAAAAATTGTGAACTTTCTGGTATTCTTTGTTTGAATTCTTAATTTTTTTTCTGAATACATGAACTGTTTTTGAGTTCGCGGCCTTTTTTTGTATTCATGAACTTTTTTTGCATGTTACTAATTTTTTAAATTTGTATTTTTTTTCAAACTGTCAATGGTCAACGGGGTCAAACTGTTAGTTGTCAAAGGTCAAACGATCAATGGACTGGCGATCAATTCTGTCAAAGATCGAGCGAGTGATGGAGCAATCTAGTCTATCGGGCGAAGGGAGTGCTGGTGACTAATTTGCCGGTCCAATCAATATTGCACGTGAGTGCGGGCTGGGACACTGGTGTATAACGAACTGATCACGGGGAGCCCCTATGTCTCGCTGTAAGCGAGACAGTAGGCAAGCCTCACGTCGGGGAAACTCCACATGGACCGGCCCAGAGGGCACCTCTTTTTTCTAAAAAAAAATGTTACGCTTTCAGTTTTCCGTTTTGCTTTTTTTTTACTTCAAAACATTCTGAAATATATATTAGTACAAGATAATTTTATAGGGAAAGATTTGAAAACTGTAGACCACACATTTGAAAAATGTTAAATGTGTATAGAGAAAATGTATATCACATATACTGAAAATGAAGAAAAAAATTGATCATGTATTTGGAAAATATTGATCAAGCATTTGAAAAACAGTTGAACATGTATTAAAAATGTTAAACTTGTATTTGAAAAATGTTAATCAAGAATCTCAAAAAAAACTTAAATGTGTATATAAAAGATGTTGACCATGTATTTAGAAAATGTTAATGTTGCATTAAAAAAATTAAATGTATTTTTTCCAATCCCATTTCGGCAATAGACTGGCGAGTACTCGCATGCCGATCGGTAGAGCACGTTTGCAAGCTCAAAGGCCTCCTTTGCGCCCTTGAGCCATTCAGTGGCGCCGTCTTTATCGACAGCCACTGTGTCCTACGCGGCGGCGAGCTCCATCCCCTTGGTGGTTGGCCAAAGTTGGTCGCCGAGCTCGTTCAAGCGGCTCCACGCGGGAAGCACCACGACTCGACGTTGGGCTGGCTGGAGCTGTCGGCCTCTGTGTCGTGCCGGGCGTGCTTGCGTGGTGGTGACCCATTACGGCCCCCACGCCCCCTAGCACCTCCCGCTACGGATCTGTTTGATCTCCGCAAAAAAAAAACCCACCTAAAATCGCTCGCCGCAGAAACTAAAAAGGACGATGGAGGGGAGAGGATTGTGCGGAGGTGGGCGGAGCTTATCCAAGAAGGGAACACTAAAACGCCCTCACCCCTAAGATATAGTGGCGTTTGCGGCGATTTGCGGGCCGGGTGAATTTTAGCGCACCTGTTCGGGTCCGAAAAAGCCTGAAAATTGAAGACGGTGGGAAAAATAAAATAGTTCAACTTTATCACTTAAACATGTTTAGTTGGTAGCAACGAGGAGCATTGTATATGCATCACTGTGGATTTGCCATAATGTGGCTTTTAAATCAGACTTCTATTATTTTTTGCTTGTTCAAGTGATATGTCAGCTTTTCGTATGATAGCATTTAGAATTTTTCTGGACAACATAGTGCGACAATAAAAAAATTCATTGATAGATTATTTCCACACTAACAAGGATTTAAAGCCATCCCCGGGTTTATGGTCATCAGTATGAGGGTGGATCACATTCATATCATTGCATGGGACTTCCTCGTCGTCGCAGCGATGCTTCTGGTTGAGCTACTGATGGTGGTTGTGGGCATCAGAGCTTTGACGAGATAGCCATATGAAAGTGCAACTATCCCTGGGTGGGTTTGGTAATTCCTAACAACATATAGCTCATTGAGCTAACATTATTCCAAGATTAATATTTCAGGAAAAGCTCAATGGATGGCATGGCATGGATGAGGAAAGTGGATCCCTCAAAATTATAAGGACAAAGGATTAGCTCAAACTTCAAGATCAAGACTACATTTTATATTTTAGTGATCCAAGATCACATTTAGTCTATAGGAAAAGCCAATACTATCAAGGAGGGATGAGGTGTTGCTTAATGAGCCTCTTGCTTTATGTGCTTAGTGATATGCTCCAAAACCCTCAACTATCTTCCCACATCCACATTTGACCTAAACCAAAAGTCAAACTCGGCCCCACCTTTCCATCCGGCGCCACCGAGTTTCATTTGTCATAGCCACTGCCACAAACCCTAGAAATTCGGTTTCACCGATAGGGATCTCGGTCTCACCGAGATGGGATTGCAATTTCTCTGTTTCCCTTCATAACGTTTCGATTTAACCAAAGTGAGCGATCGGTCCCACCGAGATTGCAATGTAAACTCACTGTTTCCCTTTCGTAACATTCCGGTCTCACCGAAAAGAGCGAATCGGTCCCACCGAGTTTACCTGACCAACCCTCTGGTTAGCTTATTACCAAAATCGGTCTCACCGAGTTTGTGTAATTGGTCACACCGAGATTACATTATGCCCAAACCCTAACCATATCGGTCCTACCGAGTTGCATCTTAGTCCCACCGAAAATCCTAACGGTCACTAGGTTTGCTGAATCGGTCTGACCGAGTTTAACGATTCGGTCCCACCGAGTTTGACAGATTGTGTGTAACGGTTAGATTTTGTGTGGAGGCTATATATACCCCTCCACCCACTCTTCATTCGTGGAGAGAGCCATCAGAACAGATCTTCACTTCCAATACATATTTTCTGAGAGAGAACCACCTACACTTGTGTTGAGCTCAAGATATTCCATTCCTACCATATGAATCTTGGTCTCTAGCCTTCCCCCAAGTTGCTTTCCACTCAAATCTTCTTTCCACCAAATCCAAATCCTGTGAGAGAGAGTTGAGTGTTGGGGAGACTATCATTTGAAGCACAAGAGCAAGGAGTTCATCATCAACACACCATTTGTTACTTCTTGGAGAGTGGTGTCTCCTAGATTGGCTAGGTGTCACTTGGGAGCCTCCGACAAGATTGTGGAGTTGAACCAAGGAGTTTGTAAGGGCAAGGAGATCGCCTACTTCATGAAGATCTACCGCTAGTGAGGCAAGTCCTTCGTGGGCGACGACCATGATGGAATAGACAAGGTTGCTTCTTCATGGACCCTTCGTGGGTGGAGCCCTCCGTGGACTCGCGCAACCGTTACCCTCCGTGGGTTGAAGTCTCCATCAACGTGGATGTACGATAGCATCACCTATCGGAACCACGCCAAAAATCTCCATGTCTCCAATTGCGTTTGAATCATCCAAACCCTTCCCTTTACATTCTTGCAAGTTGCATGCTTTACTTTCCGCTGCTCATATACTCTTTTGCATGCTTGCTTGAATTGTGTGGAGATTGCTTGACTTGTGCTAAGATAGCTAAAATCTACCAAGAACTAAAATTGGGAAAAGGCTAGATTTTTATTTGGTCAAGTAGTCTAATCACCCCCCCTCTAGACACACTTCCGATCCTAGAAGTGGTATCAGAGCTTTGGTCTCCATTTGCTTTGATTTCCATAGCTTTTGGTGGTCATAGCCTTGGTTTCACAACCTAGGAGAGTATGGAGTCTAACGAGGGAAATTATCACCGTAGAGGTCCTTACTTTGATGGTACTAATTTTGCTAGTTGGAAGCATAAGATGAAAATGCATATTCTTGGACATAACCCCGCCGTTTGGGCTATTGTGTGTGTTGGCTTGCAAGGTGACTTCTTTGATGGAAAAGAACCAAACCGTGAAGCTACCACGGAAGAGTTGAAGATGGTGCAATACTACGCTCAAGCTTGTGATATTCTCTTCAACGGACTGTGCCCCGAAGAATTCAACAAAATTAGCCGTCTTGAGAATGCAAAGGAAATTTGGGATACTTTGATTGATATGCACGAAGGTACCGACTCCGTCAAGGAATCCAAATTGGATGTGCTTCAAAGTCAACTTGACAAGTTCAAAATGAAGGATGGTGAAGGTGTCGCTGAAATGTACTCTAGGCTTGCTGTTATCACAAATGAGATTGCCAGCTTAGGGAGTGAAGAGATGACCGATAGATTCATCATCAAGAAGATCCTAAGAGCCTTGGATGGAAAATATGATACCGTGTGCACATTGATCCAAATGATGCCCAATTACAAAGATCTCAAGCCAACGGAAGTTATTGGAAGAATTGTTTCTCATGAGATGTCACTCAAGGATAAAGAGGAACTTCACAACAAATCAAGTGGTGCTTACAAAGCCTCATGTGAAGCCCCCACATCATCAAGTGAGAAGCAAACCTTCAATGAAGAATTGAGCTTAATGGTGAAGAACTTCAACAAGTTCTACAAGAGTAGAAGCAAAGATAGAAGCTCCAAGTCAAGGTCCTACAATGACAAAAGATCTTCTAGTCGAGAACGAAACTGCTACAATTGTGGAAGACCCGGACACTATTCCAATGAGTGTACGACTCCCTACAAGAGAAGAGAAGACTCTCCCAAAAGAAGAAGTAGAAGAGAGGAATCACCATCTAGAGAAAGAAGGAGTAGAGATGATCGTTATGAACGAAGACACCTACGGAGAAGCAAGGATTCGGAAAGAAAAGAAAAGTCATCAAGGAGCTACACAAAACGAAGACATCAAGCTCATGTTGGTGAATGGGTATCCGGCTCCGACTCCGACAACCACTCCGAGAGAAGCTATCACTCCGATTCCGAATATACTCAAGATGAAGGTGTTGCCGGTCTAGCACTTGTGTCAACCAACTCCTACGACATATTTGACTCACCAAATGAAGGAGTTGGAACATGCTTCATGGCTAAAGGTCCAAAGGTATCACATCCCGAGTATGTTGATTTCAATAGTGATGAAGATGACTTGTTAGGTGATGATGATTTACTTGTTGACAACTCTAGTGATGAATACTATGATGAAATGTCAATTAATCATGCTAATCAAGATAAAACGAATGACAATGATAAGGAGAAGATTGAGTCTCTAACTAAAGAACTAAACACTCTTAAGTTAGCTCATGAAACTATCTTAGAAGATCATTGAGAACTTTTAAGGACACATGAGAAATTACGCTTTGAATAGCTCAACCTTGAGCAAGAGCATGAGTTCTTAAAAGCAATCAATGATGATCTTCGTAAGAAAAGTTCTTCTTACATTGCCAAGCGTTTACTCTTATCCACTTACATGCCTCAAGTCAAGTCTAGTAACAAAAATAAGAAAGATTCTTCCTCTAGTAGTAAGAATGATCATGTTAAATCCAATATTGTTGCCTCTAGTAGTTCTCTTGATTCCACTAATGATTCTCTTAGCCAAGTTACACTTGAGCAAGAAAATAGCCTATTGAAGGGAATTATAGAGAAAGGAGTCTACAAGAGCCTTGCCGAAAGTAAGCAATTCGAGGAAATTGTACGCAAGCAAGGAAGGCACCGGAAGAATCAAGGTGTTGGTTTTGAACGAAAGTTCAATGCCAATGGAGTTGAGTGGGAAGAAGATCAATACCCCAAGACAAAGTTTGTTCCTCAACAAGAGAAGTATGATCCCACTTCTTTCAAAGGGACACAAGCTCAAGATGATCTTCCACCACAAGACTACAAGCAAAAAGGCAAGGACAAGCTTCAAGAGGAAATTGATGCATTTGAAGAAGCTCCTAAGACCTTAGTCAAGTGGATTCCCAAGACTACTTCAAGTTCCACTTCATCAAGTACGACTACAACTCCGAGGATTCCCATCAAGATGGTGTGGATCCAAAAGAAGAAGAACTAGAGAGTTCTTGAGGGTGACTCCGCCAACACACTTCACTCTTATCATTTTGGCAAGAACAAGTGCAATCAACTTCCACATCTTGCACTAGTTCAAGGAGTCACAAACCCTCTTGTTGGTAAGTCAAGGGACAAGGTAACCTAAAAACTTCCATAGACATCATCTTGTGTGTGCATCACTCTATGTCTATGGATATCTTTGTTTGTTCCTTGTGGGACTAACCCATGTAGGTATTGAAAGTGCAATTCACTCCAATGGATAGCTCCAATTGATCTACATCAACATTGAGCATCCACATCTTCAACATCTACATGAAGTCATCATCGACAAAACCCAAGGTTAGTTCATCCCTCTTAGGGGGGATATCACATCTAGGGGGAGCTTTACTCTAAGACTTGAGCTAAAGCAACTCTAATGATGTGAACACAACAATGCTTTATGTAAAAGTGGCAACCCCACTTGTGCTTAAACGATGAGTATGACCTATGATCAAATGTTCTCATTTGACTCCTAAGTCAATATACTCATATATAGATGACCTACTCATCGCCAATTGCTTGATAGATGCTAGAATTGGTTGTGCATGCTTTGCCACATATTTCAATTGCCATTTTATTGTGTGAGCATGTTGAGTGCATATTTTACTCATTCGAGGACATCCACTTGTTGTTTTGATTGATTGGTCTTCTTTTCTTTTGCCAAGTGGATGGACAAGAATGCCTAAGAACCTTCTCTAGCTATCTATCCTTTTCTCGTCTCAAACTCTATTCATGCTACATCACAAAATTTGATCAAGTCAGATTCAAACCACTCTGTGTGAGGAGCACTCGGAGTCCCTGATTTGTCATAGACTTAAACTTCCAAAACTTCTTTGTGCTTTTCAGTCTGACCGATTCCTCCATTTCGGTCATACCGAGATCACTAAGTCGATCTAGGTTTTCACCTTGGTGCAACCGATTTGAACTTTTTGGTCACACCGAGTTGCTATAACTGTCAACAGTTATGCATCCCGGTGCCACCGAGTTGTTCCACTCGGTCACACCGACAGGGTCGGGCTATATATACTCACGGGCAAAATTTTGGAAATTTCTCCGAAACCTCTTCGCCCGCGCATAGCTCGCTCTGCCTCCTGGGTCTTCGGATCGTCCTCCTCGTCGCCAGCCGCCCCCTGTCGCTGGTCTCCGCCGCCGTCAATGGATTTCGTTTTCGCCGTTGCCGCCATAGCGAGTCCACCGCCCAACTAGGGTATGGACTCGATCATAGTGCTATCCCCGTCTGATTCCTAGCACATTGTGTTCATTATGATTCTTGCTACAATTGAAACACTCCTATCCAGTCAAATCAATCCGTAGAATAGTTGCGATTCGAAAATTTAGGTTTAGGTTTCCGCTGAAACCATCTCGGACCCACCGGGTTGCGGAACTCGGTTCCACCGATTCGGCCACGGCCATTGCACATGTGGTTCTAGGTCTGACTGAGAATTACAAATCGGTGAGACCGAGCTCAGGACTTTGTGAAACCCTAGCAGTCTCGGTGCCACCGAACTGTGACTCGGTCTGACCAAGTTCACTAGTTGAGGTTCCAAAAGCTGCTTCGGTATCACCAAGTTTGCAAATCGATTGATCCGAAATGCTTTCTGTGGAAAACTAAAACTAAGTTTTGACTCATTCTTTTGCAAAAATCTCTGCATTTTGTGATGCTCATCCACTCTATCTCATCTATAATCTATTCACAGGGTCAGCAGTCAGAGTTTGTAACATGTCTGATCAGAGTGACAGCCAGAACAAATCTGAGGAGCAGGTTCATATGAGTGAGGGCACTAGTCCCTCTAGCAGCTTTGATGAGGGTAGCAGGAGCACCCCAAGCAACTTGCCTAAGGCTGCCACTAGAGCTAGCAAGAAGAGAACTTCTGAATCAGAGGATGAGGACTATGTGGCAGAAGAGGAAGCCACATCTAAGAAGAAGGTGCTCAAGAAAGAGTATGGGTCAGCTGCAGTCATCAAGCCTGGAATGCAGAAAAAGGCACCTGCAAGGAGAGTTCCCACTTCTAAGCCTAGGAAGGCTGTAACTGAAGAGACCATGAAGTTCACCATGGAATTTGAAGAGGAAGCAGGTGGCCAAGATAAGAAGAAGAAGAGATCCAGAACAACAACTGCCAGAGTTCTTGGCAAACCCTCCACGAGGAGAGACTCTAAGGGAGAAGAAGAGGAAGAAGAGGTTGCTGCACCAGCACCCAAGGCACATAAGCTTATGGGTGATGCCATAAGGTCAGGGGCTACTTCATCCAAGCCCAAGGAAGCACCCAAAGTTGCCTCCAAGCCCAAGAGTGCACCTAAGAGGAACACCAGGAATATATCTGCTGCTGAAAAGAACAAGGCCCCAGTGCCTGACATTGCTGAAGAAGAAGGACAAGTTCTCAGGAAGCTCAAGCCCAAGATCCCAGACCACAATGATGCTCATCCTGTGGCTGAGGACATGAAAATCAGGAGAGATTCAGGGCTGAAGAAGTGGAGAGAAGCATATCCATATGCTTCAAGGAGAAGAACTGCTGTGGATTACAGGTTTCACACCAAGGAACAACAAGACTTCTATGAGACAGTGCTGCTGGATAAGAAACCCATAGTATGTGACATGAGATGGGTTGATTTGGAATACATCAAGGAGAACGAAGAACACTATCCTGGAGTGTATGACAGCTTCAAAGCTTGTGGAGTTGCAGACTTTGTTGGACAGAAGCTCACTAAGTGGAATGAGGAGCTCATCATGCAGTTTTACTCCAGAGCACACTTCTATCCAGATGGAAGGATAGTGTGGATGTCAGAAGGCACTAGATATCAGTCCACAGTTGCTGAATGGGCACAACTGATCAATGCCCCAGAAGAGCAGGAAGATGACTTGGACATCTATGCCAAGAAGAAGATGGATCACAATTCCATGTCAAACATGTACAAGGAGATCCCAAACAAAGCACTTGATACTTTCAAGTTTGGCTCAGTGCACTTCCTTCTGTCAGGGCTGCCCACTATCAACTGGATTCTAAGGCACACTCTCTTGCCCAAGTCAGGTGATCACAAGATGATCCGAGGCCATGCAATAAACATGCTCCACATATTTGATGTACCACAGAAATTCAAGGTGATGAGCCTCATGGTAGAGACCATTAAGAGGATAGCAGCTGATCAGAAGAGGAGCTGTGGATATGCCCCACAAATTCAGGAGTTGATTAACTCAAAGATGGGCACAGACACATACCTGCTGGATAAGGAACACCTGCCCATCCATCCAGACTTTGAAGACAATTAAGTTGTGATGAATGAGAATGAACCATCATCTGCACATGCTCAATCAAAGAAGGAGAAGGCAAAGATGGAGAAAGCTGCCAAGATGCCAACTCAAGAGGAGGCATCTGAGTACTTCTTGAAGAACAAGCAGGAGCATCTCAGTTACCTGATAGCATCCACTCTGAGAATTGAGAAAGGACTGGCCACCCTGACTCGAAACCAAGAGAGCCTGGAAAGAATCATGGAACAAAAGTTCTATGACCTGGATGTGAAAGTAACAGAGATTCAGTCTGCAGTGGAGCAACTACAGGATGATATGCAGGAGAGGAAGGGCAAGACCACAACTGATGCATTTGCCAGAGTGCCCAGAGCTCAGAGATCATCTGCAGTGCCAGTTGCTGACACCAAAGCCACCACTTCTGCACCAGCTACAACCTCAGTTCCACCAGCTCCAGCTCCTACCCCAGCAGCTCCAACTACGTCTACTGAAGCCTTCGTCCTTGGCGTCATCCGGACTCCACCAACTGAAGGCCAAGCCTGAGAGTCGTTTAGTACTATGCATTTTCTATGAACTTTTTGATAACTTGTTGCCAAAGGGGGAGAAAAATGTATAGATCATAGGCTTCGAGAGAGAGAGAGTTTGCATTTGTTCTCTCTTGTCTTCTTGGTTGAAATTTTATTTGCTTTTGAGTGGTTGAGATACTATGCCGTAATCTGTGAGACATTGATGATCATGTGTTTGATCATAAGCTACACTTAATGCTTGTTGGATATCACTATCAGTTTATCCTTATTTTGATCATTCACTTTGCTTGGTGATGAGTGCATGTATTTAATTCTTATCATTTTGAGCGCTGCACCAAGATGTATGTGACATGGAAGAGTAACCCATGATCCTAACTCATTGTGCATTTGCAGTCCAAAGCAAATATTAAAATATACACAAATTTAGGGGGAGCTCTTGCTTATCACATACTTCTCAAAGCGACGATATTCCATTCTTATTATCATTTGTCGAAGGTTTGATCTATATGTTGTCATCAATTACCAAAAAGGGGGAGATTGAAAGTGCAACTATCCCGGGGTGCTTTTGGTAATTCCTAACAACGTATAGCTCATTGAGCTAACATTATTCCAAGACTAATATTTCAGGAAAAGCTCAATGGATGGCATGGCATGGATGAGGAAAGTGGATCCCTCAAAATTATAAGGACAAAGGATTAGCTCAAACTTCAAGATCAAGACACATTTTATATTTTAGTGATCCAAGATCACATTGAGTCTATAGGAAAAGCCAATACTATCAAGGAGGGATGAGGTGTTGCTTAATGAGCCTCTTGCTTTATGTGCTTAGTGATATGCTCCAAAACCCTCAACTATCTTCCCACATCCACATTTGACCTAAACCAAAAGTCAAACTCGGCCCCATTGATTCTTTCCATCCGGCGCCACCGAGTTTCATTTGTCATAGCCACTGCCACAAACCCTAGAAATTCGGTTTCACCAATAGGGATCTCGGTCTCACCGAGATGGGATTGCAATTTCTCTGTTTCCCTTTGTAACATTTTGGTCTAACCGAAGTGAGCGATCGGTCCCACCGAGATTGCAATGTAAACCCACTGTTTCCCTTTCGTAACATTTCGGTCTCACTGAAAAGAGCGAATCGGTCCCACCGAGTTTACCTGACCAACCCTCTGGTTAGCTTATTACCAAAATCGGTCTCACCGAGTTTGTGTAATCGGTCACATCGAGATTACGTTATGCCCAAACCCTAACCATATCGGTCCTACCGAGTTGCATCTCAGTCCCACCGAAAATCCTAACGGTCACTAGGTTTGCTGAATCGGTCCGACCGAGTTTAACGATTCGGTCCCACCGAGTTAGGCAGATTGTGTGTAACGGTTAGATTTTGTGTGGAGGCTATATATACCCCTCCACCCACTCTTCATTCGTGGAGAGAGCCATCAGAACAGATCTTCACTTCCAATACATATTTTCTGAGAGAGAACCACCTACACTTGTGTTGAGCTCAAGATATTCCATTCCTACCATATGAATCTTGATCTCTAGCCTTCCCCAAGTTGCTTTCCACTCAAATCTTCTTTCCACCAAATCCAAATCCTGTGAGAGAGAGCTGAGTGTTGGGGAGACTATCTTTTGAAGCACAAGAGCAAGGAGTTCATCATCAACACACCATTTGTTACTTCTTGGAGAGTGGTGTCTCCTAGATTGGCTAGGTGTCACTTGGGAGCCTCCGACAAGATTGTGGAGTTGAACCAAGGAGTTTGTAAGGGCAAGGAGATCGCCTACTTCGTGAAGATCTACCGCTAGTGAGGCAAGTCCTTCGTGGGCGACGGCCATGATGGAATAGACAAGGTTGCTTCTTCGTGGACCCTTCGTGGGTGGAGCCCTCTGTGGACACGCGCAACCGTTACCCTCCGTGGGTTGAAGTCTCCATCAACGTGGATATACGATCGCACCACCTATCGGAACCATGCCAAAAACATCTGTGTCTCAAATTGCGTTTGAATCCTCCAAACCCTTCCCTTTACATTCTTGCAAGTTGCATGCTTTACTTTCCGCTGCTCATATACTCTTTTGCATGCTTGCTTGAATTGTGTGGAGATTGCTTGACTTGTGCTAAGATAACTAAAATCTGCCAAGAACTAAAATTGGGAAAAGGCTAGATTTTTATTTGGTCAAGTAGTCTAATCACCCCCCCCCCCTCTAGACATACTTCCGATCCTACACCATGCCATGCGGCATGAGCAGAGACCTCGTGGTCATGGGGCGATCCGTGCAATGAAAAGGAGATGTAACTGGCTAGTTGGAAGAACCTCCATCAAACAAGCTATACGAGACATTGTTACCACTAGTCGTCAACCCGTGCATTCGCACGGGCTAGCTTACTAACCTACAATGGGATGAAGTTTTGAGACTACATTTCATTTACTGAAAATTAAGAAAATTGAGTATTCCCAAATTTCTATAGGAACAGTTCAATCACCTCTATTCTTCGTATATAATGCATTCAAGACATTGAAAATAAAAAATTCTGATTGTTCATTCACTTCTATTCTCAGCCGTCTCTAGAGTAATTAAGAAGTTCACTTTAGATATAAGTTGAAAGAACTTCACAGAATGAGCAACGAAAAATAGTTATACCTTTTAAAGAGAAAAGGAATAGATGCATGCATCAGATACTATTTTTATTACAGTTTTTTGTTCCAAAATTTGCTCATAAAAAGACAAAAGCCTAGTTTGTATTAATATAATAAAATCATGCCTAGAGAGAATAGTCGTGTGGTTGAGCTTCTTTGAACAGGTGTCGACGGTTGCACTTTTGTGCATCACCTTTGGTTCCATCATATCAATATGTACTGATCTAAACGTGTTTACTTTCATTGTATTAGTCACTTATTAAAGGTAAAATACTAATATATTAACATATAGATAAGTAAACTGATTTGGTCTCTATTTTGAATTCACATGAACTTTGACTAAAATGGTAAACACAAATACCTTACTAAAATAATTTGGTATATTATGAAAGCAAAACAAATTATGAACCCATACTGTATTTATGGAGATACTGATACAATATTTACCTGAAATTGTATTTATCAAACCAAACAAACCGGCCCACATGTATCATGTCCATTATATACCACCCTTTCGAACCTGTTAATATTTTACTAACATAGTGGGCAATAAGCAGCTCGATTGCCTATATTTAAATCAACTACTACATAAAAATTTGAAGAACCGATATACTTCTTGTCGTATAATTCATATGTAAAAGGTAAACAATGATGGGAGCATCCGATGCTGATTTAAATAAATATTAGAAGGTCAAATAATTAATCCAACTATTTACCCCAACGGCCTTATGTTATTATATATCTATATATTCAGTTATAAATTAAGGAGATGTACCGACCGTGCATAAATCTCACAAAGCAGCCTAATTAATCGTTGGAGACCTCAACATCACAGCTACCAAATAGTAATACACAAAAGCAACACAGTTGATCAGTTTCTCATTCCGAAAGAAGAATTGGTGAACATGCTATTGAGTTCTCGGAAAGGTAATTGCTAATGGAACATGCAGAAACCAATACATCTAAAAGAAACTATCGTCCAATGGTATAAATGTAAGGGAAATGAAGCTCAGACCGAGATAAGCATCAGGACACACACACACACACACACACACACAGAGAGAGAGAGAGAGAGAGTCAGTCACAAGTAGCACCTGGGTATCACTAGTAGAAAACGGATCATTAGTACCGGTTTGTAAGGGCCTTTAGTGCCGGTTATGGAACCGGCACTAAAATTTTGGCACTAAAGGCCCCCCCCCCCTTTAGTACCGGTTCGGCACGAACCGGTGCTAAAGTGCCACCATGTGGCATGCGCTCGCGCCCTGGTACAGGGGACCTTTAGTACCGGTTGGTGTTACCAACCGGTACTAAAGGTTTTTTTTTTGATTTTTTTTTTCAAAATTTTGGAAAAAAATTTGATTTTTTTATTTTTAATTTTTCTGAATTATTTGATTATTTAGTCTCTAATCACCTCTCTTAACTGCTCAAGTGTGGATCGCTCATTCTAAATCATCTAACTTCCCGACCGATCACCCATCCCTCTCACTACTCCGACCCGAGCACGCTTAACTTTCAGGTTCTATTCTCCCTCGTTTCCAAGTCTGCACTTGTTGTTTTCCTGACAATAGTAAGATGTCAATCCTATTAACCCTCAGGAGTTTAGCTTGAGCATGAAGTCACACATTTCACCGTTTGAGTTTGAAACTATTATTCTAAAAAATAGTAATTATTTAGTAACGCTAATATTTCTTGAATAAGTTTGACCACAGTTTGACCATAGTTTGACCAGATTTGACCAAAATTCAAAAAATTGGAATAATTATTTAGTAACACTAATATTCTAGAGTAACTAGTTTGACCATTGTTTGACCATTGTTTGACCACAGTTTGAATATTTTTCAATTTTTTCCACTCTAGATCTTAAAAGTCCCGTAACTTTTTTCTATTAGGTTTTTGAGGATTTTGCAAGTGTTTAACGGGGTTTCCCCCGTTAAATTTGGATGTAACTTTTCGAGTAGATGATTTTTCATATAATTTTTTTTCATCCGAGTTAGTATGCAAAAGTTATGCCATTTTTACAAATTTCAGAGAGATTTTGCAAATAATGTCAAAATTCACATTTGCAAATTTTCCCAACAACTAGACCACATATCACATGGGAAACTTCTTTCCTTTTATTTTTTTGACATTTCCATCATTTTCATTTATTTTTTTTAAAACTGAAAAGGCGATCAGGGGGGGGGGGGGGAGTTTGAAAATTGCCCTATAGTGCCGGTTTGTGTCTCCAACCGGTACTATAGGGCAGACCCCGTTAGTACCGGTTCGTGCCACGAACCGGTACTAAAGGTGATCGTGGGGCCCCGGCCTGACGCCAGCCTGCCACCCCCCCTTTAGTACCGGTTCGTGCCAGGAACCGGTACTAAAGGTTCAACACGAACCGGCATTAATGCAAATCCGTTCGAACCGGCACTAATGGTACCATTAGTACCAGCTCAAATACAAACCGGCACTAATGTGCTTCACGTTTGACCCTTTTTCTACTAGTGTATTTGATACTGGTTCTGTTGCTAATATTTGCAACTCGAAACAGGGACTACGGATTAAGCGAAGATTGGCTAAGGACGAGGTGACGATGCGCGTGGGAAACGGTTCCAGAGTCGATGTGATCGCAGTCGGCACGCTACCTCTATATCTACCTTTGGGATTAATATTAGACCTAAATAATTGTTATTTGGTGCCAGCGCTGAGCATGAACATTATATCTGGATCTTGTTTGATGCGAGACGGTTATTCATTTAAATCAGAGAATAATGGTTGTTCTATTTATATGAGTAATATCTTTTATGGTCATGCACCTTTGAAGAGCGGTCTATTTTTGATGAATCTCGATAGTAGTGATACACATATTCATAATGTAGAAGCCAAAAGATGCAGAGTTGGTAATGATAGTGCAACTTATTTGTGGCACTGCCGTTTAGGTCATATCGGTGTAAAACGCATGAAGAAACTCCATACTGATGGACTTTTGGAACCACTTGATTATGAATCACTTGGTACTTGCGAACCGTGCCTCATGAGCAAGATGACTAAACACCGTTCTCCGGTACTATGGAGAGAGCAACAGATTTGTTGGAAATCATACATACAGATGTATGCGGTCCGATGAATATTGAGGCTCGTGGCGGATATCGTTATTTTCTCACCTTCACAGATGATTTAAGCAGATATGGGTATATCTACTTAATGAAACATAAGTCTGAAACATTTGAAAATTTCAAAGAATTTCAGAGTGAAGTGGAAAATCATCGTAACAAGAAAATAAAGTTTCTACGATCTGATCGTGGAGGAGAATATTTGAGTTACGAGTTTGGTGTACATTTGAAAAATTGTGGAATAGTTTCGCAACTCACGCCACCCGGAACACCACAACGTAATGGTGTGTCCGAACGTCGTAATCGTACTTTACTAGATATGGTGCGATCTATGATGTCTCTTACTGATTTACCGCTATCGTTTTGGGGATATGCTCTAGAGACGGCCGCATTCACGTTAAATAGGGCACCATCAAAATCCGTTGAGATGACGCCATATGAACTGTGGTTTGGCAAGAAACCAAAGTTGTCGTTTCTGAAAGTTTGGGGCTGCGATGCTTATGTGAAAAAGCTTCAACCTGATAAGCTCGAACCCAAATCGGAGAAATGTGTCTTCATAGGATATCTAAAGGAAACTATTGGATACACCTTCTATCACAGATCCGAAGGCAAGACTTTTGTTGCTAAATTCGAAAACTTTCTGGAGAAGGAGTTTCTATCGAAAGAAGTGAGTGGCAGGAAAGTAGAACTTGATGAGGTAACTGTACCTACTCCCTTATTGGAAAGTAGTACATCACAGAAAACTGTTTCTGCGACACCTACACCAATAAGTGAGGAAGCTAATGATGATGATCATGAAACTTTAGATCAAGATACTACTGAACCTCGTAGATCAACCAGAGTGAGATCCGCACCAGAGTGGTACGGTAATCCTGTTCTGGAAGTCATGCTACTAGATCATGATGAACCTACGAACTATGAAGAAGCGATGGTGAGCCCAGATTCCGCAAAATGGCTTGAAGCCATGAAATCTGAGATGGGATCCATGTATGAGAACAAAGTATGGACTTTGGTTCACTTGCCCGATGATCGGCAAGCAATTGAGAATAAATGGATCTTCAAGAAGAAGACTGACGCTGATGGTAATGTTACTATCTACAAAGCTCGACTTGTCGCGAAAGGTTTTCGACAAGTTCAAGGGGTTGACTACGATGAGACCTTCTCACCCGTAGCGATGCTTAAGTCTGTCCGAATCATGTTAGCAATTGCCGCATTTTATGATTTTGAAATTTGGCAGATGGATGCCAAAACTGCATTTCTGAATGGATTTCTGGAAGAAGAGTTGTATATGATGCAACCAGAAGGTTTTGTCGATCCAAAGGGAGCTAACAAAGTGTGCAAGCTCCAGCAGTCCATTTATGGACTGGTGCAAGCCTCTCGGAGTTGGAATAAACGCTTTGATAGTGTGATCAAAGCATTTGGTTTTATACAGACTTTTGGAGAAGCCTGTATTTACAAGAAAGTGAGTGGAAGCTCTGTAGCATTTCTGATATTATATGTGGATGACATATTACTGATTGGAAATAATATAGAATTTTTGGATAGCATAAAGGGATACTTGAATAAGAGTTTTTAAATGAAAGACCTCGGTGAAGCTGCTTACATATTGGGCATTAAGATCTATAGAGATAGATCGAGACGCTTAATTGGACTTTCACAAAGCACATACCTTGACAAAGTTTTGAAAAAGTTCAAAATGGATCAAGCAAAGAAAGGGTTCTTGCCTGTGTTACAAGGTGTGAGATTGAGTAAGACTCAAAGCCCGACCACTGTAGAAGATAGAGAGAAAATGAAAGATGTTCCCTATGCTTCAGCCATAGGCTCTATCATGTATGTAATGGTGTGTACCAGACCTGATGTGTGCCTTGCTATAAGTCTGGCAGGGAGGTACCAAAGTAATCCAGGAGTGGATCACTGGACAGCGGTCAAGAACATCCTGAAATACCTGAAAAGGACTAAGGATATGTTTCTCATATATGGAGGTGACAAAGAGCTCATCGTAAAAGGTTACGTTGATGCAAGCTTTGACACTGATCCAGACGATTCTAAATCGCAAACCGGATACGTGTTTACATTAAACGGTAGAGCTGTCAGTTGGTGCAGTTCGAAACAAAGCATCGTAGCGGGATCTACATGTGAAGCGGAGTACATAGCTGCTTCGGAAGCAGCAAATGAAGGAGTCTGGATGAAGGAGTTCATATCCGATCTAGGTGTCATACCTAGTGCATTGGGTCCAATGAAAATCTTTTGTGACAATACTGGTGCAATTGCCTTGGCAAAGGAATTCAGATTTCACAAGAGAACCAAGCACATCAAGAGACGCTTCAATTCCATCCGGGATCTAGTCCAGGTGGGAGACATAAAGATTTGCAAGATACATACGGATCTGAATGTTGCAGACCCGTTGACTAAGCCTCTTCCACGAGCAAAACATGATCAGCACCAAGACTCCATGGGTGTAAGAATCATTATTGTGTAATCTAGATTATTGACTCTAGTGCAAGTGGGAGACTGAAGGAAATATGCCCTAGAGGCAATAATATAGTTATTATTTATTTCCTTATATCATGATAAATGTTTATTATTCATGCTAGAATTGTATTAAACGAAAACATGATACATGTGTGAATACATAGACGAACATAGTGTCACTAGTATGCCTCTACTTGACTAGCTCGTTAATCAAAGATGGTTATGTTTCCTAACCATGAACAAAGAGTTGTTATTTGATTAACGGGATCACATCATTAGTTGAATGATCTGATTGACATGACCCATTCCATTAGCTTAGCACCCGATCGTTTAGTATGTTGCTATTGCTTTCTTCATGACTTATACATGTTCCTATGACTATGAGATTATGGAACTCCCGTTTGCCGGAGGAACACTTTGGGTGCTACCAAACGTCACAACATAACTGGGTGATTATAAAGGAGTACTACAGGTGTCTCCAAAGGTAGATGTTGGGTTGGCGTATTTCGAGATTAGGATTTGTCATTCCGATTGTCGGAGAGGTATCTCTGGGCCCTCTCGGTAATGCACATCACATAAGCCTTACAAGCACTGCAACTAATATGTTCGTTGTGAGATGATGTATTACGAAACGAGTAAAGAGACTTGCCGGTAACGAGATTGAACTAGGTATTGGATACCGACGATCGAATCTCGGGCAAGTAACATACCGATGACAAAGGGAAGAACGTATGTTGTTATGCGGTCTGACCGATAAAGATCTTCGTAGAATATGTAGGAGCCAATATGGGCATCCAGGTCCCGCTATTGGTTATTGATCAGAGACTGTCTCGGTCATGTCTACATTGTTCTCGAACCGTAGGGTCCGCACGCTTAACGTTACGATGACAGTTATTATGAGTTTATGCATTTTGATGTACCGAAGTTAGTTCGGAGTCCCGGATGTGATCACGGACATGACGAGGAGTCTCGAAATGGTTGAGACATAAAGATTGATATATTGGAAGCCTATATTTGGATATCGGAAGTGTTCTGGGTGAAATCGGGATTTTACCGGAGTACCGGGAGGTTACCGGAACCCCCCGGGAACCATATGGGCCTTAATGGGCTTTAGTGGAAAGGAGAAAGGGGCAGCCCAAGGTGGCCGCGCGCCTCCCCCCCTCCCCTAGTCCTATTAGGACTAGGAGAGGTGGCCGCCCCCTCTCTCTCTTTCCCCCTCGGGGAATCCTAGTCCAACTAGGATTGGGGGGGGGGGGGGGGGAGTCCTACTCCGGGTAGGAGTAGGACTCCTCCTGCGCCCTCCTCCTAGCCGGCGGCCCCTCCCCCTTGGCTCCTTTATATACGGAGGCAGGGGGCACCTCTAGACACACAAGTTGATCATTGAGATCGTTCCTTAGCCGTGTGCGGTGCCCCCTGCGACCATATTCCACCTCGATCATATCGTTTTAGTGCTTAGGCGAAGCCCTGCGTCAGTAGAACATCAAGATCGTCACCACGCCGTCGTGCTGACGGAACTCCTCCCCAAAGCTTTGCTGGATCGGAGCCCGGGGATCGTCATCGAGCTGTACGTGTGCTAAGAACTCGGAGGTACCGGAGTAAGGGTGCTTGGATCGGTCGGATCGGGAAGAAGACGTACGACTACTTCCTCTACGTTGTGTCAACTCTTCCGTTGCGATTACGTAGATCATACTCTCCCCTCGTTGCTATGCATCACCATGATCTTGCGTGTGCGTAGGAATTTTTTTGAAATTACTACGTTCCCCAACAGTATTGTCATCCCCTTGGACAACCTTAACCACTTTAGCATGCAATGCCCATTTGAGCTCCTCTTCTCGAAGAAGAGCTTGCAAACCTTGCTCAACTTTGGACTTGGAGCTTTGCTCATTAACCATAAGAAGGTTAACTTTAGCTTTTAAATCTAGCGCTTCAATTAATTGAGTGAGTCGCTCTTTTTCTTGTCTGTACATCCCACTCCCGTTTCTGGCCCAACCTCGCAAAAACTATCTCAGATGTCTGATTTTATTTTGCCATCTCTCAATACTAGTTCTTCCAGTAATAGGCTTTTCCCATTCACGTGCAATGATCTCTAAAAAGTTTTCTTTCTCGAACCAACCTAGTTCGAAAGAGAAAGCATTCTTGTTCGCAATATGTGTAGCCTCTCCCGAGTCTACAAGAAGTGGTGTGTGGCCTGAGATCACCCTCTGCATCGCATGAACAGACACCAATGGGTACTTTTGTTCCCATTCCACACTAGCGAGCACCCTATCCAACTTTTCATAAGTCGGAGTGGGCAACGAATTGGCCCATGTAAATTGTTTACTGGCGAGCTCAATTTCTCTCAAACTAAGACTCTCAATAATCATGTTAAACATCATAGACCAACGACCATAAAATTTTTCATTGTTCGTTTCATCTCTCCTCCGAATTATGTTAAAGTCCCCTCTGACTAGGATTGGTAGAGTTTCATCTCCACAGATCCGCACCAAGTCGGCTAAAAAATATGGTTTGAGTTCGGGTTGTGTTGCCCCATGTACAACAACTAGAGACCATCGGAAACCATCCAGTTTTGATCTCACCCTAAACTTGACCGCAAAATCTCCCCGAGCCACGTTAAGCACCTCCAGTGTTTCACACCGAACCCCTAGTAATATCCCACCGGATCTTCCTCTAGGAGGTAAGACGTGCCAATCATAATCAACTCCTCCGGATAAAGTTCCAAGGAACTGTGAGGTGAAATTATCCCGTCGTGTTTCCACTAGCGCAATGAAATATATGTTTCGCTCTATCATTGTCTCTGCCAAGAACCTTCATTTAGCCAAGTCAGCTAGACCTCTGCTATTTCAAAAGAGTCCTTTCATAAGTCATCATGGAACTTTTTCTTAAGCTTAACCATAGCACTTCTACGAACCGCCGAAGTAGGATAAATTTTCCATTTCCATGGTCGTTTGGGCTTCTCCCCATCACCCTTCAGGAACGTAGAATTGGCAAAACACGAGACAGTGCCCTCCATCATTAGAGGCTCTACAGTGTCTGTAGTCTCCGACCCCTCCTCATCTTCGGCCTCCGCACTAGGTAAGAGATTATTACATATGTTTTCAAGAGCAACCATTCCTAAATTCTTCATGTCATTGTCATTCATAGGTTTGACTGATGCGAGATTTCGAATTATTTCAGATGCTTGCTCTGCTTCTAAGTCTAAAAGACCATTTATGGATTTCGCAACCTCCTTCTCATTTGTACCCAAAGATATACCTAAGTCGTTTGCCTTATTAACAATTTCATGCTCGGTGAAATGCAGAATTGAACAACTCTTATCGAAAGACATACCTGTATTTGCCTCGACATCTCCAAGCATGGCCGCCCTCTTGGCATGCGCTAGCTGCAGGTCATCTCCATCCGGCTGTCCCTGGATCTGGTTGCTGACATGCCTGCCAGCCATCACCGGATCCGTGGTCCCACCGAAAGCGATAAGCTCCTCCGTAGTCCTCTCCTAAGGCGTATGCTCCCGGCTCACACGCCCTCCCCTTATTGCCGGTGAAGAAGGGTAAGGCGCGGTCAAGCGGGTACCACCAATGGTAGTAATTGGGGAAGGAGACCGTGGAGCCACCTGCTCGACAGTCGCACTCCCCCCCCCCCCCCCCACACACACCGTCAACATAGCATCGCCCCCCTCCGTGCTACCCGGCGAACTCCCGCGGTGAGGAGATGCCGTGGGCCTCCTGCCTGCACCCCTCTCCCGGCTGGCTCAGAACCGCCGGAGGTGAGAAGGCGATGTGGGCCTCCTGCCCGTGGCCCTCCCTACCGAAGCTCGAGGCCTCCGCAGGTGAGGGGGTGTTGCGGGTCTCCTGCCCACGGCCCCCACTCATGATCGGCAAACCACCACCATCCGAGCCAACATCCGTGGAGATCATCATCCTCACCATGTCTAGGCCAGTGCCAGAAGGTGAGTGTCGTGCATCGTGTGCGGCCGGCTCTGGGAGAACCATATCCTCACGTCTCGGCGTGACCGTTAGCCCGGAGTCAGGGAACATCACCGGTGGTAACTCTAGTTCCGCCGGATCATCCGCCTCAACTCGGTTGTTCCATAACCGACTAGGCGCTGACCTCGCTCGAATAGTACCAAACCGAAGTGTATTCATCGGAGTCGTGGATGGTGGCGCCTCCTTGGCAGACATATCCGCCTTATCCGGTTGCGAATTCGGCCCTGTAGCACCGACTCCCGAGGCGTATTCTCCGGCCCCTTATCCTGATTTCCGGGGGCTCCGTCCCCCTCAGTCGTGTCTATATCCTGATGCTCATCCCCCTCCTGAGGAATCGGTGTGTCCTCTCAATCCCAAGGACATATGTGACCCCTGCATGTGTCCACTTGACTACATCCGGCACGAGCTCAATATTGACTATGCTAACAAGTAACCTCGCGGCTCCCTGAGCACGAGTGAAAGGCATGTCAACCTGTTCCGTCTTACCAATAAGAGATCCCAGGTTCTAGGCTACAAGAAAGTGATTAAGCGGTTTGGGTGGTGCACCATAGAATCATACCCAGACCTTCTCTAAAGGTGTACCCTCGGGTTGTTGCTGCTTCCACTCATCGAATGCCATGATAATGTTAGTACTCGGAACTCTACAAATACCCCACTTAAGAATATGCAATTGATCCTCTTTAGTGGAAAAATCCACCTTGTAAGTCTAGTTCTCTAACTTGTCAAGATGCCATTGATAATTGCCCGGTACCAACTCTCGCAACTGCCTCACAATCTGAGCCTCTGTCATATGCCCATTAGTGACCTTCACCACTGCTGGGAAAGAGTTCTCCACCACCTGGGTCATACGTGCCACATCAGGTGACTCAAAAAACATCAACTCTTTGCACCACACTCCAAAAATATTAATCCCTGGCTTAGGACCGGACAGGAGTGGGCAGTCACCGGTCACATGCTGCGATCTAAGGCAGTAGTCACAGAGTTCATTAGTACACTCTGCGACAAAGTGTCCCGGCTCGCCACATCTATAGCTAGCCAGTTTCTTCTTCTTAATGGCCCACTTCGAAAGCTTTTCTCCATCTGCTTTGTTCAAACCTTTATCCGCCCCACCATCACTTATCTTAGCAGCTCCGATGGTTGTCGGAACAGTGATCGCTGCCAGGGCCCTAACTGTGTCTACAGCCACCGCGGGCAAAGCAGGTATAGTCGCCGCCGCAGTTGCTGTGGTATCCATCACCGCCCCCGGGGGCGTGTGTGTCGTGTCGACAGCTGGCGGCGGTGGTGGTGGAGGCGGACGCGGGGGAGGTGGGCGCCTTCCTCTCCCTCTCCCGCCGCGGCGATGTCCACCCCGGAAACGGCCATTAGGGCCGACGACTCCTTCAACAAAATTTCTGGGCGGACCCTGGAAGCCACGTCCTGGGCCGCCGTCATTGTGCCAGTTGAATCCTCGGCCGCCACCAGAAGATGACCCACGGTGTTGACCCTCGCCATACACGTTGTAGCCATCGTCGCCCCACTGTCCATACCGGTTGTATCGTTGACCTTCTCTGCCGTAGCCGCCTTGGCCATGGCCATCCCAGCCCGGATTTGCACCGTGACCACGTCCCACGGCCTGCGTTTTTGCCGCCGACTGCCGCGCGTTAGGCCGGCTGTTAGCAGCTCTCTAGCGGTCCCGATGCTTGCGGACCGGAAGCGGGCAGCGGCAGCCCCTGTCTCGCAGGAGGCGGAGCACCTCGACCGGCTCCAGCAGCGGGCGGCGGTCCTCCGCGCCCAGCCATCACGCCGGCGCCGCAGATTCTGACTGCTCTCCCTGCACCAAGCGAACGAAAACCCGATGATCGAAAAACTCTAGGCGCAACAACGATAGACGACTCGGGCATCGGCACCTTTTTTTTTTTGAGGGGTTAAACCAAATTTTATTACTCAAAGTCCACATAGAGTGGGATACAAAATGGATCATGGGGTGCGCCAAACCAGACGTGAGATCTCGGGCATCGGCACCTGATGCAGGGACGTAGAAACGATCGCGGACGTGTTTCAAAAAAAAACGATAGCGGACATGGCTTGGGCTTCCGATTGGGCCTCATGGCCCATGTCCAGAGAGCCCACGACCATCGCCCAGGAGCGAATTCAAGTGTGCCCTTCTGGCCGCTCGAATTGCGCTAGCCGTCCTCGCCACCAGCGACCGCTACGACGGCGTCCTCGATGGCCGACCTTTCTTTCCTTTCCTCTTCCTAGTGACTAACGTCCATGCCTCCGGAATGAAATCTGACAATGTAACGGGTGGGCGAGATACCTTAGGAATCGGCCCAATCCATGGTTTCAGGATCTTCTTCGAGCTCTGAACCTTGGACCGACGATGATCAAGTACAGGTTTAAACTCCGGCGGCCTCTCCGGTCCCGTATCCTTCGAAACCATGAGAAGATCCCTCGGGGCATGTTCGATCTCGACATCTTCTTCGTCATCACTCTCAATGAGGACCGGGAAACGTCCTCCTGGTATTCCAAGTTTTGTTGTCTCCGTCAAATCAACTAGACCCGTCGTCTCCGAGACCTGATCTACTTGCACGCAATGACCAACAACTACATCATAATCATCAATCATCAAACGGAACCCTACCTTGATCCGGGCTTCGTTCGGGAGATAGTCGCCGGCTAGCACGTCGTTCTCCATATCGAACAGAACCATCCAACGTGACGCTGGAGTAAAACGGAGACGACCCACGATCCAAGTGCCGGGATCCGTCCCGTCGGAGAATTGGACCTCCCACTGCCTCGATCTTGATCTCTCCTGCCGGATTTTGCCATCTGCGGTGTCGCCGTGATCCGCTCCTACCGGTCCCGCTTGCTCCTCCTTTCCTCCCGGAGGCGCCGCCACAAGAGTAAGTGGTGGCGAAGTGCGAGTCGTCGACGGCGACAAGACCGCCTGTCCGCCCGGTGAGGGATGGATCGCCGGCCGTGAAGAAGATCCGGCCGCGTCGGGCGGCCGCGTTTCGTCCCCCATCGGATATGGCAAGTATGTGTACAGCAGGACAAGATGATACACCGTTTAGGGAAAACATATAACTGTATTATTTAGTTTTGAGATCATTGGTTGCTACTCCCTCCGTTCTCAAATATTTGTCTTTCTAGCCATCTCAAATGGACTACAACATACGGATGTATGTAGACATGTTTTAAAGTGTAGATTCACTCATTTTGCTCCGTATGTAGTCATTTGTTGAAATCTCTAGAAAGACAATTATTTAGGAACGGAGGGAGTAGAACGGAAAGAATCAGCCCATACGCGGATACGCCATTAAGAAATACAAGACAGACTGGTAAACCATGGATATCTTTCACAACTTTTAATCCATTAAACAAATATTCTGCAGAAAGAAAGAATTTTCAACTCACATGAATTAGAACAAGCAACCAACAAACTGGATCAAAACTGCATACTACACCAGAGACCAACATCTAGTTAGGCCAGTGTAGTGAAACAAAGATTGTCAGCTTACTGCACCAAGCAAATTCTTTGTGGTGCAGTAAAGATTTTAGAATTTTCATTTTCCTTAAGAACCTTTACAACACAGAACTGGGATTTCAGCCAGCCCTCCAGGCTATAATGAAGCATTGCCACGTGATAAGCAATGTAAGCCAACATAGAAATGTTAACGCATTGTAGAATGGACTATTCGCAAACTTAGTTTCAATATCCTCTAAATTATACAAGGGTATGTAGATGCACTCTCCTTCCCCTCGTTGCTAGTCTCTCCATAGATAGATCTTGGTGACACGTAGTAAAATTTTGAATTTCTGCTACGTTCCCCAACAGTGGCATCATGAGCTAGGTCTATGCGTAGTTTCTATGCACGAGTAGAACACAAAGCAGTTGTGGGCGTCGATATTGTCAATTATCTTGCCGTTACTAGTCTTATCTTGATTCAGCGGCATTGTGGGATGAAGCGGCCCGGACCAACCTTACACGTACGCTTACGTGAGACCGGTTCCACCGACTGACATGCACTAGTTGCATAAGGTGGCTGGCGGGTGTCTGTCTCTCCCACTTTAGTCGGATCGGATTCGATGAACAGGGTCCTTATGAAGGGTAAATAGAAATTGGCAATTCACGTTGTGGTTTTGGCGTAGGTAAGAAACGTTCTTGGTAGCAACCTATAGCAGCCACGTAAAAACTTGCAACAACAATTAGAGGACATCTAACTTGTTTTTGCAGCAAGTGTTTTGTGATGTGATATGGCCAAAGGATGTGATGAATGATATATGTGATGTATGAGATGATCATTTTCTTGTAATAGGAATCACGACTTGCATGTCGATGAGTATGACAACCGGCAGGAGCCATAGGAGTTGTCTTAATTTATTTATGACCTGCGTGTCTACATAAATGTCATGTAATTACTTTACTTTATTGCTAACCGTTAGATGTAGTAGTAGAAGTAATAGTTGGCGAGACAACTTCATGAAGACACGATGATGGAGATCATGGTGTCATGCCGGTGACGATGATGATCATGGACCCCCGAAGATGGAGATCGTAAGGAGCAAAGTGATGATGGCCATATCATGTCACTATTTGATTGCATGTGATGTTTATCATGTTATTACATCTTATTTGCTTAGAACGACGGTAGTAAATAAGATGATTCCTCATTAAAATTTCAAGAAAGTGTTCCCCCTAACTGTGCACCGTTGCGAAAGTTCGTCGTTTCGAAGCACCACGTGATGATCGGGTGTGATAGATTCTTACGTTCACATACAACGGGTGTAAGACAGATTTACACACGCGAAACACTTAGGTTGACTTGACGAGCCTGGCATGTACAGACATGGCCTCGGAACACAAGAGACCGAAAGGTCGAGCATGAGTCGTATGGTAGATACGATCAACATGAAGATGTTCACCGATGATGACTAGTCCGTCTCACGTGATGATTGGACACGGCCTAGTTGACTCGGATCATGTAATCACTTAGATGACTAGAGGGATGTCTATCTGAGTGGGAGTTCATAAGATGAACTTGTTTATCCTGAACATAGTCAAAAGGATTTTGCAAATTATGCCATAACTCGCGCTTTAGTTCTACTGTTTTAGATGCATTCCTAGAGAAAATTTAGTTGAAAGTTGATAGTAGCAATTATGCGGACTAGGTCCGTAAACTGAGGATTGTCCTCGTTGCTGCACAGAAGGCTTATGTCCTTAATGCACCGCTCAGTGAGCTGAACCTCAAGCGTCAGTTGTAGATGTTGCGAACATCTGACATACACGTTTTGATGGCTACATGATAGTTCAGTGCATAATACTAAATGGTTTAGAATTGAGGCACCAAAGACGCTTTTTGAAACGTCACAGAGCATATGAGATGTTCCAAGGACTGAAATTGGGATTTCAGGCTAGTGCCCATGTCAAGAGGTATGAGACCTTAGACAAGTTTCTTGGCCTACAAACAAAGGGAGAAAAGCTCAATCGTTGAGCTTGTACTCAGATTATCTGGGTACAACAATCACTTGAATCGAGTGGGAGTTATCTTCCAGATGAGAAAGTGATGTTTTTCCAAAGTCATTGCCACCAAGCTGCTAGAGCTTCGTGATGAACTATAACATATCAGGGATAGATATGATGATCCTTGAAATATTCGTGATGTTTGACACCGCGAAAGTAGAAATCAAGAAGGAGCATCAATTGTTGATGGTTAGTGAAACCACTAGTTTCAAGAAGGGCAAGGGCAAGAAGGGATACTTCATGAAACGACAAATCAGCTGCTGCTCTAGTGAAGAAACCCAAGGTTGAACCCAAACCCGAGACTGAGTGCTTCTGTAATAAGAGAAACAACCACTGGAGCAGAATCACCCTGGATACTTGGTAGATGAGAAGGCTGTCGATAGAAGTATGTTGGATATACATTATGTTAATGTGTACTTTACTAGTAATCCTAGTAGCACCAGGGTATTAGATACCGGTTCGGTTGCTAAATGTTAGTAACTCGAAATAAAAGCTATGGAATAAACGGAGACTAGCTAAAGGTGAGCTGACGATATGTGTTGGAAGTGTTTCCAAGGTTGATATGATCAAGCATCGCACGCTCCCTCTACCATCGAGATTGGTGTTAAACCTAAATAATTGTTATTTGGTGTTTGCGTTGAGCATAGACATGATTGGATTATGTCTATCGGAATACGGTTATTCATTTAAAGAGAATAATAGTTACTCTGTTTATTTGAATAATACCTTCAATGGTCTTGCACCTAAAATGAATGGTTTATTGAATCTCGATCTTAGTGATACACATGTTCATGCCAAAAGATATAAGATAGTAATGATAGTACCACATACTTGTGGCACTGTGATTTGAGTCATATTGGTATAAAACGCATGAAGAAGCTCCATGTTGATGGATCTTTGGACTCACTTGATTTTGAATCACTTGAGACATGCAAACCATGCCTATTGGTATATATGCATGAAGAAACTCCATGCAGATGGATCGTTTAGGCTCACTTGATTTTAATCACTTGAGACATGCAAATCATATCACATGGGCAAGATGACTGAAAGGCCTCGTTTTCAGTAAGATGGAACAAGAAAGCAACTCGTTGGAAGTAATACATTTTGGTGTGTGCAGTCCAATGAGTGCTGAGGCACGCAGTGGATATCGTTATATTCTTACTTCACAGATGATTTAAGTAGATACTGAGTATATTTACTTGATGAAACACAAGTCTGAATTATTGAATGGTTCAAGTAATTTCAAAGTGAAGTTGAAGATCTTCGTGACAAGAGGATAAAATATCTATGATATGATCATAGAAATGAATATCTGAGTTACGAGTTTGGCACACAATTAAGACACTGTGGAAATTGTTTCACAACTAATACCGCCTGGAACACCATAGTGTGATGATGTGTCCGAACATCATAGTTGCACCCTATTGGATATGGTGCGTACCATGATGTCTCTTATCGAATTACCACTATCGTTCATGGGTTAGGCATTAGAGACAACCACACTCACTTTAATAGGGCACCACGTAATTCCGTTGAGACGAAACCGTTTGAACTATGGTTTGGAGAAACCTGAGTTGTCGTTTCTTAAAAGTTTGGGGCTGCGACGCTTATGTGAAAAAGTTTCAGGCTGATAAGCTCGAACCCAAAGCGGATAAATGCATCTTCATGGGACACCCAAAACAGTTGGGTATACCTCCTACTTCAGATCTGAAAGCAATAGAGATTGTTTCTAGAAGCGGGTCCTTCTCGAGGAAAAGTTTCTCTTGAAAGAATTGAGTGGGAAGATGGTGGAGACTTGATGAGGTTATTGAACCGTCTCTTCAACTAGTGTGTGGCAGGGCACAGGGAGTTGTTCCTGTGGCACCTACACCAATTGAAGTGGAAGCTTATGATGGTGATCATGAAACTTCAGATCAAGTCACTCCCAAACCTCGTAGGATGACAAGGATGCATACTACTTCAGAGTGGTACGTAATCCTGTCTTGGAAGTCATGTTGCTAGACAACAATGAACCTACGAGCTATGGAGAAGCGTTGGTGGGCCCGGATTCCGATAAATGGCTCGAGGCCATATAATCCGAGAGAGGATCCATATATGAAAACAAAGTGTAGACTTTGGAAGAACTACTTGATGGTCGTAAGGCTGTTAGGTACATATGGATTTTAAAAGGGAAGACGGACAATGATGGTAAGTATCACCATTAAGAAAGCTCGACTTGTCGTTAACATTTTTCCGACAAGTTCAAGGAGTTGACTGTGATGAGACTTTCTCACTCGTAGCGATGCTAAGAGTCTGTTGGAATTATATTAGCGATTACTGCATTATTTATGAAATCTTGCAGATAGGATGTCAAAACATTGTTTCCTCAACGATTTTCTTGAGGAAAGGTTGTATGTGATACAACCGGAAGGTTTTGTCAATCCTGAAAGATGCTAATAAGTATGCAAAGCTCCAGCAATCCTTATAAGGACTGGAGTAAGCATCTCGGAGTTGGAATGTATGCTTTGATGAGATGATCAAAGATTTTGGGTGTATACAAAGTTTATGAGAAACTTGTATTTCCAAAGAAGTGAGTGGGAGCACTATAGAATTTCTGATGAGTATATTTTGTTGACATATTGTGGATCAGAAATGATGTAGAATTTCTAGAAAGCATGGAGAGTTATTTGAAAAGTGTTTTTCAATGGAAAGCCTGGATTAAGCTACTTGAACATTGAGCATCAAGATCTATAAGGATAGATCAAAACGCTTAATGGTATTTTCAAATGAGCACATACCTTGACATGATCTTGAAGGTGTTCAAGATGGATCAGTCAAAGAAGGAGTTCTTGCCTGAGTTGTAAGGTATGAAGTTGAGACTTAAAGCTCGACCACGGCAGAAGAAAGAGGAAGGACGAAGGTCATCCCCTATGCTTAGACATAGGCTCCATAGTATGCTATGCTGTGTACCGCACCTGATGTGTGCCTTGCCACATGTCTGGCTAGAGGGTACGAAGGTGATCTAGGAGTAGATCACCAGATAGCGGTCAAAATTATCCTTAGAGGAATAAGGATATGTTTCTCGGTTATGGAGGTGATAAAGAGTTCGACGTAAAGAGTTACGTCGATGCAAGCTTAACACCTATCCGGATAGCTCTGACTAGAGATGCCGGATACGTATAATGGAGCGACAATTTAGTATAGCTCCAAGTAGAACAGTTATTTGGAATAGCTCCAAATAGAACGTGGTAGCTGCATCTAGGAGATGACATAGAGATTTGTAAAGCACACACGGATCTGAAAGGTTCAGACCCGTTGACTATAACCTCTCTCACAAGCATAACATGATCAAACCCAGAACTCTTTGGTTGTTAGTCACATGGGGATGTGACCTTGAGTGTTAATCACATATCGATGTGAACTGGATTATTGACTCTAGTGCAAGTGGGAGACTGTTGGAAATATGCCCTAGAGGCAATAATAAATTGATTATTATTATATTTCCTTGTTCATGATAATCGTTTATTATCCATGCTAGAATTGTATTTATAGGAAACTCAGATACATGTGTGGATACATAGACAACACCATGTCCCTAGTAAGCCTCTAGTTGACTAGCTCGTTGATCAATAGATGGTTACGGTTTCCTAACCATGGACATTGGATGTCGTTGATAACGGGATCACATCATTAGGAGAATGATGTGATGGACAAGACCCAATCCTAAGCATAGCACTAGATCGTGTAGTTCGTATGCTAAAGCTTTTCTAATGTCAAGTATCATTTCCTTAGACCATGAGATTGTGCAACTCCCGGATACCGTAGGAGTGCTTTGGGTGTGCCAAACGTCACAACGTAACTAGGTGGCTATAAAGGTACACTACGGGTATCTCCGAAAGTGTCTGTTGGGTTGGCACGAATCGAGACTGGGATTTGTCACTCTGTGTGACGGAGAGGTATCTCTGGGCCCACTCGGTAGGACATCATCATAATGTGCACAATGTGGTCAAGGAGTTGATCACGGGATGATGTGTTATGGAACAAGTAAAGATACTTGCCAGTAACGAGATTGAACAAGGTATCGGGATACCGACGATCGAATCTCGGGCAAGTATCGTACCGCTAGACAAAGGGAATTGTATACGGGATTGATTGAATCCTCGACATCGTGGTTCATCCGATGAGATCATCGAGGAGCATGTGGGAGGCAACATGGGTATCCAGATCCCGCTGTTGGTTATTGACTGGAGAATGTCTCGGTCATGTCTGCATGTCTCCCGAACCCGTAGGGTCTACACACTTAAGGTTCGGTGACGCTAGGGTTATAGAGATATTAGTATGCGGTAACCCGAATGTTGTTCGGAGTCCCAGATGAGATCCCGGACGTCACGAGGAGTTCTGGAATGGTCCGGATGTAAAGAATTATATATAGGAAGTGCTATTTCAGCCATCGGGACAAGTTTCGGGGTCACCGGTATTGTACCGAGACCACCGGAAGGGTCCCGGGGGTCCACTGGGTGGGGCCACCTGCCCCGGGGGGCCACATGGGCTGTAGGGGTGTGCGCCTTGGCCTATATGGGCCAAGGGCACCAGCCCCAAGAGGCCCATGCGCCAAGAGATAAGGAAAGGAAGAGTCCTAAAGGGGGAAGGCACCTCCTAGGTGCCTTGGGGAGGAGGGACTCCTCCCTAGCCGCACCCTTCCTTGGAGGAAGGGCCAAGGCTGCGCCCCCGTCTCCCTTGGCCCTATATATAGTGGGGGGAAGGGAGGGCAGCCCCAATCTAAGCCCTAGCGCCTCCCTCTCCCTCCCGTGACACATCTCCCTCCTCCCGTGGTGCTTGGCGAAGCCCTGCAGGATTGCCACGCTCCTCCACCACCACCATGCCGTTGTGCTGCTGCTGGATGGAGTCTTCCTCAACCTCCCCCTCTCTCCTTGCTGGATCAAGGCATGGGAGACGTCACCGGACTGTACGTGTGTTGAACACGGAGGTGCCGTCTGTTCGGCGCTAGGATCATCGGTGATTTGGATCACGACGAGTACGACTCCATCAACCCCGTTCTCTTGAACGCTTCCGCTTAGCGATCTACAAGGGTATGTAGATGCACTCTCCTTCCCCTCGTTGCTAGTCTCTCCATAGATAGATCTTGGTGACACGTAGGAAAATTTTGAATTTCTGCTATGTTCCCCAACAGGGTACACCTTATATCACAGATCCGAAGGCAAGACATTCGTTGCTAAGAATGGATCATTTCTAGAGAAGGAGTTTCTCTCGAAAGAAGTGAGTGGGAGAAAAGTAGAACTTGACGAGGTAACTGTACCTGCTCCCTTGTTGGAAAGTAGTACATCACAGAAAAGTGTTTCTGCGACACCTACACCAATAAGTGAGGAAGTTAATGATCCTGATCATGAAACTTCAGGACAAGATGCTACTGAACCTCGTAGATCAACCAGAGTGAGATCCACACCAGAGTGGTATGGTAATCCAGTTCTGGAAATCATGCTACTAGATCATGATGAACCTACGAACTATGAAGAAGCGATGGTGAGCCCAGATTCCGCAAAGTGGCTAGAAGCCATGAAATCTGAGATGGGATCCATGTATGAGAACAAAGTATGGACTTTGGTTGACTTGCCCAATGATCGGCAAGCAATTGAGAATAAATGGATCTTCAAGAAAAAGACTGACGCTGATGGTAATGTAACTATCTACAAAGCTCGACTTGTCGCAAAAGGTTTTCGACAAGTTCAAGGAATTGACTACGATGAGACCTTCTCACCCGTAGCGATGCTTAAGTCTGTCAGAATCATGTTAGCAATTGCCGCATTTTATGATTATGAAATTTGGCAGATGGATGTCAAAACAGCATTCCTGAATGGATTTCTGGAAGAAGAGTTGTATATGATGCAACCGGAAGGTTTTGTCGATCCAAGGGGAGCTAACAAAGTGTGCAAGCTCCAGCGATCCATTTATGGACTGGTGCAAGCCTCTCAGAGTTGGAATAAACGCTTTGATAGTGTGATCAAAGCATTTGGTTTTATACAGACTTTTGGTGAAGCCTGTATTTACAAGAAAGTGAGTGGGAGCTCTGTAGCATTTCTGATATTATATGTGGATGGCATATTGCTGATTGGAAATGATATAGAATTTCTGGATAGCATAAAGGGATACTTGAATAAGAGTTTTTCAATGAAAGACCTCGGTGAAGCTGCTTACATATTAGGCATAAAGATCTATAGAGATAGATCAAGACGCTTAATTGGACTTTCACAAAGCACATACCTTGACAAGATTTTGAAGAAATTCAAAATGGATCAAGCAAAGAAAGGGTTCTTGCCTGTGTTACAAGGTATGAAGTTGAGTCAGACTCAATGCCCGACCACTGTAGAAGATAGAGAGAAAATGAAAGATGTTCCCTATGCTTCAGCCATAGGCTCTATCATGTATGCAATGCTGTGTACCAGACCTGATGTGTGCCTTGCTATAAGTTTAGCAGGGAGGTACCAAAGTAATCCAGGAGTGGATCACTGGACAACGGTCAAGAACATCCTGAAATACCTGAAAAGGACTAAGGATATATTTCTCGTATATGGAGGTGACAAAGAGCTCACCGTAAGAGGTTACGTTGATGCAAGCTTTGACACTGATCCGGACGATTCTAAATCGCAAACCGGATACGTGTTTACATTAAACGGTGGAGCTGCCAGTTGGTGCAGTTCTAAACAAAGCGTCGTAGCGGGATCTACATGTGAAGCGGAGTACATAGCTGCTTCGGAAGCGGCGAACGAAGGAGTCTGGAAGAAGGAGTTCATATCCGATCTAGGTGTCATACCTAGTGCATCGGGTCCAATGAAAATCTTTTGTGACAATACTGGTGCAATTGCCTTGGCAAAGGAATCCAGATTTCACAAGAGGACCAAGCACATCAAGAGACGCTTCAATTCCATCCGGGATCTAGTCCAGGTGGGAGACATAGAGATTTGCAAGATACATACGGATCTGAATATTGCAGACCCGTTGACTAAGCCTCTTCCACGAGCAAAACATGATCAGCACCAAGGCTCCATGGGTGTTAGAATCATTACTGTGTAATCTAGATTATTGACTCTAGTGCAAGTGGGAGACTGAAGGAAATATGCCCTAAAGGCAATAATAAAGTTATTATTTATTTCCTTATATCATGATAAATGTTTATTATTCATGCTAGAATTGTATTAACCGGAAACATAATACATGTGTGAATACATAGACAAATAGAGTGTCACTAGTATGCCTCTACTAGACTAGCTCGTTAATCAAAGATGGTTATGTTTCCTAACCATGAGCAAAGAGTTGTTATTTGATTAACGAGGTCACATCATTAGTTGAATGATCTGATTGACATGACCCATTCCATTAGCTTAGCACCAGATCATTTAGTATGTTGCTATTGCTTTCTTCATGACTTATACATGTTCCTATAACTATGAGATTATGCAACTCCCGTTTGCCGGAGGAACACTTTCGGTGCTACCAAACGTCACAACGTAACTGGGTGATTATAAAGGAGTACTATAGGTGTCTCCAATGGTAGATGTTGGGTTGGCGTATTTCGAGAATAGGATTTGTTACTCCGATTGTCGGAGAGGTATCTCTGGGCCCTCTCGGTAATGCACATCACTTAAGCCTTGCAAGCATTGCAACTAATGAGTTAGTTGCGGGATGATGTATTACGGAACGAGTAAAGAGACTTGCCGGTAAACGAGATTGAACTAGGTATTGGATACCGACGATCGAATCTCGGGCAAGTAACATACCGATGACAAAGGAAACAACGTATGTTGTTATGCGGTCTGACCGATAAAGATCTTCGTAGAATATGTAGGAACCAATATGGGCATCCAGGTCTCGCTATTGGTTATTGACCGGAGATGTGTCTCAGTCATGTCTACATTGTTCTCGAACCATTGGGTCCGCACGCTTAACGTTACGATGACAGTTATTATGAGTTTATGCATTTTGATGTACCGAAGGTTGTTCGGAGTCCCGGATGTGATCACGGACATGACGAGGAGTCTCAAAATGGTCGAGACATAAATATTGATATATTGGAAGCCTATATTTGGACATCGAAAGTGTTCCGGGTGAAATCGGGATTTTACCGGAGTACCGGGAGGTTACCGGAACCCCCCGGGAATCAAATGGGCCATAGTGGGCCTTAGTGGAAAGGAGAAGGGGGCAGCCCAAGGTGGCCGCCCCCCCCTCTCTCTTTCCCCCCTTTGATGAATCCTATTCCAACTAGGATTGGGGGGGGGGGAATCCTACTCCCAGAGGGAGTAGGACTCTCCTGGCGCGCCTCCCTTGGCCGGCCAGCCCCTCCCCCTTGGATCCTTTATATACGGGGGCAGGGGGCACCTCTAGACACACAAGTTGATCCTTGAGATCGTTCCTTAGCCGTGTGCGGTGCCCCCTGCCACCATATTCCACCTCGATCATATCATTGTAGTGCTTAGGCGAAGCCCTGCGTCGGTAGAACATCAAGATCGTCACCACGCCGTCGTGCTGATGGAACTCCTCCCCGAAGCTTTGCTGGATCGGAGCCCGGGGATCATCATCGAGCTGTACGTGTGCTAAGAACTCAGAGGTGCCGGAGTAACGGTGCTTGGATCGGTCGGATCGGGAAGAAGACGTACGACTACTTCCTCTGCGTTGTGTCAACGCTTCCGTTGCGATCTACAAGGGTACGTAGATCAGACTCTCCCCCTCGTTGCTATGCATCACCATGATCTTGCGTGTGCGTAGGAAATTTTTTGAAATTACTACGTTCCCCAACGCATACGGACCTGAATGTAGCAGATCCGTTGACTAAACCTCTCCCTAGAGAGCAAAACATTATCAACACCAGAATTCCATGGGTGTTCGATTCATCACAATGTAACTAGATTATTGACTCTAGTGCAAGTGGGAGACTGTTGGAAATATGCCCTAGAGGCAATAATAAAAGCATTATTATTATATTTCCTTGTTCATGATAATTGTCTTTTATTCATGCTATAATTGTGTTATCTGGAAATCGTAATACATGTGTGAATAAATAGACACCAACATGTCCCTAGTAAGCCTCTAGTTGACTAGCTCGTTGATCAACAGATAGTCATGGTTTCTTGACTATGGACATTGGATGTCATTGATAACGAGATCACATCATTAGGAGAATGATGTGATGGACAAGACCCAATCCTAAACATAGCACAAGATCGTATAGTTCGTTTGCTAGAGTTTTTCCAATGTCAAGTATCTCTTCCTTAGACCATGAGATCGTGTAACTCCCGGATACCGTAGGAGTGCTTTGGGTGTGCCAAACGTCACAACGTAACTGGGTGACTATAAAGGTATACTACGGGTATCTCCGAAAGTGTCTGTTGGGTTGACACGGATCAAGACTGGGATTTGTCACTACGTATAACGGAGAGGTATCTCTGGGACCACTCGGTAATGCATCATCATAATGAGCTCAATGTGACCAAGTGTCTGGTCACGGGATCATGCATTACGGTACGAGTAAAGTGACTTGCCGGTAACGAGATTGAACGAGGTATTGGGATACCGACGATCGAATCTCGGGCAAGTAACGTACCGATTGACAAAGGGAATTGTATACGGGGTTGCTTGAATCCTCGACATCGTGGTTCATCCGATGAGATCATCGAGGAGCATGTGGGAGCCAACATGGGTATCCAGATCCCGCTGTTGGTTATTGACCGGAGAGCCATCTCGGTCATGTCTACATGTCTCTCGAACCCGTAGGGTCTACACACTTAAGGTTCGGTGATGCTAGGGTTGAAGAGATATGAATATGCAGTAACCCGAAAGTTGTTCGGAGTCCCGGATGAGATCCCGGACGTCACGAGGAGTTCCGGAATGGTCCGGAGGTGAAGAATTATATATAGGAAGTGCAGTTTCGGCCATCGGGAGAGTTTCGGGGGTCACCGGTATTGTACCGGGACCACCGAAAGGGTCCCGGGGGTCCACCGGGTGGGGCCACCCATCCCGGAGGGCCCCATGGGCTTAAGTGGGGAGGGGAACCAGCCCATAGTGGGCTGGTGCGCCCACCTTGGCCCACCCCATGCGCCTAGGGTTGGGAACCCTAGGGTGGGGGGCCCACCTAGCTTGGGGGGCACTCCACCCCTTGGCCCCCCCCCTAGGAGATCCCATCTCCTAGGGCTGGCGCCTCCCCTTGGGGAGCCTATGTAAAGGGGGGGGAGGGAGGGGCAGCCGCACCTTTGAGTCTTGGCGCCTCCCTCTCCCCTGCTACACCTCTCCCTCTCGCAGTAGAACGGCGAAGCCCTGCTGCGGTGACCCCTGCATCCACCACCACACCGTCGTGCTGCTGGATCTTCATCAACCTCTCCTTCCCCCTTGCTGGATCAAGAAGGAGGAGACGTCACGCTGACCGTACGTGTGTTGAACGCGGAGGTGCCGTCCGTTCGGCGCTAGGATCTCTGGTGATTTGGATCACGTCGAGTACGACTCCCTCATCCCCGTTCTTTGAACGCTTCCGCTCGTGATATACAAAGGTATGTAGATGCATCCGATCACTCGTTGCTAGATGAACTCATAGATGGATCTTGGTGAAACCCTAGGAAATTTTTTGTTTTCTGCAACGTTCCCCAACACCCGCTCCCCGATAACATTATTTTCCCGTGTATGTATCTCATCATTGCCGATATTACCCCCTCTCGGTAACTTCAACACGAGGGGGGGTCGATATACCCCCTCCCGATAACTTCAACACGTGGGGGGGTCGATATACCCCCTCCCCGATAATATTATTTTTCCCATGTACGTATATCGTCGTTGTCGATATAAATGTACCCCTCCCGATAACTTCAACACGTGGGGGGGGGGGGGCGATATACCCGCTCCCCGATAACATTATTTTCCCGTGTATGTAGCTCATCGTTATCGATATTACCCCCTCCCGGATAACTTCGACAGTGAAAACTCTCGAGGAGTACACCCAAACTAATATATCCACGTGTTGTCATGCTTGTGTAATAATTGCCATGTTGTAATATATATTTGCAGAAACAAAGGAGCATGGACGAGACGAGGAAGCAGAAGAGAGGTTGTGGGACATAATCTTAGACGGAGGTGATGTCATGTCGTGTTTTCTTAACGACAATGATGGTCTGGAAGAACAGCAGGGTGAAGAAGCAGGTCCGGAAGAACAGCAAGGTGAAGAAGCAGGTCCGGAAGAACAGGGTGACGGCTCCGGTGACCGAACAGAGTCTGGCCAGGTAAATGTATTGGTTAAGCCTGTGCTGAGACTAGCTAATTGATGCATTCATTGTTTTGGTACGTACACATATTAATTAACTCTCGTCTTTCTTCTTTTTTCTAGCCCTCCGGATCGAGCACAACTTCAGTAAAGAGACGAGGCCCGAAGAAAAAGTTGCGCGAGGATGAAAGGTTTGAGATCACAGCAATCGCGCGCGACGGCCTACCGATTGAACCCATCCGGACGAAGGATGCATTTACTGCTCAGTGAGTGGTTCTTGTTAGGGACAAGATCCCGATCAGCATCCACCAATGGTTTAAGCCGGCTAAAGAAGACCCTGAGGTGTCTTATGTCAATGATATGCAGAAAGATGATCTTTGGAAGGAGCTGAAGGCAAATTTCACCCTACCGCCAGAGGAGGATCCGGAGAAGCCGGTTATAGAGCAATTAATTAAGTCTGCTGCTCTTAAGAAGATGGCAGAGCTATTCAGGAGGTGGAAGAATGAGCTGAAAAGGTTTGTCGACAAAGAAGAGACACCAGAATTCAAGGGCAAATATGAGAAGATCAGAGATCAATGGCCCGTATTTGTGGTCCACAAGACATCGCATAAGAGTAAGATGATGTCGGAGACAAACAAGAAAAATGCTGCGAAGAAGATGCTTCACCATCGCACGGGGTCAGGTGGCTACCTCAAAGGCCGGCCTAAGTGGGCAAAGGCTGAGACTGATCTGCTTGATAAAGGGATCGAACCAGAGACAATGAACTGGCCAGACCGTTGCCGGACTTGGTTCTTCGGGGCTGGCGGATCCTTGGACCCTGTAATAGGGAAGTGCATTTGGACAAACGAGCAACTTGACATACCCTTGAAGAAGCTTCGGTACTATATCGATGCAGCGCAGAAAGGGACGTTCCTTCCAGACAAAGAGAATGACGAGCTCACAAAGGCCCTCGGAAATCCTGAGCACCCTGGACGGACACGAGGCACGCCAGGCTCCATTCTGTGGTAGGCTGGGTTTCCGGACGCAGGCGGTTACAAAAGCCACGAGAGGAGGAAGAAAGTGCAGCAGACCGAACTGCAGGCGCTGCTCGCAAGGGTAGAAGCGATAGAGGAACGAGAAGCAAATTGCAGCAAACGACTTGCCAAAGCTTCCCCTGAAGCTACCCCGCCATCTCAGCGGAGAAGCAGCGTGGCTTCCACCGAGCTGCTTCAGCCGGAGCATGTCTTGACGGCTCCTGCTAGCTATCCAGTGGATGCTATCGCGGAGTCTCAAAATTCCCACCTTATGACGCAATGGATTAATATGAAGGTCAAGGCGGCTGTTGGCTCTGTTTTTCCTAATGAACCCGGCGCAACTTTTCATTGCCGGCTGATTCCAGAAGGATATGCTAAGGTGATGGTGGATTCAAATAACGGAGGGATTTGAGGACCTCCTGCTTGACCACCCTACCAGAGAAGGGGAGACTCGGCTGGGTTCTTCTCTGAAGACTCCATGCCTATGGCGGAAGGAGCTCATCAACCTTCCGAACTGGACGCCTCTGCCTCCTCCTCCTCCTCCAGCGAGTCAGGGCACTCCACCTCCTCCTCCGGCGAGTGACGATCAAGGCACTCAGCCGGCTCCTTCTCCGGCGCGTGGCGGCACTCCACCTCCTTCTCCGCCTGCGCCGGCGCGCTCGAGCAGCCAGCCTCCTCCTTCTCCGCCTCGTCAGCAAGGGCGGAAGAGACCCGCCGCTGATCCGGCAGCTGCTCCAGCGCGTCGTAGTCCTTCTCCTCCGCCTCGTAAGCAAGTAAAGAAGACAGCTGCTCCGTCTGCCCGGCCGACGTCTAGCAGTACAGCCAGAGGTGGGAGGACATACAGATTCGGTCCTTCTATGAAGACTCTAGAGAAGTTACCATACGAGAGGACCCCGGAGGAGAACGCGAAGATCGCGCAAACCGAAGTGGATGACTGGTTTCAAGGGTTGAAAGCAAAGAGACATCCACCTCCGGAGGAGAAGGTAGATCCGGTGAAAGTGAAGCGCACTCTGGCTGCCCTGGCAAAACCACCCAAGTCTCCGCCGAAAGGCAACTATGAGCGCATTATTGGAAAGACATGGGCCGAAGCGGAGCGGTCGGGAAGTATAGTCAGTGATCAAAGGATGAAAGAACGACGAGTAGCTGGGAAACAAATTAGCCAGCTCGGCGAACAAGGGAATCAATCGTGCCCCCCGCTCAAGGTGCCTAGCGACATCGTCGATCCGAGGATGGTGCCCGGTTATAGCAATCTTGGAGATTACCTGCCCGACGATGTACATTATGATATCATGGACGTGCAGATACACAGATACGAGTACGGGAAGCCTCTCGTCAAAGATGAAAGATCTCTATCAACGATGATGCGAAGATTGCATGATTGGTACTTGAAAATCTGCAGAGAGTCTGGGGGAGGAGTACTTTGTATGTGAGAGTTAAAAAGGAGCATGACCTTGTTGGAATTGATCTGTTGCCTATTCCATTTGAGGAGTTCTATCAGTTTTTCAATCAATTGGCCCTCGATAAAGCAACGGTCACCTGGTACTGTCTGTAAGTACTACTACTTCTGTCATTAAGTCTCTCTATATAGCTCAGCTCTTTCATTGCATGTATTTATAATTATCCTCACTATATTATTTATGCAGATTGAAGATCGCCGAATTGAAGAAAAGACAAGTCGGTGATATTGGGTTCATTAACACATATCTCATAGATGCAACTGAGATTAAATTGTGTGCCGCAGATACCGAGGCCAACTTGCTACGATCATTCAAAATAAATGAACACAAAGATATAATACTCTTTCCTTACAACTTCAAGTGAGTGTTACTGTCTTGTGCATATTCAGTTTCCCTTATATATTAGTCCAGGTTATAGTAATGTAATTGATGAGTTATGCATGCGTGCGCAGTTACCACTATATTCTCCTAGAGATTAGGCTTGAGCAGGGAGTAGTAACTGTCTTGGACTCTAAACGAAAAGATCCCCGGGAGTATGCGGACATGACTCAAATACTCGAGAAGTAAGTTAAATCGATCATTATCCACCATATCAGCAACTTTGTTCATTTCTGATATCAAGTAATTGTTTTCTTTGTCTGGCAGGGTTTGGAGAAAATTCACCAAAAAAGCTCCGGGACTGCCGAAGGAGCTGCAATTTAGACACCCGAAAGTAAGTACTATAGTAGCATGTTCCGTGCATCTCCTAGCTATTGATTCAATCGCTAGTTTTATCAATACCATTTGGCGTTCTTGCTTATCTGTTTGATTGACCTCTATTTCTTGTAAAGTGGTTGTGGCAGGACCAAGGCAATGATTTCTGTGGATACTACGTTTGCGAGTCCATCCGCCACACGACCTATGAGCGGGGCTACTCTGCCGAACAATATGAAGTGCGTAAATAACAATATTCACAATTTTATTTTATTACCATCATTTGTGTTGAGTTTTATTCATTCATATATATATATATATATATATATGTATTGACCCCCCTTCTTCAAATTAGATGTTCCGAATGCGGGATGAACTCCTAGCACCAGATCGCATGCGAGCAATTCAAGAGAAATTGGCGGCATTCTTTCTTGACCACGTGATCGCTGAAGACGGAGAATACTATGTGGACCATGCGTCCGTAATTTAGGAGATTATATTTGTAAGAGATAATTATTGTATATATGTAGCCGGTAGTGTCGGATAGATATACGAGAACTTGTTGTTCGACCAATCTCTCGGAGATGGAGAGGTGGTCGATATCACTTCTCTCTGTATGCATATATGTTCATGACGATCTTCTGTTTCCTTCGTTTGCTTACTAGCTAGCTAGCGTGTCTAGTCCTCTCTATACGTATGTATAGTACGTAGCGTCGACCAAGCACGGACATAAGAGAGGACACTTCTCTCTATTAATTAGCTATCTAACACAATATATGAAATACCTAAATTAACCCCCCCCCCCCAAACCCCCAACCCCCCCTTTAAAAAAAACAAAAACTCCAGCCACAGAAATGCTGACGCGTGGAGGCTTATTGGTCCCGGTTGGTGCCACCAACCGGGACCAAAGGCCCTCCTGCCTGGGCTTAGCGCGCAGGCCACGTGGAGGCCCATCTGTCCCGGTTCTGGTTAGAACCGGGACTAAAGGGTCAGGGCATTAGTAACGACCCTTTAGTCCCGGTTCAAGAACCGGGACAAAAGGCCCTTACGAACCGGGATAATAGGCCCGTTTTCTACTAGTGAGTTCAAATGTGATGAACAATGCGACCATACTGAAATTGGAGGTAGTTAAAATCATTTTGAAAAATCTAGATACAGATTATGAGACTGTTCATGTAGGGGGTTACAGGTTTGCAATGACCAATGCATCATGCACTACTAATCTAGGTGGTCCGGCAGTGAGAATGTTGGCCCATGTGGACGGTGACGATAACCGGTGTAGTGGTATGATAGTATAACCACAACTTTTCTTTGTATGAAAATCAAAATGCAACTGCGCTACTGCTATACTATTTACTCTATATCACCATAGCATGTGAGTTCGTGATCGGAAAAAGAAGAATTTACTCATGTCAAAACCACATCAATTAATTCGGTTGGCCATGTAAAAAAGAACTAACTCGTCTCCCTACTATATAGATTCTGTAGTGCTGCTGGAGGCGATGCAGAGCACCCCAATTGACATGCGTCCTCATCTTATAGCACACAATGGATTCAAGATGAACGTTTATGGATTCACATGTACATTCAATCATTTTATTGATAAAATGTAGGGATTAAACCGATTATTGTACGGGTTTTTCTTCTGTGATGAATTCAAAGGATGGAGAATACAGCAGAAATCACGGCACCGCGAATCCGCTGCAGTTTCTTCACTCAGCGCAGCCTACTTTCAATTGCCGTCAGTACACCTCTCCCAGATCAGGACTGAAATATGAAAAAAAAAACAGATCAGGGAGATGCTAGATTGAACCGTGTGACCTTTTTTCCAGATCAATGACTCCTTCAACCGAGTAGGTGTTTTTCTCCTCTCCTCCCTCATCTACTCTTGTGGCGGATGTTCTCCTCTCTTGTGATTCAAACAACGCCATGCATGCCACCTACAGCCTGTGTGCCGCCAGTGTGGTATATAGGTCATCGATCGTCTTAATATCCCCTTCGGTTGAGCCTCTCTTCTGCCCTCTTTGAGGTGAAAATTTCCTATAATCTATTGTCCTGTAAAGTGTGAATTTGAAGCTCAGGTCGGCATAGAGAGGAGATGTAAAAGGTGTACCTGGAAGGATTGAATCGTGGCCTTTTTATCAAAGGGATTACAGCGTGGATGGGAGATGGCCATGCCGCAGGAGGAAGAGGAGCGGGGGCATGAGGGACGACTCGTGCGCGTGAGAGATCTGGAGAGGGCACGACAAGGTACTTCAACCGCCTATATCACATCTTGATACATAATAGTTTTTTTTTTCTAAACTGAAAAGAGATCAATACATAAGAGATCTTCTTTTTTTTAAACTGAGAAGAGATAACCTTTCGTGAGAATATGAAACCGGACTAACTCATTACCATCCAGGAAAGAAGCGTGGGAAGGGAGGAAAGAAGCGTGAGAAGATTGAGCAAGCAAAAAAAAGATATTAAGTTTTTTTATGGAGGATTTCATGAATCGATCTCCACTGTAATGAATCAATCTCCACCGTAATAATTCGGTCCCACCAGATTAACGGCTTGTAAAATCTAATTAACGTGGGAGTTTCTAGGGAGTCTAGGATTAGTATAGGTATAGATAGATAGATATAGATAGATTGAGGTTATTGCTATGATAATCACACGCCTTAGTTTCTGGTTGCCTCTCAAGCCTACCTAGCTAACTCCACATGCATGGAGAGATCAAAAGGCCATGCCAAAGCATGGTCGAGTAGCTAGCTATATATGTTCATAAGAGGTTCTTCTCAGTTCCATGTATGCATGCGATGCATGACGCATCACTCAAAAGAAAATCCCTGGTTGCTTTCTATGCTAGCTTCTCAAAATCCCCATCGTTGGTATATAGTTTGTAGAACCTACATTGTTGTCGCTATGTTCATCAATGCATGGTAGCTAATAGTTTACATAGGAGAAGTTATTATGAAGATTCCTTAATTGGCTTCATATCTTGCTTGGTTGGAGACAACTATAAAGAAGAATGAAAATCTATAGATCATGAGATATAAATTTACTTGTTTGGAAGGACGAGATATTTAGGAGGGAGTAGGTGTGAGAGCTGAGAATCCAACTTCTCACATTCTATATACCTAATAAAGCATCCTCACTAACTTATTTATCTCAACGTGCAAGCATGTCACCTCACCATACAATTATCAATAAGGTAAGGTCCACCTTAACATGCAACATTGCATGGAAAAAGACCAACTACAACATTCAACCATGCATGGTAAATTTTTGTCCATTTAGTTGTTCTACTAATTTTGAATAAATACTGTTACAACTATATACAATCAAATGTATTTATAAGTCTTGTGTATTTTTAATTTTGGTTCTCATGTCATCAATCCATTTTTTCAACAACCAAATCCCGCAACAATGCATAGGCTATCCTCTAGTTTTAACTAGATGATTCCCCGCACATTGTTGCGGAATGTTTAGCAATACATTTTAATACATTTTGAGTATAAGAAACATTGATATTTGAAGTAAAATAACAGAACTAAAACTAAATATACATAAGACTTATTTTGTTTGATTATTTTATCATTGTAAAATATGTAGCTCATCATAATAACTTTTCATACTGAGGTGGTTTTTATCCTATGCATATTTGCATGTTGAGGTGGTTTTTATCCTATGCATATTTGCATTGTTGTGGTGGACCTTTTCTTAGCCCATGATGATGTGGAAGCAATGATATAAAACCCACTTAGAATGCACTAATGCATATTGCATTGTAGAGGACGCATGCATACATCAGACGAATGTTAGTGCATCAAGCTAGTAAATCTAATGGCTACAATAATTTTGATGATGTGGAAGCATGCATGTTGAGATAATTATAGGTAGTGGATATCATTCTCTTAGCTAGGTATACATGATAAGATTTACTCAAAAAGAAAAAAGGTATACAGGATAAGAGGGGAGGGCATGTGTTTTGTGAGGGGAATTGCTTCACAAACACATTTTGACCATTCATCATAAATTGTGTTATTATTAGTTAGCTAATCTCTCATAATTTCTCACTAATAAAATAAGGGAAAACCCCTCTCTTTATAAATCCCTCCTCTAAATTTCCATTGCACTTTCATTATTTGTCAAATCTGTTGTTAGAATATTTTGATGATACTTGAAAACTATCCTAACAATCAAAACTACATTCATATGATGGATAAGAAAACAGAGTTGACATTCTTCTTGATAAATATATGTTGGAAGATTAGTCATGTTAGCTAAGACTAATGATTATATGATTTTTAAAATAGTTTGCACTTTTATTGTGTACAATGAATCATGCTATACATACGTTAATTTTCGTTTGTGTATGACATCAGAAAGTAGTCCTTCGTTTTATTAATTTTACGTATTAGATGCATATCCTATATGAAAATTGGATGTGGTTCTATCATATGCATATCAAATTTGGTGTACAATCCCTTCAGAACATTATGGGGTTACCCTAAAAGTCACTCATGAAAGGGCACTTTTCATACTTTCACCAGCACATAATACTAATGCTAATTGGGGGTGAGCCTAGAAATGTACAAAGGAGGGGGTGAGCCAGCTCCAGGGGTTCTAGATTATCCGTACTCCAGTAATTTGGCAAGAAAAAAAAAGAATACAAGCATGTCTCTTTGAGCAATTGGGTTGTCTAAACTCTAAAGCCCTTCTATCCCTAGACCTAGGCATGCTGACGCTAAACAAGGTTACATGGAACACCAATGGTGACATATTGATTAAGGTACATGTATTTTAGAGAGGTGAAGACCTACCTCTCATCTTTTCAGGGGTTTAAGCTCAAATTTGCGAGGTGGAGTGCCAATGGCACCGCTCATCTGACGGCACGGGAGGCACTCTACCAACAAGCTAGCTTTATTTCTTATGATGTAACCCTATCTGGTTGATCATGTTCAATCAGAGTTTTTATTCCATCTAAGACTGAATGAAATTTCTTGGAGAGCAATACTAAAAAATCAAGATTACATACATATCGGTGCCTTTTTCACATAGAGGTGGTGGATTGCATTTGTCTCGATCCGGTCGGTGGCACTGTGGGATAATACCGAGCATCCCTCGTTGAGGATGGTCTGCATGCACTACAACCCGACGAGACAGACACTCTATGTGTTAGACAACATGAACGATACCTCACGACCGTGGGGTGATTATCGAAGAACAAGCAAGAGAATGTGTAACGAAGAAAAGTTGGAACTGACTACTAGAACAAACTCCACAGAACAACCTATCAAATTCATTCTATCTACTAATTAAATAGCCGTCCAATAAGGTTGTTCGGATGATCATAATGTTCCCTAGTTCCCGGTTGCCTTCCATGCCTAGCTAGCTAGCTCCAACATACATGGAGAGATCAAAAGGCCATTCCAAGAATGATTGATGCGCTAACTATGCTAATCAGATGCATGATGCATCACGGAATTTTTTTTGAAGACCTTGTTGCTCTTTGCTTGTTTCTCCATACAGCTCCATTGTTGGTTTACAATTTATAGAACCTAATTGTTGCTCATGTTCTATTAATGCATGGCGCTAGCAGAGAAACTAGTACAAATGTTTGATACTTGGTTGTATATCATGTTTGGTCGGACACAACCAAGGAGAGAATGGAATTTAAGGGAGACTGCAAGATATAAAGCAAGTATGGCATTGAAAATGAAGAGGAGTTTCTATATCTTCAATTTGCATAACGGAACATTTGTAGTATGCCGCAATAAGTATATGTTTGGAAACTTCATTTAATGAGAATCCAATGATATATTGTTAATGGCATATAAGACACATCCCATTAGACAAATTGATGACTTAAAAATTTGTGTCAAGTCGGATAGAGCTGGTCTGATGTGGCTCATGAATAAAGTTTATAGAGGCCTCATGAATGAACACCTGGACACCTCGTCTCTTCCTAATCGACTGTGGAATATGGGAGTGGTTGCGTCATTGAGGACCTCTTGAGGTACATTGCCAAACTAATATTTTATTCAACACACAAACACAAATGCAAAAACAAAAGGGACATTTCCATTTCCCCCTAATTTTCGCCCGGCCACATCTTTACCCCTAATGAAAAAACAGGGCTCAACTTTACCCCTCTTTCGTCTGATTCCACTATGAAAATACTCTTCCATGCCGTTTCTGTCTGGTCACAAAGGCCTTTGACCATCAATGAGTTGTTCTGGACATGTGTACCCCTCGCTGCTTATCTCACTTACGAGTGTGACCCACCAAAAGAAAATAAAAAGAAAAACTCTCTACCACTTACACATGGGAACCAACAAAACAGAAGAAAAAGAAAATTCTCTCTCTCCTCTCAATCTCTCAGACGAGTTCTCTCTCCCATCCCCTCGGCAAGCTCTTTCTCATGCAGCAGCACGCCCGCAGCAGCCATCCCACGTGGCGCCAACAGTGGCAGCGGGCGGCGCCAATAGCAGCATATGGCTACGGCGCAAGCGGCGGCGGCGGTGGGTCGAAGTGCTCGATTAGTGCCATCATACGGAAGAGGGGCAAAGTTGAGCACTGATTTTCATTATGGGTAAAGATGAGGTCGGGCGGAAATTAGGGGGGAAACTAAAATGTCCCAAAACAAAAAAAAAATAGCACATGTCCTTTGCTCTATGGGGCATCATGGCAATTTGAATTTCCACCATTTACCCATATCTATACATTCAGACAAAATTAATCCTATCTAAAATGAGTGAGGACCAGTTCTTTTGCTCTATGGGGCATCATGGCACATAATTAGTTTAGAAACCCCAATGAATAAGAGAGGTGGCTTATGGAAAAAGTTAGGGAGGATGCGACTTATTTTTAAGCTGCGAAAAGAACCGACCATGACTAGTCGGGCCTCCAGTCAGGTATACATGGTTTCTTAGGATAAAACGGCAAAGTTATTTTTTAAGAGTAAAAGGGTAAAATCATTGGTAGTACAGGTGTAGAGATGCCAAATGGTGTGCTGCAAACCCACTTCACTTCTCGAGAGAGACGACGGGAGCAGCAGCGGGCGGCGAGGGCCGTCCTAGTCGGCGTGGGGGAGGCTGCGCATGACGAAGGGTCGTTTCGTCTTTCCCAGCGCCAGGGTCGTGGCTGGCGGCAGCGAGCGGCAGAGATCTCGTCCTTTCCCCCTTCCTCAGCGCCGTCGCCGCATCGACCATCTCGTTTTTGTTAGGTTCAACATCTTGGTTGGGGCTGTGTGACGGTGGCGATTTCCCTGGGTAGGAATAATGTCTCCCACGTCTTATCCCCGTCATGATGGTGCAATTAGCATCGTCGGAGGATGTGTGGAGGTGTGTCTCCGTCGGATCTCGCGGGATTTGGTCGGTGCTTGTCTTTGGTGGATCTATTTGGATCCAGTTTTTTTCATCTTCGTTTGTGGGGTTACATGTTTGATCTTTCCGATATACAACTCTTTTTGTCGGTGATGGTTATGTTCTGCTGCGCTGGTCCTCTGGGGCCTTAGTGCGGCGACTTCCCGACTGTCTGCAACAATAAGGTTTGCCCGATTTCGGTGAGGGAGGGACGATGATGGTGACGTGCCTGCGGCTCGTTCCAGTGCTTGTAGTTCGTCGCTAGATGGTCCATGGATCTGGTTGTAATTTCTATTACCTTAGGTGTTCTTGTACTGCCATGATTGATAAGATTGAAAATTTCTAAAAAAAAGGTACAAATGACTTTTTAGGGTAAAACTGTAAAGTTATTTGTAAGGGTAAAAATGTAAAATCGTTTGGGTATATTTTTTTCTTGAGAGAAGTAAAATCGCTTGGGTAGATGCCAAATGGTGTGAAGATGGTTGTTTATTTCACGGTATAGAGCTGTGCTGCAAACCCACTTCAGTTTTCTTTTTGAGAGAGCCGACGGGAGCAGCAGCCAGCGGGGGAGGGCCGTCCTCGCCGCCGCCGGGGAGGCAGCGCATCACGGAGGGTCGTCTCATCTTCCCCAGCGTCACGGCCGCGGCCGGAGGCAGCAAGCAGCGGAGATCTCGTCCTCGTCCTCTTCCCCCTCCCCAGCACCGTCCGCATCGACCAGCTCGCCGACAGCCAGATCTCCTGTAAGTCGCAGCTTACCTCCTACAGCAGCTGCAGCTCGATGGTCAACATCCTTGCGGCGAGCCACGCCGGCGGCCATGGTCCGCCTAACTCTGCTCTATTATCGCCCAGGCTGCGCCGGTTCGGTAGGTGGTCCTAGCAATCGAGGATTCTTCAGGCCACGTGGAGCTATGCGCCGCCGCCTTGTCCCCGTCGGCAGACGCATCTTGGAGCACAAAATTCAAGACCAGCACCGTGCCGGAGACATTGGCAGACGCATCTTGGAGCAGAGCATCAAGGATCGGTACCGCGCCAGAGGCATTGACACCGAGGACGCACTCCACCTGTTCGATGAATTGCTCCAGGTTGCTGGGCCTTCCTCGATCCCTGCCATCAACTGCCTCCTCACCGTTGTCGGCCGTGATTGCCCTGCGCTCGGCGTCTCCCTCTTCAACCGCGTCGCAAGGTCCAAGGTGGCGCCCAGCAGTATCACCTATGCCATTCTGGTCGAATGCTGCTGCCGCGCTGGCCGCTTGGACCTTGGACATGCTGCCATGGGACACGTCATTAAGTTGGGATTTACAGCAGAAGCTATCGTCAATTTCAGCCACCTACTAAAGGCCATCTGTGCGGAGAAGAAGACCAGCTATGCAATGGACATCGTACTCCGGATAATGCCCGAGTTTAACTGCATACCGGATGTTTTCTCCTACAGCATTCTTTTCAAGGGTCTCTGCAACGAGAAAAGAAGCCAAGAGGCTCTCGAGCTGATTCACATCATGGCTGAGGATGGAGGTAGCTGCCGACCTGATGTGGTGACCTATAACACCGTACTTGATGGCTTGTTGAAAGAGGGTGAGGTGGGCAAGGCCTACAGCCTATTTTGTGTCATGCTACAGAGGGGAATTTCACCGAATGTTGTGACCTGCACTTCAATCATCTCTGGCATGTGCAAAGTTCATGCGATGGACAAGGCAGAGGAGGTTCTTCAACAGATGACTAATAGAGGTATTCTGCCAAATAGTGCCACATATAATAGTCTGATACATGGATATTATTCATTAGGACAGTGCGAGGAGGTGGATCGAATTTTCAAAGAAATGTCCAGAAATGGTGTTCAACCAGATATTGTAACTTATAATATACAGATGGATTATCTTTGCAAGAGCAGAAGATGCGCAGAAGCTAGGAAGATTTTTGATTCCATGGTCAGTTTGGGCCAAAAACCAGATGTTACTACCTACAGCATACTGCTTCATGGGTATGCTATGGAAAAATCTTTTCATGATATGCTTTGTCTCATTGATTTGATGGTAGATAATGGTATTGCACCAAATCATTATGTCTACAACATACTCATATCTGCATATGCTAAAGAAGAAATGGTTGATGAAGTAATGCATATATTTAGAAAAATGCGGCAGAAAGGATTGAACCCTGATGCAGTGAGCTATGGAACAGTAATACACTTACTTTCCAGGATTGGTCGAATGGATGATGCTATGTGCCAGTTCGCTCAAATCATAACTGAAGGGTTAGCTCCTGATATCATAGTTTTCAACTCCCTTATTAGTGGTTTCTGTTCTTGTGGCAAATGGGAGAAGGTTCATGAACTATTTTCTGAGATGTTGGATTGCGGCATCTGTCCCGACAGAGTGTTCTTCAACACTGTTATGGATCACCTTTGCAAAAATGGAAGGGTTATGGAAGCCCAAGATGTGTTCGACCTGATGGTACACATGGGTGTGAAGCCTTTTGTCCGTGATTACAACACACTGATACATGGATACTGTTTAGTTGGTAAGATGGATGAAGGGAGGAAGTTACTTGACAATATGTTCTGAATTGGCTTGAAACCGGATGATTTCACCTATAGCATACTGATTGATGGTTACTCTAAGAAGGGAAGGATAGATGATGCATTGATTATTGTCAGGGAAATGTTGGACGGGAAGGTTAAGCCTTCTATTATCACTTTTAATATTATGATTGGTGCGTTGCTGAAAGGTGGCAGAAAGGAAGAAGCCAAAGATTTGTTTGATGGTATCTGGGCCAAAGGATTAGTGCCCGATGTTGTTACATATAGCTTAATGATACAAAAACTTATAGAAGAAGGTTCTCTACAAGAGTCTGATGATCTATTCCTTTCTATGGAGAAGAATGGATGTGCTGCCGACTCCCGTATGCTAAATGCTATAGTTAGAAGCTTACTTCAGAAAGGGGAGGTGCCGAGGGCTGGGACTTATCTGTCTAAAATTGATGAGAGGAGGTTCACCCCTGAAGCTTCCACTGCTAGCTTGTTGACTGCACTTGTGTCAGAGGGGAAAGGCCAGGAATATAAGGAGTTACTCCCTGAAAAATATCACTCTTTTCTGGAACAGGGCACTGATTGAAACCTTTTCTATGGATTTTTCCTAGATGCCCTGGAGTGCTAATCGAGGGGTGAACTTCTCTTTGTAGGTTACTTCTTCCAACCTTTTCCTTTTTTAGTACGTTTGAAATGTAATAATCGTTGGAGAAACTGTAGTAAACTTTCTGACTGTCAACCTTTTCTAGAGATTTTTTAGTACTTCTTCCAACAAGCTAGTAGTAAACTTTCTGACTATCACCATTTTGTTGATCCACTATATGTGTTTCATACATATGGATGGCTACTACTTCAAGGGAGTTGCACATTTGGCCTCAGCTAAGCTGCAATTTTTAATTAGTTTTGTCAATCCTGGATTTGTCCTAATAAGTTATCCTTGGCACCTTTTGCCTTACTTTTCTGCTCTACTGATGGTCATATGCTAGATATTCAGCCCTTCATAACTTGAGTAAACTTTGGAGTAAAGCTATGGCGAGTTGGCAACCATTAGACTTCAAGAACGACCACAATCGATGCATGGTAGGTTAAACTGTCAGAACTATTTATACTCCTAACTGATAAGGAGAAAGAATAAGCTGTAGTATGTATCCGAAATAGGGCAGTCTCCGAATAAGCTGGGTGCTGTCTCCGCAGTCGTGAGACTGCAGGGGATGTTCTCGATTCCAAAATCAAAATGCCTAGTACCATTTAGACTACCAATACTGAATAGACACTCGTTCATTGTTGGGCTGAAACAAATCTAGAGCTTTTCTAACTTGAGCATTGATCCTGCTTCAAACATCATCTCCATCCCGTTCCTGTACCCATCACACATACAGTAAACGAAATCACTCAAGCATGGGAATCCCGTTTCACCACCAACAATGAGGTGTCCTTGTCCTTCAGACATTCTTTCTCCTATAGTGTCTGCACGAGGAGAGCAGGTAAGCTTCCAAGGATGCAGGGGTCTTTATACAGTTCAATACATAATTGCTCAAGGTTGACGATGGAACCCATCAAATTCGGAACCCTTGGGGAGATTGACCACCAGGTCAACCAAGCCGAGCAGGGCACCATTCTTCTTCCGGTAATAATCTGCCATCACAATTCCAGATAGATAAAGAGTGAAGATTGTGTGTGCCTGGTTCATAGAGAGAAGATGCAATGGCTTTCATGCACTCCCCATTTGTATCTTTAGTGGCCTCTTGATCATCGCCAAGATCAAATTTCAGCTTCCACAAATTCTGTAGCTTGCCAAAATCTTGAAGAATTGAATTGGCTGCTTAAAGCTTCCGCAAATTACTGTCCAAGAGAGATTCAGGTACCTCAACAGGAATAACCTACCAATATTTACTATTTAGACGATTGTCTTCCAAACTATGGAAGGCCAAGTGAATCTGGGAGGTGTTTAGCATACGGCCACGTTGTGACTTTGTGTCTTCAAATCTTTTTTCTTGGGCCGATCAAGCACTCTTTCTTACACCCACGCAGGCACACAGCACAGCTTCGTCCATGCGTCACACTAGAGCATGTCCGCACACTCCCTTGTTGTGCCCTACACATACATGGAGGCACACGCCGTGTAGCCCAAGCAACTCTCTAACCATAGCACGCATAGGACGGTAGCAAAGGTAGGAGAGCACACGAGTGACTTCTATGTTTATGATGAAACAGAGTGTCAGCAAACACAGGAGTTTTGTCGACATTCATGATCAGCAATTAGCAAACACAGGAGTTTTGCTGTCAATGCATGTATACCCTGAATTCCCAGTGCTTCCCAAGCCCCATAATAGACCGGTCGCTGGACCAGGTTCTCTTTGCCCTCCTCTCCGCGCTCTACCACAACAGCCGCACTGATGGCTCTGTTGTCGGCTGCGATGTATAGCAATATTGGTTCCTTCTTCTAAGGAGCTGCAAGAATGGGCGCTTCAGAGAGCTGCTTCTTGAGTGCTTCGAAAGCAGTATTGACCTCGTGGTACCAGTCAAAATTGTTAGATTTCTTTAAAAGCCGGTAAAGAGGTATGGTTTTCTCGCAGCCCCATAATCAAAATGTGACGTACGTAACCATGCACATTAGTGCTAGAAGACCCTCTTTGTTGTTAGTTCAAGTGAGAAGTAACAGCAAGACTATTGACTGATGTAACTAAGTACTCCCTCCGTAAACTAATATAAGAGCATTTAGATCACTATTTTAGTTATCTAAACATTTTTATATTAGTTTACAGAGGGAGTACTATGCAGAGGCTGGGAGTTATCCTCCTTTTCAAAAATAAAGTAAACTAAGTACTAGAGATATTTCCCACCAAAAGCTAGCGCGCTCTCTCTCTCTCTCTCTATCTATCTCTCTCTCTCTCTCTCTGTGTGTGTGTGTGTGTGTGTGTGTGAGTGATGTACATATAAGCATCATATAATTAGAAAGCAGAAACTGCGGTAGTTGGGGGCAATCAAGTTATACTACCACAACACACGGATCTGGCTTCTTGAGTCGGCTGCAACAAAGCGTTGCATTAGTGCCACGTGTGTGCAGAGTTCAACTTGTTAATGCACAGCTGTTGCATACATCCCTCTACTTACCAAGTTTGTGTATATTTTTAGAAAGTACTCCCTCCATCCCATAATATATGTTAGTTTGCAAAAAACGCCTTATATTGTGGGACGGAAGGGGTACGTACTATAAGCAGGTACTATCATTCCGAAATCAACATGTCATGCAACATACACCAAAGTAAGTCATAATGACCCCACAATGTAAGTAAAACAAAAGTAAGTCCCAATGAGAACACGAGAATAGACGTTTCTTGTTTTGTCGTGCTGTCCCCTGCATTTTTTTTGAAGGAATAGAAAGACTGTTTATTCTGCACGACAATAATATATTCACAGAATCACATGGTTGTAGTCAATAAACTTGGAATGAGGTGATTTGGAGATGGGCTAGAGTGAGCTCGAAATTTTGAAAAAATCACAGAAGAAAACATATTTAGAAGTTTGAAAACAAATTCCACATGTTCATTAAGATATAATTTAGCATGTGACTACATACAAAGGATATATTATTGTACTTGAAAATAGCAAAAAGTGCATGCACTGCATTTAGAACACTCTCAGTCATAGCATTATGTCGATCTGCAATTATCGAACAATGCAGTCAAAGAGATTCCGTTACCCATTTCTTAGAAATCAGAGGTAAGGAAAACTTGATAGAAGCACCGCGGATCAATATAGAGATGCGGACTGGTATCCTTTTTCCGTAGGGCTTTTAAGTATACTCGTCTTTTGCGTAAGACCGCATCTCGAGAAACTTCCAACCACATCTTCCTAGTTTGCACATTTCTCGTTATCAAGCTCCATCCGGCCCAAACATTTCCCTCTGGGCTGGTATAAAATTAGTTTGTTCATGAGGGAGGAGGGCTGATTCAAGCAAAGGTTGTGAGCCTATATAACTTAGATGGGCCAAGGAAGAAAAATGACCTACTACCCGTTAATTGCAATTCTCTTCGCTAAGGTTTCAATGTTTCACTCAATTTCATCCATTTTTAACATCCATGATGTGGAGAGAAGAAATCGAGATGACGGCATTTATATGTTGGAGAATATGGTTTATCGCCATTCTTGCCTTGCCTCCTCTCTTTCTTGCACTAAGGACATCCAGGGAGATATAGACAAGTGTGTGCAAAGCGGCATCGGTATGCTGGAGCCTCCAGTGGGTGGAACAATAAATCACACCACATATAGGTGGCTTTTTTCTATTTCTCTCATGTTTTCTTGGGCATGATTGTGCTGTTGTCCCAGCCATCGTTACTCTTATGTTGTCTGAATGCTGGTTGTAGATCGTTGCTTTATCTATAAGCGAGGCGAAAGTCTATTTTGAGTGCCACAGCCCACAAGCGTGGAAGTGCAGCGGCCACGGGAACTATGCGCGCAAGAGAGTTGTAGGGAATCTTGCAGGGGCGACCGGTACACGCAGGCGTCATAGAGCCAGTGCAGCTGCGGCGCGTCGACGCAGGGCGACACCGTAAGAGAGAAGTTGCCCCAGCGCTGCCGCGTGCGGACGAGTGCCGCGGCTCCTGCTGCTCCAATCAGTGCAGCTACTGCCCCAATCCGGTTTCCCGAAGCATTGTCAAGCAACGGATGAGAATTAACGTCATTCCATTGTGTCCTAGTCCGACAAACAATTACCATCGGAGGCGAAGACCATTGTGGCGTGGTCGCCGCGAACCTTCCCGGCCACCCCGTTGATGAAGGCGACCACATGCGATGGCAACCGTGCTGCCCCGCTATATTTATCGACTCCGGCAAGCCATTGTGGACGGGAGAAACCACACCGGGCTCCCAAGACCACCACATCGTCTTCCCAGCGCATTTGCTTTGCTCCTGTGTGACAATTTGCCTCGTCGGCGTGAACCTCAAGTGGCAGCCGCCATGCGGCACTATGAGGACGATAATTGACGCGCTGTAGCTAGAAGTGCATCCATCATGAGGCTGAGACGGTCGCGATCACACTGCCTCGAGAGCGGGTATCAGTACTGCAGAAAAGCAAGGAATTTAAAGGAGTCATATGCCTTCCTCGGAAAGACCTCCTCAATCATCACTTTATTATGCGCCATCCAAAGTGTCCATGACAACGCCGCAAAGATGAGCCAAAAAATCGGCGATGTTGAGTATGTTGCGTAGCTCTGTGTTGGAGGAACTCCGCGAGGTTCGGGGCCTTCCAGTTAGGCCCCAGCGCCTCACGGACGAACATCCATAGGACCCGCGCCGCCGTGCAGGAGAATATATAGGATATGGGTCCACGCCTTGGGTACCGCGCGCAGGGGGCACAAGTCATTAACTGAGCCGGGCCGTTTAAGTACCTATGTCCGTGAAGGGATGCGATCTCGTAATAGCTGCCACAAAAAAATCTTAGTTTTGAGGGGTAGTGGCCACCGGCGTTCAAACGCCGATAGCACCACTGCTAGATCTGCCCAGCTGTGTGATTAGCTTAAGGTAATTCCCGATTTATCCCATTCTCCTCTCTGCTAATGTATAGCTGACTCGTGGACCACACCTTAATTAACACACAGGAAAACAACATTTCACAAATTTTACGTCAGGAGTCAACATCGGTCAACATAGTAAAAAACAGTCAATACCAAGCCGGGGGTTGATTTGTGAACCGAGTTACAAGTTAAGGGTGCCGGGATAACCGGTTTTTAAGTTGGGGGTTGAAATCTAACCTGTATCATGGGGGCCAACGGCTGGAAATGCTCTAACCTAACCTGTATCAGTTCTTTCTAACTATCAAAAAAAAAAATACGCAAGATTTGCCGTATGCGTGAAAAAAAAAGACATTAAGTAAGAGATGGATCAACTCTTCCTTGGACAGGACAACTAACGTTGGCAAGAGAAGAGGAGTATTTATGATATTCAACGAAAACATTAAGATAACGAATATATGAATATTGATAAAAATAAGTCGAATGCATGGTCCTATAAGAATTTGCAAGTTTTATATATTTCTTAATGTTTTTTCTAGTCCCACTGTTTTTTTGCAGCAAGTAAAATTCCGACTTAGGAAATAGTACGAGTACTTGGTGATGTTTTTGTAAAAAAAAACACTTAAGGATGATACGACGTACACGTAGGCGCCACATCACCAGATTTCCCGTTTTGACGTCCACAGGTGGCCAGCCACCGATTCAATCAGCTGCAGGCTGTTATGAATCTATTAGTATTAGGCTAATTAGGCGATTAGCAGATTCCTTGGAATATTCTAACTGATGGTTAGATTCCTGGCGTTGTCCAAACACAGTAGATAGTGAACCATCGTCATGTCTTTTCAAACCGGCGTCGTGTCTTTCTGAAACGATGTGAACCTTGTAACCGGCATGTAAACACGACGGCTCAGGACATATAAGTACCTGCAGTTATTATTCAATGAAATCAATCATTTCACTTCAATCTTTCTTGTTTCTCTTCACAGGCAACAAAGAAAAGTGCTCCCCGTCCATCTGCCCGCCGTGCCGGCAACACTCCGTCATCGCTCGCCGCCGCAGCCAACGGCCCATCCGGTCCGGCGGGCCTTCTCCTCTCCACCGACCATGGGGGACGCTCCAAGCCATCTACTCAGCGGTGCTCGTACGGCTGGCTGCCAGCAGCGCCCACGTTCACATCTGTGGCGCGCGGCAGCTGTTCGACGGAATGCCAGAGACGCTCTGGGACGCCATATCGATCCTACACCACGCACGCGCGCAAGATGCTAACCGCGAAGATTGCGAGCTCGAGCCCAGTGTGCGCTTCTTCTTCGTTGGGCATGCCCTGGCCGCACGATGTGATGGATTTTACCGAGGTGCGTGGATGTCCTCTTTCCCCTCTCTGCTCTGCCTCTGCCTCTGCCTCTGCCTCCATGCGTGGATGATCCTGAAAGTTTTGAGTTTTACAACTTGATTCTTTGTACGAGACATGCTGGTGCAAACGCGAGTTGCACAAACTGATCAACCTTTTCCCCTGTCTGGAAAAGATCTGGACAAACAAAGTCGGCCTCTGTCTTGGGTCAAGATTCTCCTTCCTGATGGGCCGTATTTGTTAGAAGTCCCATGAGCTCCCCGGGACTTGTTGAGTTTGTGCATTATCAGTATGTAGGTTTTCACAAGCTACCCTTTTCTGCACAATAGGGTAGAGCCAGAAATCAGCTTCCTGGTTTCTTGTTCATCGCGTCATTAAAGTCTATTCACAATTCATATGCTAATAGCTAATAGAGATAATTTGTTCGACATGACAGCGTGCAACAGCTAATAGCTATGGTGTTGGCACTGTATAATGGAACAGCAGTTAGACGCTACATTAATCGACTTGCCAGTTGGTTTAGAGCCCTATTTTTTATTTTTGCCATTACAATTGACAGCACATATATGCCCGTGGCTGGCATTTGGTTCAGGCATCCCAAAACAAGTTGCTGTTATTTGTAAAGGTATAGTGCAATAATGGTGAGAGTTGACTTGATATAACCGAAAGACGTGGGATAGGATTCCAAGTCTTAGTACCTGCACCCTTGTTTAATTTGTATTTTTAGACGTATGCCCTGATGTCATGTGCTAGAGTTGACCCGTATGTTACCCAAGATTGGCATTAGCGAAGGAGTTCCTACGCTATAAGAATCCTAAATTTTTCCTAATGGTTCAAAGCCGCCAGGGATAGAGGTACTGAAAATCGTCAATAAACTTTTTCTGTCTAGTTTCGGCCCGGCATTCCTGACACAGATGCTTATCCAGGGAGAGCTATTATTCCTGGCAGGACCAACATGGAAAGCTTTCCTGTTAGTTTTGAGTTTTAAAACTTGGTTGTTTGAAGGAGACATGCTAGTGCAACACGAGTTACAGAAACAGATCAACCCTTTCTCCTGTCCAGAAAAAAATCTGGACAAAAAACTGGGCCTTTGTCTCGGGTCATGATTCTCCTTCTGACATACTGGATTTGTTAGTATGGACTTATTGGTGTTGTTGGATTAAGTATATAGGTGTCCACACCACAAGCTAGCTTTTGCTGCATGATACTCCTTCCGTCTCAAAATAAGTGTCTCAACTTTGTACTAACTTTAGTACAAAGGTGTAGTAAACTTGACACACTTATTTTGGGACGGAGTGAGTATGATAGAGCCAGAACGCAGCTTCCTAATTCATGTGCCGTGGAGGTATGTACAGATAATATGTTCGACATGAGAACATGCAACAGCTAATAGCTAACCTAACACGCCAAGGTGTCAGCATGATACAATCGAACAGTTAGACACTACATTACTTAAGTTGTTAGTTTGTTTAGAGCCATATTTTTATCCGTGCTAGTATGATGGACAATTGGACAGTTCATAGATGCCAAGTCCAGCATTAGTTTTAAGCAACCTAAACAAGATGCTCTTATCTGTATAGGCCTAATGCAATAATGGTAAGAGTTGACTGAATATGACAGAAAGACTTTGCATAGGATACCAAGTCTTGGTACCCGACCCCTTGTTTAATTACTCAAAACCATAGGTATTATATTGATATAGTGCTTGTGTAGACTTTCAGAGGGAGGTGCATGCACAAATGGAAGCAAGAAATCCCCCCAAGTTTCAGAGCCTGCTGCAGCAAACAAAAAATCAACAGTCCCTCAAAGCCACCCAAGTACGCCCAGTCTCATCAATCTATTGCTACTAATCCTATCAAAACCCAGAAATTTTCGGTAGGTGCTAGTGAGGAACACCAAGGGTGCCAACAATGGAGATTGTGGTGGGTGCTTCGGAGGCCACCATGAAATCTCTATTGAGGAAGCTCGGTGGCCTGCTTGCTCACGAGTATGCTCTCATCAGGGGCGTCCGCGGCGACATCCAGTACATCAACGACGAGATGACGAGCATGCAGGCCTTTCTTGGCGACCTCAGCAGCACTATTCCCCAGGGCCATGACCGCCGGATGAAAGACTGGATGGAGCAGATCCGTGATGTCACCTACGACATCGAGGACTGCGTGGACGACTTCGCGCACCGCCTCTCCCACGACCCCGGTGGCGAAGTCTGCTGCGCGTTTGTCATCTACAAGGTCTATGAGTTTTGGACGTGGCAGTCTCGCCGCGACATTGCTTCCAGCATCGCTGAGCTCAAGGTACGTGCGCAGCAGATTGGCGAACGGCGTACGAGGTATGGCGTCGATAATCCGAAGAGTGGCAGCGGGGAATCCAGTGCAGTTGCCACTGGAGGATTCCAGCCTGCCGAGAACCAACAGATGAGCCTTGAGCTTGTTGGTACCAAGAAGCCTGTCGGAGTGGACAAGGACATTAAGGACCTCGGGGAATGGGTGACATTACAGCAACCAGCTGCAACATCTCCCACAGATCCCTCCTCATCAGCCCCTACATCCCAAACGGGGCCTAAGAAGAATGGCAAAGGTGTTCTGTCCATCGTCGGGTTCGGAGGGGTGGGCAAAACTACAATGGCCATGGCGTTATACCAAAAATTTGCTGATCAATTTGACTGCTGGGCCATGGTCACGGTGTCGCAAAGCTCCGACATAGAAGCGATACTACAAAGCATACATAGTCAAGTCATGCCACAATCCAAAGATGCTAACGAGAAGCAAGGCAGCAGTGGTGTCGGCAGTCGGCACTTTGGAGAAAAATAGCCTCGTGGCTGCCATTGGCAGCCTGTGGGATACTTTCAAACAGAAGGGCCACCAGGACGATGAGCAGCCTGGTGGCAGCACCTCAGATATTGCACGAGATCTCAGGAAGCACTTGGGGGAACAAAGGTACAGCATATTTTTCAAGATGAGTTTGCGTTATGGTTAATTAGGTCATTGCAAAATCATAAGAGTTGCATAGTATACAGGAACATAATATATACAAGCATGCATAGTGCTCTCCATGTACATCATTACCTTTCATTAAAAAGGAAAAAAGAAAGAAAAGGTGCGGCTAGTATACGACCAATTGTTATTTGACCATAGACATGAGCAACTTATTGGTCATTTAGTCAAAATTGCAAAAGCGTTGCATCCAAAACAGAAAATATGCTAGTTTAATACTGCACTTTTGCATCCAAAACAGAAAACAGAAAATACTGTCATTTCCTTGCTGTTGACATTTCTTTATTCTTAGTAAAATTTAACAGGTATGCACACCTCGAATATGTCTATAATAGATTGAGTATTTGTATATGTACACAATTTGTCTTTTTTGTGTAGCTTACATATTAAATTATTTATAATTAAATTTCGCATATATGTAGGACACATCTACATGCACATGTGAAAGTTGTTTAAGCTGTTTCTGAGACATTTAAATTTGATTTTTTTTATTTCTGAAAAATCCCAGACTCACTGGAGCCAGCGATGTTCGTATTCCTCATATTTACCAGTTACAGTGATAAGATAGCATAACATACTGTAAAGAGCTTATTTAAGACGTACTACTCTTAATGGTCTCTTCTCCTCATTGCAGTTACTTGCTCTTAGTTGATGATGTATGGTCTGCATCGATGTGGGAGTAGATAAGAAATTCACTGCCTAAAAGTAAGAGAGGCGGCAGCATAATACTCACCACACGGTTTCAAGCAGTTGCTAGTGCGTGCATAAGAGATAAAGGAGTTCATGTTCATAAAGTGGGCGTACTTAGGGATGACAAACCTAAAGAACTATTCATGGCCGAATCCAATATGAGTGAAGAAAACCAGAAGAAAATTCCACGTGAACTCTGGGAAATTTGTGGGGGTCTGCCATTGAACATAGTTGCCATGGCTGGGCATGCAGTCTGCAACCCAGATAAACTAGAGAAGGACTGGGTGGATGTTTGCGCCAGGTTGGTACCGGACTCTGGGAAACCTCTTGGCCAGGACGGAGTCACAAGGATACTAAGCCATTGCTACAATGATATGCCTGCTGAGATCAACACATGCTCCTTGTATCTATGAATATTTCCAAAGGGGCGAAACATCAGCAGGAAGCGGCTGACCAGGCGATGGCTAGCAGAAGGCTTCGTCAGCGAGAAGGATGGGCTGAGTGCGGAGGATGTCGCGGAGACATACTTCAATCATCTCATAAAGAGGAAGATCATACGTGCTGTGGAGCACAGTAGCAACGGGAAGGTGAAGAGCTATCAAGTTCATGACATGGTTCTCCAGTACATTGTGTCCAGGGCAAGCGAAGAGAACTTTGTCACCGTGGTTGGTGGCCACTGGCTCATGGCACCGCCTAGCAACAAAGTCCGTCGGCTGTCCCTCCAAGGTGGTGGCTCCAAATACAAGAAAGGAATGGATGGCATGAACTTTTCTCATGTCCGATCTCTGACCTTGTTTGGGAGCTTGACCCGACTGCCTTCCAATTCATTGAAGTTAGGAATTGTGCAAGTGCTAGACCTTGAAGGTTGCAATGATTTTAAAAAGCAACATGCCAAGGAGATATGCAAGATGCTTCTACTCAAGTACCTCAGTCTCCGGAGGACAGAGATTGACAAGATACCTAAGAAGATTGGAAAGCTCCAATATCTGGAGACTATTGACATAAGGGAGACCAATGTCACAGAGCTTCCAAGCACTATCTCCCAGCTTGAACGACTGGTCAACATACTTGGTGGAAACAAAAGAACACGGAAGGCACTGAAGCTTCCAGATGACCTGAAGAAGGAAACAATGAAATCCCTGCGCATCCTGTCAGGTATCGAGATTGATGAGCGGTCAGTAGTTGTTGTGGCAGACCTTCATCTTCTAACTGAACTGAGGAAGCTAGCCATTTACAAGCTCAACATCAGAAAGGGAAGTAAGATTTTCAAAGAATTAAGCTCAGCAGTTGAGTATCTTGGTGGCTACTCTCTTCACACCCTGAAAATAGATGACGAGTCATCTGAGTTTCTAAAATCGTTGAGTGCTCTCTCTTTCCCTCCCAAGTTTCTCAATGCTCTTGAACTGTCTGGCAAGTTGGTTGAGCTCCCACAATGGATCACAAAACTTGATGCCTTGACGAAGCTGACCCTCTCGGTGACGGTGCTAACTACTGATGCTTTTCGCCAGTTGAGCAAGCTCAAGACACTGTTTTCTCTCACGTTTTCACTTACTTCAGGAAAGGTGGATTCTGAAACAGGTGCCACCACAGGGGAAAACAAGGCTGATGGGGAGATCATAGTTCCAGCTAGCGGATTTGAGGAGCTCAAGCTTCTTCACTTCTCGGCTCCATTGGTGCCACTGCCAACCTTCCAAAATAACGCGATGCCGAAGCTAGAATGGATCGAGCTAAGGTTCAGCAATTTCGGTGGAATGCATGACATGGAAAACCTTCAAGGTCTAAAAGAGGTGCATCTCAGAATGCATGACAAAGCAGGTGAGGTTACCAAGTTAATGGTAAACGAAATGGCAACTGCAGCTACGGAAGATGACAAAGGCCCCAGAATAATTGTTGATCAGTATCACGAGTGAGTGACCTGGTTTATTATTCTTTGATTTTTCTTCTATAAACTATTCTGTTGTGTAATTCTATTCTTTGTGCAACTTCAGAACAGTATTTGCATGATCTATTTTTAATTACATCCTTGAGCTTCATCTGTAATGCTTTACAGTGCCCGAGCAAGCCCAATCTATACTTTTTTTTTCTCACATTTTCACTCACAGTGGCATAGCAGAATCCAAATGACATCTTAATCAATGTGTTTATCTAGCTTGCCTTGCCAAATTATACATGAATCAGTGCTCGAAGGGATTCATAGGCACCAAAGGAAATTCTTCTACCAAGGCTTGAGGTTGTCCAATAAGCAAGTTCATATTAGCTTGTAGGGCATTTTTGTTTCAAATGATCCTTAAAATTCAGGAATACGAGGAGAATGGCGGGACGCAATAGATGGTGGCACTTGGGAGGGGTGGCGGGACACAAAGGAGATGGGGAGGTGGCGAGCGACCGGACATAGAACCATGATGGGAGGTGGCAGTACAACAACGATGCGTCGACTAGAGGGGTTTTGGAAGCTTTCTTGTAACAAGTTTGGATAGTACAGATAATGCAAGTTTCCTACATGTGCAATATATGGTGAGAACTGAGAACAACCTATATGATGCAACAAGCAAACTAGCTAATGAGGAACAACGCAAAGTAAAACATGTGGAAAAGATTAACGATAAATTTGAGAAGATGGTCTATCCTGAAGTTCACACTCTTGGTGATTGTTAATCTCCGTTAAAAATGTACTGGATCCAAAGCTAACAACTCACCCTATTCTCCTCCAGCGGATGAGCCTGAAATCAATCGTGGTTGGACTTGAAGGTGCCCACCAAATCTTTACAAACTTCTCTGGAGGACGCCACAACAAAGAATCTTCCGTAAGGACTCAAACCGTCTAAAGAGTCCCCAACAACTCCAAAAGTAACAAGATCCACTTTGCATCAAGAGGGATTCAGTATGGTGAAAGTGTAGACCGGTGTCTTCTCTTGCTCCATCTAAAGGATGGTGAAGTTTGGTTGCGTTGTCTAGACATTCCGGACTACTTCCTCGCAGTTAGAAGCTGCAACTCTCTGGAAACCCTGGAAGTTACCTGACCGGAGGTTCAGGCCAACATTTATTCAGACACCGGGATTTCCAGAGAGCTGCAACTCGAAGTTGCACTTCTCTGCACACCCACGGAGGCTCCGGGCAAACCCTAGAATTTCGAGAGAGTCGCAACTCATTGTTGCACTTCTATGGACACCCCGAAGGTAGCACGGAGGCTCCCCCCGGTGGACGAGACTTGCTTGGTCCCTTCCCATGCTCCCATCCGTGCTCCCGCATATGTGGCTTAATTTGATTGGAACAAAATAAGGCCCGGTCCCACCCCCTTAAAATCAGGGGGGATGATTAGATTAGAAAGGAAAAAGGAAAAAAGACAGCCGTATCCCCCCACCCCCCCCCCCCGGGGGGGGGGGGGTAAGTCTATGTGAAGTTAACTCCCACCTCATCTCGAAGATGCACTCCCTCTTTACAGTACAGGTTTCCTAATAACGACTCAAATAAAACGAAAAAAGCACCAACCATCCTTGCTTATCTTTTAATCTTGCTGCCATGCAGTTTTTTTCCTTCAGTCCTAATTATTTTCTTCAAGTGGGCTTAAATAGGGGTTTGCTGAAGGGACATGGATTTTCTGCTCCTGGGTTGAAACACACCTGGCTGAACTATAAAACCTGAGAAAAATAGTAAAAATATCCAATGTTTTTTGGGCATTAACATGTATTCTTCACTGACAAAAGACATCTGTGGTGTCTGTGTGCAAAAGAAATTGAGGATAACAAGTCGAGTTCATGTGATTTCCTTCCAATTTACTTTGTCTTTCTCCAGTCCTGTTTTCAGATTGCACAAAAATCAACCTCATCAAGATATGCAGGATTTTAGAATGTTTGGAAAGTCACAAGTAGCACTATCAAGTACTCCATCTGTTCCTAAATATAGGTCTTTTAATAGAGATTCCACTATGAACTACATACAAAACAAAATGAATGAATCTACGCTCTAAAATATTTCTATATACATCCGTATGTAGTTTGTAGTGAAATCTCTAAAAAGAGTTATATTTAGGAAAGGAGGGAGTATATCAAATAGAATAACATGAAGAGTTCATATTAGAACCACAGCGCAGCGTTACAAAAATAACCCGATAGACAAGTTCATAAACATAGGCGATACACGCATAATTAATAAGGGTTGCCGGAAATAAGTATAGATACAAGCTCATATACAAAAGCATTATTCATGATAAGCATGTCTTGTCCTTTCCACCTCAGCAAGCAGGCATCTTGTAAACCAACCGGATTTGCTTGCTTATTTATTTAAATAAGAAAGAGAGGAAGATAGGAGAGTGGCGTTTTGGTGGCCGAGCTACCTGAAGGCCGGAATCTTGCGCCGTACAATACGGCGACGCGATGTGTGATGTGCTATTTTCTCGCGTTTATACGTTGGCAGGTAAGTTGAAATACACGGGTGCCATGGGCTGGCGTGCTAACATTGTACGTGAGCGTTGGGTGCAATTGGCTACGTGCACGTCATGTGCTTGCTGGGCTGATTTAAAAATAGCACATATAGGTGGCGGTAGGTAGGGCTGGTCGATATTAATTTCTGCTTTGATGCTGCAGGGAAGCTTAACTCCCTCAAGCGTAATTCTAAAAAAAAAAAACTCTGAAGCGGTGCTTATTATTTTTCCCTGGCTAGACCATTCATCGCGTGGTAGCTATGGGAATGTATCCAGTGCAACCACGCTTATGGTGCTACCGGTGCACCGGATGCCATACAATATTTTTAAAAATCTGAAGAAAAAAATCTAACACGTTAACGCAACACCAATGTATCATGTCATAAAATTTCATATAAAAATTTGAAATGTTTCTTGAGATATAAAAATGACAAATTTGACATCAGTATGATAATGGGCCAAAATCTAAACTCCAAGTTATGTTATGTATTATTCAGTGTTGGATTTGTCATTTTTTTAGTTATGTTTCGAATTTTGAGTTGAAATTTTGTGACAACATATATTGATGTTTTGTGAGTGTGATAATTTTTTTTCAAAATTTTTTAAACATTTTAAAAGCACAATGTGAGCTCGGTGCAGCGGTAGCACCACAAAGCTCCGGTGCATCAGATATTTTCCCTGGTAGCTATAGCTGAGCGGGGATTCGCCATGGGTGGCCTCAAGTTTTTTGCGAAATCACTAATTAAGAAGTACTCCTTGCAAAGATCACTCCCACCTTCTCATATGCCGCGCTGCATATGCGCCACTTGTCGCAACCTGTGAGTTCTTTTTTTCGTAGATCTGTTTATTCAAATTGTTTTATCTCTTAAACCGTGCATCTAAATCTCGAACCGTCTTCATCGTTGGATTCCTCGCGTCGATATCTTCAAAACTAGATCCCATGTTGATAGATTTTGACGAATTTTTTTCATGAAAAAACCCAGAGGAAAAACCGAACCGAGAGCACGGTTTTTTCTCTTTCCGAAAGAGGCACAACCGTGCTTCTCGCGGAAGCAAAACCGTGCCTCTCGCGGAAGGAAAAGAAAAACAAAATACTTGTTTATTTTTTCCATTTTCGAGAGGCACGGCTATACCTATCGCGAAAGCACTACCATGTCTTTCGCGGAAGCAAAACCGTGCCTCTCACGGAAAGAAAAAAAAATGCATTTTTTTTCGTTTCCAAGAGGCACGGCCGTGCCTCTCGCGCAAGCACAACCGTGCCTCTCGCGAAAGGAAAAAAACAGAAAACACATTTTTGTCCGTTTCCGAGAGGCACGGCCGTGCCTTTCGCGAAAGCAAAACTGTGCCTCTCACGGAAGTAAAATTGTGCCTTTCGCAGAAGCCAAAAGAAAAACATATTTTTTCGTAAAAAAAATTGAATTAGTGAATCCGTGAGAGGAAGACCGATAGAAAACCCTAAAGTCAAAAAACCAAAAAAAACCCGTTTAAAAAGCCGAGAGCGCGACACATAGCGGCGGCTGAGAGCGCCGAGTGGCGCGGTCCCAGCCCACCCTCAAGTGATCGTTGCTAGGCTCCCGAAGGAGCGCTCGTCAACTAGTTGCTCCTTTTTTTTAGGAAGCAGAATCATTGTAAAAAAAAACTACCGACTCTGTTATATTATGTCGCTTGCTCTTATTCCTTCCAATAAGAAATCTATGTGTCATGGTATTTTGCTTCTTGATTTCACCATGATTCGTTTTTTACTTCTTTCTCTACCTTTGTTGTTGGATCTGACAGAGAGACAATCATGGATGTGTTGCTCAATTTTATTTTGCTTTTTTTATATTTGAAAATCAGACTTGAAAACTCAGATGTTTGTTGCCTGAGAAATAATAGTGGGCGAAACTGTGTTTGTGTGGTTGTCAGACTGCTAGTATCTATTCCAGATTTTAGTGAATCTATGGATCTGTACTGTCATTATTGTCAAGAAATTATTTCGAGACGCTGTGTCCATTATGGGAAATTGGAATGTTCTTTGTGTTTTGCCGATTTGGTTCTTTCAGCGATTTGGTGATGAAAAACTGAGATGAAAATGTTGCTTTAATTGGTATATCACTTAATTTGCAGGGTTATAAAATAATCACTTAATTTGTAGTTTTGTTTCCTGCCAATGTGCACGAATAATGGCAAAAAAAAGGGAAGAAAAATACGTTGCAAATTGTAAATGAAGCATGGCTAAAATTGAAAGAAAAAAAAGATGTACGGGCTACCTTGCGTTGAGCAGTTTTAGTGGGTTGTGCCAATAATGCTAAACATACAAAGAGTGTGTGGGTTGTGCCAATAATGCTAAACATACAAAGAGTTACACGCACTTACACGCTCACTAGAATTCTTTCTTTCTAACTAACCCCCCCTCCACACCCCCTGATTTTCATGAGGATGGGCCCCTTCTCCCCTTAACCTCTAATCACAACCCACCTATTTGTAAAACTCATGTAAACTTATGTATGTGTAGCCAGTGGCGAATCTAAAAAAAAATGGAGGGCGGGCTGATCTGCCTGGGTCATGCAAATATGTGTTGCATTGGGCCTGCAAGTAGCTGGGCTGAGCCTTAAAACTAGTAGTAGAAACAAATTTTACAGTGCTGGAGGGGGGGCTTGAGCCTGTTAAAGCCCCTCCAGTAGAATCGCCCCTGTGTGTAGCATTACTCGGGCTGTGCATCCCGTGCGTTTCGAGTGATGGCACATGTTGACTAGGTCAATCCCGTGCCGTGTACAAGTGCCTCTGACATGCTGCGCACGTGACGGCGACATGCAGTTGTGCAGCACTCCTGTGCCTACTACTCCTGAGTAGTATACGAGCCGTTACTGTTTATTTACTAGCAAATACGGGCATTGTGCAAGGGCTTCTTTTACAGAATACAGCAGCGGCTATCAGCTTGGCACTCATCGCGACGAGCGCCGACGGGGCTGATTCCGGCCTTCAGGTAGCTCGGCCACCAAAGAGCATTTTCGTGAAGATAGGGTATATGTTGACAGACAACTGTAGATGTTCCAAATAGTAGATAATGGAAAGGGAAGTGCCGGTTGAAGGAAGCAATGGCCTATACCTGGCAACATGAAGCAAGCTTCCATTATCTAACAAGAGGAAGAAACAGAGTGAAAGGTACACCAGTATATGTGTGAGGAAGTTTTTAACGCGGAGGAGTGTGGTTGAAACGTACTCTTAGTGGCGACGAAGCTAGCAGGATTCTTCGATTTCAGGACCAGCTATTGTTTCGTCCGAAACTTGCTGTTTCTTTTATTTTATTATTAGTAGGCCAAAACCAGGTCCACACGAACTTGAATCCAGATGGTGTGCGTTCAGCCCCCTGACCACTTCTCACAACCTCAGAGTCGCCATTGTCTGTGTTTTCTCATGGCAGCAACTACCTTCTTGACACCGCCACTGCTTGCATTGTGTGGAGAGTACCGGATGGTAATCTTCTCAAGCCTGCGGAGGTTGATGATACCTAAAGGAAATTTATCAGCTGGGCAGGCATAGAGCTTCAGGTGGAGGTTTTTCAGTTTCGGCATAGCTCCCTGCTCAAAGGTGACCCATGGGCCATGGCACATAAGAGTCGAAACTGAAAACCTCAACGCTCGGGAAACCTGGAGGAATTGTTTGTTCCGCTTTCTTCCTATAAATGCAAATCAGTGCAAGAGTACTCAGGGCCGGCAGACCTCCAAGTATCATAAGATCATCTTGGTCTAGCTTACAGACTCTGATATCCAGCTTCCTCAGAGTGGTAAGCCCTGCCCTGCAAGCCACCGGGGAACTTTCCCAAACCTTCCTGCCACTTTCAATCTCTCAAGTGAAGAAAAATTGGTGGATAAAGGAAGTTCGTCGCTTGGGAATTGGGATGTAGTCACCATAAATAATCAGATATTCAAGATTCGCGCACTTGCCTATGGAAGACAGTAACTTATCATTTCGGTCCTTGTCGGAAGGTTGATCATACAACACTTCTTCAAGCTCCGTTACTCCTGTCAGTCCACTGATCTCCTGCATGCATGGCACTTTCCGACCATTCCCTTGGATCAACAGTGCCAAGCGCCTTCACTGAGTTCAACTGGTCACTTCCCACAGGCAACTTCACTCTTTGGTCGGAACTAGAATGACCAAAATAAAGATGTGCTAGTTTGGGAAGACGAACAATTTCCTTTGGCAGCTCTTTCACTTGTGTCTGTCTTACATCTAAGGTCTCCAGATTTTGCAATTTTCCGATTTCTGCAGGGAGACAACTGAGTTTCGTCTGCCTTGCAAGTTGCATCTAGAGTCTTCAGCTGTTGTAGTTTACCGATTTCTGGTGGGAGATTGCTGATTTCAGTCTGCCTTAAATCCAGAGTCTCCAGATAGCTAGCGCAATCTCCTGATTTCTGGTGGGATCTTCATCTTCTTGACTGGAGTGTGCTGGAGACTCAAGTACTTCAACAGGGTCATTTGGCATATATGGTCCATAGCCGAGTTTTCCAAATCCTTGCAGCCATCTAGATCTAACACCCGTAGATACACCAAATCATTGTTTAAATAAAACTCTGCAGGCCCAGCAATAGTCACGGAACGAATATTGCCATCAGGTTTCATCGCTTCCGTGTCAACTGAAAGTTCCGAACCAGAAGAACATTGGACTGACAAACGGAAATAATGAGCATATTCCCTTGAAATACCGACGTCAGACAAGACAGTTGCAAAATTTTCCTTTTTTGATATCTGCCTAAGAGCATAAAGTACCATTTGGTTAACTTCATACATCTCTTCCCTTGAATAGTTATCATATTCTGACAGCCGGATGAAATTTCTGTTGATGAGCTCATCAAAGTACTCGCTTGATACTTCCTCTCGACTATGCCTCACATTTTCAGAGATGAATCCTTCAGCAATCCATTTCCTAACCATAGTAGTCCTATGGATTATTTGGTTCCTAGCATGAACAGCCATGTACAGCAAACAGTCCTTCAGAGCACAGGGAAGGTGAGCATAGATAAGTGATATAATCTCTCTGAAGAGTTCGAAACCAGTAATGTTCTCGGATTCTTCAGAACCTAAAGAATGTGGCGTCTGCTTCCAAGAAAAATATACAGAATACATCATCTCTTGCCATGGATTTGTTGGGGTTACCTTGGTTGTGAGTAACGAAGCAATACTTATTATTGCTGAAGGTGTACCACTGCACATCTTCAAGATCCCAAACAAAAAAATGTCTCCAGGTGCATTAGGCCAACTGGCCACATGGCGAAAATAATGCTTGAAGAACAACAGTCTGGAATATTCGTATCCAAGATAATGAACTTCATATATCGACTCGTCACAGCCTGAGCAACATAACTTAGCTATGTCATTAACACGAGTAGTAGTAATTACTCTGCTACCATAGTCATTATTTGTCAAGCTAGATGAGACGATCTGCCAGTCATCTTCGTTCCATAAATCATCAATCATGACCAGGTACCTATCAAAGTTTGACAATGAAAAGTCAAACTCGAGTAAGGCTTAATACTCACCTATGTGCATCTGCAAGGCCCTATATATAAAGATCGAGCCATCTAAGAAAAAAGTGTGTTTTAAGAAATAGACGGTGCTCACATTGTGGTATCTAACAAATCAAATCTAAAGAGAGCTACCAAACTGCAATGCCGTATAACAATTAAAACACATGTATTTTGTATCTACTTGGTGCACTGATAAAGTTCATATTGTCTACAGGAAAAGAAAAAAACATGTTCACTAACTGATCCATACCTCTTGTTCAGAAGAAATTCTCTAATTTGAGAAACGAGCTGTCTTATATCATTTGCTTCTTCATTGATGTTCGTATGATTTTCCACGCCAATAAGTTGAGGGAACATCTCCGTGAAAAACTTCACCATGTCAGCTGGTTCAAGGGGGACCCTAACAAAAGCCCCACAATCAAACTGCGGTTTAAGCTGATGGTACACAACTTGGGCAAGAGTTGTCTTGCCCAATCCCCCATGACCGACAATGGAGACTATTTTGTTTTGCTTCATTGAAATGTCATCTCCCTCTGTCAGCATCTTGATTAACACATCTCTTGGTTCGTTGATGCAGACGAGCTCATTCTCTTCCTCATTTTTGTGGCAAGCATCAAGACGTTTATGTGCGGCAAACACATCCAGAACATCCAATGTCATCGCTTTGATACCGGCAATCAGATCAGTAGGATCCGGGTGAGGAGTCGGTGAATCTCTGGACCTTCTCAAGAGCCGCCCGGACACACCCAGGTTAGCGGCCGGCTCAGCGGGCACCAACAAGAGGTCGAGGATGTTCTCAGTCTGGCAGAACACCACGCTGATTTTGTATAGCCAAGCTCTGTCAAACTTGTCGAGCTGGTCCGGTGGCGCATCCGTCCGTCATACTGCAGAAGTAAGCTTGCAAGCGCTTCTGCTGTTGTGCAACATACTTGAGGTCCTCCTTGGCGCCGGAGGGCAGGTTGTACTCATCCTTGAGTAACTTGGTCAGCTACTCAGCTTGGAGAGGACGGAGCCCATGATCCCCTCCGTGATATCCATGCTAGCTAGCTCGGTCCCTCCCCTCCCCTCCCAGTTATGATCTCTGGTGGTGGATATATAATCTGGCTAGCTAGTCTGTTGTTATAGGCCGGCCGTTGACTTACATAGCTGCGAGTCTGGAGTCTGGACCGGCAATGTGGTGAAGAAGAAGTAGGTGGTGTGGATCAGTGGATGGCAAGAAGCCTATGGAAATTCCTCCCAAGTCCCAAGGAGAGACTAATTATGGAGATGCTTAATTTCTCCCAATGGAAGCGGAGAAGGGGGCAGCTGCAAGGTAAAATCATGGGAGATGATGAGCATTATGATCCAGCACGAGCATAGACAAGACGAGTAGATTTTAGTTTGCAGCTTGTAGGTAGGATCGGATCAGTACAGAAGAAGCGGAAAACCAAAGGGAAGCTGCATGCGGTGGTCGGACTTACACTTACAGCATGGTCGACCGCCCGGTCCGATAGGACACCGGCTGAAGCGGGGAGGATCGACGGCGTGGTTGGGTGGGTTTGTGGGGGTGGTGGGTGAGCCGGTGGCTGGGACGAGAGGGAGGAAGCAGGGAGGGAGGGAGGGAGTCGATGGCGTGGAGGTGTGAATGATGGGGAGTATTGGGGGCTTCAGGTCTCGAGCGATTTTTCGGTGGGGAGCAAATTTATTTTTTATAGGCTACACAAAATATAGCAGAAATTCGTAGGGGCACGCACTGCACTGCGTGTTTAATCATTCAAACTTACGGTTTTTTTTCATCTGAAAATTCCGATTTCTCTCAGCCACAAGTATCAAGTTTCATACTCCCTCCATTCCCTTTTGTAGTGTGCATATTTATTTATTTTGCCAAGGTTTTGAAATGTAGTGCGTGCATGCAGCACAAACCTGATTTGGACGAGTTACCCTTAACTGGAATCAGGGACACACACAGCAGGGCAAGTTGGTTGAGCTCCCACTGTCTGGCAAGTTGGTTGAGCTCCCACAATGGATCACAAAACTTGATGCCTTGACGAAGCTGACCCTCTCGGTGACGGTGCTAACTACTGATGCTTTGCGCCAGTTGAGCAAGCTCAAGACACTGTTTTCTCTCACATTTTCACTTACTTCAGGAAAGGTGGATTCTGAAACAGGTGCCACCACAGGGGAAAACAAGGCTGATGGGGAGATCATAGTTCCAGCTAGCGGATTTGAGGAGCTCAAGCTTCTTCACTTCTCGGCTCCATTGGTGCCACTGCCAACCTTCCAAAATAACGCGATGCCGAAGCTAGAACGGATCGAGCTAAGGTTCAGCAATTTCGGTGGAATGCATGACATGGAAAACCTTCAAGGTCTAAAAGAGGTGCATCTCAGAATGCATGACAAAGCAGGTGAGGTTACCAAGTTAATGGTAAACGAAATGGCAACTGCAGCTACGGAAGATGACAAAGGCCCCAGAATAATTGTTGATCAGTATCACGAGTGAGTGACCTGGTTTATTATTCTTTGATTTTTCTTCTATAAACTATTCTGTTGTGTAATTCTATTCTTTGTGCAACTTCAGAACAGTATTTGCATGATCTATTTTTAATTACATCCTTGAGCTTCATCTGTAATGCTTTACAGTGCCCGAGCAAGCCCAATCTATACTTTTTTTTCTCACATTTTCACTCACAGTGGCATAGCAGAATCCAAATGACATCTTAATCAATGTGTTTATCTAGCTTGCCTTGCCAAATTATACATGAATCAGTGCTCGAAGGGATTCATAGGCACCAAAGGAAATTCTTCTACCAAGGCTTGAGGTTGTCCAATAAGCAAGTTCATATTAGCTTGTAGGGCATTTTTGTTTCAAATGATCCTTAAAATTCAGGAATACGAGGAGAATGGCGGGACGCAATAGATGGTGGCACTTGGGAGGGGTGGCGGGACACAAAGGAGATGGGGAGGTGGTGAGCGACCGGACATAGAACCATGATGGGAGGTGGCAGTACAACAACGATGCGTCGACTAGAGGGGTTTTGGAAGCTTTCTTGTAACAAGTTTGGATAGTACGGATAATGCAAGTTTCCTACATGTGCAATATATGGTGAGAACAACCTATATGATGCAACAAGCAAACTAGCTAATGAGGAACAATGCAAAGTAAAACATGTGGAAAAGATTAACGATAAATTTGAGAAGATGGTCTATCCTGAAGTTCACACTCTTGGTGATTGTTAATCTCCGTTAAAAATGTACTGGATCCAAAGCTAACAACTCACCCTATTCTCCTCCAGCGGATGAGCCTGAAATCAATCGTGGTTGGACTTGAAGGTGCCCACCAAATCTTTACAAACTTCTCTGGAGGACGCCACAACAAAGAATCTTCCGTAAGGACTCAAACCGTCTAAAGAGTCCCCAACAACTCCAAAAGTAACAAGATCCACTTTGCATCAAGAGGGATTCAGTATGGTGAAAGTGTAGACCGGTGTCTTCTCTTGCTCCATCTAAAGGATGGTGAAGTTTGGTTGCGTTGTCTAGACATTCCGGACTACTTCCTCGCAGTTAGAAGCTGCAACTCTCTGGAAACCCTGGAAGTTACCTGACCGGAGGTTCAGGCCAACATTTATGCAGACACCGGGATTTCCAGAGAGCTGCAACTCGAAGTTGCACTTCTCTGCACACCCACGGAGGCTCTGGACAAACCCTAGGATTTCGAGAGAGTCGCAACTCATTGTTGCACTTCTATGGACACTCCGAAGGTAGCACGGAGGCTCCCCCCGGTGGACGAGACTTGCTTGGTCCTTTCCCATGCTCCTCCCGCATATGTGGCTTAATTTGATTGGAACAAAATAAGGCCCAGTCCCACCCCCTTAAAATCAGAGGGGGGGGGGGGGGGTGATTAGATTAGAAAGGAAAAAGGAAAAAAGACAGCCGTATCCCCCCCCCCCCGGGTAAGTCTACGTGAAGTTAACTCCCACCTCATCTCGAAGATGCACTCCCTCTTTACAGTACAGGTTTCCTAACAAATAAAACGAAAAAAGCACCGAGATGGCATCTCTTTTCTCATTTGAAATTTGGGTTGGGGGGGGGGGCTGCTTCCAACCATCCTTGCTTATCTTTTAATCTCGCTGCCACGCAGTTTTTTTCCTTCAGTCCTAGGGGTTTGCTGAAGGGACATGGATTTTCTGCTCCTGGGTTGAAACACACCTGGCTGAACTATAAAACCTGAGAAAAATAGTAAAAATATCCAATGTTTTTTTGGCATTAACATGTATTCTTCACTGACAAAAGACATCTGTGGTGTCTGTGTGCAAAAGAAATTGAGGATAACAAGTTGAGTTCATGTGATTTCCTTCCAATTTACTTTGTCTTTCTCCAGTCCTGTTTTCAGATTGCACAAAAATCAACCTCATCAAGATATGCAGGATTTTAGAATGTTTGGAAAGTCACAAGTAGCACTATCAAGTACTCCATCTGTTCCTAAATATAGGTCTTTTAATAGAGATTCCACTATGAACTACATACAAAACAAAATGAGTGAATCTACGCTCTAAAATATTTCTATATACATCCGTATGTAGTTTGTAGTGAAATCTCTAAAAAGAGTTATATTTAGGAAAGGAGGGAGTATATCAAATAGAATAACATGAAGAGTTCATATTAGAACCACAGCGCAGCGTTACAAAAATAACCCGATAGACAAGTTCATAAACATAGGCGATACACGCATAATTAATAAGGGTTGCCGGAAATAAGTATAGATACAAGCTCATATACAAAAGCATTATTCATGATAAGCATGTCTTGTCCTTTCCACCTCAGCAAGCAGGCATCTTGTAAACCAACCGGATTTGCTTGCTTATTTATTTAAATAAGAAAGAGAGGAAGATAGGAGAGTGGCGTTTTGGTGGCCGAGCTACCTGAAGGCCGGAATCTCGCGCCGTACAATACGGCGACGCGATGTGTGATGTGCTATTTTCTCGCGTTTATACGTTGGCAGGTAAGTTGAAATACACGGGTGCCATGGGCTGGCGTGCTAACATTGTACGTGAGCGTTGGGTGCAATTGGCTACGTGCACGTCATGTGCTTGCTGGGCTGATTTAAAAATAGCACATGTAGGTGGCGGTAGGTAGGGCTGGTCGATATTAATTTCTGCTTTGATGCTGCAGGGAAGCTTAACTCCCTCAAGCGTAATTCTAAAAAAAAAACTCTGAAGCGGTGCTTATTATTTTTCCCTGGCTAGACCATTCATCGCGTGGTAGCTATGGGAATGTATCCAGTGCAACCACGCTTATGGTGCTACCGGTGCACCGGATGCCATACAATATTTTTAAAAATCTGAAGAAAAAAATCTAACACGTTAACGCAACACCAATGTATCATGTCATAAAATTTCATATAAAAATTTGAAATGTTTCTTGAGATATAAAAATGACAAATTTGACATCAGTATGATAATGGGCCAAAATCTAAACTCCAAGTTATGTTATGTATTATTCAGTGTTGGATTTGTCATTTTTTTAGTTATGTTTCGAATTTTGAGTTGAAATTTTGTGACAACATATATTGATGTTTTGTGAGTGTGATAATTTTTTTTCAAAATTTTTTAAACATTTTAAAAGCACAATGTGAGCTCGGTGCAGCGGTAGCACCACAAAGCTCCGGTGCATCAGATATTTTCCCTGGTAGCTATAGCTGAGCGGGGATTCGCCATGGGTGGCCTCAAGTTTTTTGCGAAATCACTAATTAAGAAGTACTCCTTGCAAAGATCACTCCCACCTTCTCATATGCCGCGCTGCATATGCGCCACTTGTCGCAACCTGTGAGTTCTTTTTTTTCGTAGATCTGTTTATTCAAATTGTTTTATCTCTTAAACCGTGCATCTAAATCTCGAACCGTCTTCATCGTTGGATTCCTCGCGTCGATATCTTCAAAACTAGATCCCATGTTGATAGATTTTGACGAATTTTTTTCATGAAAAAACCCAGAGGAAAAACCGAACCGAGAGCACGGTTTTTTCTCTTTCCGAAAGAGGCACAACCGTGCTTCTCGCGGAAGCAAAACCGTGCCTCTCGCGGAAGGAAAAGAAAAACAAAATACTTGGTTATTTTTTCCATTTTCGAGAGGCACGGCTATACCTATCGCGAAAGCACTACCATGTCTTTCGCGGAAGCAAAACCGTGCCTCTCACGGAAAGAAAAAAAATGCATTTTTTTTCGTTTCCAAGAGGCACGGCCGTGCCTCTCGCGCAAGCACAACCGTGCCTCTCGCGGAAGGAAAAAAACAGAAAACACATTTTTGTCCGTTTCCGAGAGGCACGGCCGTGCCTTTCGCGAAAGCAAAACTGTGCCTCTCACGGAAGTAAAATTGTGCCTTTCGCAGAAGCCAAAAGAAAAACATATTTTTTCGTAAAAAAAAATTGAATTAGTGAATCCGTGAGAGGAAGACCGATAGAAAACCCTAAAGTCAAAAAACCAAAAAAAACCCGTTTAAAAAGCCGAGAGCGCGACACATAGCGGCGGCTGAGAGCGCCGAGTGGCGCGGTCCCAGCCCACCCTCAAGTGATCGTTGCTAGGCTCCCGAAGGAGCGCTCGTCAACTAGTTGCTCCTTTTTTTTAGGAAGCAGAATCATTGTAAAAAAAAAACTACCGACTCTGTTATATTATGTCGCTTGCTCTTATTCCTTCCAATAAGAAATCTATGTGTCATGGTATTTTGCTTCTTGATTTCACCATGATTCGTTTTTTACTTCTTTCTCTACCTTTGTTGTTGGATCTGACAGAGAGACAATCATGGATGTGTTGCTCAATTTTATTTTGCTTTTTTTATATTTGAAAATCAGACTTGAAAACTCAGATGTTTGTTGCCTGAGAAATAATAGTGGGCGAAACTGTGTTTGTGTGGTTGTCAGACTGCTAGTATCTATTCCAGATTTTAGTGAATCTATGGATCTATACTGTCATTATTGTCAAGAAATTATTTCGAGACGCTGTGTCCATTATGGGAAATTGGAATGTTCTTTGTGTTTTGCCGATTTGGTTCTTTCAGCGATTTGGTGATGAAAAACTGAGATGAAAATGTTGCTTTAATTGGTATATCACTTAATTTGCAGGGTTATAAAATAATCACTTAATTTGTAGTTTTGTTTCCTGCCAATGTGCATGAATAATGGCAAAAAAAAGGGAAGAAAAATACGTTGCAAATTGTAAATGAAGCATGGCTAAAATTGAAAGAAAAAAAAGATGTACGGGCTACCTTGCGTTGAGCAGTTTTAGTGGGTTGTGCCAATAATGCTAAACATACAAAGAGTGTGTGGGTTGTGCCAATAATGCTAAACATACAAAGAGTTACACGCACTTACACGCTCACTAGAATTCTTTCTTTCTAACTAACCCCCCCTCCACACCCCCTGATTTTCATGAGGATGGGCCCCTTCTCCCCTTAACCTCTAATCACAACCCACCTATTTGTAAAACTCATGTAAACTTATGTATGTGTAGCCAGTGGCGAATCTAAAAAAAAAATGGAGGGCGGGCTGATCTGCCTGGGTCATGCAAATATGTGTTGCATTGGGCCTGCAAGTAGCTGGGCTGAGCCTTAAAACTAGTAGTAGACACAAATTTTACAGTGCTGGAGGGGGGGCTTGAGCCTGTTAAAGCCCCTCCAGTAGAATCGCCCCTGTGTGTAGCATTACTCGGGCTGTGCATCCCGTGCGTTTCGAGTGATGGCACATGTTGACTAGGTCAATCCCGTGCCGTGTACAAGTGCCTCTGACATGCTGCGCACGTGACGGCGACATGCAGTTGTGCAGCACTCCTGTGCCTACTACTCCTGAGTAGTATACGAGCCGTTACTGTTTATTTACTAGCAAATACGGGCATTGTGCAGGGCTGATTCCGGCCTTCAGGTAGCTCGGCCACCAAAGAGCATTTTCGTGAAGATAGGGTATATGTTGACAGACAACTGTAGATGTTCCAAATAGTAGATAATGGAAAGGGAAGTGCCAGTTGAAGGAAGCAATGGCCTATACCTGGCAACATGAAGCAAGCTTCCATTATCTAACAAGAGGAAGAAACAGAGTGAAAGGTACACCAGTATATGTGTGAGGAAGTTTTTAACGCGGAGGAGTGTGGTTGAAACGTACTCTTAGTGGCGACGAAGCTAGCAGGATTCTTCGATTTCAGGACCAGCTATTGTTTCGTCCGAAACTTGCTGTTTCTTTTATTTTATTATTAGTAGGCCAAAACCAGGTCCACACGAACTTGAATCCAGATGGTGTGCGTTCAGCCCCCTGACCACTTCTCACAACCTCAGAGTCGCCATTGTCTGTGTTTTCTCATGGCAGCAACTACCTTCTTGACACCGCCACTGCTTGCATTGTGTGGAGAGTACCGGATGGTAATCTTCTCAAGCCTGCGGAGGTTGATGATACCTAAAGGAAATTTATCAGCTGGGCAGGCATAGAGCTTCAGGTGGAGGTTTTTCAGTTTCGGCATAGCTCCCTGCTCAAAGGTGACCCATGGGCCATGGCACATAAGAGTCGAAACTGAAAACCTCAACGCTCGGGAAACCTGGAGGAATTGTTTGTTCCGCTTTCTTCCTATAAATGCAAATCAGTGCAAGAGTACTCAGGGCCGGCAGACCTCCAAGTATCATAAGATCATCTTGGTCTAGCTTACAGACTCTGATATCCAGCTTCCTCAGAGTGGTAAGCCCTGCCCTGCAAGCCACCGGGGAACTTTCCCAAACCTTCCTGCCACTTTCAATCTCTCAAGTGAAGAAAAATTGGTGGATAAAGGAAGTTCGTCGCTTGGGAATTGGGATGTAGTCACCATAAATAATCAGATATTCAAGATTCGCGCACTTGCCTATGGAAGACAGTAACTTATCATTTCGGTCCTTGTCGGAAGGTTGATCATACAACACTTCTTCAAGCTCCGTTACTCCTGTCAGTCCACTGATCTCCTGCATGCATGGCACTTTCCGACCATTCCCTTGGATCAACAGTGCCAAGCGCCTTCACTGAGTTCAACTGGTCACTTCCCACAGGCAACTTCACTCTTTGGTCGGAACTAGAATGACCAAAATAAAGATGTGCTAGTTTGGGAAGACGAACAATTTCCTTTGGCAGCTCTTTCACTTGTGTCTGTCTTACATCTAAGGTCTCCAGATTTTGCAATTTTCCGATTTCTGCAGGGAGACAACTGAGTTTCGTCTGCCTTGCAAGTTGCATCTAGAGTCTTCAGCTGTTGTAGTTTACCGATTTCTGGTGGGAGATTGCTGATTTCAGTCTGCCTTAAATCCAGAGTCTCCAGATAGCTAGCGCAATCTCCTGATTTCTGGTGGGATCTTCATCTTCTTGACTGGAGTGTGCTGGAGACTCAAGTACTTCAACAGGGTCATTTGGCATATATGGTCCATAGCCGAGTTTTCCAAATCCTTGCAGCCATCTAGATCTAACACCCGTAGATACACCAAATCATTGTTTAAATAAAACTCTGCAGGCCCAGCAATAGTCACGGAACGAATATTGCCATCAGGTTTCATCGCTTCCGTGTCAACTGAAAGTTCCGAACCAGAAGAACATTGGACTGACAAACGGAAATAATGAGCATATTCCCTTGAAATACTGACGTCAGACAAGACAGTTGCAAAATTTTCCTTTTTTGATATCTGCCTAAGAGCATAAAGTACCATTTGGTTAACTTCATACATCTCTTCCCTTGAATAGTTATCATATTCTGACAGCCGGATGAAATTTCTGTTGATGAGCTCATCAAAGTACTCGCTTGCTACTTCCTCTCGACTATGCCTCACATTTTCAGAGATGAATCCTTCAGCAATCCATTTCCTAACCATAGTAGTCCTATGGATTATTTGGTTCCTAGCATGAACAGCCATGTACAGCAAACAGTCCTTCAGAGCACAGGGAAGGTGAGCATAGATAAGTGATATAATCTCTCTGAAGAGTTCGAAACCAGTAATGTTCTCGGATTCTTCAGAACCTAAAGAATGTGGCGTCTGCTTCCAAGAAAAATATACAGAATACATCATCTCTTGCCATGGATTTGTTGGGGTTACCTTGGTTGTGAGTAACGAAGCAATACTTATTATTGCTGAAGGTGTACCACTGCACATCTTCAAGATCCCAAACAAAAAAATGTCTCCAGGTGCATTAGGCCAACTGGCCACATGGCGAAAATAATGCTTGAAGAACAACAGTCTGGAATATTCGTATCCAAGATAATGAACTTCATATATCGACTCGTCACAGCCTGAGCAACATAACTTAGCTATGTCATTAACACGAGTAGTAGTAATTACTCTGCTACCATAGTCATTATTTGTCAAGCTAGATGAGATGATCTGCCAGTCATCTTCGTTCCATAAATCATCAATCACGACCAGGTACCTATCAAAGTTTGACAATGAAAAGTCAAACTCGAGTAAGGCTTAATACTCACCTATGTGCATCTGCAAGGCCCTAACAAAAGCCCCACAATCAAACTGCGGTTTAAGCTGATGGTACACAACTTGGGCAAGAGTTGTCTTGCCCAATCCCCCATGACCGACAATGGAGACTATTTTGTTTTGCTTCATTGAAATGTCATCTCCCTCTGTCAGCATCTTGATTAACACATCTCTTGGTTCGTCGATGCAGATGAGCTCATTCTCTTCCTCATTTTTGTGGCAAGCATCAAGACGTTTATGTGCGGCAAACACATCCAGAACATCCAATGTCATCGCTTTGATACCGGCAATCAGATCAGTAGGATCCGGGTGAGGAGGAGTCGGTGAATCTCTGGACCTTCTCAAGAGCCGCCCGGACACACCCAGGTTAGCGGCCGGCTCAGCGGGCACCAACAAGAGGTCGAGGATGTTCTCAGTCTGGCAGAACACCACGCTGATTTTGTATAGCCAAGCTCTGTCAAACTTGTCGAGCTGGTCCGGTGGCGCATCCGTCCGTCATACTGCAGAAGTAAGCTTGCAAGCGCTTCTGCTGTTGTGCAACATACTTGAGGTCCTCCTTGGCGCCGGAGGGCAGGTTGTACTCATCCTTGAGTAACTTGGTCAGCTACTCAGCTTGGAGAGGACGGAGCCCATGATCCCCTCCGTGATATCCATGCTAGCTAGCTCGGTCCCTCCCCTCCCCTCCCAGTTATGATCTCTGGTGGTGGATATATAATCTGGCTAGCTAGTCTGTTGTTATAGGCCGGCCGTTGACTTACATAGCTGCGAGTCTGGAGTCTGGACCGGCAATGTGGTGAAGAAGAAGTAGGTGGTGTGGATCAGTGGATGGCAAGAAGCCTATGGAAATTCCTCCCAAGTCCCAAGGAGAGACTAATTATGGAGATGCTTAATTTCTCCCAATGGAAGCGGAGAAGGGGGCAGCTGCAAGGTAAAATCATGGGAGATGATGAGCATTATGATCCAGCACGAGCATAGACAAGACGAGTAGATTTTAGTTTGCAGCTTGTAGGTAGGATCGGATCAGTACAGAAGAAGCGGAAAACCAAAGGGAAGCTGCATGCGGTGGTCGGACTTACACTTACAGCGTGGTCGACCGCCCGGTCCGATAGGACACCGGCTGAAGCGGGGAGGATCGACGGCGTGGTTGGGTGGGTTTGTGGGGGTGGTGGGTGAGCCGGTGGCTGGGACGAGAGGGAGGAAGCAGGGAGGGAGGGAGGGAGTTGATGGCGTGGAGGTGTGAATGATGGGGAGTATTGGGGGCTTCAGGTCTCGAGCGATTTTTCGGTGGGGAGCAAATTTATTTTTTATAGGCTACACAAAATATAGCAGAAATTCGTAGGGGCACGCACTGCACTGCGTGTTTAATCATTCAAACTTACGGTTTTTTTTCATCTGAAAATTCCGATTTCTCTCAGCCACAAGTATCAAGTTTCATACTCCCTCCATTCCCTTTGGTAGTGTGCATATTTATTTATTTTGCCAAGGTTTTGAAATGTAGTGCGTGCATGCAGCACAAACCTGATTTGGACGAGTTACCCTTAACTGGAATCAGGGACACACACAGCAGGGCAAGTTGGTTGAGCTCCCACTGTCTGGCAAGTTGGTTGAGCTCCCACAATGGATCACAAAACTTGATGCCTTGACGAAGCTGACCCTCTCGGTGACGGTGCTAACTACTGATGCTTTGCGCCAGTTGAGCAAGCTCAAGACACTGTTTTCTCTCACGTTTTCACTTACTTCAGGAAAGGTGGATTCTGAAACAGGTGCCACCACAGGGGAAAACAAGGCTGATGGGGAGATCATAGTTCCAGCTAGCGGATTTGAGGAGCTCAAGCTTCTTCACTTCTCGGCTCCATTGGTGCCACTGCCAACCTTCCAAAATAACGCGATGCCGAAGCTAGAACGGATCGAGCTAAGGTTCAGCAATTTCGGTGGAATGCATGACATGGAAAACCTTCAAGGTCTAAAAGAGGTGCATCTCAGAATGCATGACAAAGCAGGTGAGGTTACCAAGTTAATGGTAAACGAAATGGCAACTGCAGCTACGGAAGATGACAAAGGCCCCAGAATAATTGTTGATCAGTATCACGAGTGAGTGACCTGGTTTATTATTCTTTGATTTTTCTTCTATAAACTATTCTGTTGTGTAATTCTATTCTTTGTGCAACTTCAGAACAGTATTTGCATGATCTATTTTTAATTACATCCTTGAGCTTCATCTGTAATGCTTTACAGTGCCCGAGCAAGCCCAATCTATACTTTTTTTTTCTCACATTTTCACTCACAGTGGCATAGCAGAATCCAAATGACATCTTAATCAATGTGTTTATCTAGCTTGCCTTGCCAAATTATACATGAATCAGTGCTCGAAGGGATTCATAGGCACCAAAGGAAATTCTTCTACCAATGCTTGAGGTTGTCCAATAAGCAAGTTCATATTAGCTTGTAGGGCATTTTTGTTTCAAATGATCCTTAAAATTCAGGAATACGAGGAGAATGGCGGGACGCAATAGATGGTGGCACTTGGGAGGGGTGGCGGGACACAAAGGAGATGGGGAGGTGGTGAGCGACCGGACATAGAACCATGATGGGAGGTGGCAGTACAACAACGATGCGTCGACTAGAGGGGTTTTGGAAGCTTTCTTGTAACAAGTTTGGATAGTACGGATAATGCAAGTTTCCTACATGTGCAATATATGGTGAGAACAACCTATATGATGCAACAAGCAAACTAGCTAATGAGGAACAATGCAAAGTAAAACATGTGGAAAAGATTAACGATAAATTTGAGAAGATGGTCTATCCTGAAGTTCACACTCTTGGTGATTGTTAATCTCCGTTAAAAATGTACTGGATCCAAAGCTAACAACTCACCCTATTCTCCTCCAGCGGATGAGCCTGAAATCAATCGTGGTTGGACTTGAAGGTGCCCACCAAATCTTTACAAACTTCTCTGGAGGACGCCACAACAAAGAATCTTCCGTAAGGACTCAAACCGTCTAAAGAGTCCCCAACAACTCCAAAAGTAACAAGATCCACTTTGCATCAAGAGGGATTCAGTATGGTGAAAGTGTAGACCGGTGTCTTCTCTTGCTCCATCTAAAGGATGGTGAAGTTTGGTTGCGTTGTCTAGACATTCCGGACTACTTCCTCGCAGTTAGAAGCTGCAACTCTCTGGAAACCCTGGAAGTTACCTGACCGGAGGTTCAGGCCAACATTTATGCAGACACCGGGATTTCCATAGAGCTGCAACTCGAAGTTGCACTTCTCTGCACACCCACGGAGGCTCTGGACAAACCCCAGGATTTCGAGAGAGTCGCAACTAATTGTTGCACTTCTATGGACACTCCGAAGGTAGCACGGAGGCTCCCCCCGGTGGACGAGACTTGCTTGGTCCTTTCCCATGCTCCTCCCGCATATGTGGCTTAATTTGATTGGAACAAAATAAGGCCCAGTCCCACCCCCTTAAAATCAGAGGGGGGGGGTGATTAGATTAGAAAGGAAAAAGGAAAAAAGACAGCCGTATCCCCCCCCCCCGGGTAAGTCTACGTGAAGTTAACTCCCACCTCATCTCGAAGATGCACTCCCTCTTTACAGTACAGGTTTCCTAACAAATAAAACGAAAAAAGCACCGAGATGGCATCTCTTTTCTCATTTGAAATTTGGGTTGGGGGGAGGGGGCTGCTTCCAACCATCCTTGCTTATCTTTTAATCTCGCTGCCACGCAGTTTTTTTCCTTCAGTCCTAGGGGTTTGCTGAAGGGACATGGATTTTCTGCTCCTGGGTTGAAACACACCTGGCTGAACTATAAAACCTGAGAAAAATAGTAAAAATATCCAATGTTTATTTGGCATTAACATGTATTCTTCACTGACAAAAGACATCTGTGGTGTCTGTGTGCAAAAGAAATTGAGGATAACAAGTTGAGTTCATGTGATTTCCTTCCAATTTACTTTGTCTTTCTCCAGTCCTGTTTTCAGATTGCACAAAAATCAACCTCATCAAGATATGCAGGATTTTAGAATGTTTGGAAAGTCACAAGTAGCACTATCAAGTACTCCATCTGTTCCTAAATATAGGTCTTTTAATAGAGATTCCACTATGAACTACATACAAAACAAAATGAGTGAATCTACGCTCTAAAATATTTCTATATACATCCGTATGTAGTTTGTAGTGAAATCTCTAAAAAGAGTTATATTTAGGAAAGGAGGGAGTATATCAAATAGAATAACATGAAGAGTTCATATTAGAACCACAGCGCAGCGTTACAAAAATAACCCGATAGACAAGTTCATAAACATAGGCGATACACGCATAATTAATAAGGGTTGCCGGAAATAAGTATAGATACAAGCTCATATACAAAAGCATTATTCATGATAAGCATGTCTTGTCCTTTCCACCTCAGCAAGCAGGCATCTTGTAAACCAACCGGATTTGCTTGCTTATTTATTTAAATAAGAAAGAGAGGAAGATAGGAGAGTGGCGTTTTGGTGGCCGAGCTACCTGAAGGCCGGAATCTTGCGCCGTACAATACGGCGACGCGATGTGTGATGTGCTATTTTCTCGCGTTTATACGTTGGCAGGTAAGTTGAAATACACGGGTGCCATGGGCTGGCGTGCTAACATTGTACGTGAGCGTTGGGTGCAATTGGCTACGTGCACGTCATGTGCTTGCTGGGCTGATTTAAAAATAGCACATGTAGGTGGCGGTAGGTAGGGCTGGTCGATATTAATTTCTGCTTTGATGCTGCAGGGAAGCTTAACTCCCTCAAGCGTAATTCTAAAAAAAAAACTCTGAAGCGGTGCTTATTATTTTTCCCTGGCTAGACCATTCATCGCGTGGTAGCTATGGGAATGTATCCAGTGCAACCACGCTTATGGTGCTACCGGTGCACCGGATGCCATACAATATTTTTAAAAATCTGAAGAAAAAAATCTAACACGTTAACGCAACACCAATGTATCATGTCATAAAATTTCATATAAAAATTTGAAATGTTTTTTGAGATATAAAAATGACAAATTTGACATCAGTATGATAATGGGCCAAAATCTAAACTCCAAGTTATGTTATGTATTATTCAGTGTTGGATTTGTCATTTTTTTAGTTATGTTTCGAATTTTGAGTTGAAATTTTGTGACAACATATATTGATGTTTTGTGAGTGTGATAATTTTTTTTCAAAATTTTTTAAACATTTTAAAAGCACAATGTGAGCTCGGTGCAGCGGTAGCACCACAAAGCTCCGGTGCATCAGATATTTTCCCTGGTAGCTATAGCTGAGCGGGGATTCGCCATGGGTGGCCTCAAGTTTTTTGCGAAATCACTAATTAAGAAGTACTCCTTGCAAAGATCACTCCCACCTTCTCATATGCCGCGCTGCATATGCGCCACTTGTCGCAACCTGTGAGTTCTTTTTTTTCGTAGATCTGTTTATTCAAATTGTTTTATCTCTTAAACCGTGCATCTAAATCTCGAACCGTCTTCATCGTTGGATTCCTCGCGTCGATATCTTCAAAACTAGATCCCATGTTGATAGATTTTGACGAATTTTTTTCATGAAAAAACCCAGAGGAAAAACCGAACCGAGAGCACGGTTTTTTCTCTTTCCGAAAGAGGCACAACCGTGCTTCTCGCGGAAGCAAAACCGTGCCTCTCGCGGAAGGAAAAGAAAAACAAAATACTTGTTTATTTTTTCCATTTTCGAGAGGCACGGCTATACCTATCGCGAAAGCACTACCATGTCTTTCGCGGAAGCAAAACCGTGCCTCTCACGGAAAGAAAAAAAAAACAAAAAATGCATTTTTTTTCGTTTCCAAGAGGCACGGCCGTGCCTCTCGCGCAAGCACAACCGTGCCTCTCGCGGAAGGAAAAAAACAGAAAACACATTTTTGTCCGTTTCCGAGAGGCACGGCCGTGCCTTTCGCGAAAGCAAAACTATGCCTCTCACGGAAGTAAAATTGTGCCTTTCGCAGAAGCCAAAAGAAAAACATATTTTTTCGTAAAAAAAATTGAATTAGTGAATCCGTGAGAGGAAGACCGATAGAAAACCCTAAAGTCAAAAAACCAAAAAAAACCCGTTTAAAAAGCCGAGAGCGCGACACATAGCGGCGGCTGAGAGCGCCGAGTGGCGCGGTCCCAGCCCACCCTCAAGTGATCGTTGTTAGGCTCCCGAAGGAGCGCTCGTCAACTAGTTGCTCCTTTTTTTTAGGAAGCAGAATCATTGTAAAAAAAAAACTACCGACTCTGTTATATTATGTCGCTTGCTCTTATTCCTTCCAATAAGAAATCTATGTGTCATGGTATTTTGCTTCTTGATTTCACCATGATTCGTTTTTTACTTCTTTCTCTACCTTTGTTGTTGGATCTGACAGAGAGACAATCATGGATGTGTTGCTCAATTTTATTTTGCTTTTTTTATATTTGAAAATCAGACTTGAAAACTCAGATGTTTGTTGCCTGAGAAATAATAGTGGGCGAAACTGTGTTTGTGTGGTTGTCAGACTGCTAGTATCTATTCCAGATTTTAGTGAATCTATGGATCTGTACTGTCATTATTGTCAAGAAATTATTTCGAGACGCTGTGTCCATTATGGGAAATTGGAATGTTCTTTGTGTTTTGCCGATTTGGTTCTTTCAGCGATTTGGTGATGAAAAACTGAGATGAAAATGTTGCTTTAATTGGTATATCACTTAATTTGCAGGGTTATAAAATAATCACTTAATTTGTAGTTTTGTTTCCTGCCAATGTGCATGAATAATGGCAAAAAAAGGGAAGAAAAATACGTTGCAAATTGTAAATGAAGCATGGCTAAAATTGAAAGAAAAAAAAGATGTACGGGCTACCTTGCGTTGAGCAGTTTTAGTGGGTTGTGCCAATAATGCTAAACATACAAAGAGTGTGTGGGTTGTGCCAATAATGCTAAACATACAAAGAGTTACACGCACTTACACGCTCACTAGAATTCTTTCTTTCTAACTAACCCCCCCTCCACACCCCCTGATTTTCATGAGGATGGGCCCCTTCTCCCCTTAACCTCTAATCACAACCCACCTATTTGTAAAACTCATGTAAACTTATGTATGTGTAGCCAGTGGCGAATCTAAAAAAAAAATGGAGGGCGGGCTGATCTGCCTGGGTCATGCAAATATGTGTTGCATTGGGCCTGCAAGTAGCTGGGCTGAGCCTTAAAACTAGTAGTAGAAACAAATTTTACAGTGCTGGAGGGGGGGCTTGAGCCTGTTAAAGCTCCTCCAGTAGAATCGCCCCTGTGTGTAGCATTACTCGGGCTGTGCATCCCGTGCGTTTCGAGTGATGGCACATGTTGACTAGGTCAATCCCGTGCCGTGTACAAGTGCCTCTGACATGCTGCGCACGTGACGGCGACATGCAGTTGTGCAACACTCCTGTGCCTACTACTCCTGAGTAGTATACGAGCCGTTACTGTTTATTTACTAGCAAATACGGGCATTGTGCAAGGGCTTCTTTTACAGAATACAGCAGCGGCTATCAGCTTGGCACTCATCGCGACGAGCGCTGACGGGGCTGATTCCGGCCTTCAGGTAGCTCGGCCACCAAAGAGCATTTTCGTGAAGATAGGGTATATGTTGACAGACAACTGTAGATGTTCCAAATAGTAGATAATGGAAAGGGAAGTGCCAGTTGAAGGAAGCAATGGCCTATACCTGGCAACATGAAGCAAGCTTCCATTATCTAACAAGAGGAAGAAACAGAGTGAAAGGTACACCAGTATATGTGTGAGGAAGTTTTTAACGCGGAGGAGTGTGGTTGAAACGTACTCTTAGTGGCGACGAAGCTAGCAGGATTCTTCGATTTCAGGACCAGCTATTGTTTCGTCCGAAACTTGCTGTTTCTTTTATTTTATTATTAGTAGGCCAAAACCAGGTCCACACGAACTTGAATCCAGATGGTGTGCGTTCAGCCCCCTGACCACTTCTCACAACCTCAGAGTCGCCATTGTCTATGTTCTCTCATGGCAGCAACTACCTTCTTGACACCGCCACTGCTTGCATTGTGTGGAGAGTACCGGATGGTAATCTTCTCAAGCCTGCGGAGGTTGATGATACCTAAAGGAAATTTATCAGCTGGGCAGGCATAGAGCTTCAGGTGGAGGTTTTTCAGTTTCGGCATAGCTCCCTGCTCAAAGGTGACCCATGGGCCATGGCACATAAGAGTCGAAACTGAAAACCTCAACGCTCGGGAAACCTGGAGGAATTGTTTGTTCCGCTTTCTTCCTATAAATGCAAATCAGTGCAAGAGTACTCAGGGCCGGCAGACCTCCAAGTATCATAAGATCATCTTGGTCTAGCTTACAGACTCTGATATCCAGCTTCCTCAGAGTGGTAAGCCCTGCCCTGCAAGCCACCGGGGAACTTTCCCAAACCTTCCTGCCACTTTCAATCTCTCAAGTGAAGAAAAATTGGTGGATAAAGGAAGTTCGTCGCTTGGGAATTGGGATGTAGTCACCATAAATAATCAGATATTCAAGATTCGCGCACTTGCCTATGGAAGACAGTAACTTATCATTTCGGTCCTTGTCGGAAGGTTGATCATACAACACTTCTTCAAGCTCCGTTACTCCTGTCAGTCCACTGATCTCCTGCATGCATGGCACTTTCCGACCATTCCCTTGGATCAACAGTGCCAAGCGCCTTCACTGAGTTCAACTGGTCACTTCCCACAGGCAACTTCACTCTTTGGTCGGAACTAGAATGACCAAAATAAAGATGTGCTAGTTTGGGAAGACGAACAATTTCCTTTGGCAGCTCTTTCACTTGTGTCTGTCTTACATCTAAGGTCTCCAGATTTTGCAATTTTCCGATTTCTGCAGGGAGACAACTGAGTTTCGTCTGCCTTGCAAGTTGCATCTAGAGTCTTCAGCTGTTGTAGTTTACCGATTTCTGGTGGGAGATTGCTGATTTCAGTCTGCCTTAAATCCAGAGTCTCCAGATAGCTAGCGCAATCTCCTGATTTCTGGTGGGATCTTCATCTTCTTGACTGGAGTGTGCTGGAGACTCAAGTACTTCAACAGGGTCATTTGGCATATATGGTCCATAGCCGAGTTTTCCAAATCCTTGCAGCCATCTAGATCTAACACCCGTAGATACACCAAATCATTGTTTAAATAAAACTCTGCAGGCCCAGCAATAGTCACGGAACGAATATTGCCATCAGGTTTCATCGCTTCCGTGTCAACTGAAAGTTCCGAACCAGAAGAACATTGGACTGACAAACGGAAATAATGAGCATATTCCCTTGAAATACCGACGTCAGACAAGACAGTTGCAAAATTTTCCTTTTCTGATATCTGCCTAAGAGCATAAAGTACCATTTGGTTAACTTCATACATCTCTTCCCTTGAATAGTTATCATATTCTGACAGCCGGATGAAATTTCTGTTGATGAGCTCATCAAAGTACCCGCTTGCTACTTCCTCTCGACTATGCCTCACATTTTCAGAGATGAATCCTTCAGCAATCCATTTCCTAACCATAGTAGTCCTATGGATTATTTGGTTCCTAGCATGAACAGCCATGTACAGCAAACAGTCCTTCAGAGCACAGGGAAGGTGAGCATAGATAAGTGATATAATCTCTCTGAAGAGTTCGAAACCAGTAATGTTCTCGGATTCTTCAGAACCTAAAGAATGTGGCGTCTGCTTCCAAGAAAAATATACAGAATACATCATCTCTTGCCATGGATTTGTTGGGGTTACCTTGGTTGTGAGTAACGAAGCAATACTTATTATTGCTGAAGGTGTACCACTGCACATCTTCAAGATCCCAAACAAAAAAATGTCTCCAGGTGCATTAGGCCAACTGGCCACATGGCGAAAATAATGCTTGAAGAACAACAGTCTGGAATATTCGTATCCAAGATAATGAACTTCATATATCGACTCGTCACAGCCTGAGCAACATAACTTAGCTATGTCATTAACACGAGTAGTAGTAATTACTCTGCTACCATAGTCATTATTTGTCAAGCTAGATGAGATGATCTGCGAGTCATCTTCGTTCCATAAATCATCAATCACGACCAGGTACCTATCAAAGTTTGACAATGAAAAGTCAAACTCGAGTAAGGCTTAATACTCACCTATGTGCATCTGCAAGGCCCTATATATAAAGATCGAGCCATCTAAGAAAAAAGTGTGTTTTAAGAAATAGACGGTGCTCACATTGTGGTATCTAACAAATCAAATCTAAAGAGAGCTACCAAACTGCAATGCCGTATAACAATTAAAACACATGTATTTTGTATCTACTTGGTGCACTGATAAAGTTCATATTGTCTACAGGAAAAGAAAAAAAAACATGTTCACTAACTGATCCATACCTCTTGTTCAGAAGAAATTCTCTAATTTGAGAAACAAGCTGTCTTATATCATTTGCTTCTTCATTGATGTTCGTATGATTTTCCACGCCAATAAGTTGAGGGAACATCTCCGTGAAAAACTTCACCATGTCAGCTGGTTCAAGGGGGACCCTAACAAAAGCCCCACAATCAAACTGCGGTTTAAGCTGATGGTACACAACTTGGGCAAGAGTTGTCTTGCCCAATCCCCCATGACCGACAATGGAGACTATTTTGTTTTGCTTCATTGAAATGTCATCTCCCTCTGTCAGCATCTTGATTAACACATCTCTTGGTTCGTCGATGCAGACGAGCTCATTCTCTTCCTCATTTTTGTGGCAAGCATCAAGACGTTTATGTGCGGCAAACACATCCAGAACATCCAATGTCATCGCTTTGATACCGGCAATCAGATCAGTAGGATCCGGGTGAGGAGGAGTCGGTGAATCTCTGGACCTTCTCAAGAGCCGCCCGGACACACCCAGGTTAGCGGCCGGCTCAGCGGGCACCAACAAGAGGTCGAGGATGTTCTCAGCCTGGCAGAACACCACGCTGATTTTGTATAGCCAAGCTCTGTCAAACTTGTCGAGCTGGTCCGGTGGCGCATCCGTCCGTCATACTGCAGAAGTAAGCTTGCAAGCGCTTCTGCTGTTGTGCAACATACTTGAGGTCCTCCTTGGCGCCGGAGGGCAGGTTGTACTCATCCTTGAGTAACTTGGTCAGCTACTCAGCTTGGAGAGGACGGAGCCCATGATCCCCTCCGTGATATCCATGCTAGCTAGCTCGGTCCCTCCCCTCCCCTCCCAGTTACGATCTCTGGTGGTGGATATATAATCTGGCTAGCTAGTCTGTTGTTATAGGCCGGCCGTTGACTTACATAGCTGCGAGTCTGGAGTCTGGACCGGCAATGTGGTGAAGAAGAAGTAGGTGGTGTGGATCAGTGGATGGCAAGAAGCCTATGGAAATTCCTCCCAAGTCCCAAGGAGAGACTAATTATGGAGATGCTTAATTTCTCCCAATGGAAGCGGAGAAGGGGGCAGCTGCAAGGTAAAATCATGGGAGATGATGAGCATTATGATCCAGCACGAGCATAGACAAGACGAGTAGATTTCAGTTTGCAGCTTGTAGGTAGGATCGGATCAGTACAGAAGAAGCGGAAAACCAAAGGGAAGCTGCATGCGGTGGTCGGACTTACACTTACAGCGTGGTCGACCGCCCGGTCCGATAGGACACCGGCTGAAGCGGGGAGGATCGACGGCGTGGTTGGGTGGGTTTGTGGGGGTGGTGGGTGAGCCGGTGGCTGGGACGAGAGGGAGGAAGCAGGGAGGGAGGGAGGGAGTCGATGGCGTGGAGGTGTGAATGATGGGGAGTATTGGGGGCTTCAGGTCTCGAGCGATTTTTCGGTGGGGAGCAAATTTATTTTTTATAGGCTACACAAAATATAGCAGAAATTCATAGGGGCACGCACTGCACTGCGTGTTTAATCATTCAAACTTACGGTTTTTTTCATCTGAAAATTCCGATTTCTCTCAGCCACAAGTATCAAGTTTCATACTCCCTCCATTCCCTTTTGTAGTGTGCATATTTATTTATTTTGCCAAGGTTTTGAAATGTAGTGCGTGCATGCAGCACAAACCTGATTTGGACGAGTTACCCTTAACTGGAATCAGGGACACACACAGCAGGGCAAGTTGGTTGAGCTCCCACTGTCTGGCAAGTTGGTTGAGCTCCCACAATGGATCACAAAACTTGATGCCTTGACGAAGCTGACCCTCTCGGTGACGGTGCTAACTACTGATGCTTTGCGCCAGTTGAGCAAGCTCAAGACACTGTTTTCTCTCACATTTTCACTTACTTCAGGAAAGGTGGATTCTGAAACAGGTGCCACCACAGGGGAAAACAAGGCTGATGGGGAGATCATAGTTCCAGCTAGCGGATTTGAGGAGCTCAAGCTTCTTCACTTCTCGGCTCCATTGGTGCCACTGCCAACCTTCCAAAATAACGCGATGCCGAAGCTAGAACGGATCGAGCTAAGGTTCAGCAATTTCGGTGGAATGCATGACATGGAAAACCTTCAAGGTCTAAAAGAGGTGCATCTCAGAATGCATGACAAAGCAGGTGAGGTTACCAAGTTAATGGTAAACGAAATGGCAACTGCAGCTACGGAAGATGACAAAGGGCCCAGAATAATTGTTGATCAGTATCACGAGTGAGTGACCTGGTTTATTATTCTTTGATTTTTCTTCTATAAACTATTCTGTTGTGTAATTCTATTCTTTGTGCAACTTCAGAACAGTATTTGCATGATCTATTTTTAATTACATCCTTGAGCTTCATCTGTAATGCTTTACAGTGCCCGAGCAAGCCCAATCTATACTTTTTTTTCTCACATTTTCACTCACAGTGGCATAGCAGAATCCAAATGACATCTTAATCAATGTGTTTATCTAGCTTGCCTTGCCAAATTATACATGAATCAGTGCTCGAAGGGATTCATAGGCACCAAAGGAAATTCTTCTACCAAGGCTTGAGGTTGTCCAATAAGCAAGTTCATATTAGCTTGTAGGGCATTTTTGTTTCAAATGATCCTTAAAATTCAGGAATACGAGGAGAATGGCGGGACGCAATAGATGGTGGCACTTGGGAGGGGTGGCGGGACACAAAGGAGATGGGGAGGTGGTGAGCGACCGGACATAGAACCATGATGGGAGGTGGCAGTACAACAACGATGCGTCGACTAGAGGGGTTTTGGAAGCTTTCTTGTAACAAGTTTGGATAGTACGGATAATGCAAGTTTCCTACATGTGCAATATATGGTGAGAACAACCTATATGATGCAACAAGCAAACTAGCTAATGAGGAACAATGCAAAGTAAAACATGTGGAAAAGATTAACGATAAATTTGAGAAGATGGTCTATCCTGAAGTTCACACTCTTGGTGATTGTTAATCTCCGTTAAAAATGTACTGGATCCAAAGCTAACAACTCACCCTATTCTCCTCCAGCGGATGAGCCTGAAATCAATCGTGGTTGGACTTGAAGGTGCCCACCAAATCTTTACAAACTTCTCTGGAGGACGCCACAACAAAGAATCTTCCGTAAGGACTCAAACCGTCTAAAGAGTCCCCAACAACTCCAAAAGTAACAAGATCCACTTTGCATCAAGAGGGATTCAGTATGGTGAAAGTGTAGACCGGTGTCTTCTCTTGCTCCATCTAAAGGATGGTGAAGTTTGGTTGCGTTGTCTAGACATTCCGGACTACTTCCTCGCAGTTAGAAGCTGCAACTCTCTGGAAACCCTGGAAGTTACCTGACCGGAGGTTCAGGCCAACATTTATGCAGACACCGGGATTTCCATAGAGCTGCAACTCGAAGTTGCACTTCTCTGCACACCCACGGAGGCTCTGGACAAACCCTAGGATTTCGAGAGAGTCGCAACTCATTGTTGCACTTCTATGGACACTCCGAAGGTAGCACGGAGGCTCCCCCCGGTGGACGAGACTTGCTTGGTCCTTTCCCATGCTCCTCCCGCATATGTGGCTTAATTTGATTGGAACAAAATAAGGCCCAGTCCCACCCCCTTAAAAAACAGAGGGGGGGGGGGTGATTAGATTAGAAAGGAAAAAGGAAAAAAGACAGCCGTATCCCCCCCCCCCGGGTAAGTCTACGTGAAGTTAACTCCCACCTCATCTCGAAGATGCACTCCCTCTTTACAGTACAGGTTTCCTAACAAATAAAACGAAAAAAGCACCGAGATGGCATCTCTTTTCTCATTTGAAATTTGGGTTGGGGGGGGGGGGCTGCTTCCAACCATCCTTGCTTATCTTTTAATCTCGCTGCCACGCAGTTTTTTTCCTTCAGTCCTAGGGGTTTGCTGAAGGGACATGGATTTTCTGCTCCTGGGTTGAAACACACCTGGCTGAACTATAAAACCTGAGAAAAATAGTAAAAATATCCAATGTTTATTTGGCATTAACATGTATTCTTCACTGACAAAAGACATCTGTGGTGTCTGTGTGCAAAAGAAATTGAGGATAACAAGTTGAGTTCATGTGATTTCCTTCCAATTTACTTTGTCTTTCTCCAGTCCTGTTTTCAGATTGCACAAAAATCAACCTCATCAAGATATGCAGGATTTTAGAATGTTTGGAAAGTCACAAGTAGCACTATCAAGTACTCCATCTGTTCCTAAATATAGGTCTTTTAATAGAGATTCCACTATGAACTACATACAAAACAAAATGAGTGAATCTATGCTCTAAAATATTTCTATATACATCCGTATGTAGTTTGTAGTGAAATCTCTAAAAAGAGTTATATTTAGGAAAGGAGGGAGTATATCAAATAGAATAACATGAAGAGTTCATATTAGAACCACAGCGCAGCGTTACAAAAATAACCCGATAGACAAGTTCATAAACATAGGCGATACACGCATAATTAATAAGGGTTGCCGGAAATAAGTATAGATACAAGCTCATATACAAAAGCATTATTCATGATAAGCATGTCTTGTCCTTTCCACCTCAGCAAGCAGGCATCTTGTAAACCAACCGGATTTGCTTGCTTATTTATTTAAATAAGAAAGAGAGGAAGATAGGAGAGTGGCGTTTTGGTGGCCGAGCTACCTGAAGGCCGGAATCTTGCGCCGTACAATACGGCGACGCGATGTGTGATGTGCTATTTTCTCGCGTTTATATGTTGGCAGGTAAGTTGAAATACACGGGTGCCATGGGCTGGCGTGCTAACATTGTACGTGAGCGTTGGGTGCAATTGGCTACGTGCACGTCATGTGCTTGCTGGGCTGATTTAAAAATAGCACATGTAGGTGGCGGTAGGTAGGGCTGGTCGATATTAATTTCTGCTTTGATGCTGCAGGGAAGCTTAACTCCCTCAAGCGTAATTCTAAAAAAAAAACTCTGAAGCGGTGCTTATTATTTTTCCCTGGCTAGACCATTCATCGCGTGGTAGCTATGGGAATGTATCCAGTGCAACCACGCTTATGGTGCTACCGGTGCACCGGATGCCATACAATATTTTTAAAAATCTGAAGAAAAAAACCTAACACGTTAACGCAACACCAATGTATCATGTCATAAAATTTCATATAAAAATTTGAAATGTTTCTTGAGATATAAAAATGACAAATTTGACATCAGTATGATAATGGGCCAAAATCTAAACTCCAAGTTATGTTATGTATTATTCAGTGTTGGATTTGTCATTTTTTTAGTTATGTTTCGAATTTTGAGTTGAAATTTTGTGACAACATATATTGATGTTTTGTGAGTGTGATAATTTTTTTTCAAATTTTTTTAAACATTTTAAAAGCACAATGTGAGCTCGGTGCAGCGGTAGCACCACAAAGCTCCGGTGCATCAGATATTTTCCCTGGTAGCTATAGCTGAGCGGGGATTCGCCATGGGTGGCCTCAAGTTTTTTGCGAAATCACTAATTAAGAAGTACTCCTTGCAAAGATCACTCCCACCTTCTCATATGCCGCGCTGCATATGCGCCACTTGTCGCAACCTGTGAGTTCTTTTTTTTCGTAGATCTGTTTATTCAAATTGTTTTATCTCTTAAACCGTGCATCTAAATCTCGAACCGTCTTCATCGTTGGATTCCTCGCGTCGATATCTTCAAAACTAGATCCCATGTTGATAGATTTTGACGAATTTTTTTCATGAAAAAACCCAGAGGAAAAACCGAACCGAGAGCACGGTTTTTTCTCTTTCTGAAAGAGGCACAACCGTGCTTCTCGCGGAAGCAAAACCGTGCCTCTCGCGGAAGGAAAAGAAAAACAAAATACTTGTTTATTTTTTCCATTTTCGAGAGGCACGGCTATACCTATCGCGAAAGCACTACCATGTCTTTCGCGGAAGCAAAACCGTGCCTCTCACGGAAAGAAAAAAAAAGAAAAAATGCATTTTTTTTTCGTTTCCAAGAGGCACGGCCGTGCCTCTCGCGCAAGCACAACCGTGCCTCTCGCGGAAGGAAAAAAACAGAAAACACATTTTTGTCCGTTTCCGAGAGGCACGGCCGTGCCTTTCGCGAAAGCAAAACTGTGCCTCTCACGGAAGTAAAATTGTGCCTTTCGCAGAAGCCAAAAGAAAAACATATTTTTTCGTAAAAAAAAATTGAATTAGTGAATCCGTGAGAGGAAGACCGATAGAAAACCCTAAAGTCAAAAAACCAAAAAAAACCCGTTTAAAAAGCCGAGAGCGCGACACATAGTGGCGGCTGAGAGCGCCGAGTGGCGCGGTCCCAGCCCACCCTCAAGTGATCGTTGTTAGGCTCCCGAAGGAGCGCTCGTCAACTAGTTGCTCCTTTTTTTTAGGAAGCAGAATCATTGTAAAAAAAAACTACCGACTCTGTTATATTATGTCGCTTGCTCTTATTCCTTCCAATAAGAAATCTATGTGTCATGGTATTTTGCTTCTTGATTTCACCATGATTCGTTTTTTACTTCTTTCTCTACCTTTGTTGTTGGATCTGACAGAGAGACAATCATGGATGTGTTGCTCAATTTTATTTTGCTTTTTTATATTTGAAAATCAGACTTGAAAACTCAGATGTTTGTTGCCTGAGAAATAATAGTGGGCGAAACTGTGTTTGTGTGGTTGTCAGACTGCTAGTATCTATTCCAGATTTTAGTGAATCTATGGATCTGTACTGTCATTATTGTCAAGAAATTATTTCGAGACGCTGTGTCCATTATGGGAAATTGGAATGTTCTTTGTGTTTTGCCGATTTGGTTCTTTCAGCGATTTGGTGATGAAAAACTGAGATGAAAATGTTGCTTTAATTGGTATATCACTTAATTTGCAGGGTTATAAAATAATCACTTAATTTGTAGTTTTGTTTCCTGCCAATGTGCACGAATAATGGCAAAAAAAGGGAAGAAAAATACGTTGCAAATTGTAAATGAAGCATGGCTAAAATTGAAAGAAAAAAAAGATGTACGGGCTACCTTGCGTTGAGCAGTTTTAGTGGGTTGTGCCAATAATGCTAAACATACAAAGAGTGTGTGGGTTGTGCCAATAATGCTAAACATACAAAGAGTTACACGCACTTACACGCTCACTAGAATTCTTTCTTTCTAACTAACCCCCCCTCCACACCCCCTGATTTTCATGAGGATGGGCCCCTTCTCCCCTTAACCTCTAATCACAACCCACCTATTTGTAAAACTCATGTAGACTTATGTATGTGTAGCCAGTGGCGAATCTAAAAAAAAATGGAGGGCGGGCTGATCTGCCTGGGTCATGCAAATATGTGTTGCATTGGGCCTGCAAGTAGCTGGGCTGAGCCTTAAAACTAGTAGTAGAAACAAATTTTACAGTGCTGGAGGTGGGGCTTGAGCCTGTTAAAGCTCCTCCAGTAGAATCGCCCCTGTGTGTAGCATTACTCGGGCTGTGCATCCCGTGCGTTTCGAGTGATGGCACATGTTGACTAGGTCAATCCCGTGCCGTGTACAAGTGCCTCTGACATGCTGCGCACGTGACGGCGACATGCAGTTGTGCAACACTCCTGTGCCTACTACTCCTGAGTAGTATACGAGCCGTTACTGTTTATTTACTAGCAAATACGGGCATTGTGCAAGGGCTTCTTTTACAGAATACAGCAGCGGCTATCAGCTTGGCACTCATCGCGACGAGCGCTGACGGGGCTGATTCCGGCCTTCAGGTAGCTCGGCCACCAAAGAGCATTTTCGTGAAGATAGGGTATATGTTGACAGACAACTGTAGATGTTCCAAATAGTAGATAATGGAAAGGGAAGTGCCAGTTGAAGGAAGCAATGGCCTATACCTGGCAACATGAAGCAAGCTTCCATTATCTAACAAGAGGAAGAAACAGAGTGAAAGGTACACCAGTATATGTGTGAGGAAGTTTTTAACGCGGAGGAGTGTGGTTGAAACGTACTCTTAGTGGCGACGAAGCTAGCAGGATTCTTCGATTTCAGGACCAGCTATTGTTTCGTCCGAAACTTGCTGTTTCTTTTATTTTATTATTAGTAGGCCAAAACCAGGTCCACACGAACTTGAATCCAGATGGTGTGCGTTAAGCCCCCTGACCACTTCTCACAACCTCAGAGTCGCCATTGTCTATGTTCTCTCATGGCAGCAACTACCTTCTTGACACCGCCACTGCTTGCATTGTGTGGAGAGTACCGGATGGTAATCTTCTCAAGCCTGCGGAGGTTGATGATACCTAAAGGAAATTTATCAGCTGGGCAGGCATAGAGCTTCAGGTGGAGGTTTTTCAGTTTCGGCATAGCTCCCTGCTCAAAGGTGACCCATGGGCCATGGCACATAAGAGTCGAAACTGAAAACCTCAACGCTCGGGAAACCTAGAGGAATTGTTTGTTCCGCTTTCTTCCTATAAATGCAAATCAGTGCAAGAGTACTCAGGGCCGGCAGACCTCCAAGTATCATAAGATCATCTTGGTCTAGCTTACAGACTCTGATATCCAGCTTCCTCAGAGTGGTAAGCCCTGCCCTGCAAGCCACCGGGGAACTTTCCCAAACCTTCCTGCCACTTTCAATCTCTCAAGTGAAGAAAAATTGGTGGATAAAGGAAGTTCGTCGCTTGGGAATTGGGATGTAGTCACCATAAATAATCAGATATTCAAGATTCGCGCACTTGCCTATGGAAGACAGTAACTTATCATTTCGGTCCTTGTCGGAAGGTTGATCATACAACACTTCTTCAAGCTCCGTTACTCCTGTCAGTCCACTGATCTCCTGCATGCATGGCACTTTCCGACCATTCCCTTGGATCAACAGTGCCAAGCGCCTTCACTGAGTTCAACTGGTCACTTCCCACAGGCAACTTCACTCTTTGGTCGGAACTAGAATGACCAAAATAAAGATGTGCTAGTTTGGGAAGACGAACAATTTCCTTTGGCAGCTCTTTCACTTGTGTCTGTCTTACATCTAAGGTCTCCAGATTTTGCAATTTTCCGATTTCTGCAGGGAGACAACTGAGTTTCGTCTGCCTTGCAAGTTGCATCTAGAGTCTTCAGCTGTTGTAGTTTACCGATTTCTGGTGGGAGATTGCTGATTTCAGTCTGCCTTAAATCAAGAGTCTCCAGATAGCTAGCGCAATCTCCTGATTTCTGGTGGGATCTTCATCTTCTTGACTGGAGTGTGCTGGAGACTCAAGTACTTCAACAGGGTCATTTGGCATATATGGTCCATAGCCGAGTTTTCCAAATCCTTGCAGCCATCTAGATCTAACACCCGTAGATACACCAAATCATTGTTTAAATAAAACTCTGCAGGCCCAGCAATAGTCACGGAACGAATATTGCCATCAGGTTTCATCGCTTCCGTGTCAACTGAAAGTTCCGAACCAGAAGAACATTGGACTGACAAACGGAAATAATGAGCATATTCCCTTGAAATACCGACGTCAGACAAGACAGTTGCAAAATTTTCCTTTTCTGATATCTGCCTAAGAGCATAAAGTACCATTTGGTTAACTTCATACATCTCTTCCCTTGAATAGTTATCATATTCTGACAGCCGGATGAAATTTCTGTTGATGAGCTCATCAAAGTACCCGCTTGCTACTTCCTCTCGACTATGCCTCACATTTTCAGAGATGAATCCTTCAGCAATCCATTTCCTAACCATAGTAGTCCTATGGATTATTTGGTTCCTAGCATGAACAGCCATGTACAGCAAACAGTCCTTCAGAGCACAGGGAAGGTGAGCATAGATAAGTGATATAATCTCTCTGAAGAGTTCGAAACCAGTAATGTTCTCGGATTCTTCAGAACCTAAAGAATGTGGCGTCTGCTTCCAAGAAAAATATACAGAATACATCATCTCTTGCCATGGATTTGTTGGGGTTACCTTGGTTGTGAGTAACGAAGCAATACTTATTATTGCTGAAGGTGTACCACTGCACATCTTCAAGATCCCAAACAAAAAAATGTCTCCAGGTGCATTAGGCCAACTGGCCACATGGCGAAAATAATGTTTGAAGAACAACAGTCTGGAATATTCGTATCCAAGATAATGAACTTCATATATCGACTCGTCACAGCCTGAGCAACATAACTTAGCTATGTCATTAACACGAGTAGTAGTAATTACTCTGCTACCATAGTCATTATTTGTCAAGCTAGATGAGATGATCTGCCAGTCATCTTCGTTCCATAAATCATCAATCACGACCAGGTACCTATCAAAGTTTGACAATGAAAAGTCAAACTCGAGTAAGGCTTAATACTCACCTATGTGCATCTGCAAGGCCCTATATATAAAGATCGAGCCATCTAAGAAAAAAGTGTGTTTTAAGAAATAGACGGTGCTCACATTGTGGTATCTAACAAATCAAATCTAAAGAGAGCTACCAAACTGCAATGCCGTATAACAATTAAAACACATGTATTTTGTATCTACTTGGTGCACTGATAAAGTTCATATTGTCTACAGGAAAAGAAAAAAAAACATGTTCACTAACTGATCCATACCTCTTGTTCAGAAGAAATTCTCTAATTTGAGAAACGAGCTGTCTTATATCATTTGCTTCTTCATTGATGTTCGTATGATTTTCCACGCCAATAAGTTGAGGGAACATCTCCGTGAAAAACTTCACCATGTCAGCTGGTTCAAGGGGGACCCTAACAAAAGCCCCACAATCAAACTGCGGTTTAAGCTGATGGTACACAACTTGGGCAAGAGTTGTCTTGCCCAATCCCCCATGACCGACAATGGAGACTATTTTGTTTTGCTTCATTGAAATGTCATCTCCCTCTGTCAGCATCTTGATTAACACATCTCTTGGTTCGTCGATGCAGACGAGCTCATTCTCTTCCTCATTTTTGTGGCAAGCATCAAGACGTTTATGTGCGGCAAACACATCCAGAACATCCAATGTCATCGCTTTGATACCGGCAATCAGATCAGTAGGATCCGGGTGAGGAGGAGTCGGTGAATCTCTGGACCTTCTCAAGAGCCGCCCGGACACACCCAGGTTAGCGGCCGGCTCAGCGGGCACCAACAAGAGGTCGAGGATGTTCTCAGTCTGGCAGAACACCACGCTGATTTTGTATAGCCAAGCTCTGTCAAACTTGTCGAGCTGGTCCGGTGGCGCATCCGTCCGTCATACTGCAGAAGTAAGCTTGCAAGCGCTTCTGCTGTTGTGCAACATACTTGAGGTCCTCCTTGGCGCCGGAGGGCAGGTTGTACTCATCCTTGAGTAACTTGGTCAGCTACTCAGCTTGGAGAGGACGGAGCCCATGATCCCCTCCGTGATATCCATGCTAGCTAGCTCGGTCCCTCCCCTCCCCTCCCAGTTACGATCTCTGGTGGTGGATATATAATCTGGCTAGCTAGTCTGTTGTTATAGGCCGGCCGTTGACTTACATAGCTGCGAGTCTGGAGTCTGGACCGGCAATGTGGTGAAGAAGAAGTAGGTGGTGTGGATCAGTGGATGGCAAGAAGCCTATGGAAATTCCTCCCAAGTCCCAAGGAGAGACTAATTATGGAGATGCTTAATTTCTCCCAATGGAAGCGGAGAAGGGGGCAGCTGCAAGGTAAAATCATGGGAGATGATGAGCATTATGATCCAGCACGAGCATAGACAAGACGAGTAGATTTCAGTTTGCAGCTTGTAGGTAGGATCGGATAAGTACAGAAGAAGCGGAAAACCAAAGGGATGCTGCATGCGGTGGTCGGACTTACACTTACAGCGTGGTCGACCGCCCGGTCCGATAGGACACCGGCTGAAGCGGGGAGGATCGACGGCGTGGTTGGGTGGGTTTGTGGGGGTGGTGGGTGAGCCGGTGGCTGGGACGAGAGGGAGGAAGCAGGGAGGGAGGGAGGGAGTCGATGGCGTGGAGGTGTGAATGATGGGGAGTATTGGGGGCTTCAGGTCTCGAGCGATTTTTCGGTGGGGAGCAAATTTATTTTTTATAGGCTACACAAAATATAGCAGAAATTCGTAGGGGCACGCACTGCACTGCGTGTTTAATCATTCAAACTTACGGTTTTTTTTCATCTGAAAATTCCGATTTCTCTCAGCCACAAGTATCAAGTTTCATACTCCCTCCATTCCCTTTTGTAGTGTGCATATTTATTTATTTTGCCAAGGTTTTGAAATGTAGTGCGTGCATGCAGCACAAACCTGATTTGGACGAGTTACCCTTAACTGGAATCAGGGACACACACAGCAGGGCAAGTTGGTTGAGCTCCCACTGTCTGGCAAGTTGGTTGAGCTCCCACAATGGATCACAAAACTTGATGCCTTGACGAAGCTGACCCTCTCGGTGACGGTGCTAACTACTGATGCTTTGCGCCAGTTGAGCAAGCTCAAGACACGGTTTTCTCTCACGTTTTCACTTACTTCAGGAAAGGTGGATTCTGAAACAGGTGCCACCACAGGGGAAAACAAGGCTGATGGGGAGATCATAGTTCCAGCTAGCGGATTTGAGGAGCTCAAGCTTCTTCACTTCTCGGCTCCATTGGTGCCACTGCCAACCTTCCAAAATAACGCGATGCCGAAGCTAGAACGGATCGAGCTAAGGTTCAGCAATTTCGGTGGAATGCATGACATGGAAAACCTTCAAGGTCTAAAAGAGGTGCATCTCAGAATGCATGACAAAGCAGGTGAGGTTACCAAGTTAATGGTAAACGAAATGGCAACTGCAGCTACGGAAGATGACAAAGGCCCCAGAATAATTGTTGATCAGTATCACGAGTGAGTGACCTGGTTTATTATTCTTTGATTTTTCTTCTATAAACTATTCTGTTGTGTAATTCTATTCTTTGTGCAACTTCAGAACAGTATTTGCATGATCTATTTTTAATTACATCCTTGAGCTTCATCTGTAATGCTTTACAGTGCCCGAGCAAGCCCAATCTATACTTTTTTTCTCACATTTTCACTCACAGTGGCATAGCAGAATCCAAATGACATCTTAATCAATGTGTTTATCTAGCTTGCCTTGCCAAATTATACATGAATCAGTGCTCGAAGGGATTCATAGGCACCAAAGGAAATTCTTCTACCAAGGCTTGAGGTTGTCCAATAAGCAAGTTCATATTAGCTTGTAGGGCATTTTTGTTTCAAATGATCCTTAAAATTCAGGAATACGAGGAGAATGGCGGGACGCAATAGATGGTGGCACTTGGGAGGGGTGGCGGGACACAAAGGAGATGGGGAGGTGGTGAGCGACCGGACATAGAACCATGATGGGAGGTGGCAGTACAACAACGATGCGTCGACTAGAGGGGTTTTGGAAGCTTTCTTGTAACAAGTTTGGATAGTACGGATAATGCAAGTTTCCTACATGTGCAATATATGGTGAGAACAACCTATATGATGCAACAAGCAAACTAGCTAATGAGGAACAATGCAAAGTAAAACATGTGGAAAAGATTAACGATAAATTTGAGAAGATGGTCTATCCTGAAGTTCACACTCTTGGTGATTGTTAATCTCCGTTAAAAATGTACTGGATCCAAAGCTAACAACTCACCCTATTCTCCTCCAGCGGATGAGCCTGAAATCAATCGTGGTTGGACTTGAAGGTGCCCACCAAATCTTTACAAACTTCTCTGGAGGACGCCACAACAAAGAATCTTCCGTAAGGACTCAAACCGTCTAAAGAGTCCCCAACAACTCCAAAAGTAACAAGATCCACTTTGCATCAAGAGGGATTCAGTATGGTGAAAGTGTAGACCGGTGTCTTCTCTTGCTCCATCTAAAGGATGGTGAAGTTTGGTTGCGTTGTCTAGACATTCCGGACTACTTCCTCGCAGTTAGAAGCTGCAACTCTCTGGAAACCCTGGAAGTTACCTGACCGGAGGTTCAGGCCAACATTTATGCAGACACCGGGATTTCCATAGAGCTGCAACTCGAAGTTGCACTTCTCTGCACACCCACGGAGGCTCTGGACAAACCCTAGGATTTCGAGAGAGTCGCAACTCATTGTTGCACTTCTATGGACACTCCGAAGGTAGCACGGAGGCTCCCCCCGGTGGACGAGACTTGCTTGGTCCTTTCCCATGCTCCTCCCGCATATGTGGCTTAATTTGATTGGAACAAAATAAGGCCCAGTCCCACCCCCTTAAAATCAGAGGGGGGGGGGGTGTGATTAGATTAGAAAGGAAAAAGGAAAAAAGACAGCCGTATCCCCCCCCCCCCGGGTAAGTCTACGTGAAGTTAACTCCCACCTCATCTCGAAGATGCACTCCCTCTTTACAGTACAGGTTTCCTAACAAATAAAACGAAAAAAGCACCGAGATGGCATCTCTTTTCTCATTTGAAATTTGGGTTGGGGGGGGGGGGGGGGGCTGCTTCCAACCATCCTTGCTTATCTTTTAATCTCGCTGCCACGTAGTTTTTTTCCTTCAGTCCTAGGGGTTTGCTGAAGGGACATGGATTTTCTGCTCCTGGGTTGAAACACACCTGGCTGAACTATAAAACCTGAGAAAAATAGTAAAAATATCCAATGTTTTTTTGGCATTAACATGTATTCTTCACTGACAAAAGACATCTGTGGTGTCTGTGTGCAAAAGAAATTGAGGATAACAAGTTGAGTTCATGTGATTTCCTTCCAATTTACTTTGTCTTTCTCCAGTCCTGTTTTCAGATTGCACAAAAATCAACCTCATCAAGATATGCAGGATTTTAGAATGTTTGGAAAGTCACAAGTAGCACTATCAAGTACTCCATCTGTTCCTAAATATAGGTCTTTTAATAGAGATTCCACTATGAACTACATACAAAACAAAATGAGTGAATCTACGCTCTAAAATATTTCTATATACATCCGTATGTAGTTTGTAGTGAAATCTCTAAAAAGAGTTATATTTAGGAAAGGAGGGAGTATATCAAATAGAATAACATGAAGAGTTCATATTAGAACCACAGCGCAGCGTTACAAAAATAACCCGATAGACAAGTTCATAAACATAGGCGATACACGCATAATTAATAAGGGTTGCCGGAAATAAGTATAGATACAAGCTCATATACAAAAGCATTATTCATGATAAGCATGTCTTGTCCTTTCCACCTCAGCAAGCAGGCATCTTGTAAACCAACCGGATTTGCTTGCTTATTTATTTAAATAAGAAAGAGAGGAAGATAGGAGAGTGGCGTTTTGGTGGCCGAGCTACCTGAAGGCCGGAATCTCACGCCGTACAATACGGCGACGCGATGTGTGATGTGCTATTTTCTCGCGTTTATACGTTGGCAGGTAAGTTGAAATACACGGGTGCCATGGGCTGGCGTGCTAACATTGTACGTGAGCGTTGGGTGCAATTGGCTACGTGCACGTCATGTGCTTGCTGGGCTGATTTAAAAATAGCACATGTAGGTGGCGGTAGGTAGGGCTGGTCGATATTAATTTTTGCTTTGATGCTGCAGGGAAGCTTAACTCCCTCAAGCGTAATTCTAAAAAAAAAACTCTGAAGCGGTGCTTATTATTTTTCCCTGGCTAGACCATTCATCGCGTGGTAGCTATGGGAATGTATCCAGTGCAACCACGCTTATGGTGCTACCGGTGCACCGGATGCCATACAATATTTTTAAAAATCTGAAGAAAAAAATCTAACACGTTAACGCAACACCAATGTATCATGTCATAAAATTTCATATAAAAATTTGAAATGTTTCTTGAGATATAAAAATGACAAATTTGACATCAGTATGATAATGGGCCAAAATCTAAACTCCAAGTTATGTTATGTATTATTCAGTGTTGGATTTGTCATTTTTTTAGTTATGTTTCGAATTTTGAGTTGAAATTTTGTGACAACATATATTGATGTTTTGTGAGTGTGATAATTTTTTTTCAAATTTTTTTAAACATTTTAAAAGCACAATGTGAGCTCGGTGCAGCGGTAGCACCACAAAGCTCCGGTGCATCAGATATTTTCCCTGGTAGCTATAGCTGAGCGGGGATTCGCCATGGGTGGCCTCAAGTTTTTTGCGAAATCACTAATTAAGAAGTACTCCTTGCAAAGATCACTCCCACCTTCTCATATGCCGCGCTGCATATGCGCCACTTGTCGCAACCTGTGAGTTCTTTTTTTTCGTAGATCTGTTTATTCAAATTGTTTTATCTCTTAAACCGTGCATCTAAATCTCGAACCGTCTTCATCGTTGGATTCCTCGCGTCGATATCTTCAAAACTAGATCCCATGTTGATAGATTTTGACGAATTTTTTTCATGAAAAAACCCAGAGGAAAAACCGAACCGAGAGCACGGTTTTTTCTCTTTCCGAAAGAGGCACAACCGTGCTTCTCGCGGAAGCAAAACCGTGCCTCTCGCGGAAGGAAAAGAAAAACAAAATACTTGTTTATTTTTTCCATTTTCGAGAGGCACGGCTATACCTATCGCGAAAGCACTACCATGTCTTTCGCGGAAGCAAAACCGTGCCTCTCACGGAAAGAAAAAAAAAACAAAAAATGCATTTTTTTTCGTTTCCAAGAGGCACGGCCGTTCCTCTCGCGCAAGCACAACCGTGCCTCTCGCGGAAGGAAAAAAACAGAAAACACATTTTTGTCCGTTTCCGAGAGGCACGGCCGTGCCTTTCGCGAAAGCAAAACTGTGCCTCTCACGGAAGTAAAATTGTGCCTTTCGCAGAAGCCAAAAGAAAAACATATTTTTTCGTAAAAAAAAATTGAATTAGTGAATCCGTGAGAGGAAGACCGATAGAAAACCCTAAAGTCAAAAAACCAAAAAAACCCGTTTAAAAAGCCGAGAGCGCGACACATAGCGGCGGCTGAGAGCGCCGAGTGGCGCGGTCCCAGCCCACCCTCAAGTGATCGTTGCTAGGCTCCCGAAGGAGCGCTCGTCAACTAGTTGCTCCTTTTTTTTAGGAAGCAGAATCATTGTAAAAAAAAACTACCGACTCTGTTATATTATGTCGCTTGCTCTTATTCCTTCCAATAAGAAATCTATGTGTCATGGTATTTTGCTTCTTGATTTCACCATGATTCGTTTTTTACTTCTTTCTCTACCTTTGTTGTTGGATCTGACAGAGAGACAATCATGGATGTGTTGCTCAATTTTATTTTGCTTTTTTTATATTTGAAAATCAGACTTGAAAACTCAGATGTTTGTTGCCTGAGAAATAATAGTGGGCGAAACTGTGTTTGTGTGGTTGTCAGACTGCTAGTATCTATTCCAGATTTTAGTGAATCTATGGATCTGTACTGTCATTATTGTCAAGAAATTATTTCGAGACGCTGTGTCCATTATGGGAAATTGGAATGTTCTTTGTGTTTTGCCGATTTGGTTCTTTCAGCGATTTGGTGATGAAAAACTGAGATGAAAATGTTGCTTTAATTGGTATATCACTTAATTTGCAGGGTTATAAAATAATCACTTAATTTGTAGTTTTGTTTCCTGCCAATGTGCACGAATAATGGCAAAAAAAGGGAAGAAAAATACGTTGCAAATTGGAAATGAAGCATGGCTAAAATTGAAAGAAAAAAAAGATGTACGGGCTACCTTGCGTTGAGCAGTTTTAGTGGGTTGTGCCAATAATGCTAAACATACAAAGAGTGTGGGTTGTGCCAATAATGCTAAACATACAAAGAGTTACACGCACTTACACGCTCACTAGAATTCTTTCTTTCTAACCCACAACCCCCCCCCCCCCTGATTTTCATGAGGATGAGCCCCTTCTCCCCTTAACCTCTAATCACAACCCACCTATTTGTAAAACTCATGTAAACTTATGTATGCGTAGCTAGTGGCGAATCTAGAAAAAAATGGAGGGCGGGCTGGTCTGCCTGGGTCATGCAAATATGTGTTGGATTGGGCCTGCAAGTAGCTGGGCTGAGCCTTAAAACTAGTAGTAGAAACAAATTTTACAGTGCTGGAGGGGGGGCTTGAGCCTGTTAAAGCCCCTCCAGTAGAATCGCCCCTGTGTGTAGCATTACTCGGGCTGTGCATCCCGTGCGTTTCGAGTGATGGCACATGTTGACTAGGTCAATCCCGTGCCGTGTACAAGTGCCTCTGACATGCTGCGCACGTGACGGCGACATGCAGTTGTGCAGCACTCCTGTGCCTACTACTCCTGAGTAGTATACGAGCCGTTACTGTTTATTTACTAGCAAATACGGGCATTGTGCAAGGGCCTCTTTTACAGAATACAGCAGCGGCTATCAGCTTGGCACTCATCGCGACGAGCGCTGACGGGGCTGATTCCGGCCTTCAGGTAGCTCGGCCACCAAAGAGCATTTTCGTGAAGATAGGGTATATGTTGACAGACAACTGTAGATGTTCCAAATAGTAGATAATGGAAAGGGAAGTGCCAGTTGAAGGAAGCAATGGCCTATACCTGGCAACATGAAGCAAGCTTCCATTATCTAACAAGAGGAAGAAACAGAGTGAAAGGTACACCAGTATATGTGTGAGGAAGTTTTTAACGCGGAGGAGTGTGGTTGAAACGTACTCTTAGTGGCGACGAAGCTAGCAGGATTCTTCGATTTCAGGACCAGCTATTGTTTCGTCCGAAACTTGCTGTTTCTTTTATTTTATTATTAGTAGGCCAAAACCAGGTCCACACGAACTTGAATCCAGATGGTGTGCGTTCAGCCCCCTGACCACTTCTCACAACCTCAGAGTCGCCATTGTCTGTGTTCTCTCATGGCAGCAACTACCTTCTTGACACCGCCACTGCTTGCATTGTGTGGAGAGTACCGGATGGTAATCTTCTCAAGCCTGCGGAGGTTGATGATACCTGAAGGAAATTTATCAGCTGGGCAGGCATAGAGCTTCAGGTGGAGGTTTTTCAGTTTCGGCATAGCTCCCTGCTCAAAGGTGACCCATGGGCCATGGCACATAAGAGTCGAAACTGAAAACCTCAACGCTCGGGAAACCTGGAGGAATTGTTTGTTCCGCTTTCTTCCTATAAATGCAAATCAGTGCAAGAGTACTCAGGGCCGGCAGACCTCCAAGTATCATAAGATCATCTTGGTCTAGCTTACAGACTCTGATATCCAGCTTCCTCAGAGTGGTAAGCCCTGCCCTGCAAGCCACCGTGGAACTTTCCCAAACCTTCCTGCCACTTTCAATCTCTCAAGTGAAGAAAAATTGGTGGATAAAGGAAGTTCGTCGCTTGGGAATTGGGATGTAATCACCATAAATAATCAGAATTCAAGATTCGCGCACTTGCCTATGGAAGACAGTAACTTATCATTTCGGTCCTTGCCGGAAGGTTGATCATACAACACTTCTTCAAGCTCCGTTACTCCTGTCAGTCCACTGATCTCCTGCATGCATGGCACTTTCCGACCATTCCCTTGGATCAACAGTGCCAAGCGCCTTCACTGAGTTCAACTGGTCACTTCCCACAGGCAACTTCACTCTTTGGTCGGAACTAGAATGACCAAAATAAAGATGTGCTAGTTTGGGAAGACGAACAATTTCCTTTGGCAGCTCTTTCACTTGTGTCTGTCTTACATCTAAGGTCTCCAGATTTTGCAATTTTCCGATTTCTGCAGGGAGACAACTGAGTTTCGTCTGCCTTGCAAGTTGCATCTAGAGTCTTCAGCTGTTGTAGTTTACCGATTTCTGGTGGGAGATTGCTGATTTCAGTCTGCCTTAAATCCAAAGTCTCCAGATAGCTAGCGCAATCTCCTGATTTCTGGTGGGATCTTCATCTTCTTGACTAGAGTGTGCTGGAGACTCAAGTACTTCAACAGGGTCATTTGGCATATATGGTCCATAGCCGAGTTTTCCAAATCCTTGCAGCCATCTAGATCTAACACCCGTAGATACACCAAATCATTGTTTAAATAAAACTCTGCAGGCCCAGCAATAGTCACGGAACGAATATTGCCATCAGGTTTCATCGCTTCCGTGTCAACTGAAAGTTCCGAACTAGAAGAACATTGGACTGACAAACGGAAATAATGAGCATATTCCCTTGAAATACCGACGTCAGACAAGACAGTTGCAAAATTTTCCTTTTCTGATATCTGCCTAAGAGCATAAAGTACCATTTGGTTAACTTCATACATCTCTTCCCTTGAATAGTTATCATATTCTGACAGCCGGATGAAATTTCTGTTGATGAGCTCATCAAAGTACCCGCTTGCTACTTCCTCTCGACTATGCCTCACATTTTCAGAGATGAATCCTTCAGCAATCCATTTCCTAACCATAGTAGTCCTATGGATTATTTAGTTCCTAGCATGAACAGCCATGTACAGCAAACAGTCCTTCAGAGCACAGGGAAGGTGAGCATAGATAAGTGATATAATCTCTCTGAAGAGTTCGAAACCAGTAATGTTCTCGGATTCTTCAGAACCTAAAGAATGTGGCGTCTGCTTCCAAGAAAAATATACAGAATACATCGTCTCTTGCCATGGATTTGTTGGGGTTACCTTGGTTGTGAGTAACGAAGCAATACTTATTATTGCTGAAGGTGTACCACTGCACATCTTCAAGATCCCAAACAAAAAAATGTCTCCAGGTGCATTAGGCCAACTGGCCACATGGCGAAAATAATGCTTGAAGAACAACAGTCTGGAATATTCGTATCCAAGATAATGAACTTCATATATCGACTCGTCACAGCCTGAGCAACATAACTTAGCTATGTCATTAACACGAGTAGTAGTAATTACTCTGCTACCATAGTCATTATTTGTCAAGCTAGATGAGATGATCTGCCAGTCATCTTCGTTCCATAAATCATCAATCACGACCAGGTACCTATCAAAGTTTGACAATGAAAAGTCAAGCTCGAGTAAGGCTTAATACTCACCTATGTGCATCTGCAAGGCCCTATATATAAAGATCGAGCCATCTAAGAAAAAAGTGTGTTTTAAGAAATAGACGGTGCTCACATTGTGGTATCTAACAAATCAAATCTAAAGAGAGCTACCAAACTGCAATGCCGTATAACAATTAAAACACATGTATTTTGTATCTACTTGGTGCACTGATAAAGTTCATATTGTCTACAGGAAAAGAAAAAAAACATGTTCACTAACTGATCCATACCTCTTGTTCAGAAGAAATTCTCTAATTTGAGAAACGAGCTGTCTTATATCATTTGCTTCTTCATTGATGTTCGTATGATTTTCCACGCCAATAAGTTGAGGGAACATCTCCGTGAAAAACTTCACCATGTCAGCTGGTTCAAGGGGGACCCTAACAAAAGCCCCACAATCAAACTGCGGTTTAAGCTGATGGTACACAACTTGGGCAAGAGTTGTCTTGCCCAATCCCCCATGACCGACAATGGAGACTATTTTGTTTTGCTTCATTGAAATGTCATCTCCCTCTGTCAGCATCTTGATTAACACATCTCTTGGTTCGTCGATGCAGACGAGCTCATTCTCTTCCTCATTTTTGTGGCAAGCATCAAGACGTTTATGTGCGGCAAACACATCCAGAACATCCAATGTCATCGCTTTGATACCGGCAATCAGATCAGTAGGATCCGGGTGAGGAGGAGTCGGTGAATCTCTGGACCTTCTCAAGAGCCGCCCGGACACACCCAGGTTAGCGGCCGGCTCAGCGGGCACCAACAAGAGGTCGAGGATGTTCTCAGTCTGGCAGAACACCACGCTGATTTTGTATAGCCAAGCTCTGTCAAACTTGTCGAGCTGGTCCGGTGGCGCATCCGTCCGTCATACTGCAGAAGTAAGCTTGCAAGCGCTTCTGCTGTTGTGCAACATACTTGAGGTCCTCCTTGGCGCCGGAGGGCAGGTTGTACTCATCCTTGAGTAACTTGGTCAGCTACTCAGCTTGGAGAGGACGGAGCCCATGATCCCCTCCGTGATATCCATGCTAGCTAGCTCGGTCCCTCCGCTCCCCTCCCAGTTACGATCTCTGGTGGTGGATATATAATCTGGCTAGCTAGTCTGTTGTTATAGGCCGGCCGTTGACTTACATAGCTGTGAGTCTGGAGTCTGGACCGGCAATGTGGTGAAGAAGAAGTAGGTGGTGTGGATCAGTGGATGGCAAGAAGCCTATGGAAATTCCTCCCAAGTCCCAAGGAGAGACTAATTATGGAGATGCTTAATTTCTCCCAATGGAAGCGGAGAAGGGGGCAGCTGCAAGGTAAAATCATGGGAGATGATGAGCATTATGATCCAGCACGAGCATAGACAAGACGAGTAGATTTCAGTTTGCAGCTTGTAGGTAGGATCGGATCAGTACAGAAGAAGCGGAAAACCAAAGGGAAGCTGCATGCGGTGGTCGGACTTACACTTACAGCGTGGTCGACCGCCCGGTCCGATAGGACACCGGCTGAAGCGGGGAGGATCGACGGCGTGGTTGGGTGGGTTTGTGGGGGTGGTGGGTGAGCCGGTGGCTGGGACGAGAGGGAGGAAGCAGGGAGGGAGGGAGGGAGTCGATGGCGTGGAGGTGTGAATGATGGGGAGTATTGGGGGCTTCAGGTCTCGAGCGATTTTTCGGTGGGGAGCAAATTTATTTTTTATAGGCTACACAAAATATAGCAGAAATTCGTAGGGGCACGCACTGCACTGCGTGTTTAATCATTCAAACTTACGGTTTTTTTTCATCTGAAAATTCCGATTTCTCTCAGCCACAAGTATCAAGTTTCATACTCCCTCCATTCCCTTTTGTAGTGTGCATATTTATTTATTTTGCCAAGGTTTTGAAATGTAGTGCGTGCATGCAGCACAAACCTGGTTTGGACGAGTTACCCTTAACTGGAATCAGGGACACACACAGCAGGGCACGCACATGGATGTGTGGCAGACAATGCATGCAGGGTTATTCTGGTAAAAATCACAGCTCCAGCTCATGCATTGGTATTAGAGCTAGCATCCATGCGCACTATAATATGAAACAGAGGGAGTAGTTGAAACTTTAAAGGGGTTTTTCGCCAGTCGCGGGTACAAAAATCATAATTTTATCAGTCCCTCATACTAAGATTCATGATTTGAAATTTTAAGCAATTATTTTGGACCTCAATAAGTCCCGAACGTTCGGAATTTAAGCATTCTAATCCAAACTCTTTTCATGCCAACTTTAGTTAAGGCGATGTTGACAAACATGGCAATTTTCAGACAAAAAATCAAACTGAAACGAAGTTGCCATGTGTTAACAACTAAAGTTGCCATCACGCAGCAATTAAAGTAGCCATTAAAAAACGTTCGGGATGACGATGCTTAAATTCCAAACGTTCGGGATTTATCTATTCTGATTATTTTTGCCGGTCGCAGGTCCTAAAATCGTGATTTTATCGGTCGCTCGTACTAATGGAACTTAACAATTATTTTCAAAATTCGTCAAAGATATTCAAAATGGATCTTATTTGAAAGTCCTCATACCCGAAAACGTGAATACAAAAACAAAACTTAATGTGAATTTTTCATTCAAAAAATATAAAAGTTTGAAAATCAAAAGCCAACAAAATAGCATGCGTGAAGGACTTGGTGCCCAGCACTTGCACGCCGCAAACTCTCTCCAAAATATAGTACTACTATAACTAAATATAAAACGTTTTGCCAGTTCAAAGCAAAGATGCATACATGCAAAACGAACAATCTTACGAAGGCTATGGCCTACAGGCATCCAAAAAACAATATGTGATTGACGCTATAACTATGTTGACGGATGTGGAGGGTCGATTTGAAAATTATACTGTGACCCATGTTAGATAGAAAACTCCCTAGCCACCCGCTCTAACGACATGCACGCCGCTTTGAATAGTGATTCGTAATTTATTCGATGTAACATAGACCACATACAAAACCAATGCGTACATCGGTATATAATCTGAATAGGAGAAGAAACTTTGGCACTAAAAACAAAATCAGTTATACACAGACAAAGCAATATAATAAGGCAGATGATTCCAATAAGTGTGCTAAATATATTTGGTATTCTTACAAGCCAGTATATCGGTGGCACTTGTGGGCAGATATAAATTGAACTCTTTGATAACTAGCCACATGTAATACAAAATTAGTTGTGAAAGAATAGGTGTTTTTTTAACACAATACAGATGCAAACAGTTATAGATATGCGCATACACTCATCCCTATGAACGTAGACATGCACATCCTATCCCTATGAGCATCTCTGAAAGACTGGGTTGGTATATCATCTTGAGATTTAGGAAGTCACTGTAGGCGCCTTGTAGTCGACAGGAACGTCTCCTCTCACTGAACGCGTGTCATAAAAAATCCTAAAATAAATTCAGAAAAATGCGAGCACCAAGACTTGAACACTGGCAGGCTGAGCATACAACTGTTCTTCTAACCATCCAATCACATGTTGGTTCAAGAATAAGTGTTTATTTGATTGTCGCATCATGCTACACTACTTACTTCCTTGCCAATTGGGACGATCGAAGTCATTTTTAGTTAGCATAACCCCCTTCCAAAGGTACCACATGACAATCTCAACTTTTAGTGGTATCTTTGACTTTCATATTTGTTTATTATTATCCACTAAAATCTCAGAGTGCGTGAGTACATGGTACATAGAGTCAGCTTTACAGGACCCAGATATAGAAAGATATTGCCCCTACCTTTATATACTCCCGAAATCTCAAAAAGTAATTATCAAGGATTTTGTTCCGCTACCACACTTCTCTGTTCCATGAGCCGGTATGTGTCACAGGTTCTTCGTCGCCGGCGACCAGAGCAACATTTCGAGGGGCGCAACCGGCCGCCAGAGATGGGCACGGTGGAGCCAAACGAGCTCTGCTTAGATTAGATTTCACGTTGCATATAATAATATGGATTTAATAATTTGAAAATGAGGTATCTGATTGTGTAATTGACCTTTTGCGTCCTGTCTGGTCACTGACGGTGGACGTGCCCAAACTGGAATTAGGTACTTCCAGCTGTAGTGTGTACCAAAGATGCTCATGAACCAATTGCAAGTCGAAGGAACAGATGCTTACTTCCTCTGTAAAGAAATATATGAGTATTTAGATAATGATCTAAACACTCATCTATTTCTTTACATAGGGACTACATTACTTCAACAACAGTACGTGCGTTGAGTTCTTTAGAGAAGAAGATCAAAAAGAAAATATAAATCTATCCAGCGGTGCCACAAAGCTAGCTACTAGAAGCCAGCTCACCTTGCATTTTATTTAAAGTCGCTTTACAGAGGATCAATTTTCTTGTACTAGCTAGATGCAGATCAATTTTCTTGAGATCTGCATAAGATAAAGCGACTTCAAATAGTACAGATACCAAGTCTTTTTACACCGTCGTGTTTAGGTTTTATTTATCATTTTCAAGCCTTATCATGTACTGTGCAAGATCATGCAGATGCCGACTGGTGCATTATTTTGTCAGAGTAGGCAGCGAACGGAAGTTGCTCCTATTTATATGGAGCAATAATGGTTGGAGTTGACCGCATAAAACAGAGTTACCAGAAGACCTCAAATCCCATGGTTGCTTATTTTCCTGTCCGGCCTTCCAAACTAATCTCTATGACGGGAACCTTCAACGCGTGAGGACATCTAAATTTAGCGACGAGTACTTGTGAAGAGACCTAAGAAAATATAGTTTTCCTGACATCTGCGGCTTAACCCATGACGTTCAGTTTCCCACTTATTTTCGAAAAAGAGGGAAAGATCCTCAGCCTCTATTCCGACTGATTCACACAACCAATTTTCATTTTCCGAAAATGAGGTTAAAACTCCTGACCTCCGGTGTGATGCACACATCTATTTTTATTAATTATTAAGCAGAGTACATAACAAAGGAAACCACGACCTAACTTCTACAAGATATTAAAAGACACCTACAATTAGGCCGACTTTTTCCGCAGCAGTGCCTTTAAGAACAAATATATATACTCATGTCAGCGTTGCCATGTATGACCGTAGATGGCCTAGACAAGGATTTTCATCCTGATTGCCGAGACCAATCAGTGACGAGCAACACAACAATAAGTAGACAACGCCTACAATAGAGTAAAACACAAGTTCGCCATTGTTGAGCCCGACCAATAAAGGCAAGGACAAGATTTTTCACCCCAAAAAGTATTTTCAATGCACGAATAATCTGCACGAGATAATAAAACCATCATGCATGACAAACAGAAAAGACTCGTCAGTACTGATCAGTGGTGTTCATGACCCATATTGGTGAACACAACTGACGGGCCAGGGTAAAAATGTCACCACCGACAATCATATGTTTGTTTATTCATTGTTTAATTTATTGGCTCGCGTCGACAGCTTCACTACCCGCTCCACAAATTAATGCATCGATGGTCCATTCAATGATTCGATGATGTCTTTAATGGACTGCACATGGCAGTAGGGTTGTTTGTTGGCGTTATCGTGGTGGATCTTGATGATTGATCCAAATTAACCAGAAAAGGAATACAATAACAACATGTAGTACAACAGCATCGTTGACATAATAAGGCGTGGATCTTGCGGACAATAAATTTAATCAAGTCTTATTGAAAGTTAAATCTCTAGTTATGGCGTGATTCTTGATGATGAACCGGTCGATTAGTCCTTACGAAATAAAACAGAGTGAAACTGAAAGAGCATGCTTCGGTACACCCCTCTATTCTGATAAGTATTTCTCGCACGGAACCAACCGCAAACAGCCTTAAGGGGTGTTTGGTTCATGGACTTTTTAGTCCCAGAGACTAAAAAAAGTCCCTAGAAACCAAATAGGAGAGACTTTTTATACAGGGATTAGAAAAAGACTCTACTGAAGAGTCTTTTTTGATTAGTCCATGAGACTAGAAAAAGTCCTAAAACTTCTGAACCAAACACCCCCTTATTTTGGGTTCTATATAGCTCCTCATCTCCGCCAGCATGCACACTGTTGAGAATAATAGCTGTTACAGTTGACGTACATCCCATTGCTAAGCTAATTTTTACTAGTTGGAGCCATCATTGGGTATAACAGAATCAATCATAGTTGAAGACCGGCGCTGCGTCGCTGTCTTCAGCCTTTCGGCTTGCATCCTCTATGTTTTATTTAGTCCGCGAACTTAGTAGCTATGGCCTTGGTTGCAGGAACTTATAGGGCCTCCTCATCCTGCTTATGGCCGGGCAAGCGCCCACTTTCTAAAATAAAGCTGAGTATTTAGAATTTCTAGAAGAAAAGAATAGAGTGCCGAGGAAATTTTTTCTTGGGGAGCAGAAAATGACATTAAGGAGTGGATTTTTGATTCCTTTCGCACGAAAAACTAGCACCTATTCCACTAGCAAGATTATCACTTGCGTGTTTTTACCAACATGTCAGAACTGAGTTAGTTTTAAATATGCATAAGAGTTCTATTTTACCAGGTTTGGTTCTATTCTACAGTAAAAAAATTGACAACTGTAAGAAATCGCTTCTTTTTTCATAAAAAACAAATCCCTCCGTCCCATAATATAAGAGCGTTTTTTACACTAGTGTGGTGTCAAAATCGCTGTTACATTATTGGACGGAGGGATTGCTTTTTATATTCATGAACACTTTTCAAATCCGTGAACATTTTTTCTATTAATGAACAATTTTCTAATTTATGAACATTTTCTGAATTCCCAACCATTTTACAAATTCATGGTTTGTTTTTCAATTTGAACATTTTAAATTTCACAAACATTTTGAAATTCATGATAATTTTCCGAATCAATCAACATTTTTTGGATTCAGAACATTTTTCAAATTCGAGAATATTGTCAGATCACAACATGTTTTAGTTTGCATTTTTTTAAAATTAATGAAAAAAATACAAATTCGTGAACTGTTTTTCAAATTGTAGAGAACAACTTTTAAAGTTGTGAACTTCTGTGAATTCACATCATTTTTTTTCACATTCGTTATTTTTTTTTGAATTCATGATCATTTTTTTCAAATTTGTGAATAGGTTTTTAATCCGTGAATATTTCTGGATGCACGAATATTGATCAAATTCTTGAACCTTTTTCAAATCATGAACATTTTTTCAAATTCAAGAAAAAGTTTCAAACTTTTGAACTATTTTGCAAATTCACATAAACAATTTCAGATTCATGAACATTTTTTTAGTTCACCTCCTTTTTTCAAATTTAAAGATCAATTTGTAAATTCTAGAACATTTTTAAAATTTTCATTTTGAACCTAAATTTCTATTGTTTTTTAATAATAAAATTAAAATCTTATTTTTAATACACACGGACATCCTTTTTTATAAGAACACACGCACACCCCCTGTTACTAAACCAATCACACTTCGTTTAACAGCAGACCTTCGACCTGGGAGCTCCTACAGGGTGCCTTATGCATCGGTTGAGCCCACAAGCGCTCACTACAGCACGCTAGTGGACCAGCCAATGAACACGCAAGGCGGTGGAAAATTGTAACACGAAAAAACACCCTAAAGAATAGTTCGGCCACCCTCCCTCTCCGGCCTCTGGCGGCGGCCGATGCCTCCCGGTGCCCTGGGCCTTCGACACGGGGGCGGAACTCTGTTTCGGGGGGGGGGGGGGAGTTGGAGCCGGCAAGGCGTCGGTCGTGGCCATGGGCCACTTCTCCAGCTTCCCCTTCCCCGGGTCGATGTATGTTCGCAGCCCTTTCCGAGGCAGGCTGGCCGCCGACGATTCTGGAGGGGGTTGGGGTTGCAGATCTGACCAAAGCCGTGGCCTTTGGTTGCTACAGGGTGGTCTCATGGCGGGGCGGCGGCCCTGACGGTGGGAGTCGTGTGTTGGTCATGGGCGGCCTGCGCGGCTCGGATGCAGGCAGGCAACCATGGCCGCTTGGGCGGCATGGCTGCGTGTGTTGACGGACCAGGGCTACGGAATAGTTGAAGCACCGGGGTACATCACCTACCCAGTCTGTGTACTAGTCGACGGTGATGGTGTCCGTGGACGTCGTGTCTTCCTTGCAGGCTCCGCCGTGGTGCTTCTACCCATTCCATCTTACTCCGGGTGAAAACTCGATCCTCAGATCGGACGATGGCGACGTTCATGGTTGTGCCCTTCCTGGAGGCACCGTCTTGGAGTCCTCGGTCCGGCATGTCTGTTACACATCCTCCCGGACGATGGCTCCTCGTGGTGGTGTTCTCCGCCGGCTCTAAGCGGATCGTTTTGCTCATCTTTAGGTGCTTTGTAGTCGTTGTGGTTGTGTGTCGGTGCCCGGCATTCATGTATCTTGCCTTGGGTGTGTGGTGTGCGTTTGTATCGGATGCTTTGTTGTTGTTGTTCGTGCTTTATAATATAAAGCGGGGAGAAACCATTTTTCGTAAAAACACCCTAAAGTGGCTCTGGTGAGGAAGCGAACCTGCCCAATCTAGCTCCATTGCGTGGTTGGCTAAGCACTAGACCCACTTAGACCTTAGTGAAACATTACAACACGAACAGATTAAGAACAAAACTGTAGCTGTGCAATTTAGTAAAACGTGATTTCCTATGGAAAAAATGTGAACACAATTTTCAAAAAACATCACAAATTAGAAAAAAAAATCATTGAATTAGAAAAAAAGTTCATCAATTTTGAAAAAGATCATCAAATTTGAAAAAGTTCAACAATTTTGAAAGAAAATTCATTAAATTCTTCTAAAAAGTTCATTGATTTTGAAATTTTTCATAAAATAAGAAAAAGTTCACTGAATTTGAGAAAAATACGTTCATCGAATTGAAAAAAATATCAAAGAATTTATCAAAATGTTCATCAAAATTGAAAGATAGGCCATTCATTTTGAAAAAATGTTCATCAAAATTGAAAGAAGGTTTATGGAATTTGAAAAGGTCCACCATTTAAGGAAAAAAGAGGGAAAAAAGAAAACATGGAATATATAGGATGGCATTTTCTACAAGTCAAAATATAAAGAAAGAAGTTTTTTTATCTCCTCTGTTTTTATTTTCCATTTTTTTTCTCTGTTTAAAATATTATACCTGGCCATTAATCTTTTCATTTGAAAACTATTATTCAAACATTTAAAGAAATGTTTAACATGTATAGGTAAAAACTTACCTTGTACTAAAAAATGTTAATCTGTTTTGGAAAATATTAATCAAGCATTTGAATTTTTTTTTGGAAAATGTGGACAGATATGTATTAAAAAAATTTAATTGGTATTGGAAAAATGTTAGACGCGTATTAGAAAAATGTTTTTTGACATATGCAAAAAAAATATAGGTCAATAACCAAAAGAAGAAAGAAAACCGAAAAAAGAACCAAAATAAAGAAAAGAAAAAGGAAATGATAAAAGAACGAAGAAAAAATGAAAAAAATGAAAAATGGAACAAATGGAGAAGAAAAATAAAAGAAACAAAAGAAAACGAAAAAACAAAAAAAATGGCTTGAATAAACACAAGTAGGACGCGCTCCTGCAACTATACCTAGCCATCCATCGGGCCAGGCCAGGCTTCGGGCTGGGCCTACCAAAGCCCGACGCAGCAAACCTAGACCCGAGCCCGTCCCTTCCCGGCCGTCGGGCCTAAAAATCAGGCCCAGGCCCGGCTCATCATGCAAAAAGCCCATCGGGCCTCGGGCCTCGGGTCAGGCCTCTTTGTTAGACTGCAAATAAGATAGGCCCGAGCCCGACCCGACCCGGACATTAGGCTCAAAATCTATGACGAGGCTTGGCCTAGTGGGCAAGCCCGTGTCGGGCCGGGCTGCCCATGGCCAGGTATACCTGCAACTAACTACGTATGGGTACTGGGTGGGGTGGCAAGCAACGCACACGCTGTCCCTGGAGACCAGGTATCGAGCCCTCCTTGTTCCCTTTTCTTAGAGCATCTCCAACAGCCGCGCTAAACTAGCGCCGCGCCGCAAATTAGGCCATTTTAGCGCGCGCGCAACGCGGCGGGTCGCTCCAGCGCGCGCTATAACGGGTTGGGCGCGCGGTTGAAAACACTTACCCGCACGGCGTATTTCGGGCGCCAGCTACAGCGCGCGGCACACTCGAGCGCGCGGCGTATGTTCATCATACTTGTTTTTGGTGACCGAAGTGCTAACTTGTTTTGTTTTTCTTGTAGTACAACATTGCACAAAACTTGTTCAAAGAAGAGACAAGGACAACCAAGAAGGGGAAGATCAAGAAAGGCAGGGTCTTTACCTTGCCTCATTGCTATGAAGTGTTAAAGGATGATGAGAAATGAAAGAAGCGTGATGGTTTGGAGGATTTGCATTTGAGCAACAAACGGAAGCGAGTAATTGAGATGAATGATGATGATGAGGAGGATGATGCATCAAGTGATGACGGCAAGAGAAGCCCCACACCCAACTCGGTTTCATACTCGAAGCCAAAACGACCGGATGGGTGCAAGAAAGACAAAACCGAAAAGAAGAAGAGGAAAGGAGATGATGAGCTCAAAAATGCTATGGAAGCTATTGTGAAGGCAAGGGTCGAAGCCAATGAGGTGAGGAAAATGGCAAGGAACCAAGATGCCGTGGCCGAGGAGAGGAGGTTGGCGGCCGAGGAGAGAAGGGTGGCGGCCGAGGAGAGAAATGTGGCTTTGAAGGAGAGGAAAGTGAGCAACGAGGAGCGAGCTAAGTTGTTGGAATGGGAGAAGCACTTGTTCTTCTTGGACACATCTAACCTCAATGCGGCGCAAAAAGAGTATGTCAATCTTGCCCAACAAGAAGTCTTGATCCAAAAAAGAGCCTTGGTTCGTGCAATGGGTGGCGGTGGCCTCGGCGCCATGGGTGCCGGTGGCTTCGGCGCCATGGGTGGCGGTGGCCTCGGCGCCATGGGAGGCATGGGTGGCTTCGGAGCCATGGGAGGCATGGGTGCACATCCGGCCGCCATGGGAGGCATGGGTGCACATCCGGCCGCCATGGGAGGCATGGGTGCACCTCCGGCCGCCATGGGAGGCATGGGTGGCTTTGGAGCACCCTCCGACGCTATGGCCGTCATGGGAGACATGAGTTTTGCTTCTCTCATGGGAGGCATGGGTGCACCTCCGGCCGCCATGGGTTCAATGTCTTTCGATGTGCCTTCTCACACACATTCCCATGAAGATGCCATTGAAGATCTTGCCAACACCGTCGGAGCTTCACATGATGCGGTGCGTGATGCGGTGCGTGATGAGGAGAGGGAGGAAGATTCATCTTCGGAGGCGGAAGAGTCGTCTTCGGAAGATGAGGACGAAGACGAAGACGAGGAAGATGCAGATTGATGTGTCTTTTATGTCTTGAACTTTAGTTTGCATTTGAACTTGGTTGAATGAACTTGTGGGCATGAAGTTTTATTCATCAACTTGTTTGTGTCAAATTTCACATGTTCATTTTTGTCCAAAATATCATATATGCAAAATGCCCGGCGAGTCGCGCGCGCTGTATTTTTACGCTCTGCTGGAGCGGCGCGCGCGCTGCATTATAACGCGGCTGCTGAAGCCAGCGCAGGCGGGCGCGCAAAACCAGCCGCAGCGCGCGTGGTAAACAGGTTTTTTACGCGCGATGCTTAGCGCGGCTGTTGAAGATGTTCTTAGGTTGCTACCCTCGCTTGAATCGGCTGGCCCAATACGCCGCGCGGGAAGGATAAACCTTCAATGAGACATCCCCGCGCGATTGCTTAACAGGATAAGTAGCGTTCCCGGGGAATGGGTCATGTTCAAGTTTTAGTTACGTTGGACCCGCCCTTCATTTTTGACTGCCTGCTGGGCTGCACACTAGATTCCTCTGCTTCCTGGGAATGGGTCCTTTGGAAATGCCCTTAGAGTTCAAGTTCATCCTAGTTCTTTTCTTGACCCCCACTCTAACTATATATGCGAGACTGAAATTAAAAATAGTTTTTTTAAAACTAAGACCGTTTTTTTCCAGACCAGTTTCAGTACCGCACCCATTTAAAGTAACGTGAGATTGAAATACAACTGGTATATAATGTGAGACTGAAATATGAAGTAGGAATTTCCAGACCGCATCCATTTCAAGTAATATGAGGCTGAAATATGAAATTTCGGACCACATCCATTTCGGTTTTCAGTCCATTTCCAGTACCGCATCCATTTCAAGTAATATGAGGCTGAACTATGAAATCAAATTTATCAGATCACATCCTTCTCAATTTTCAGACCTGTACGACATCCATTTCATCTCTCAAATTATTTTAATTAATGGGAAACTGAAATATGGAACTGAATTTTCACATCACAACTCTGAAATAGTAAAAATTAAATGACTCTGAAATGTATCTGAATTTGGTGTTTTTGGAAGGTCTTGTCACCATGAATTCAAATGTATATATATAATTGGAAAAAAAATTGGTTTATAAGAGATGAATGTTTGAAAATATTACTTAGAAATAAAAGGGTTCCTTTTTATATGGGAGAGGAATAATATAAAGAATGCATGCACTATCCTTTCCTGACAAAAAGCTGATATGCACCAAACGTTCAGATGTATTCTCTTGTATTGCTTCCTTTAACACATAACACTCATATACATGCACACATCTCCAAATAGTGTTGAACAATGGATGCTTGCCCGGCACATTCAGCTTCCACTAGAAAATGCAATTCGTTGGAATTGGGATCTTTAGCGATTAGCTATTTATTTTTATGGGATAGAGGGAGGGAAGTGCTTATTACTGTCATTTGAGATGCTGGTATTAAAAATAAAGGGGAGAACAAATGTAAAGAGTTAACGTACAAATTTGTGAAAATTCTACATTTGTAAATTTATGATTTGTGTTGTACAAATTTGTGACAATGTATAATTGTGATCTTAGTGGCATTTTCACATTGTGAAATTGGCTTCCCAGCATAATTTATCTTATGCTTTAGAGTGTTTGACAAAAAACTACCACAATTGAGGTGCGCGTCCCACAGAACTACCACTTTAAAAAAAGTGACTGATAACTACCAAAAAATTGGAATCTCGTGACTAAAAACTACCACTTTCGGAAAATGGTCAGTTTAGAAGATTTAAATGTGTTTATGACATGCGGGGGCCGTCTGTCAGGGCTGACGTGGCAGGAAAGTCAACTCCGTTTATTTTTTACCGTTAAGTTGACCGTTACGATAGGTGGACCCCACACGTCAGCATCACCTTCCTCCTCCTCTCTCTCTTTGGCATTTCAACAAACACCTTACCAGCAGTAGAGCCGCCGTGCCCGGAGCCGGCGGTTGACACATACTAGAGAAATCCGCGACCCTGCGTGCTTGTTCACCCTGCCACCACCACGCCGCACGCTCGCCGGCCGCGTCCACAACGCGCTCGTCTTCGCGGCGGGCGCCGTGTCGGCGTTGCTCGTGCTCCTCTGCTTCTCCTTGCTGCTCGCGCCCACGCCCGTGCCCAACCTGGTCACGGGTCGCTGCCTCCCCTTCCCCACCTCCTTCTCGCAGCAGGAGGACACCGTCGGCGACGAGGAGGACCTGTACGCCAGAGTCGCCGTGGGCCCGTGCACGCTCTACGACGACGCAAAGCTCTCGTATGCCGTGGACCGGCTAGGCAGCGAGCAGTACCCACTATCGAGGACTGCATCTCCCTGCTGCGGCTGATTCCTTGCCGGGTGGGGTTGCATAGGAGCTGGCCCGCTACGGCGAGCGCGAGCAGCAGCCGCATGAAGACGGGGAGGGCGAGTCGCGATGACGCGAATTCGACCGAGCCGGCCATAGCTATCCGCCATGGCCAGCAACCACACCTCACCGATGTCCTCAGTCGCCGACTGGTGCGACTATGAAGCTCACCTACTTCCCTCCATGCACTGAAAGTGTTTGTTAAAATGCCAGAGAGAGAGAGAGGAGGAAGAAGAATGACGTGTGGGCCCCCCTATCATAACGGTCAACTTAACGGTCCGGAATAACGGAGTTGACTTTCCTGCCACATCAGCCCTGACAGACGGGCCCCGCATGTCATAAACACATTTAAATCTTCTAAACTGGCCATTTTCCGAAAGTGGTAGTTTTTAGTCACGAGATTCCAATTTTTTGGTAGTTATCAGTCACTCTTTTAAAAGTGGTAGTTTTGTGGGACGCGAACCTCAATTGTGGTAGTTTTTTGTCAAATTATCTAAGATCTCTGTCCCATCTTGCATGACCAAGTTGAGGATGTGTGCACAACAACGAATATGAAAATATTGGCCTTCGAAGTCCTTACCTACAAAAGACAACTTTCATATGAGAAAAAATAGCAAGCATGTGAGCAAAAACAGCAAGCATATGAGCACAAACATCAAACATATGAGCACAAAGAGCTTCTATATGAGCATAGCAACAAGCATATGAGCAAAAACAGCAAGCATGTGAGCAAAAACAGCAAGCATATGAGCACAAACATCAAACATGTGAGCACAAAGAGCTTCTATATGAGCATAGAAACAAGCATATGAGCAAAAACAGCAAGCATGTGAGCAAAAACAGCAAGCATATGAGCACAAACATCAAACATATGAGCACAAAGAGCTTCTATATGAGCATAGCAACAAGCATATGAGCAAAAACAGCAAGCATATGTGTAAAAACAGAAGGCATACAAGCATACCTCTCCGAAACGAGAACTTGGCCTTCAAAGCATCGACCGCACCATCATTGTTTGAAGCATTGTCAAGTGTCACAGACATAATTTTCGTCTCAATATTCCATTCTGTCACACACACATAGAGAGCATCCGCAATGACATTTCCAGAGTGAGGAGGATCCAACTCTGTGAAAGCAAGAACACGGGTTTGCATCTTCCAATTGACATATATATAGTGTGCAACCACACACATGTAAGATAAGGTTTGGTTGCTTGTCCACATATATGTAGTTAGACATATGGAGCTCACACCCTTTAGGACAGATTTAAGCACCTCTTTTTCTTTCTTGCAGACCCTCATGCACTCGGCTCGTATTGCCTTCCTTCCAATGGGTTTATAATTTGGATTCATGCACTTCATTAGAATGTTGAACCACTCATGTTCAACCATTCTAAATGAATACTCATGCACACATATCATCTTAGCAATAAGCTCCTTGACGATTCCTTGGTCGTACTCAATAGAGGGGTGCATTGTTGGACCAATTGTTGTACCATTGATTTTGCACAATTCAAGAGTTGTTTGGATGGCATCCCTAGCCATCTTGGCCTTGTAACCCTTACATTTTAAATGATGCCTTCCAATAGTTGTGGTGCTGCCACCTTGCGTATACGCATACTTCTTGTCGATACAATAATTACAAACAGCCTTCAACGCAATCTCTCCAGTCTTCTCACATGGCTCCCTGACCTTGTGAAAATGGGCCCAAACATCGGATGACATCCTAACAGGAGCATTGGCTCTTGGCCTCTTGTTCTTTTTTTCTTTTCCTTTCTCTTGCCTCCTCCTCACTAGAGACAACATGCACAAGTGATTCCTCGGACATAGTGTCACCTTCTAGTTCATCAGCTGAATCCTTATACCCATTTGATGTATCATCATCCGACATATCAGCACCCGCTTGCAATGGAGGAACCACAAACAGATTCTGCTCCTCATATTCCTTGTCCTTGTCCTCATCCATGTCCTCGTCCTCGTCCTCGTCCTCCTTCTCCTCGTCCTCTACCACCTAACACACATGAGCGCACGAATAAGTAAAACAACACCTATATGGTTATATAGAAATATGGCTACATCAAGCATCAAGTAAAGCAATCATACAATAGTAGATGCATGAGGTAGCTCGGAGCCGGTTGCGGAGCCGGAGGCAGCGGCTTCCGCGGCACGCACGCCGGCACCGGTGCGGTCGGGGAGACGCGGAAGAGGCGTAGGGTGTTTTTTTAACCTACAAATCAACTCTCCCATTGGGGCATTGGGAAAGTCTTTCGCCTTCCTAATCTGCACCTTAGGTTTCTCTTCTTCCTCGGAACCGGCGGAGGCAACGCCAAATCTTGCCTAATTAGGTAATTCAAGCTCTTTTCCTTTGCCTTCGCCTTCCCATTCTCCTTACCAGCACCCTTCGCCTTCCCATTCTCCTTACCAGCACCCTTTCCCTTCTCATTCCCCTTCTCCTTCACCATTCTCTACAAAAAACAGCACATAATATCCACAGTCAGTACATCAACCATCAAGTGCAAATGATTCATCTTCCTCTTGTTGTAGCATAGAAAACTTGTTCGACACATACTGTTTACTCTCTAGAACTACATCTCCTGACCAAAGATGTTAAATCATCTAGTACTAGTGCAAACAAACATGGTCATCTAGCAATAGTGCGCAATCAAGCATTTTTTCAGAAACTATTGTCACTTGTCAGTATAATCTCCTGACTAAAGTTTGCTGTTGAAACACTACATCTCCTGAAACTCTTACATTTGTTCAGAAAATTCAGAAACTCTTAGTGGGACAAAAGTTTCTTGTTCAAACACTATATCTCCAGATCTCCTATCTAAGTCTCTAGCACTGAATCATCTTAGTTCGGCGAGGGTTACAGGTTACAGCAAGGTTACCTCTTCCTCTTCGTGGCGCTAGGCGAGGAACCAGGGAAGGCGGGACCGATGGCGTGTTGGCCTTGCTGCGTCCCCGACGTACACGTGCTCCTCCAGCTCGTACTCGGACGAGATGGCGCCATCGATGA